>OY804581.1:29649859-30849859 GCA_963680875.1 Bathymodiolus brooksi | reverse complement strand
TGATTTTGACAGAGATGTGATTTCAAAATCTTAAGCAATGGGCCAAATTAAACCAATGAGATAAAACTTGGTAAGATACATTTGTATTTATAATAGCTCTTTTAATATCAATATTTTGTTTTTCTGTTTTTATTGGGGTTTTTTTTTGTAGGAAATTTTGTAGCAGTTGGTACAATGGAACCAACGATAGAGATCTGGGACCTTGATGTAGTAGATAGTCTGGAACCAGTCACAGTATTAGGACAGAAACCAAAGAAGAAAAAACAGAAAAAGGTTAGGTTATCTCAATCTCAACACGACAAGTCAACTTCCAATTTTTCTATTCACTTTTTAGCTCACCGTATTCAGAGGGCTAAATGAGCTATTATCATCATTTTACTAAATGTATGTCCATTCTCGTCTGTCATCTAGAGGCCATGGTGGCCGTGATCGTATGGTAGTTGGATTTACAACTACCTTTGCAGTCAGTGCCAATCACCACTGATGTGAGTTCGAATCTCGATCAGGGCGAGGTGGACAACATTATGTGATTTATTTGTCAGTGACTTGCGACAGGTCGATGGTTTTTTCCAGGTCCTCCGTTTTCCTCCACCAATAATACTGACTGCCACGATATAGCTGAAATATTGTTGAAAGTGGCGTTAAACACCATCAAACAAACTCATCTGTCTTCTATAGATTTTCTCTTTTATCTGTAAGATAAGTGTTCTTTGTTTTGATAGTAAAACTAAGATGGCAGACATCGCTAGACAAAGAACTCTATGAAAAATGGTTGAAAGCCATCTTCTCAGAAACTGTTGAGCTGATTATAGCCAAATTGTACATGAGTTCTCAGAAGTGTCTTAACTTCCTAGCATCTTCACACTTCTGCCTTGTTGAAGTAAACATTACTTTTCTTGGGAAATAAACTTTTTTAAAATTTGTATTATACCCCCTGCAAAGAAGTATACTGGCTTCACTGTAGACACAATCTTAGATTAGGGTGTAGAGCTTTTTTGTCTTAAGGCATGCAGTGTCTTCATATTTTGTATATACATTGTATATGTATTAAGACATGATGGAATGTCACATATATGAATGAGGTCACTGTAACCTTTTACCACAAGGTCAGCTAATTGGTTTAATTATCATACAACTTTCATATTTAGTATGTAGATGTATTAGGACATGTTAGAGTGTCATATACAAAAATGATGTGAGTGTGAGCTTGAATTTTGACTGTATTGTTAAATAATTCTGAATTTACATTTCTTTGTAAAATGAACTTTTCTTTCATCTTGATTCTTTGTGAAATGAACTGATTATCATGTTTGCTCAGCAATCTTAGTACTTAAAAAACACTATATTTACACTTTTATGTCTTTGACTTTCAATTTTATTGAAGAAAACAAAATCTGATCAAGTACCTTGACTTGTTGATATGTAAAGGTAATCTGGGTTGGTATGTTCATTATAATTAACCAAGAGATGTACACAATTTACCGACCTTTTTCAAGAAAAATGTATTGAACACATTTCTCCATTCAATTAAAATATTTACAAACAAAATATTGATATCTGTTTAGGATTCATCTTTTATAGTTAGATACCAAATTAAATGACCCACTTACATTGTGAGTTCGAATCCCGTTCGATACAACATTATGTCACGTGATAAAAATTGTCAGTGACTTGCGGTAGGTCAGTGGTTTTCTCCTGGTACTCTGGTTTCCTCCACCAATAAAATTGACTGCTACGATATAGATGAAATATTGTTCAAAGTGGTGTTAAAACCATAACCCTAACCCAAATTTGATGGTTATGAGTGGATTATTTGACTGATTTCAGCCCATGCTCAGATGTAGATTTGGTGTTAAAAAAAATCCTAAGAGTTTGTAATACAGTGTAAGCTTGATAAGTGGATACACACGTAATTTAAGTTAAGTACAAACATGTAATACCATTTTTTTCAGGTTAAAGGTCATGGTCATACAGATGCTGTTATAGATTTATCATGGAATTCTACTGTTAGGTAAGCTAAGATCTATAGATTTAAAGAAAACAAATTTAAAGAATAAAGTTTCAAGTGTAATTCCAGGATAAGTTAATTTGCATTAAAATCATAGCATCTTCATTTTTAGCTCACCTGCCCTTTAGGCCAGGTGAGCTATTAATCACTTTTCGTCCATCGTCCGTCCATCAACATTTCACATTTTAATCTTCTCCTCAGAAACCACTGGGCCAATTGCAACCAAACTTTGGTGGAATGGACCTTGGATGGCCCCCTTCCAAAATTGTGTCCGGTGATCCCGACTTCCAACCAAGATGGCCGCCAAGCTAAAAATAGAAAAAAGGGGGGATGAAATTTTAATTGTCCATTGCTGCTTTAGTGTAAGTCAAAATGAGCTAAAAAAAATTCTGCAGCTACATGGCAAGGAGTAGTTTAACATATATTCCGGAGTTTTTTTGTGAAATTTTTCTTTCAGCCGATATATACCAATTATGCAAATTTGGCATATTTTGATAAAAGATCACATTTAAATCTTCTCCTCTGAAACCGCTGAATCAAATTAAACCAAACATAGCAGGCATGGTCCCTGGGTGGGTCCCTTTCAAATATGTTTCCGACAGCCCCGCCCTCCATTCAAGATGGCTGCTGTTACTAAAAATAGAAATTTCTTCAATTGTCCATTGCTGCTTTAGTATAAGTCAAAATGGGCTCAAATTTTAACTGCAGCTACATGGCAAGGAGTAGTTTAGCATATGTTCGGGGTTTTTGTTTGAAATTTTTCTTTCAGCCGATATATACCGATTATGCAAATTAGACATATTTTGATAAAAGATCACATTTAAATCTTCTCCTCTGAAACCGCTGAACCAAATTAAACTAAACTTGGCAAGGATGGTCCCTGGGTGGGTCCCTTTCAAAATTGTGTCCGTCAGCGCCGTCCTGTATCCAAGATGGCCACCATTACTAAAAATAGAAATATCTTCAAATGGCCAAAACTGCTCTATTTTAAGCCAGAATGTGCCCAAACTTGAACTGTATAAGCATAATGATGAGCTTTTTAACATATATTACTGGATTTTTTATGAACTTTGAACTTTTGCCAATTTTGACCGATTATGCAAATTAGAAAAAAGGGGGGATGAAATTTTTAAAAAATCTTCTCCTGTGAAACTACTGAGCCAATCTCAACCAAACTTTGCTGAAATGATTCTTGGGTGTTCCTCTTCCAAATTTGTGTCCAGCATTTCAGAACTCCGACCAAGATGGCCACCACAGCCGAAGTTAATTTAACATAGGACCCTATGGGAAATTCCCATAAAAATCTTCTTGTCTGAAACCATTTGCTCAATAACAACAAAATTTTGATGAAATAGTCATTGGATGGTTCTCTTCCAAAAATGTGTCCGGCGATTCGGCCCTTCGACCAAGATGGCCCCCACAGCCGAACTTAGCTTAACATAGGACCCTATGGGAAATTCACATAAAAATCTTCTCCTCAGAAATCACTGGGCCAATTGCAACAAAACTTTGGTGGAATGATCCTTGGATGGCCCCCTTTCAAAAAATGTGTCCGGTGATCCCGACTTCCGCCCAAGATGGCCGCCAAGCTAAAAATAGAAAAAAGGGGGGGATGAAATTTGAAAAAAATCTTCTCCTCTGAAAAACTATTGAGCCAATCTCAACCAAACTTTGCTGAAATGATCCTTGGGTGGTCCCCTTCCAAAATTGTGTCCGTCATTTCATACCTCCGACCAAGATGGCTGCCACAGCCGAACTTAATTTAACATAGAACCCTATGGGAAATTCCCATAAAAATCTTCTTGTCTGAAACCATTTGCTCAATATGAACTAAATGTTGATGAAATAGTCATTGGATGGTTCTCTTCCAAAAATATGCCAGGCGGTTCAGCCATTCGACCAAGATGGCCCCGACAGCCGAACTGAGCTTAACATAGGACCCTATGGGAAATTCATATAAAAATCTTCTCCTCAGAAACCACTGGGCCAATTGCAACCAAACTTTGGTGGAATAGTCCTTGGATGGCCCCCTTCCAAAATTGTGTCCGGTGATCCCGACTTCCAACCAAGATGGCCGCCAAGCAGAAAATAGAAAAAAGGGGGGATGAAATTTGAAAAAAATCTTCTCCTCTGAAACTATTGAGCCAATCTCAACCAAACTTTGCTGAAATGATCCTTGGGTGGTCCCCTTCCAAAATTGTGTCCGGCATTTCATACCTCCGACCAAGATGACTGCCACAGCCGAACTTAATTTAACATAGAACCCTATGGGAAATTCCCATAAAAATCTTCTTGTCTGAAACCATTTGCTCAATATGAACTAAATGTTGATGAAATAGTCATTGGATGGTTCTCTTCCAAAAATATGCCAGGCGGTTCAGCCATTCGACCAAGATGGCCCAGACAGCCGAACTTAGCTTAACATAGGACCCTATGGGAAATTCATATAAAAATCTTCTCCTCAGAAACCACTGGGCCAATTGCAACCAAACTTTGGTGGAATAATCCTTGGATGGCCCCCTTCCAAAATTGTGTCCGGTGATCCCGACTTCCAACCAAGATGGCCACCAAGCTAGAAATAGAAAAAAGGGGGGATGAGATTTTTAAAAAATCTTCTCCTCTGAAACTACTGAGCCAATCTCAACCAAACTTTGCTGAAATGATCCTTGGGTGGTCCCCTTCCAAAATTATGTCTGGCATTTCAGACCTCTGACCAAGATGGCCGCCACAGCAGAACTTAATTTAACATAGGACCCTATGGGAAATTCCCATAAAAATCTTCTTGTTTGAAACCATTTGCTCAATATGAACTAAATGTTGATGAAATAGTCATTGGATGGTTCTCTTCCAAAAATAAGTCAGGTGGTTCGGCCCTTCGACCAAGATGGCCCCCACAGCCGAACTTAGTTTAACATAGGAACCTATGGGAAATTCACATAAAAATTTTCTTGTCTGGAACCAGTTGCTCAATTGGAACCAAACTTCGATAAAATAGTCATTGGATGGTCCTTTTCCAAAATTGTGTCTGGTGGCCCCACCCTCTGACCAAAATGGCTGCACAGCTGAACTTAGTTTAACATAGGACCCTATGGGAAATTCACATAAAAACCATCTTGTCTGGAACCAGTAGCTCAATTAGAACCAAACTTGGATGGAATAGTCATTGGATGGTCCTCTTCCAAAATTGTGTCCGGCAGTCGCGCTCTCCCACCAAGATGGCCGCCACAGTGCAGTTGCGTTGTTATTGAAAGCCGCTTTGATCCAGGTGAGCGATTACAGGCTCCTGGGAGCCTCTGGTTTGTTTACATGTTCCCTTCCAAAATTGTGTCTGTTGACCCTGTTCACTTTCCAGGGGATGGCCACTACTGTCAAACAAATGGTGTGTGAACATCTCTGGTGAGTACCTACTGGATATCCAGAGCCAATAGATCATTTTCTCAAATATTAGAATGTTACTGTATAATAGAAGCAAAATTACATGAGGCCAGATCACCCAATGATGTGTAGTAGTGAAATATAAAATGGCCTAAGCTACTTCGAAAAAAATTTAAACGTTTAATATGACTTTAATCTGTATAACCATGAAAATTAAAAGAGCATACAATGCTTAGGTTTGCAATCAACATTAACAGATTAACTACTAAATTATTAAATGAATTAAAAAAGATAATTATTTGAAAAAAAACATACAAATTCTAAGGTATATATATATATTTGTTGTGATTTAAAAACATTATTATTAGTCATTACAAATCTATTGATAAATACACGTTAAACAGAAAGAGGAATACTGGTATTATATTTGACATTTTTTATCACAGAAATGTCTTAGCTAGTGCGTCTGCTGATTTTACTGTTGGATTGTGGGATTTAACAGAGGGGAAAATGGTTACATCTATAAATAAACATACAGAAAAGGTAGTACAATTGTTTGTTTCTATATTATTATGAATTCACCATTTCAAAAACCTAGTGTACATTCTTGTTCTTAAACATTTTCTCTTTTTAGCTCACCTTGCCAAAGGCTACGTGAGCTTTTGCCATCACTTGGTGTCCGTCGTCCGTTAACTTTTCACATTTTAATCTTCTCCTCTGAAACCTCTCAGCCAAATGAACTGAATCTTGGTAGGAAACATCTATGGAAGGTTGTCTCTAAAGATTGCTCATTTTGTCCCGATCTATTAACAAACATGGTCGCCACAGGCAATTCTTGTGTCTGATTGGCCGATTTTTAAAAATCTTCTCCGAAACCGCTTGGCCAAATGAACCAAAACTTGGTAGAAAGCATCTATGGAAGGTCCTCTATAAAAAATGCTAATTTCATCCCGATCCGTT
This sequence comes from Bathymodiolus brooksi, assembly GCA_963680875.1. Classification (NCBI taxonomy): domain Eukaryota; kingdom Metazoa; phylum Mollusca; class Bivalvia; order Mytilida; family Modiolidae; genus Bathymodiolus; species Bathymodiolus brooksi. The sequence goes on along the minus strand of OY804581.1, from coordinate 30,843,516 downwards.
AACAAACATGGCTGCCACAGGCAATTCTTGTTTCTGATTGGCCGATTTCTTTAAATCTTCTCCTCTGAAAGTGCTTGGCCAAATTAACTGAAACTTGGTAGGAAGCATCTATGGAAGGTTCTTTATAAAGATTGCTCATTTCATCCCGATCCATTAACAAACATGGCCACCACAGGCAATTCTTGTTTCTGATTGGCCTATTTTTAAAAATCTTCTCCTCCAAAACCGTTAGGCCAAATGAACCGAAACTTGGTAGGAAGCATCTATGGAAGGTTCTTTATAAAGATTGCTCATTTCATCCCGATCCGTTAACAAACATGGCCACCACAGGCAATTCTTGTTTCTGATTGGTTCATTTCTAAAATAGCTTCTCCATTGTAGTAAACTGTTAAAAGGGAGATAACTCTTGCATTAAACTGTTAAAAGAAATATAACTCTTGCCATTATCTGCCTTAGAAATTAACTAATGCTGATATAGTGTATGTTTATACTATACATTACATGTAGGTATTCACATTTTAATATTCTTTTTAGCTCACCTTGCCAAAGGTAATGTGGGCTTTTGGCATCACTTGGCGTCCGTCGTTTGTTTTCTGTTATCTGTTAACTTTTCACATTTTAATCTTCTCCTCTGAAACCCATCAGCCAAATGAACTGAAACTTAGTAGGAAGCATCTATGGAAGGTCCTCTCTAAAGAGTGCACATTTTGTTATGATCCATTACCAAACATGGCCCTCCACATGCAATTCTTGTTTCTGATTGACCAAATTCTTTAAATCTCCACCTATGAACCCGCTTGGCCAAATTAACCGAAACATGGCAGGAAGCATCTATGGAATGTCATCTATGAAGATTGCTCATTTCGTCCCAATCGGTTAACAAACATGGCCACCACAAGCAATTCTTGTTTCTGATTGGTCGATATCTAAAAAATCTTCTCCTCTGAAACTGCCTAGCAAAATGAACCGAAACTTGGTAGGAAGCATCTACATGTATGGAAGGTTGTGCATTAAGTTTCCTCAAAGCAGAATGAAAGGTGAGTGACACAGGCTCAGCCCACTGAGCCTCTAGTTATGTTATCCCTATGTATTTAATTGATTTAAAGTCAACAAAATACAGAGTTTTTTTCCACTTTTTTTCCCCTGAATTATAGCCCTAAATGTAGGGATTTTCATATCATTTTCTGAATTTAAGTCTTATCTAAAGTTTTGGGGTTAGGGTTAGGGTTTTGGTGTTTAATGCTACTTTCAACAATATTTCAGTTATATCCTGTCGGTCTGTTTTATTGGTGGAGGAAACCGGAGAAAACCACCTACCTGCCACAAGTCACTAACAAACTTTATCACATAATGATGTATCGAGTACACCTCGCCTGAGCGAGGTTCGAACTTACAACTTTAGTGGTGATGGGCACAGATTGCATAGGTAGTTATAAATTCAACTACCATACGATCACGACCACGACGGCCCCCTATAAAGTTTTGAGACAATGTCACCAAAGATTAGATCATTGTGTTAACTTTATTGTAGACCTGCTTTACTGTAATGCAGGGGTCTGGATCGAATCAAGAACTTGATAAAATTGGTAATTGTTACTTCTCTGCTAATCATGTAGCGTTAGAGAGATAGAGCAGAATAATATGTTGTGGTAATATGGCATATACAGTGATGTTTCTTTTAATTTTGTTAGTGGATTTCTGCTATTTGGCTTGGTCTTGTGGGTTTTGTAAAATCTGTAAATTTGTTGAGGAATAATTGAGGGGAGAGAGGTCGAAAAACGCTTAAAAATCAGTAAAACAAGTTTCACCAGTTCCGACTCTAAAATTAGATTCCGTCTTGATGATGTTATGGCTGATTTCTGACATAAAACATTTGGCCAATGAAAGTTAATAATGTGCTTTGGTAGCAGTGAGAAGCTTTTAAAAACTCCCCATTCAAGAAAGTGTGCTATACGAGGTGCCCAAAGTCACTTCTCGAGTACATTCATTTCTCAATTTTTTATTCGTTATTTTTTTTATTCTACAAAATCATCACTGCATATAATTGACCACCTCGTTCTTCATCATCAAGTTATCGTCATTACAAACAAATAATTTGATATGACTTTAATTATCTCTGTGTGACAATAAGTCGGCCAGTCAATGGATAATGTTTGATTATTTTTTTCATGTTTGAAAAGTAAACATTTTTTCTTTATAATTATGTTCCTCATCTATTCTTGCTCACATGTATAAAGTTCCATAGAAAAAAGATCGATAACAATGACACACTGACCCATATTTGTTTACTACCCTTTTTGTAAATGGCATCATATAATGTGACATAAGGCCGGTCAGTAGTAAATAAATCACATGATTGTATCATAGGCCAACCAAACTTAAAAAGTAAACCATATTAAGAAAGTACAGTATTTTAGCTTTTTCTGTGTAATTGTTTTGTCTGAAGAATTTCAAAAGATGTTTTTTTTTAAATAGTTTGAAATTGTGAAGTATTAAAACATTAATTATTTGATGCAAACATTGAACTTGCTTACCCATATAATAAAATATTTAATCCAGTGAATTTGGTGTTTTTGTTTTTGTCAATGCAATATATATTAGACTGACTACATACTACCATATTTTTGTAGAACAATTAATGACTGATTTTTGTTTATTTCAATCACATTAATTATCACAGAATGGTAACAATACAGTTTTGTTGATGCTATTTGTAATAATGACAGTTTTTTCCCCCCCAGATAATCTCATTTTTCTGTCTGCTTTAATTTAATTCTCTGTTCAATTTATGCTATAAATTTTGATTATTTCTGTTAAATTAATTATTTTTCTATCTTCTCTGTGAATATCATTTCATTACACCAAGAAGTAAGGGGTATATTTGTTATTAAAGCAGCAGTGGAAATGTAAAATAATCTGCCATTTTGTGACTAATGGAGAGCACTTGTATGTATTTTCCTGGTAAAATCAGCCATTTTCTAGAAAATGGTGGAATCTGAATGATCAATCATCATATTTTCAAAGTATTTTAAAATACAATTTGCTTGGCCTACATTCAACAAACCGGAAAAGTAAAAATGCTTGGGGAAACACCATCGCTTAAAACATATTTAACAAGCATAATGATCAGGAAAAAAAGACATTAGTAAAAAGGATCTTTTTTACTTGCATGGAATTTATTCAATTCAATCTTATCTGTTTTAATCTCATCTTGTAATTTTGAAGTTTCAAAGAATTCCCTCTGTGTTTATGTATGCTATGAATATACAGAATGACATCATCGGTCTCCTACTCCACGAGAATTGTAAATCAAAACAAATGACCAACTTTATTGCATGGCCGAGCAGATGTCATGACACGATATGTCTCCCCCTGTAAGTTTGTACATGATAAAATTTTATATACACAACTCCTCCTACATTTGAAAAGGGAATTCCTTAAAACTTTAAACGATTGCTTATTTCATCAAAATGTAGTGGTATGGGAGACATATGTTTCTTCCGTCAAAGTCAACCTTTAATAATGAGAGAAATTATATTTTTCATTGTCAGACCAGTAGATTTTTATTATTATATCGTCAAATTTTAAAACCATTACTAAGATAACTTTAATAATCCACTGATAATCTATAAATCAAAAGAACTAAGGTACAGGTGTCACTTTATATGTATTTCTAAGCGTTTGTTTTACAGGTACAATGTGTAAAGTGGCATCCTTTTGAGCAGCAGTCTTTGTTGTCTGGATCATTTGATAAGTAAGTAAGTAAGTAAGACCTTTTTTCAATCAAAACTGAATCTAAGTTATATATTTTGAAATATCAAAGGGTAAGGGGCTATAATGTTCATCGTATATTGCTGTTAAACAAATATTTTTTAGTGGCCACCATGGACGTGATTGTATTGTAGTTTACTACCACCTGTACAATCCATGCCCATCATCACTAAAGTTATGAGTTCGATACAACATTATATAATAAAATTTGTCAGTGATTTTCGACAGGTCAGTGGGTTTTTCCTTGTACTCTGTTTTCCTCCACCAATAAAACTGACCACCATGATATAACTGAAATATTGTTGAAAGTGGTGTTAAACACCATAATCCCCCTCTGTTAAACAATTTTCAAATTTAATTAATCTTCATTGTGACTCTAAAGCTATCAATTTTTATTAACACATAGTTTTTAAAAAGAAATTTAAAGTGCATGTACACAATTCATCTAGATTAAAACTGATGAACTGTTCCAACTCAGATTTGCAACTTTAATCTAACTATATTTTCTGGATTATATTCTATGTGGACGTTTGGGGTAATTAGTATATCCCCTTCTCTTTTCTTATAATTGTTTTTCAACTAAAAAGTCTTGACCTATGGTAAAGAAAAGTATATAATATGCATTTGTAATTACAAATTATATTTATACTATTGAACAAACATGTTTTAATTGACTGTTCAAGTACTCTTCATATCCAACAAACATTCTATACAGGCAACTCTTTAAATAATTGATATAATTATGTTGCCGGCGATACAATTTTATCTTTTTTAAAAGACATTAATTTGTATAATAAAATTTAAAAAATAAAAACTGGTGCTATAGAATGCTTATGATGTTATTTTATCCTTTTTTAATATATTCTTTATAAATTTCTGTGGTCATGATCGTATGGTAGTTGAATTTACACCTACAAATCAAATTAGTGCTCATCACCACTACAGGTGTGAGTTTGAATCTCGCAAATGGCGAGGTGTACTTGATACAACTTATTTGATAAAGTTTGTCAGTGACTTGTGGCAGGTCGTAGTTTTCTCTGGGTGCTCTGGTTTCCTCTGCCACAATATAACTGAAATATTGTTGAAAGTGGCGTTAAGCACCATTATCGCTATTTTGTTTACTTTCCCTTTGATGTTTATAACCAATATGTTTCATATCACGTAAGCGCTGAGAAGATTCAAATTATTGCTAATCGCTAAGCGTTGTTAAGGACGCTTAATAGTAATATCGCTGTTTATACAATAAGGGGAGTGCATTATGCCTTCTAACCTTGGGACATATTTCGGCATATAACATGGACAACACAATATTATTGTTATTATTACTCTGAATGTCTTCGGTGATTTTAAAAAATGAAATTTATCTAAAATGTATTGATAGTATAAAGATTGGCAAATAATATTCATTTAAATTCAAGAAATATTTAATTTCAACAATGACAATGAACTGTCAAATATTTAATTCCCAAACCTGGAACTGGCCATTGTTTTGACAGACGACAGCATCAACGTTAAGGAAAAACATATAATACATTGTAAATTGTACACTGTTAAAAGCGCTCAGGTGATCCCGTTTAGACCCCGCCTATTTAAATGACGTAACATTGTTCTAAGTTCTGCCCATCAGCATAGTAATGACTCCCAACAATAGTACTATGCGAGTGCATAGTAATAGTACAACGACGCTATTTATTCTTTGTAAAATTATGTATCGATAATATCATGTCAATTATAATGAAAGTTTCTTACATGAAGAGTAATAATTTCTAATATAACGTTATAAGGATGTCACATTACCAAATCCTTGATAAACATACTATCATAGCGATAAAATAATTAAAGATGTTTTTTAAAACTCGAGGACGTTTCTCAGTCATCTCTCATCTCAGGGCTTCACTCTTCGATGAGATGACTGAGAAACGTCCTCTCGTTTAAAAAACATCGTTAATCACTTATAAATGGTAATAAATTTTTGCACCAGGATAAAGCTGAAATATTGCTGAAGTTGGCATTAAATACAAGTCAATTAATCAAATCAATTATTTTTTTCAGTACAGTAAAAGTGTATGATTGTAGAAATCCTAATAATACATACAAAAGTTGGGATCTAAATGGAGAAATAGAAAGAGTATTATGGGATGTATATAAACCTTTTAATTTCTTTGTAAGTATAAAGTTCCAGATTTTACACGAAAGTTTGATACCATCAATATGTTATTTTGTCAATGATTTGCAGTCCTCACGATAACCACTGGTAAAACTTTCCTTGGACCAGTAAATAATTCAGTTTTTATTTAGGAACATGTCGAGTAAATTCAAATTTTCATTTCAAGGACAGGATTTGTAAATTTTGCTTTTAATATTTACACACGATAATATCTATTATCAAGTGACAAGCGAGATACAAACATATTCTTGTTGATTTCTAACATATATTGACATACGGGTAAACATACTATCATTGACATTTTTTTTTATACAAATGCAGTTCTTATTGTATCTCCCATCTAAGGCCTTCGATGAGATATTAATCTGAGAAATCCATTCTCACAAAATAAATCAACGATAGTATATATTTATTTCTTTTTTAATCATTTGTATACCAATGTGTTATTTTGTCATTTTGTTATGTTTTCTCTAATTGGTATTATTTACCTATATCAAGATTTCCTCGGATACCAATAAACTATTTCTTGTCGCTGTCAGCAATTTTTATACGCCCGTCTCGAGACGGGCCGTATTATGTGATTGGGTATGGCGGGCGTCCACACAGGTTTCCACACAATAACTTTAGTTCTGTATATTGGATCTTTACCAAACTTGACCACATGATTGCCCTGTGGAAGAACCCTATTTATTTTGGGGTCATTAAGTTAAAGGTCAAGGTCACCATTACTATAAATAGAATTGTTTACCGTTTGATAATTTATATAGATGGGTGTATTTTGTGATGCACACATTTCTTGTTACTACTATATCTTGACCTCTAGACTTGTATGCAGGGGTTAAAAAATCCACTAGCCCGACGCCCGGGCTAGTAATTTCCACATTTGGGCTAGCTGAAATAATCGTCTGTATGCCCGACGGGCTAGCAAAAATATATAAACTTGTCAATATTCGCATATCTACTTATATTCATATATGTTATATGTTGTTTAATTAGCAGCAATGTTTTATTTATTCAACGCTAGCTTTTTGTCGAAATTGAGAGCAAAGAAGGTAGAAAAACTGTGTAACTTGTCATAAAACGGCTTCAACAAATGACGGCTTACCGAAAATTTCGAAAATGATTTACCGGAATCGGATTCCGGAACGACTATTTCCGGTTTTGCCGATAGTAAAAAAAAAATGAATGCCGACCGACCCTAGATTTTTTTTACATGTGACCGTAAACACGCATATATATTTTTTTGGCCTTACAGTGACCTGAACTGTGGAAAATAAGTGAAAATAAAACGTAACACCAGATCTGAAAAGAAAGATAGTTAAACTAATAGACATTGTACATGTTGTGCAAGGGTTCAAGTCTGCAAGTCGGTTTCATGAAATCACGGTATTGACCTGGGCTAGTAATATTTGGGAGTATGCTAGCCCTGGGCTAGTGAGGTGGTCCAAGATTTTTTAAGCCCTGGTTTGTAGTAGGGGAGGTAAGCCAGGATAATTATGATGAACAAGCCAGTGAATCTCTAGCCATGGGTAGTTGTCTGAAAACCTCGAGGTGCAAACCAACGTCAGTAATCTTATGTTTGTGGTCAGTAGTCAACTTGTTCATGCATTGTTGAAATTTGATTTCTTGGGTTATGTTGAAAAGACTTAAAAAGGCAACTTTATATAGTTCAGGACTTTTTTTGTAGATAATTTTAGAATCACAGAATAATAAACCATTGTTTACAATTTCAGGCATCCACAGACAAGGGTGTAATATATTATTTAGATTCACGGAATGATAAACCATTGTTTACCCTCTCTGCACATGATGAAGCTATAACAGGTATTGTCTGTTGTTTTACAGATATACCATGAGTGACATACAAGGATAATTTTGTCTATTATCAGGTTAAATCACCTGGTGCAAAGAACCATATAGACTGCTTCCCTCAATGGTGTAATTGGTTGTGTGCTCAACTTGAGTGCTGTAGATTGATGATTTGACCCCGGGGTCAAACTAATGACTATAAGATTAGTATTTGTTGCTTCTCCACTAAGGGGTAAGAACAAAGACTGGTTGGTTGGACATTAGGATAATGTGTCAGGGTAGAGCTGTAGACTATTTGTTTCTGTGAACTAGTACATTGAAAATCTGCATTGGCGTGTTTGTCAAGTACATCATCATCTAAGGTAAAAACAATGTTGTTCATGCCATTATATAACTAAAAAATTGTTCATTTGACGTTAAACAACAGTCACTCACTCCAAAGGACCATGTGAGGATGTTGTCATCACATTGTGTTTGTTGTTTGTTTGATGGTGTTCAACGCCACTTTCAACAACATTTCAGTTATATCGTGGCGGTCAGTTTTATTGGTGCAGGAAACCGGAGAAAACCACCGACCTGTCGCAATTCACTGACAAACTTAATCACATAATGTTGTACACCTCGCCCTGATCGAGATTCAAACTCACAGTATCTGTGGTGATAGGCACTGATTGCATAGGTAGTAAATCTAGCTACCATATGATCACGGCGACCCCTTGCCCTCTGCCATTACTTAAAAATAGAAATATCATTTAAATGGCTAAAACATCTACATTTTAAGCTGGCGATATAACTGAAATATTGTTGAACTTGGCGTACACCATACCCCTGTAGCTATATGATTATACATGTAAGTTGTTTAACACATACATTGCTATTTTTTGTGTGAAATTTGTAATTTTGCTGATTATGCAAATTTTGCATATTTGGAACAAATATCGAAAAATCTACTTCTGAAGTCTCTAGGCCAAATTAAACCAAAATTGACTTATTACGACTTTGTAATGTTTCAGTGTAACTCAAAGTAGTACTATTTCAGGACTTATAGTAAGAAGATTGTTATTATTTTATGATTCAGGTGTAACCCAGAGTAGTAAAGTACCAGGACTTATGGTAACAACGTCATCAGACAAAAGGTTTAAAGTATGGGATATACAGGACAACAAGCCATCGTTAGTGCTAGACAGAGATCTTAAAATAGTTAGTATTTATTTGGCCAAGAGTTAGGGTTATGGTGTTTAATGCCACTTTCAACAATAGTTCAGTTATATGGTAGCGGTAAATTTTATTGGTGGAGGAAACCAGAGTACCCGGAGATAACCACTGACCTGCAGCAAGTCACTGACAAACTTTATCAGATAATGCTTAATCAAGTACACCTCGCCTGAGTGGAATTTGAACTCACACCGTTAGTTGTATTTATTTTAGTAATGGGTTGCTAATTTTGTTTGGTTTTTTTAATAAGGCATACATGGGGATGATCATATTAAATTGGTATTATAATTAAATTTGTTCCCATAGTGATAGACATTTTAAGGGAATTATTATATTTGGTTACATGTCTTTATGAGAAATTATTGTATTCAAAAACATATTCAAGTACGGTAAACAAACAAAAACAAGTACGGTAAACAAACAAAAACAAGTACGGTAAACAAACAAAAACAAGTACGGTAAACAAACAAAAACAAGTATGGTAAACAAACAAAAACAAGTACGGTAAACAAACAAAAACAAATACGGTAAGCAAACAAAAACAAGTACGGTAAACAAACAAAAACAAGTACGGTAAACAGACAAAAACAAGTACGGTAAATAGACAAAAACAAGTATGGTAAACAAACAAAAACAAGTACGGTAAACAAACAAAAACAAGTACGGTAAACAAACAAAAACAAGTACGGTAAACAAACAAAAACAAGTACGGTAAACAAACAAAAAATAACATCTAATGTCAAGTTAATCTGTATTTATAACTTGACACGATTTTAGCAGTTTATTGTAGTAAAACAGGCAATAAGCTAACCTATTGTAATAAATTTGTATTGTTTTCAGGGACAGTTATATTGTGCAGAATGTTGCCCTGAAGCACCATTTGTTTTTGTTATTGGTGGTGATGGAGGTCAAGTTAAAGTGTGGGACATCAGGGAAAGTTCTGCAGGTATTATATTTGTTACCACACCTCATTCACTTTAAAGGATATTAATGTATAAGGACAAGAGAAAAAAAAATCATCTTACATTGTGGTAGTGAATTAGAAGTGACGGAACAGTGTTATGATGACTGACGTATCTTAATGACCTGGTTTGATTTATGAAATTTAGATTAAGATTATTGGTGTTTAACACCACTTTTAAAAATATTTTTTAGTTGTATTTCTTGGTAATCCGTTTTATTGGTGGAAGAAACCTATTGACTTGTCATAAGTCATTGACAAACTTTATTACATAAAGTTTTATCGTGTACACTTCATGACCACCAGGATTTGAACTCTCAGCTTTGTCGCAATAGGTACCGTTTGCATTGGTAAATGTAAATCTAACTGCAATATGATCACAGCCTTGATGGCCCCTATGACACAAGCAATGCAGATATACATGAATAAATGTACTCAATGAATTACACGATGAGTTCTTGATACTGATAATAGGGTTTAATGAATGATAACAAGTAGCATTCAAGAACATTCTTATTGTTAGGATAAATATCTTCATAAACATTCATATTGGGGGGTTATGGTGTTTAAACACTACGTTCAACAATAATTCAGTTATATCGTGGCGGTCAGTTTTACTGGTGGAGGAAACTGGAGTACCCAGAGAAAACCACCGACCTGTCGCAAGTCACTGACAAACTTTATCACATAATATTGTATCGAATACACCTCACCATGAACGGGGTTTGAACTCACAACTTTAATGGTGATAGGCACTGAATGCACAGTTGTAAATCAAACTACCATACGATCACGACAACAATGGCCCCAGATATACATAAATATATTATATGAATTGCACAATAATAGGGGTTGATAAATCACAACATGTTGCATTCAAGAACATTCTTTTTGTAAGGATAAATGTCTGCATACACATTCATATTGGATAAATGATAATATCTTCAAATTGTTAAGAGTTGTCTCCCTTTTTGTATCCTGTAAAAGTAGTTTGATGTCAAATTCTACACAAACATTGAGAACAGGTTAAAAAATTACTTTTCCAAACAGTTATTCAGATACAATTTGTAAAAGATCTTGATATATATCACAATAAATTATTTTACTTTTACAGTAAGGAAACACTTTCAATCACGAGCTCCAGTAGGGGTTACGATGGAAGGCACAGATGACATAAAAGAGGAACTTCCTCCTGTTGACGAGGATGCCGAGGACGTTGACATGGTGATGGGAACATTATCTATAGACAATACACAACAACAAAGTCAAAATAAAAAGAAGAAAAAAAAGAAAAAGAAGAAAAAACCAAAAGATGACTCATAGTGATAATAAAAGATGATATACAAAAAGTTTTGGGTTTATGACATGATCCATTTGAAGGGGTGTATTTGCTATATAGGCCAAATACAATTGACTGCCCACCACAATTTTTTTTAAATTTCTACTATTGTTTTCCTGTTTATACCAATATTATTTTTATATCAATGACAAATGGTTGCTTCTAGTTGAAGTAAAATATTCTCTTCACCTGTCGTGTAATGGTTACCATGCTCACCTTGAGTACTGTAAATCGTGGGTTCAAATCCCAGTCTGGTCAAACCAATGACTATAAACATAGTATTTGCTGCTTCTCCGAAAAACGCTCAGCGTTAGGGAGTAATAGCAGATTCAGGATAATGTGTACGAATGAAACGACATGGCTACCCACAGACTGTTGTTTCAATGAGCTAGTATTATTAAAACCTAACTAAGCATGTTGGTCTAGTACAAAGCAGACATAATCATCATTTCATTGAAATGTAACTTGTTTTCATCATGATATAGCTTAAATATTGTTCACTTGGCTTTAAACAAGTACTAGTAGCTTGAAGTAATCGTCTGTTCTCAGCAGATTTCAAAGTTAAAAAAAAACTTGTCCCTTCGACATAAAAAAGTTCAATTGTATAGCAAACAGAGAATGTAAAATAGAGCTTAAACAGACAAACCATTTAATGACATATTTGTGAAATAATTTATTTCCCATATCGTTTTAATTCTGTTTACATGTTAATAGTATTCAATCAGTGTTCAATGTCAAAGTAACCACGTCAGTGGTGTGCTTGCCTCGAGTGCAGTAGATCATGGGTTTGGGCCCAGGTCGGGTCAAACGAAAGACTATAAAATTGGCTTTTGCTGCTTCCTCGCTAAGCACCTAGCTTTCAGGAGTAAGAACAAAGACTGGTTGGCTTGTATTCAAGGTAATGTGTCCGAGTGGAGCGACATGTCTACTCGAAGACTTTTGTTTCAGTGAGATAGCACTTTAAAGATCTAACTCAGCGTGTTTAGTACAAAGTGGACATCATCATTTCATTGAGTGTAACTTGTTCTCGTCGTAATATGACTGAGTAGTTGCTCATTTGGCATAAAACAACAATCAATCGGTGTCTTGATGCCAAAGTTGGCTGGGCCGTCTTGATCATATGGTAGTACAACTACCTGTGCAATTGGTGCAAGTTGTGGGTTCGAATCCTGCTCAGGTGAAATGCACTCGATACAACATTATGTAATAAAATTGTCAATGACTTGCAGCAGGTCAGTGGTTTTCTCCGGGTACTTCAGTTTCCTCCATCAATAAAACTGACTGCCATGATATAACTGAAATATTGTTGAAAGTGGCATCAAACACCATAAACCAACCAGCAAACCAAAGTGGGCTATTTTACTTCCCGATATAATTTTCAGAAAAAATAGAAATTTAATTCAATCATTTTATTGTACAGTAGTGATAACATAACAATACAAGTCATATCTCATCAAACTGTTGGGTATTACCAATCCAGACAAATTTACTACCAATCCTTGGCTTGAAAGCACCTGATTCTGCAATATTTCTCTGACACAGAATTTGAACTCTGGTTGTCGGCCATTGTCTATTATTTGTCTACATCCAGTATCATCTTTGTCGTTTGAATACCCATCTGTACTGTGCTGGTGTCTCCTTAGTTTCATCTTTAATTTTCAGTTTCTTGGCTTTTTTGTCCTGTAATGAATAATTCCTTTATTATTCCGATTTTGCTCAATATTTCATTCATATCAATATATAATAAACTGTACTGAAGGATTATGGTGTTTAATGCCACTTTCAATAGGGAATTTTGGGTTATGGTATTAAAAAATGGGGAACGGACACAGACACATGAACAATCATCCACTTTAATTTTGTGGAATTGTTGATTCTTGTACAAATTAAAAACTGAAACATTTTTTTCATTTTCTGCTGCTTTCTTGCATAAAAAATCTCAGAAAAAAACCATGAAATCTCCATTGTATTTAACAACTTTGCCATATATAATTTAGTTAGACAGCTAGAGGTACTCGGAGCCAAAAAAAAAAAGGAAAACACTTGCATGATGACATCATTTCAGTAAAGGAGGTTTGAGCTAATAAAACTAGTTTATTTTTCACAATATTTTAAATTTATCCTTTTTAGAAAACGTATCTAGAACTTGTTATATATGTTGGACTCAGATTGACGTCCAATCCTCAAATTCATGTTCGATTTCTACGTCACAGACCTCTGTATCTCAGATCTATGTCCTTTCTTCAAATTCTCAAATCTATGTCCTTTTTCAAATTCTCAAATGGGAGTCCAATTCTCAAACCCCATCCCTAACAAGGTAAAACCACATACAGATCTTCGCTGTGAAAAGGATGTCGATTTGATATAATAAATAAATCGGCCATAGATCTGAGAATTTGGAAAGAACGCTGATTTGAGAATACCATTAAATCGGACTGTGATTTGAAATAATGACGTCTGATTATTAATTACCATTTACCATCAACACTTACCAGTAAATGTTTTTTGACTTGCATTTTCTGTGAGATAATATGAAGTTCTTTCTCTCTTTCAATACGCTTCTTTAATTCCTTGTACTTTTTTTTCTTTTCCTTTGAACATTCCTAAAAAATGAGAAATAAAATATCAACCAATCTCTTTCTAAGAACAAATATATCTTATATCCTTTACCACAAATAAGCTTGTACAGTTCTATAGTTTTCACTGACAAATTGGTGAGAAATTTAGGTGAAATTTCACTGAACAGAATAGGCAATTTGTTTTGATAGAAACAACGTTGGCCACCGTAATTCTCTGTGTTGTGGATTTTCTATTTTACATAATTAATTACAATGTATCTGTAATGCCATTGTTGTGATTTTTCCTATTAACCAGTTTATTCTAGCCACATTTTTGTGTCTGTCTACAGCCAAGAAACCCTGGATTTCCAACACCACTTGACATGGTCTTTTTATGTTCAATGGTTTGAGGTAAGATGTTGATATTGGTGGGAACAGGACAAAAGCCCCCCAATAATGAAATAATCATACAATCTTATTACATTTGTTTTATATTGAGGGTGATATTAAAGAATTAATACAAAAAATAAAATACTTTAAAAACATTTTTTTCCACATTTTGTTCATTGCTATGTTCATTTATAAAGTGTAAATAAAAAAAACACTGCTTAATTCCTTAAATTGAAATTATTCAGGTAAAGTTAATCAGGAATTGTTTTTATTGATAAACAATAATTACCTATTCAACCTTTGAAGTTCTTAAAAGTAATGAGTGAGTTATTGCTCACTTTGGTGGGGTTTTTTATATACTGATTTTTTTAAAGATAAAACAACTTTATTTTTGTTTTTACTTTCTTTGATGAGGGTTATCTTAAACAAATACTTCAATTGTTTATGATATCTTCATGTTCCAAAAATAAATGTATTAAAATACAGAGGTAAAAAAAGTCTTGAATCATAATATAAAATATAGATAAAATTTTACATATCCAAACAGTTTAAAAAAAAAAGACACAGAAAAAAATATATATGAAACAAAAAACATTAACTTATACTTTTTATTATTGGGGTGCTTTTGTCCTAGACCCGATATTGGTGAAATTGTTAACCATCACTATTTAATCTTTTCTGGGTACCGGTGAAGATTCCCAGGGCACAAACCCATAGAGCAGCTCAGCACATCCTCGTGTAATGGACAGGGAGAGACCTCGATGGGAGGTTATCAGGTTATAATATGAAAAGTCATAGTGGGTAACGAGTTTGAAGAGTACTACACTCCCTGCACGCTGAAGACCTATTTTGTAGATTTCAAAGAAGAGTATTGCAACAGCTACATGTGTACATGCAATAATCTCGAAAAGTTTGAAGAAAATCTATCAAGGCAAAATAGAGTAGGTGCACAATATGTTTCCACTGAACAGACAGACCGAAGGACAAGGGTAAACCATAATACATGCCTTCTACAGACAGGTGTATAAAAATCCTACAACAATAAAGTTTACGATACATTTCACAAAAAATATCACATAAGTTTATCAGATTAATCTTGTCTACTACCACATACATATTTTCTTCATAATAAATCTAGGTAAACTGTAAGTTGAATTTCCAACTCCCTATAGTAAAACAAAATGGAAGATATTTTATTTGAAACACTATATACTAACCTCTAAAGTTTCAATATCAAGGTTATCATTAAGAAATCCTTTCTTTAACATCTCGTTAGTAGGTCTATTGTACGTTCTGTTCACTAAAGATGGATGTGTTTTGAAATAGTCTGCTGCATTAAAGTTTTTCACTGAAAAAAGTAAAACAAAAGCAGTTTGAAATGAAATAATACTTAAAATTTAAAGTGACTACGATTTTAGTTATTCTTTTTTGTCCTTAATATTTTAAAGGAGAATATATTAAAAACATAAATAAAAAGGCAAACCTTTTTTATTTATTTCGTGAAAACATCACAAAAAATCGCTTCTGTCCTCACAATAATATTCTCATGTATATTCATGTCATGCTTCGCTTGATTTCCCACTTCACAGACATGCAGTTGTTATATATTTGTTTGATGGTGTTTAATGCCAGTTTCAACAATATTTCAGTTATATCATGACTGTCAGTTTTATTGGTGGAGGAAACCGGAGTACCCAGAGAAAACCCACAGATCTATCGCAAGTCACTGACAAACTTTATCACATAATGTTGTACACCTCGCCCAACAGAGTTGTTATCAATTTTAAAGAAGACGAAAATATTGACAGTTACAAAACTACTCCTAGTTCTCATTCCAGTGACAACTTCAATAGTGGTGATGATTATTATAATGAAACAACAATATACAGGGTACATATAACTGTACCAGAATAATAAACTTACCTTCCTTCTTAGAATCAACAAATACTATGTGTTTATTTTTAGGCTTTTCATCACTGTCAAGGAGATGTAAGGAGCTCTTTAACTTTTCTATTTTCTGTGAAAAAAATTTGAAATAGGAAACGTGATGTTACAATGAGTCATTTAACAATACATACAAAATAAACTCAAAAGTCATATAAGTTGTTTTTTCTTGGGTAAAAAAATGGTATGTTCTAATAGAATGTAATGTAAACCAAGCCTCCATACAACTTTTAGAGAATAAGAAGCAAGATTTAGAAAATATAAGAAAAGAAAAAATAAAGGGTAAAATAATACGTTCTAGAGTGCAGTGGATTGAAGAGGGGGAAAAACCTACAAAATATTTTTGTGGGCTAGAATCAAAAAATTTTACTAGTAAAATAATTCCCAAAATAGAAAGGGATGATGGCAAAACTATAACTAAACAATTTGATATCTTGAAAGAAACAAAGGTATTTTATGAAGAACTATATAAATTTAGAGAAGGAAATGGGTGTAAAGTGAGTGATTTAGAAAGAGATTTAAAAGACTTAAACTTTAATAAATTGTCATTAGATGAACAATTAAGTTTAGAAGGGGAAATAAATGTAAATGAAGCAAGTAAGGTTTTACAAAAAATGAATAATAATAAATCACCCGGGCCGTACGGTTTTTCAACAGAATTTTTCAAATTTTTCTGGATAGATTTGAAGTCATTTGTTGTAAATTCTATAAATTTTGGGTCACTTTTAGGTGAGCTATCAGTAACTCAAAAACAGGGAATCATTACATGTTTACCAAAAGATAACAAACCAAGACACTTTCTCAAAAATTGGAGACCAATATCACTACTGAATACTGTATACAAAATTGGTTCTGGTGTTATTGCTAGTAGATTGAAGAGAGTTCTGGAAAAGTTGATTGATTTAGATCAAACAGGTTTTATTAATGGAAGATACATTGGAGATAACATTAGATTAATCTATGATATGCTACAATTTACAGAAGAAAACGACATACCTGGTTTGTTACTTTTGATAGACTTTGAAAAGGCATTTGATTCTATATCTTGGGACTTTCTTTTATCTGTATTAAAATTTTTCAACTTTGGGGAATCTATTATAAACTGGGTTAAAGTATTTTATAATAATATATCATCAGCAGTCATTCAGGGTGGTAATCTTTCAGAATTTTTTCAAATAGGCAGTGGTTGTAGACAAGGTGATCCGTTATCGCCATATCTTTTTATTTTATGTGCAGAAATTTTAGCCATTAAGATACGGGGTAATACAAATATTGGTGGTATAAATGTGACAAGGATTGAACATAAGTTATCACAGTTTGCAGATGACACATCATTAATTTTAGATGGCAGTGAAAAGTCTCTAAATGAAGCTTTACTTGAATTAGATTGGTATGCAAAACTCTCTGGGCTAAACATTAATTTTACCAAGACACAAGTAGTATGGATTGGGAGTAAAAAATACAGTAATGACACTTTAGGTCAACACAGAAACTTATCCTGGGGTAAAACATCCTTCAAGCTATTGGGTATTAATTTTGATGTTGATTTGGATAAAATTGTAAATATTAATTATAATGAGAGAATTTTGCAAATAAAAAAACTAATTAAGATATGGTCAAAAAGGAATCTTACTGTCATTGGAAAGATTACTGTTGTGAAAACTCTGATTTTAACTGTCTTAAATCACCTAATCATTACATTGCCTAATCCTACTCAAGACATCTTAAAGAAGGTGAACGAGCTTATTTTTACCTTTATATGGAGTTCACCTGTGCACAGAGTTAAAAAGGAATTGTTACAAAAAGACTTCTGTGAAGGAGGATTAAAAATGATTAATCTAAATTTATTTATTTTAGCCCTAAAAACAACCTGGGTAAGAAAGCTATTTCGAACTGAATGTAAATGGGATAATATCTTATTTTCGACAATAAATCAGGAAAAATTATTCAATTTTGGTAATGGTTATATTTCTTACATAAAAGAAAATGTTGTAAAAAATAAATTTTGGAAAGATGTGTTCCATGCTTGGAACACCTTTATTGATAAAGAAGAAAACTTTACATGGGAATATTTTTTGTCTTCTCCACTGTGGATGAACAAAACTATAAAAATAGAAAACAAACCAGTATTCTATGAAGACTGGTTCAGAAAAGGTATTTGTTTTGTTAATGATATTATGTCAGAAGATGGAAAATTTCTCTCCATTGATCAATTAGAGGAAAAATTTAACATTTCAAAAAATATTATGAAATTTAATAGTATAATTTCAGCTGTAAAACATGCTGGAAAACAAAATGTGTATAATAGTTATAAGCTACTTACCCCATTTATTCCTTCGTTTGTTAAGACCATTTTGAAGAGTAAAAGGGGAACTAAAGATATGTATTTGTTACTAATAAGGAATAACATAGTGTCAAATGGTCAGAAAAAGTGGGAGGAAATTTTAGCCTTAGGTTTAGATGAAACGAAATGGAGAGAAATATTCAAACTACCTTTTATAGTCACACAAAATACCAAACTACAATGGTTACAGTACAGAATTAACCAACGTATCCTAGGAACAAATAAATTGCTGTATAAAATTAAAGTAAAAGACAATGCCTTTTGTACTTTTTGTCAGGAAGATGAGGAAACTATAGAACATTTATTTTGGAACTGTGAGATTGTACAAGCTTTTATTGATGAAATTGATTCTTGGTTATTGTCAAATGGTGTTAGTATTCCATTTACTATGCAATTTTTTCTTTTTGGTGATACTTCAAAATCGTCTCGAGGAGATGCTATCAACCTCATTTTATTACAAATAAAGCAGTATATTTTTAACTGTAAATATTTTCAGAAAAAATTATCATTGGTTACAATGCAGAGGAAAATACAGTCACTATATAACATTGAGAAATCTATTGCTATTAAAAATAAAAAAATGGATTTTTTCAACCAGATATGGAATGCTTTCACTTTACTGTTTAATTAGATATAAAGATTTATACAAATATTCATTCTGTATATAACATGATAGAAAAGAAATAGCCTTTTGTTTTTATGAATGCTAAAATTACCTATTCATCAAAGCAAATTAAAAAAAATTTTCTTTCTCTTTAAAAATTATTTTTATGCCTTAAAAAACTCAATAAATTAAACTTTTTCCATTTTTTTCTTTTACTTCTATAGCTACTTAAAACCCTATTTTTTTATTATCTGTATATTTGTTAATTTGGTTTATTATGATTGAAAAACTCATCTTTATGTGGAATCACATTATTTGGTATTTTCTGTCATGTTATTCTAATAGAAATAGTATGCCATTCTGTATGTAAATTACTAACAAATACTAACATCTTTATATGTTATGTGCTTTACTAATGTTAACGAGGCCGGGATAAGGTACCGGTACTTTATGTATTCAACTAACAAATGTACAGATTTCAATATTAATATCACACTAAAAAAAAAAAAAAAAAAAAAAAAAAAAAAGAATGTTAGTTAAATTTACCATGACAACTCAAATATTTAGTTAATTTGGACTAAAATAGTAGGTCCCTTTGAGCTCCAATCAGTTAACGGTCTCAAATACAAGAATGTAGTAGGTACCTTTGAGCTCAAAATTACACAAGAAGATTTTACTTAAAATTTGTCTGGCTCAAATACTAGCATTATTGGGATTTTTTATTTACACTTTCAAGACTAAACTTTTTTTGAAATAATTTTTTCCCCATAAACATTTAAGATATCTAAATAGTATGCCATCTCTATGCTGTTCCACATCACCTTTGAAGCTTAATGACTGCAGGGATACTTGTATTAATTTAATATGATGAGGAGAAAAGACATTTCTGGAAATTTAGGTGAGTCCCACCATTGTTAGAATCTAAAATTTTGTGAGTCTAGGACTCATCTAGGCGAGTTACAAAGATCTCTCAAAGTATTTTAAAATATCTGTAATTTGGACATTTTTCTTTTGATCTCACTGAGTGATAATGTAAATATCAATGAACTGTCTTTGATACTGGAAATAATCAGTCAGCATGATGCTTTGAAGGTCTCGAAATACATTACCATATCTTAGCTTGTCCCATCAGACTCGCTGCAATGCTAGTGTTAATGTCTGTCTCGACCTTCAAAACTGCTGTTATTCTGTATGTATTCTAACTTACCTTTAGTTCTGTTACTCTTTTCATATTAACATATCTCTGATCTTGAGAATACATTAACTTGACTTCAGCATCTGTATGTACTGGTTCACTACTTTCCTTCCTTTGATGAACACCGTCCTTTTTATAAAAGAAAGTATGCTAGTCATCATTGAAAAATATATGCCTGTGTGGGGCCGTCGTGGTCATATGGTATTGGATTTATAACTACCTATCACCACTAACATTATGAGTTCGAATCCAGCTCGGCGAGGTGTACTCTATACAACATTATGTGATAAATTTTGTCAGTGACTTGCGGCAAGTCAGTGGTTTTCTCCAGTTTCCTCCACCAATAAAACTGACCACCATGATATAACTGAAATATTGTTGAATGTGGTGTTAAACACCATAACCCTAACTCTATATGCCTGTGTGTTCTGTAAACTTGAATTATTTTGTTGATGCATTGTATAAATGAATGAAAAGTTAATACCGGTACATATAATGGTATATAAATATATTGGCAGTATCCAAAAACATGAAATTGTTACAATCATCAACAAAACCTGTTTTTCTTTAAGAGTGAGTGATTATTGCTTAACACCAAATGAGCAATTTATTAGCTATATCATGGCAAGTACAATCTATATTCGATGAAATGTTGATCTCTACTTTGTAATAGACCACCACGCTTTGTTGGATTTGTCTAGTTTCCAGTTCACTGAAACAACAGTCCATAGGTAGATATGTAAACGTCACAAAAAACGTGAAACACACGTAAACAATACGACGACAAAAACTCGAACAAACGAGAAACACGATGAAAATATCGAATACTAACGTAAAAGAAAAGCAAAAAACAGTATCAAAACGACAAAAATAGTAATTAAAAACTAAATGAACATGAAAATCCGAGTGAAAACTCAAAAAGTAAACAATAAAATCTCAGACAAAACGAAACACATTATTCTGATTCTGAGCTAACCAGTCTTTGTTCTTACTCTTTAATGCTGAATGCTTATCATAAGGGGCAGTAAATACTCATTTTTTAGTCTTTGGTTTGTCCCGACCAGACGAGGTCTCGAACCCACGATCTACCATGCTCAAGGCAAGCACGCTAACCATTTCACCATTGATGCATTTTATTCTAGATGTAGATCTCTAGAGTGCTCATATTATAAGATGTAAATTTTAACTGTCTAGATATATGCTGTAAGAATGCTGAATGACATATTATAAGATGTAAATTTTAACTGTCTAGATATATGCTGTAAGAATGCTGAATGACATATTATAAGATGTAAATTTTAACTGTCTAGATATATGCTGTAAGAATGCTGAATGACATATTATAAGATGTAAATTATAACTGTCTAGATATATGCTGTAAGAATGCTGAATGACATATTATAAGATGTAAATTTTAACTGTCTAGATATATGCTGTAAGAATGCTGAATGACATATTATAAGATGTAAATTTTAACTGTCTAGATATATGCTGTAAGAATGCTGAATGACATATTATAAGATGTAAATTTTAACTGTCTAGATATATGCTGTAAGAATGCTGAATGACACATTATAAGATGTAAATTTTAACTGTCTAAATATATGCTGTAAGAATGCTGAATGACATATTATAAGATGTAAATTTTAACTGTCTAGATATATGCTGTAAGAATGCTGAATGACATTTTCATGCGTGTAACAGTATGTAGGACATAATGAAAGATATGTATTCTTTATGAAAAGGTGAAATTATTTTATCTCCATCTGTACTAAAATTATAATAAAGGCAGATTCACAAATAAAAATACAGTAGTCCCCCTCTTATAAGGCCCCTTCCACCAAAGACAATGCCACATATCAGGCCAGAAATCAAATGCACTTAAGATAGTAATATACACCTAAATTGTTCCTTTCAAGAGAGGCCACCTCTCTTACAAAGCCAAATTTCCATTGCAGAAGGGATGTCCTTATATGTGAGGGGGACTAATGTACAGTGATACATGTCTGAACCGAACCCTGAATAAAACAGAATGCTGTATAAACCAAACTTGGCTTAGACAGGTTTCACTGTAGTTGCCAAAATTGAACTGTTGACAGCGAAAAAAAATATATCTAGCATAATTACCATCTTCTGTGTGTTAACCATATTAAAGTAGAATTCATCTGGGTTTCTGTCAAGTGCTTTCCTCTTTAATGATTTTAAAGTGTTCTGTTTTCTTTGATAATTTCTGAAAAATTTTTAAGCATAGATACATGTACATTACTGACCTCACATGAATATAATATTCTTAGTGACTAAGAGATATGATTGATGTCATATAGAAATGCATGTAAATTCAAAACTAATAAAACTTGCATAAGATACAAAAACTTAACATGAGCAGATTTTTGACCATCTTCTGTAAGCCATGGTTCTGCACTCGTTCATCATTTCCATAACAACATATCATCACTAAAAAATTTCCTATTAGAAGAACTGTTACAGATTATGAAAGATATGATCTGACTATCTGATATATAACATACATTACTGTCCACAGGTATTTTAGTATGAATGTAATGTAAAAAAACAAGTAATTTTAAAACAAACATGACCTCAGAATTCATGTATATTTATTCTATGGTAACTTACTCGGCTCTTAATTTATAATCTTTTTTCTTCTCAAGGGAACCTAGATGAGCTCTATGTTGTGGCTGTAAATAAAATGTTTATTATTATGATACATGAATAGTTTTTTTATTATTATTAATATCATATCTAATTTCAACAAATTTCGTGCAAATTTAGCTAATCCATTTTCCAATCTAATTTCTTCTGTAAAATATTAGATATTTTAGATTTAAATATAGCAGCTTTTCCCATTGTAATAATTTGCATATTAATATATACAAACTTATAATCTGTTTTCATTTTCCCCTGTATATGTACTTGTCATATAATCAGCCATTGGATTCACTACTGTTAGGGTTAGTGTTATGGTGTTTAATGCCACTTTCAACAATATTTCAATTATATCCTGGTGTCAGTTTTATTGGTGGAGGAAACCGTAGTATCCAGAGAAAAACCACTGACCTGTCGCAAGCGATTCACTTCTGTAACTGATTTATTAAATGAAATACATAAAGTTGAAAAAAATCCATTAGCAAAAATATTATACCAGTAACACCAATGATGGGATCTGCAAAGCAAAGCAATCCTGACACGTGGAGTGAAAACTGCAAATGATGATATTTTGTGTCATATCAAATGAAACTGAAAGTCCTGGTTCGGTACAGAATTAACCACAGGAATTGGCAACGGTAATCACTGTATGAAATATTTATTGATGTAAAAAAGCCCATGAAATCAGAAACATCCTGAGTTGGATGGTCATTCTGATGACAAATGTGATAATTTTGAATCTTGTGCGAGATCATAATGTGACAGATTAGATCAGTTTCGAAACTGAAAGTACATTTGACATGGAGGATGAAGAAAACAATCATTCAAGTTACAAATATTGACCCAGATAAAGGATTTCTCTAAAGAAACACATTAACCCCCACCCCTCATCCCTCAAAAAAAAAAATAAGAGAGAAAACTTCTTTTATGAAGATTATCAAACAATAAATCATGCAGATAAGTTTTTTTTAAATTGCATTGGGCGAAACAGAGATTTGTGGTAGATGTCACGTGCACGTTGTCGAGACAACAATGAAATTACCAAATGTTGTAAAAACGCTGATGATTTTTCCCTAAATACTCATTCCCAATCAGGTCTCATTAATAATTGATGATACAAAATTGACCCAGCTGTACCAATTCATTTGTGACTGACTATGGGAGTATGTCAGTATGTGGTCACATGAACAAAGTCGAGTACGTCTAACAGTGAATAGTGAACGGTAATACCTGACTTCTTTCCTTGTGAGAACGAGCCCTAGCCTTGTTTAAATTTCTCATGGAAGACATTATTCCCTGTTGTGTGTTATCAGTGGATAAACGTGAAAGAAATAATATTATCAAGCAAGACAGTCGAAACTTTTTCACCGGAAGTAGTACTTTTAATTCCTCATTTACAGAAGAGTATCAAGGTGATCTAAGAAATTCGTTCCGGTTTGTTTTTTCCCGATCTTGCATTTTTCGGCTAAAATTAAATAAGATGAAAACAAAACCCGCAGAATTACCGTTCCGACTGACACATTATATATAAACAACTTGGCTATTGGTGGTAGACTCGCTAGTTGCCACAAGCATATTGACATTGCGCTTTAAAAATGAAATGAGATCCCAAGCAACCTAAGAACACGATAATATGTGCTGAAAATATGAGATTTTTTGTTTTAATTTTCCAAAACATACACGGTGATCTCCCTACAAACTCCGACTTCGAATCAACAGTGGTTTGTCAAACGTCTATAGAGAGCGGAAATGACAATTCTTTCGAAGTGCCGTTCAAACATGCCACTGCGTTGGAGATCTGGCGTAAGCTCGTTTACGTAAAATGCATAGAATTTGATTGTATGAGGACACAAGTGTCAGCATTTGCATAGACGGTCGATTTAATCAAAACGGCAGTTTGATAATTCTTTATTCTGGTCCGGTAGCTAAGTCGGTTTTCGTGGTCTTCGATTGCTTGAGATACTGGATTAATACCTAGTCGGGTCTTTTTACCAAAGACTTCAAAAATTATATGTGCTACTGCCATGCTAAGCAATGAACAATGTGTGTTTGACTAATAACTGTTTAATTCAGAGCCTTGATAAGCAGTAAAAAGTGGGATGACGGGTCTACTGCTTCAGTGTTCTAGTGCTATAATATCCAACTCAACGTGTTGTTTTAATTATCTTGTTTCGTTTTCTGGATTAAAATTATAACATCTTGTATGCATACATCTTGACCATGGGACACTCACAGCTCCTGGTCAATGTGTTTATAGATTTTGAATAGCATGACTACGAATGTCAAAACAAATCAACCACAAACTGAATATGTTTTGAAAGACAGTGCACATAAATTAATAAAGTTTCAATAACTAACAAGCAATGAATAGAAAAGGGGAGTTATGGTGTTTAACGCCACATTCAACAATATTTCAGTTATATCGTGGTGGTAAGTTTTATTCTTCTTCTTCTTCTTCCAATTTAGGAACCGGATTCACACGTGAATGTATAAGGTTCCGCGAAAACTTTGCGCAGTGTCGGGCAACACAGCAGTCTTCTACCGACTATTTACAGGTAAAACTATATACAGGTGGGAGCTGGTCTAGTTGCTGTCAGGACGCGCCTTGAGGGCGCTACTGAGTCCTTGGTCGAGGAAATCGAAGTACCAGGAGAAAACCACCGAGCTACATACCGCAAGTCACTGACAAACTTTATCATATAATGTTGAATCGAGTACACCTCGCCATGAGCTGGATTCTAACTCACAACTTTAGTGGTGATAGACACTTTCACTGATTGCATAGGTAATTGTAAATCCAACTACCATACGATGCCGGACGACCACGACGGTCCCTGTATAGAAATACACATTGCTAAACTTTTCATGCAGGGGCGGATCCAGGGGGGGGGGGGGGCGCACCATTAAATAATAAATAAATAAATAATAGATATGATTTTTTGGCGTAAAATCGTGATTTTTCACACGAAATACCCCAAAAATGTTCGCGCCTCCCTCCGCTCGGCGCAATTTTTTTAAGTGCGCCCCCCCCCCCATCTTGAAATCCAGGATCCGCCCCTGACATGGTATGATGTAAGTTATTGATACATTATATAGATCTGCCAAACACATCATAGGCAGTGTTGTCTTAGCGCATGGGCACGCTGGGGCCTCACGAGGATAAGGGCCTAAGCTAATCTATGTTTGTTGTGCATGTCATGTTTTGTAATGTTTAAACACTGATTTTGTTGGAAATACCAATACAATAAATTTATGTTCATCGACCATTTACATTTTTATTCCTGTGAGTGGCTGTGTATAGATAGACCTAGGGGCCCCAGTGCACTGATTTGCCCGGGGGCCTATTATGCTGTTAAGACGGCCCTGATCATATGCACACTCTGGTTTAGTCACACACGGTTATCCTAATATAAAAGTTGATGTAGTTTATGATGATTTTATTTGTTAAATTAACAAAAGGGATAGGACACAAGTTTTACCAACTTATGAAGTCTTCTCCCATATGAAGTCTTCTCCCATCAAAATTTTGTACAATGCTGGTATACCAGTAATGTAATTAAGATATTGTACAATACTGGTATACCAGTAATGTAATTAAGATATTGGATTTGTTGTAGTGTATTGGATTGCTTCATATTAGGTGGTTCATGTCATCAACTGTTGAAAAACATACTAAAAGTACAAGTTCATTGTGTATCATTTTATTGGCATTTATAACATCGTATCAGTAAATACATCACAATCATCATGATAATTCAACAAGATAACAAAAAGTGATGATAACATTAATTGTCCTATTATGAAATGTCTTAAACTACAAATGTAGGTTCTGTTATGCTATGTGCTCCAGAATGTTGCCGAAAGCTTGTTTACCACAGTTGCCCCAACGATCACGCCACATTCTTTTGTCTATAGGTAGCTGGGTAGTAGGTGTGATGATACACCTTTCATTTCTTTAAATCGGTACTTTGCCTTTACTACATCTTGGCTGCCTAGTTGTATGGGTGTGTTGAGTAACTTAGTGGTGCAGACACCACGGAGGTACTGGTACATCTGGATCACCGTCTTCTCTCCAATCTCTACCTGCTTTACAGTTGTACTGACTTTGGTTAGTGACTCCATAAGTAGATGATATACATTTGTACAACCATTTCCCTAGTGCTTTAATGTGTGCTTTCATTGAAATAGTGCTCGATTTTCACATGTTACAACTGTACAAAATAAATATATCATACAACACTTTATGCAGTCTTTCAAGTCGCGCATCAATGATGTGGATTTAGAGGCGGACATAGTGGCAACAAGCCAGCGTCCACTGTAGTTCCTATGGTATCCTATGGTATGTCAAAGTCAACATACAATGTTGAATGTAGCTACCCTACACACATAAAAATCCTTGTAGAATCGGGTATTGACAATACTACTACTAGTAGTAACATTTCCACAATACCTATTACAATACTTACTACAATACTATACACAAGTAAAACATATATTTTTTTAAATCACAATACTGGTACAATACTGGAACAAATTTGTATACCAGTATTGTGCACAATACTAGTATACCAGTATTGCGATCGCCAAGTACAGGAGATCCGATTTGAGCAGTCGAGCATGAGTCTGATAATGTTTAGCCTAATCTAGTGTTAAAAACTGTCTCTGCTAAATTTAATTTTGTTTAATATTGTAATAAACGTAGCAAATATCCCGCCAAATGTCACTTTCATTTTCTCGGCATACCGGAAATATAGGTGGCCTCTATCTCGTGTCGGAAGCCGCCATTTTAAATGGAAGAAAGTTGACAAGGGGAAATTGTATCAATCAAAATTCCTCTTTACAGCCCCAAAATGCCACTGGCAGTAAACGTAGATCCATGGAAACCCATGGAAGTGGCGGACGATGTTGATGTTAGTAAAACTTATTTTAAACAAGTTGCATTAGCCGTCAAAACATTCCCGTTGCCATCCATGCCAAAAACTGCATTGGAGTGCCGGTTTTATATTCTCCTTAAAATCTTCAATGATCAGAAGTGAATGTGAATTTGCACATTCATTCTTTAATCTATCATACTCTAGACGACATGACATCAATTATATTTACGCGAGAATATATTTCAGTCAAACTTTCACTGGCATGAAACGGGCACCTGTAGTGTTTCTTAATCTATCTCCAGACTCCAGTTCTTATCTCTACTTAGACTTAGTCCTACAAAAGTACAATATAAGCAGGACCAGGTTATCCTATAGGCTGCAGCCTAGGGCCCTGCTAAGAGATTTTTGTTTTTGAAAAATGAATTTGATATTTTGACTAACCAAATAATGGGCGAGTTTGAGGGGCACCAAAAGGTCATAATCCGTCCCTGAATATAACAAGGGTTTCAAAGTTTGTTATAATAGGAGGTACTTCTTAAATTTTAGGAGGTACCTAAAAAATTAGGCTGAGGGCCGTAAGGGGTCCAGGGGGCGGAAGCTCCTGAAATATAGCATTTTGTGGACCAAAAAATGTACTTCAGAGACTGCAAAACATTAAGTGTTTTTGAAAGAAAAATCCCGTTAACTTTAGAGTTCAGATTTCACCAAGAGTGAAGACCATGCATAATGCCTGGATCCCCCCCCAATTTCTTTATTGAATATTTCAGTTTACAGACTTCAGCCAAGATTATTCATAGATAGTCTTGCCATATCTTAAAAAACCCCAAAAGGACCATAAAGAGCTACGGTTCCGCAGCTAGGCTTGACCAAGCCATTGTTATCAAAGCTTAAACTTCTCAAAATTCTTTTGTTGGCTTTGTCCTTTTCTTTTTCACAATACCTTGGCTTGTGTGTTGTTTTTTTTTTACTTTATCACCAGTAATTAAACTCATCAAAGACCATTGGCAGGATCAAGACATATAAGTGTCATAATTAATGAAACCAAGGACGTATATAGAATAGGTCCTTGATGAAACATATAAATTTAATTTGCAATCATCAATCTTTAATAAAATTTATAATTTTTTAATAGATCAATACAAATATAATTAAACAAAAACAATATATATTGTTACTTTCACGACTTATGTGCAAAAAAAATGTTCGAACAAAAACGATTCGCGGGAAGACATTTATTAACATTTGAATCACAAAAGTTAAATTATTTTGGAAAAAAAGGGGGGCCGGCGTTTTGACATTACAATGTAATTCGTATTTGAGCCATGTCCGGTCCTTTTTCAAGATTTCTAGTAATTTTCTATCCCTTATCTCCTCGTACCCCCTTTTAAAAATGTTTTTCAGCACACTTTCATTTCTGTGAACAACCGCGGTAGAGCCCCGTCAAAATATGTAAATAAATTAGCCATAGGTTTTTATTTTTTTATACCGGAAGTTAAACAATATGGACGGAGTTAAGCAACAAGACAGTACGCCCCAGAATGATTCAACCCTGGGTTTTAAATGGTTAAAAAAAATCGCACAAAATATTGTGTAGTCATACATTCATAATACATAATGATCATACTTATATTACTGGAGATTACACTAAATTGTGTTTGAACATAATTTGTAATCGGTCATTTTTTTATTTTGAAATGATGTCAGCTTTGTTCCGGTCCGAGTTTTACACAAGGATGAAAAGATATTGGGGCGAAAACGTATCTATTTACCGCATGCGCAAACTGCTATTTACGATTCTAAGGTAAAGTTATTTTTAAAATAGGGAATATCCCATCAACTTGGTCGTGACGCAGTTGTTCGATTTGAATGCGAGAATTCAGCAATTGACGTGAACATTAATTTTTTATGAAAAATATTCCACAAGCCTATCGACCATCGTACTTGTGGTTTTGACCACCGCTAATTGTGGGGGTTCAGTAATTTCTGCCGGTACTATACACGATCTCAGGCGGGTAAAAGTACCGGGTACCGGCCCACTTTGAAATCCCTGATATAAGACTAACATTTGCAGTTATTTAGTTTTATTTTTTTGGTGGGATATGCAGGTAATTCAAATTGACTGTTTATTTAGCTTCTTAAAGTTGGGGTTCATTATAACACTTGTCAAGGGTGTGTTTAACTTCCAATTTGATAAAAGGAAAAACACAATTTTGTCTTGGATGAATAAAAAATGTAAAAAAAACAACAACAGCACATAGTCAAAATATGTTGCATGGGGGTACTTTGAAAGACATTAAAAGAAAGATATATAAACCGGTTTATGTACAATTGACATTCGACAGAATGGTCAGGTCATGAGAAAATGATTGTCGGTTTCCCCTAACCCGACCGGGTCAAATTTTTACCGCCGGGTCGTTATCTTTTATTACTAATAAATAAAATAAAATAAACATCGGCCATGTGTCTTCTAACTCAGTGATATGGAGATTTTTGTTATCGTAAACAATTTCAGTCGCGTGTTTTTCGATGTTTATCCACATGTAAACAGGGTTCTCAAATTGTGCCGGCGACCGGCGATTTCGCCGTCTACTTCTGGTTGAGCGCCGTCTACAAATTTGTCAAAAATAAAAATAGAAGTTGGTAATACTGAAATGTTATCAAGAAATTTACTTTTTTCTCGTTCTCTGTTATAATTTCATTCCGCGTTAGAAAACAACAGATCGCTCTTGATCTTTTTGAACCAGTGTAACCTATGACCGCAAAACGTTTTGTTGATCGCGGATTTTGATTCGGAGTCCTCACGAAATTGGAATGTATTAGAAGTTACCGATTTCCGGTAATAAATAAAAAACCACAATGCCAAGATGTTATCCTAACATCTACAGGTATATTCAGTGTTTGCCATGGCATTGTCAGTCGGTTCCAATTTTGTGGCATTTTGACTAGCTTGGATTTCTTCAATTTCTCTGAGAGGAACATAAATTCACCCTAAAAAAACCTGCATTTTATAGACCAATTAAAAGCTTCATTTTCCTCAAATATATGCCCAGATTGCATCTGCCATCTAGAATTTCAAAATTTTACGGGGGAGGACCCCAGGACCCCCCCGCACCAACTAAGAGGGTGGACACCCACCTCTCGGACTCGACTACGGCGCTCGGGGTCATGTCCAGTCTCCGCCTACTTGCAAAAATTCTCTATCTATTTAAAAACTTTTTGAGAACCCTGTGTCAAGGTCATTGATCTAGATCGCCAAAGCGCTTACGATATTGGTAAAATGACGTACAGTATGTATAAAATGGCCACTGCTGGTGTGCCCAGTGGAACCATTCTGGCTGTTCATTTACAGAAATGTTTCCATTTAACAAACGAAATAAGAGTGATGAAAAAAGTTTTGCATAGAAAAACCTTTATGATATATTTTCTGACCTTCACGGGAAAGATAGCAAAACCCTGATTTGCAATATCTCTTGAGAAGAGAAAAACAAAACCTGTCTGCCTGTCTGCCCTTAAAAATTTGGGAAACCAACAATCAATTTTACATGGCCTCATGATTTTTTTTATGGTAATGGTAATTTTGCTTAATTTTCTATGCAGTTGGATTATTGCAATATTCAAAGAGTGTATAACAGTGCCTGAAATGAGGGCCAACCTTAGGCTGGGCCGAAATTTTTTTTATGGGCCAGTAAAAAATTAGAGTCACTGGTCAATT
Organism: Bathymodiolus brooksi; assembly: GCA_963680875.1. Classification (NCBI taxonomy): domain Eukaryota; kingdom Metazoa; phylum Mollusca; class Bivalvia; order Mytilida; family Modiolidae; genus Bathymodiolus; species Bathymodiolus brooksi. Next base: position 30,811,969 of record OY804581.1, on the reverse strand, counting down.
GGCATAATTTTTTTTTTTATTTCTCAACTGCAAAATACATCAATACAGAATAGAGTACAATAATATAATAACATATAAAACATCATACAATCTATATAGTAAAGTACAATTAAATCTTCTTACAATCTTTTCCAATATATAATCATATGTATATTGCAGTGGAGGTTTTTTTTTTTTTTTTTTTAGAATATAAAAGATGAGAAAAGAGGTATTTTGCAGAGTTTAAAATTGTTTACTATTGATATATGTGATAAATATTTTTTTGTATAATTAGGAAGAAAAATAGATAAGAATTTAATGTATTTTTAAAAAGAAGAAGAAGAGAAAAAAAGAAGACATTGAGAAGATGAGATTGTACTTTATATTGGCATTTATATATAAAACTTTTATGGTCTGGCCTGGTGCAAACAATCAATTGGACTATACAAAAGTATTATTTGGATGGATCAAACATTCATATTGTTTTAATTATCCCGTAATGAGTATACTATAAAGTATACTATAGTATAGTAAATATAAACAAGAAAAGTATATTTAGATAGACTATATCAGTTAGTATTTAGTGGTGTCTCTATGGAAAGGGAATTTACATAAGAATAAAAACTATGTCAACAATCCTCAAACAGTTTTTCAAAAGTACTCCAATGTAATTGAAATTCTGCGATTCTTTGATTTCGAACAGCAATCATTTTTTCAGTTTCATATAAATTTATCAAACAAGCTTTAAGCGAATTGAAAGGATAATTTTTTCTTCAGACATCTGTTTGTATATATATAGTATTTTATGTTTAGTAAAATGGCATTGTATACATCATCTTTATATACTTTATCAACATCCCCAAAAATTTGAGTCTTCTTTAAAAATGTTTGGTTTATGTCTTTGTCACCGAACCAAGAATTTACTTGCCCTAGCAGATTTTGTACATTTTCACAACCCCAAAAAATGTGTTCAATGGTTTCATTTTCCTTTTGGCAAAAATTACAATTTGCATCATCAATAATTTTAATTTTTTTCAGGAAATAATTAGTAGCCAGAATATTGTGGTTTATTCTAAATTGAAACCAATGTAATTTTGTACATGCTGTAGCTTTAAATGGGAGTATATAAATTTGTTTCCACTCATTTGAATTAATATCGAAAACTGTATTCCATTTTCTTTGAGCTGTAGGAACACTACTGTTTTTATTTAAAATTGTGTACATATCTTTTGAACCTTTAGAACTTCGAAAAATATTTTGTAGAGATGATGGGACAAAAGGAGTCTGTAAATTAGATGATTTGTCTCCATATGGATATAATTTTAGCATTTGTCGTAAAGAACTAATAACCCCATTATATTGCAGAAAATTTACACAAAGTCCAAATTTGTTTGAAAACTGATCTAAAGTCAGAAAAGAACCATCATCATTGACAAAATCGTTAACAAACTTTACACCCCTATTGAACCACTCTGGATAAAAGATAGTTCTTTTGTCAATTTTTACCTGTTTATTCAACCAAACTGTATTGGCAAGAAAGTTTGTCCAATCTTTGTTTTCGTCTTTTTCAATAACAGATTTCCAAGCATATAATACATCCTTCCAAAATTGATTTTTTACACTTTCTATTACTTGTTCTATATATCCACTACCGCCACATGATAGTTTATTTATATCAATTGATGACATAAAAATATTCTGCCATTTACAATTGTTGAAAAAGAGTCTCCTGATCCATGTGGACTTCAAAGCCAAAATAAAAGAATGTATATTAATCATCTTAAGTCCCCCCTCTTGATACTTCTTTTGCATGATATCCTTTTTCACTCTATTAACAGATGATTTCCAAATAAATGTATATAACATAGCTTCAATATCTTTAATAATTTCTATACTAGGGTTTGGAAGTGCAATAAAAAGATGGTTAAGTACTGGCAGAATTAGTGATTTAACCACAGTAATCTTACCTATAGGAGTTAAATTTCTTTTGTTTCACTGTTTAAAGAGTCCTTTCATTTTTTTTTAAATATTTTTCATAATTGATCTTTGTAATTTTAGAAATATCAACATCGAAATTTATTCCCAGAACAGTAAACGTAGTTTTTCCCCAGGAGAGATTCCAGTTTTCACATAGTCTATCACTGCTGCATTTTTTGCTTCCTATCCAAATAACTTGTGTTTTTGAAAAAATTATTTTAAGGTCTGATATCTTTTTGAACCATTCCAATTCCAAAAGTGTTTCATTTAATGATTCTTCTGATCCATCCAAAATTACTGATGTATCATCAGCGAATTGAGAAATTTCATGTTCTGAGTGCAAGACTTTAATTCCTTTTATTTTAGGGTTTTCTCTTATTTTTATAGCCATTATTTCAGCACATAGTATGAATAAATAAGGGGACAACGGATCCCCTTGCCTACAGCCTCTCTCTATACGAAAAAACTCAGATAAATTCCCTCCCTGATTGACTGCAGATTTAATGTTGTTATAAAACGTTTTAACTCATTTTTGAATAGATTCCCCAAAATTGAAAAATTTTAAAATGTTATTAAGAAAGTTCCATGATATTGAGTCAAAAGCCTTCTCAAAATCTATTAACAAAAATAAACCAGGTATATCATTCTCCTCTGCATATTCCATTATATCAAACAAAAGCCTAATATTTTCCCCTATGTACCTACCTGCAATAAAACCAGTCTGATCATTATTAATTAATGTGGGGAGAACTTTTTTAATTCTGTTTGCTATCACCCCAGACCCTATCTTATATACTGTATTCAACAATGAGATTGGCCGCCAATCTTTTAGAAAATGTCTTGATTTGTCTCCCTTTGGTAAACATGTGATTATACCTTGTTTTTGTGTAACAGATAAACTTCCTAAACTATACCCATAATTTAAAGAACCAATAAACTTTAAAAACTCTGATGTAAACCCATCTGATCCAGGACTTTTGTTATTTTTCATTTTTTTCAAAATTTCCCCAGCTTCAAAGCTCCCAATTTCCCCCTTCTAAATTATCTTTTTCTTCTTCTGTGAGTTTTCTTATACTTGCCCCCTTCAAACCCTCCACTATATCTTTAATGGCATAATGGTGGCCCAAACATTTTGTGACATTTTTTTTATGAAAAAAAGACATCAGATATCAATATATAAACAGTTTTCAGATTAATTGTTTTTTATCAATAACATTAAAATTCATTCTTTCACTAGTCTCGCGAGGGGGGGGGGCTCTTCAAGGTAATTTTGGTAGGTACAGGTGTGCAACTGAAATTGCGAAAACACCCCAATGTATATATTGCTATCAAATGAAACCTGAATTTACTTGTTATAACCTTTTTGACAACCTTAACGCCATTGGCTAGGGTGGTCTTAAGAAACGATGCTAGTCCATCGGATGGGGACAATAAAAGGCTGGTTTGTGTAAGGGGAGATCAATGCCATGATCACATTAAAGACATCCGGAAAAGAGTAGACTAATGCCACTACAAGGACCGCTCTTGCACTCCCCAGAGTGAAGAGTGACATCACTTGTTTCAATTCACTATGAAGAAGTGATTTTAAAGTAAGATAACCTCACAGTTCGGGGTAATGTCAGTTGGTTATTCATTCCAAACAAGTATCTCACTTTGTTGAAATAACAAACGGGGCTGTCATTTTCTGTTATACAACTGTTAACTTTTCCTGTAATTTTTTAATTTGTAAACAAAAGTTCTGGTTCCAAAAAAGAAAACACTCCCAATTGTCATTAAAATGTAGCCGTGTACATATAGAGATGAACTATGAAAAGTTTAAAAGAAGTGACAGGCCAGATCGTTTCCGTAGTTTTACATTACTGTCAACGATTTTCTCTCCGTTGTTGGGGAAAAGTTTTTCAATGATTACCTAAGGATTGACACAAAAAGGTTTCCGATTTCTGTAAAATGAAATTCGTACATGTACATTTTGCAGCAGATTGAATGAATAAATTTCCGAACCGTGGAAGATACCAGATCGCAAACATTATAAGTTGACAGAATTCTCTTTATTGTTCACAACCTTCCACTTCGTCCGTGATTTTTAACAATTTTAATAATTAAATCGTAAAGAAACAAAAAAACACGTTTCTTTTCTAATATTTAGTGAATACTTGTGTATTACATGAAAACGTGTAGGAAACGTGTTTTGATTGGCTCGATAAAAATACATAATTGGGGAGAACAGTAAATTACATTAGCTGTGTATTCATTGGCTACAAACATGTATTTGGACCAATCGCTGTGCTCGTAACAAACCGTTTTCGACTAGAACAGAAGAGTTATCTACCGTTGAAGTTACAGTAAAATATGTCCGGTTTCGGTAAAACAACAATTTTTAACGGTCTTTTAGGCAATCGCCCAAATGTTTTTTGTTGGGCCAGTGACTACCTAATTTGAAGCAGCTTTTGGTCGCCCGAATAAGATATTAGTCGCATTTGGCGACTGGGCGACCGTCCATTTCAGGCACTGTATAATCAAAAATAGGAACTCCCACTGTTTATATATTCATAATTTGTATTTTAATTACTCAAAATTGTATCAGAAGTGGAAAAAGATGCCAAATATACGACATATAATTTACAATGTTTTCAAGTTCAGAGGTACCTTTTCTACATTTCTAAATTAAAGAGAGGGGCTGGCGTATCTGTGATCGTATAGTAGTTTTCGGGGCGATCTATATACAAATCCATATGTATAATATATCTTTAATAAAGCTACTCTAAAATATGTACATGATTACAATGTAAAGTGCTAAGCAGAACTGATACAGAAACCCGGCCGCACGTGCATATGGTTATTATCAAGGGCTGACAGAAAAGTAATACATCATCATCATGCCCATTTACCCTCTGCAGAGGGTTTTTTACCTCCAAAATTGTAGGGACTTTCTATATGCAGGGGTACAAAGTTAAGGAAAAAACAGCCAGTTTCAAAACTCAGTGGGCACTCTGATCATGATCAAGATTAATACCGTGGGAAACTGAAGTGTATAGATGTTGAACTATATAGAAAACAGATTACATTACAGCAACTACCTATGAAATCAATGCCTATCACCACTCATGTTGTGAGTTCAAAACTCGATCAGGGCGAGGTGTACAACATTATGTGATAAAATTTGTCAGTGACTTGCGACAGGCCAGTGGTTTACTCTTGGTACTCCACTTTCCTCCACCAATAGAACTGACAACAACGATAGACAGTTGACTCGTTATCTCGAATTCGATGGGACCATGGAAAAAATTAGTCAACCGTAGTTCGACTCAAGAGGAGCTACGAAAATACCGGAAGAGCTAAAACCAGCAATGTCCCGATTCTCGGAACGATTTTAAACTTATTCGATGTTTTTGTTGCTGTTTCCCCCCCCCCCCCCCCCATTTATTACAACCGTTAATTAAGAGTAACATTTTTTCAAATCTCTCAAAATTGAGAAATTATACATCTTCTTTAATCAAAATTAATTTCCGACAAATAATTCAATAGATAAAACGCTTCCGTTGTGTACGTTTCATAATCATTGATGCATGCCGACCCAAGCGGCACTTATTATGAATCGATAATTTTTGATTGTACACATCTAACCTGTGTCATAATACCAAGCCAATTGTAATATTATCACTAATTAATTTGACAGATTGTGAAATAAATATGTGAAATAGCCTAAGGTAAAAATGTCAAAGTCAATGACTGGATGTTTCACCTGTGATATCACATGTGATCCGATTTTAATCCCAAGGTGATACACATGTTTTGACGGGTAAATTCGACTTAACGAATGTAAATAATATGGCTTTCTACATCTCGGGACCAAAACTTTTATTCGAGACAACCGAAATTTCGACTCATCCGAATTTGACTCAACAGGAGTCAAATTATATATATTTTATACACAACGAATTTCGGGACTTCGATAAAAATTTGACTCAACCGGAAATTCGAGTCAACCGAGTTCGAGACAATGAGAGTCAACTGTAACTGAAATATTGTTGAAAGTGCCGTTAAACACCATCAAACAAACAAGCCAAATTAAAGAACGCTATATTTATATATATGCTGGGAGTCCCTAGCCTACACCACAAATATCATGTTGTTATATTTATTTTTACAATTTTTTACTAAAAACTAAAGATCTGAATTCTATATAAAAAAAAAATGATGTTACATCATGAAAAACCGGAACCTTTACAACCCATTATTAGTAGTGTATGATGTCTACATGTGAAAACAGCATCTTATATAAATATCAAGTAACTCTTGTTGGTTTTTTTTAATTCATTTTTGCTTTCAAATAAAATATTGAAGGACACTAAGAAAATTTGATAAAAACAAATTGGCATATCCAGGGTTCTCAAAAAGAATTGAAGTAGGAGTCTCAATTTATAAAGTAGGGGGAGGGTTGAGTGCCGGAGGCACGAACCGAGCACCACAGGCCCAAGTGGGGGAAAGCCTGAGAGGGGGTAACCCCCCTCTCTGGTAGGTGGGGGGTACGGGGGTTCTCCACCGGATAATTTTGAAATTCTAGATTGTGGGAGATGCATTCTGAGCATATTTTGCCTTTGAATTCTCCTAAAATGTTTGGCATTTTTTTTGTAAAATACACTACAATGTTGTATCAGTGGCAGCTGGTGAAAAACAAGGTTATACAAAGCAATTTTCCAGGAAACTTTCATGACAAAATCAGCCTCAGAATATCTCTTCTGCAAGAAGAATTGAAAAAATGTTGTAATATATAACTATAAATAACTAGAGGTCTCATATTTTAATCTGAATATTACTCTCACGTTGAATAATGAATGAAATCTCAAGGAATGTTGGCTTAAATCCAGTCCCAGTGAAACTTAACTTTTTTTAACAGGACAGAAGGTCCTGTGTAGATAAAAATTTCACTGGACCTTCATTGCTTCCACGTTACCTCCTTTCTTTAAACATTTTGTTTTAAATTCACAGGACACAACGTCCAGTAATCTTTTCGTAATCATCAATGACCTGAAAAAAATATTTTTGACTTGCAACAAAATTTGTGCTTTACTACAAAAAATAGGATCATGAGTGATGCTACCAAGTATAAATAGTAACGTTCTCGCTTTGAAAATTATCTGAAAACTTTAAATTACCGAAAAACCGTTAAATCTTCATCGATTTCCTTGCTTGTTTTTACGTACCGTATAGGGATATCCCAGCTTTTGGAATGTGACGACTGCGCATCCTTCATGAGCATATAGTCCACTCGGAATGCTTCGCGCATCTATATACAGGGTTCGACATTAACGGTTGCCCGATTGCCAGGGGCAAGTGAAAACGGCACCCAACTTGCTCGAAGGGACAAGTGAAAATTATTCTGTGATATGTTCAATTCCTGTAGAGCAAAATGATTAATATTGAATTCAGTGTTGGAAGTCGTGGCGAATTTTACCTAAACAACGCGTCGTATATCCTATCATGTATTTTACGCCATTTTGTTTTATTTTGTTGACTATGGAATTCTCCTTTCTCAAATAAAGATCGTGTTATTTATATTAGCCAATCGCGAATGCCTAATTAAACGGCGGCGCTGCATCAACATCTTATTTATTTTCGCCGGCCAATGAAAAGCTAGAGTTATTTGCGGTGTTCTAATTTTAGAAAATTATCCCTGATGTGTATTGCCTTTGCGATCAAAATATTGAAAGCGTGATAGATTACCGGAATAAAAATTCAAACAAACTATAGTCATTGTCAGTCTATGATGAGGAACATTTATACTTAAATTTTCTAACAAAAATATTTCAGAAATCCTCATCAATCCCCCGTATTTATAAAACTTGTCATATTCCCGCAAATGTCTACTCAATATCTCAGACTCAGTCCCAGAATTTGGTGCCAATATGGCACAAGTAACCCTCGGGAAATTTTTCAGTGGGGTTCCTCAGATAAGGGAATCGGATGGTGATTCTAAAAAAAATATATGAACATAAGAGGAAGAGAGGATTTATTGATTCATGGTCAACAAATTTTGATGGATTACGGGATTCTTCTGATGGAATGATATGCACTTATTGCAAGAAGTTTCCAAATATTGCTGGACCTTCTAGTTTTATATCTGGAAATAAGTCCTACAGAATAGATGGCATTTGTTCACACTTTTCTTCACCAAAACATCTACAATGTTCTGAAGCCTATTTTGCTGCACAAAGGAGGGATAATGGACGTAGCAATTAGAAAACTCAGTGAAAAAAACAGGACACTTATGATTTACATGTTTAATACTGCATACTGCATAATGAAGGAGGAACTACCTTATACCTTGTTATTCTACTCTATGAATGGTCATTGTTAATGTAGATTGCATAGTTCTGCACTACATGCATATATGGCACTTGAGAATTCGGGCTAGTAGTTTACGGTTTCGGGCAAGTAAAATAAATTGGCACTTGCCCGAATGGACAAGTTGGTCAAAAAGTTAATGTCGAACCCTGATATAGTAGAACCAAGTGAAATCCGAAATGTTGTGTAGTAGAATGTCCGTAGTTCCCACCGTGATGTCACCGGGGGTTAGATATATTTAGAAAATGGTGGATTTGTTAGTGTTCGGTTGATTGCAATAGAAAAGTAATCGATAAGAAGATATAGATCAATAAAACGCGATAACAATTCACATAAACATAAAAATTGTTGGAAAACACATGCTTGATAAATCATTAACCGGCGAGAATGTGAAAGTAAACGGCGAAATCGTCGGTCGCCGGCACATTTTGAGAACCCTGCATATCGAGTGCACCCTTTGAGTTTGATAAGTGTTATAATGAACCTTAAAAATAATATATTTACCTGCATTAGAACCAAATTTAATTTCATTTCAGTCCAAAGAAAACCCCAAGCAAGAAACACCATTCCATATTTACCCTCCTGGTCATTCAAATGTTTATGGTTATGCATCTTGTTGAATTTGTTTGTTCTTGTTGTTCATTGTCACTTTCCAATGAAAAACAATGCAGATTTGTAGTAAAATTAGTATTATAAAATTATCGTGATTGTTGTAAGTTTAAAATGACTACCTCTTTTCATCTTTTTTACAGGATACAGGATCATCTGAAGATATGTTAATTGATGAGGTTTGTTTTATTTTTCTCTTTGTTAGCTTCTTTTTTTTATAAAAAAATTATAGCACAAAAGAATAGTGGTAATCTATAAATGTATATGCAGTATATTGTTCTTAAAACATAATTATTTCTTGTGAATGTATGTACTGTAAAAGAACAATTATAATGAAATGATGTTAATTTTTATGTTTAGAAAGAAATTTATAAGATTAAGGATTTGTGTATTCATGGATTTTAAGGTGTTCCTTTATAGCTCTGCTGCAAAATTTCTTGTTCAAATTCTGTTCTGTTTTGATGTACATTTTTTATGGTGTATAATTTGGTGAAATAAATAATTATTCTCAGAAACGCGAACTTGATAAAACCCAAACTCTATGTGAATGATCATTGGATAGGCCCTTACAATGTTGTTATTATTTTGTTGTTGTTGTGGAATTGAAATTTAAGATGGCTGCCACTGCAGGCAGTAGTACAGATAAGCAGGGTATTTGCGTATTTACCCCCAAAAATATAGCGAAAACCCATTTGAGATAGATATAAAGGGTATCATTTACAAATTCACTTGTACGCAATTAGACGATCTATTTTTAGTCCTTCTTATCTATTTTGTAAATTTATTATTACAACTACCTATCACCACTAAAGTTGTACAATAAAACTGACTGCCACAATATAGCTGAAATATTATTGAAAGTGGCGTTAAATACCATAAACCAACCAACCTAGAAATTATCTTCCTGTTGTTTTTGATAACTGCCACTGAAAATTTTGTTTGTTTCAGAATGACAATGATCCGCAGATGAGAAACATTAGTTTGACTGAACTAACAAAAGATGGAGAGAAGGTTGATCCCTCCTCATTTGATTTACTCAAAGTTCTGGGACAAGGATCTTTTGGGAAGGTAAAATATGAGTACTATGATTAGATAATTATTCGTTTGATGTTTTATAACATCGTCAGTTTATCAGTATTAAACAGCAAAAAAATATGTTTCAAAATACACATTGGTTAAACTAGACCATTATAATACTTGAGTAAGGATTCTTTATTGAATTTGGAGCTGTCATGATCATATGGTAGTTGGATTTACAACTACCTATGCAATCAGTGCCTATCACCCCTAAAAGTTGTGAGTTTGATCCAGCTCGAGGTGTACTTGATACAACATTTTGTCATAAAGTTTGTTTATGACTTGTGGCAGGTCAGCGATTTTCTTCGGATATTCCGGAAATCAGTGAAACTGGCCGCAACATTTTAACTGAAATATTGTTGAAAGTGGCGTTAAACACCATAACCCCCACGCTGCAATATTTCAAATTTACCAATGTACCTGATAGGAAAAATATTTTAAAAGTACATGTTTTTATATCAGAAACCTGTTAACCATTTGACAGCAAACTTGGCCAGAATGTACATTTTGTTGTACTTTACCAAAATTGTTGTGTCAATCAGAAATTCAAGATGGCTGCCATCACTGGAAAAGGTTTTCATATAGAACTTATGGGCAAATGAAGATTTTTTTTCTTTTCAGAAACTAGAAACTTGATTGAATTCAAATTGTACATGAATAGCCAATGGGTAATCCCTTACTAACTTTTCATTTTTTGTGTTGATCGGAAGTTCAAATTTTCAGACACCACAGTACATTGTTGAATTATGGAAATATATTGAAATTTTATTTTCTTCAATTTCTCAGAAACTACAAACCTGAACCCAAGCAGTCCATAAATGATTAATTTAGATGAACATCAAAACAATTTCTTTTTCAGGTATTTCTAGTTAGAAAAATAAAAGGACCAGATGTTGGAACGCTGTATGCCATGAAGGTTTTGAAAAAAGCTACATTGAAAGGTAGACAAGTTTTTGTACTTGAAGCTGCATGTACATAACAGTATATTATTTTTTTTCCTGTTTGTTTATTTTTGTTCATCGTCCCATCATATAACTATTTCGTCTTCATTCTAAAGTGTTCATTTCATATTAGATATCTTTTAATATTATGTTATAAACTTATATCACAAATACTGAGGGTTATTTGGAAGATCACAAATTTTGAAAATGAGTTTTTAAAGATATTTTGAGTGAGTGAACCTACGAGACTTACATAAAAGTCGTTTAAACAAAGAAACCATGATTCATGAGTACATAAATTTAGTTTTCCATAATGATTTGTTAGCATTTTGAACATCAAAGATCGACATTTAAATTGTGTTAGATTGAAATTTGTAACAAGCAAAATTTGGCTTTCCAATCTTTTATTCCTGTAACCCTGCTCATCCTCCCTACCATTACTCAAATACACTTAATTTACTTGTAGTACGTGATCGCCAAAGAACAAAAATGGAGCGTGACATCCTGGCTGATATTAACCACCCATTTGTTGTCAGGCTGCACTATGGTAAGTTCTTTTTTTCTCATGAAGTTCAGTAATGCAGATGGATATAACCATTTTGATTAAGCCGAAAAACTGCTGTATCTACCATGTCTATTGTTAAAACAAGCATTCAGTAAAATAATCTGTAATATAAGAATGGTGTATCAGAAATAATTCATATTTAATACATCAAAAATTATATAGTAAACTTTTTTTGTGCGACCTTCCATTGAAATAGGGTCGCTTAAGATGGGTAGTCGCTAAATACAAGTATAATTAATATGAAATGCACTGCAGGGAAATTGTAATTAAGGTCGCATAATGCAAGTTATTGCCATATTAGAGGTGTCCACTAAAGCAGGCCTGACTGTATATTTGGTAGTTAAAATGTTTTGAAATATTTTTAAGATTAAAAAAATAGTAGTTGTCATTTCCTTTTCAATATTGATTTCACCATATTTATAACTGAATGTAAAGAGAAGAACAATTGTCAAAGAGGAGATTTATGTACAAAAGAAGTACTTATTTAAGGAATAATTTAATTGCATTTGAATATTCGCTAATATCAATACCTTAGCGTTTAATGTCTCAAGTTGATTCGCGACATTGACGTCCTTGATTGAATTTGGCAAATATTCCATTGCAATGCAACTGCAGTTGTGTATGAATTCCCGTAGGTAAACCAAATATTTATCACTTGACATCATCCAATCAATTTTGTTGATGTATCAAATGTGACTTAAGAAACATAAAATGTATGTACAGCAGCGGCATTGTTGTGTTGCTTTGCACTTTACATGATTTAATCTTTTTCATAGCTTATTGTAGCCTTAATATAGTATGGAATCTATAGTTATGGTGTGTAACTAGTACGTTATGCAAAATGAGATGTTATTTCCCAAGAAAAGAACGAGTATATACGACAAATGCCATGGGTTATACCATATTTAATATACCGACTGGAGAATCAGAAGACTTGAAAGTCAATCATCAGATTGGATTCGGCCATCCGAATAATTAATTGATGTGATCATTGCATCATAAAGTAATGTGTTAGTTCGATTGTGTCAAAACTTTACAGAATAGATGTTATCTAACCTAGTATAAAAAACATTTTTGTATTATTATTATTTTGCAGCATTTCAGACTGAAGGAAAGCTATACTTAATATTGGAATTCTTACGTGGTGGTGATTTGTTTACAAGATTATCAAAAGAGGTATTTTAATGTTGTATTAATAAGAAAGAATATGGATGTAAATGAACACGAGAGACTGGAACTTTACACTTAGGACTCAAGTTTCTGGAATAATCTTCATCAGGTATGCTCAGTCATTAGATTGGAAAGCCAAATTTTTTTAATTCTGTTGGAGAAAGTAAGACAAAGGGCCTAAACAGGATTATCAAAATCAGTTAAGATTACATGTGCCTGAAGCAGGGATGATTATTATGTTTAGTTATTTAACTGACTTCAGCTATTTTCTTTTGAAAAATAATTTCTAAATGTTGCAGGACATGGTCAGAACAAGTCAAAAATGGACCTTTTGAAAGGATTTGTAGATGGTTTCAGCTATTTTTCATTGATTTTCAATTATATTATTTTCTTGCAAGAATCATCCCAGCAGTGAAGTAGATTTACCTTAGTTTCACAAATGTATTGGCATATGTATCTTTGATTACCTAGTGGCTATTTATTTCAGGTAATGTTTACAGAAGAAGATGTAAAGTTTTATCTAGCTGAGCTGGCTCTAGCACTAGATCACTTACATTCTGTTGGCATTGTTTATAGAGATCTAAAACCAGAAAAGTAAGTTTCTTTTTTCTTTCTGCCATTGTGTTATAGCTATTCTCATCAATAGGTCTGGTAGTAATGATATTGCTAGAATACTGTTTATAGTGACAATAGACACCAAGAATCCAACTATGTTAAAAGAAGGAAATGGAGATGATATACTCATTAAATGGCATAATTTCAACATTTTTCATAAAGTGTTCATCAATTTTAACTGTTTTTTTTTTCAATTTTTTTAAAATTCCATGAAGTTTATAATAGCATTGTATATACAGCCAATGATGGACATCATATCAAAATTGATAATAACATAGACAGTATAGATAAAATAAAAAAGGTTGCTTCCTTCTCCTCCACTGAAATAGTTACTTTAGTGATTCTCAAAGATTAAATACATGTTTTTATGATTTGTTTTTTCAGTATATTGTTAGATTCTGATGGTCATATCAAATTGACAGACTTTGGACTGAGTAAAGAATCAGTATTTGAAGAGAAAAAGACTTATTCTTTTTGTGGTACCGTGGAATACATGGCTCCTGAGGTTGTAAATAGAAAAGGACACGGTACTGCTGCCGATTGGTGGTCATATGGTGTACTTATGGTACGTTACACAAGATTTTGAGACCCTGGTTAAGGCTATTTTTTATATTTTACAAGGACTGTTGTCGTGGTAATGGTATTGTAGTTGGATTTACATCTACCTATGCAGTTGCTGCATGTTGCCACTAATATTATGAAGTTGACTACTGTTCATGGTGAGGTATATGTGATACAACTTTATATGTGGTGTAATAGACAGCATTCTCACCTCAAGGGATGGAGATCATTGTTCTGTTAAAGATTATAGATTTGGTATTTGTTTGGTTTTTTTTAACAACAATAATATTTTATTCAAACGCTTGTTACAACCAGCTTCATAAGCCCAAGCTTCTTATGAAGCAATATATATATATATATAATATAAATATAGAGAAATTTGTGACACAATGATATTAAAATACTTCATATTCAAATAGATTACAAATAATTCTTTAGTCTTTTCAGAAATGAACTTTTCTGAATTATTTCATTTCCTCTATATATTTGAAGGTATTCCCTAACAAACAATGAGTAAGCATCGAGCCTTTTAGTTTTTTGCTCTGAAATGTAATATGCCTTATATATTGAAAATCCGATGATTGTAAGAAAATAATTGAAGTCATAATAGCTTTTATCGAATATTTTGTAACCGAATCCCCCTTTTTTTTAACAATTGTTTTATTTTCGTCCAAAAATCTTTGAAAAAAATACAAGTCCTAAAGTAGTGACTATAGTCTTCCACTAAATTACATAAATTGCATAAACTATTTTTCATGATTTTCCATTTTAAAAGTAGCTTTTTGGTAGGAATAATGAAATGTAATAATTTCCATCTGAAAACCTTCAACTTATTTTCACTTAAATAATTAAATATAAAATAACATACTGTTTCACATTTTGGTAGTTCTTTTGTAAATAGGTATTCCATGAATTAAAACCAATTGGTTTTGTAAATTTCTCGTTGAGAAGCAATTCATAGAAAAATTTATTCTTTAGGATTGAAAATCTATAGGGATTTCCCTTAATTAATACATAATTTTTACAAATTTTGACCACACTTTTTTTGGAATTTTCTGTTTTAATTATATCTACCCATTCTTTTGGAATTGCTTTTTTCATGATGGTAAATTCTGTGATCCAATTGGATTTATTATTCAAACGGTTTAAAATAAAATTGTGTGATATCTTGCCATTTTCATCTAAAATATCATTTACATAAATCAAATCACTATTTATCCAATTATTAAACAACAGAGTTTTGTGATCAAACTTGATCAACTTGTTTCCCCATATAATTTGTTTTCTGACGTCTGCAAAATTTAAGGGTGTTCTAGTTTGACCACCTCCTATTTTGTTCCAACTTCGAAGTACTTCTCCATAAAATTCAGGAATCTGTTTAGCATATTTGTTAACTGTAATATTATCTAAATTCTGTGAGAATACTAACCATTTTTGTCCTAATTTTGCAAAATAAACTTACACGGTATAACTTTCCAATTAACTAATTGATTACTAACAAGTCTACTTACCCAAGATGCTTTAAGAGACATAAAGTAACTTTGAATATCGATCATTTTAAGACCCCCATTTCCAAGTTTCCCTACTACAGTGTTTCGTTTTACTTTATCAGGTTTATTATTCCAAATAAATTTGAAGCATTTGCTATCTATTTCTTTCCTATATTTTTCTGGAACAACACAGGCACTAGCCACATATGTAAATATTGGAACAATTAAAGATTTGATTATCAAAATTTTCCCTAAGATTGTTAAGTTTCTTTTTGTCCATAAAAGTAATAAATTATTCATTTTTTCTATTTTATTTTCCCAATTTAATCTTTCACATTCTTCTTTATCATGTCCAAAATATATCCCTAGAGTTTTAACTGGTTTGTCTGTCCATTTAATTCCCCCCACTTTGTCTTTGCAATGCTTAAGTTTCCCTATCCATAAGCCTTCTGTTTTATCTTTATTCATAATAAGTCCCGAAAAAGAACCAAAAATTTCAATTTCATTTAATGCTAATGGTATCTCAGTTTTAGAGTTGAAAAATAATGTTGTGTCGTCCGCCAATTGAGAAATTTTAATGCTATGGTTTATCTCATCTATCTTAACTTGAAACCCTTTTATATTTTTATTATGTCGAATTCTCAGTGCCATGATTTCTACTGATAGCACAAACAGGAGGGCCGACAAGGGACACCCTTGACGGATCCCTCTGGTGTTTCTAAACATTTCAGATATCCACCCATTATTAATGACACAGGTCTGAATATCAGTATACATTGTTTTAACCCAATTTACAAATGAATCATTAAAACCAAAACGTTTTAAAGTTAACAACATAAAATCCCATTCTAATGAATCGAAAGCTTTTTTAAAATCTATAAAGACCAGAGAACCCTCTATTTTGTAGATGTCTGCATAATCTATTATATCCTGTATCTCGTAAATTAAACCCTATAAATCTGTTTTTAATATAACCTGTTTGGTCTTCATTAATTAATTTGCTTAATATTTTTTTCAAACGTTGAGCCAGCACATGAGATAATATTTTCAAATCTACATTTAAAAGCGATATTGGTCTAAAATTATCCAATAATAATGGATCCCCCTTTTTAAACAGCAATGCCAGTACACTTGAACGCTGTGAATATGTCAACATATTTTCATTATAACCTTTATTATAGGTTTTAATAAGAAAATATTTAAGCTTATCCCAAAAGGTTCTGTAAAATTCAACCGAAAGTCCATCTAACCCAGGAGATTTATTTAATTTCATTTCATTTACTGCATCAGAACATTCTGTAACTGTTATCTCACCGTCACAAATAGATTTGTCTTTTTCACTCAATGTCTTTTCTAGTTTAGTTTCAAAAATATACTTTTGTAACATATGTTTATTTGGTTTATTGGAGGAGTATAATTTTTCGTAATAAGTTTTAATTATTTCTAATATTTCACTTTGTTTTGTTGCTATATCATTATTCTCGTTTTTTATCTTATTTATTGACTTTTTAACTTGTCTTTTCTTTTCCAGTCCCAAAAAGTATGAATTATTTTTTTCACCTAATTCAACCCACTGTTCCCGTGCCCTTACTTGTGCTCCCTTTGCTTTTTCCTGATAGATTTTTTCTAATTTCATTTCTAAAAGATTGATATGGTCGTTTAAATTTTTGTCTTCAACGTTCATACTATCGCGTTTCGCTAGCTTAAGCTCCTTTTCTAAAGACCTTCGCTCTTGTCTATTAAGCTTAGATTTATTTTTACAGTACATAATAGTATGATCACGTATTTCTATTTTTAAAACATCCCACACAAGTCTACTATCAATTTGGTTGTTCTTACTATTTTCAATATGTTTATCAATTAAGTGGTTAATTAAAGTTTGATATTCTAGTTCCTGTAAAATAGAATTGTTTATTTTCCAAAAGCCACGACCCTTCTCTTGTACCCCAGATCGCAATTTTAGAAACACACTCAGATGATCTGTTGAATGTATAAATGCAGGTTTAATTTTACATGATTCAACAAGCATACGAAAGTCCATCCCTATGAATATCATATCTATTCTACTGGCTTGAGATTTATCTTTTCTTCGCCATGTAAACTGCTGTACATTTTCATTTAAATCTCTCCAAATATCTGTTAATTTGTTACTTTTTATTAGAGTTTTAAGACTACTTACCTGTTGCGGTTTAGTATTTTTGCGACTTGCACTTTTTCTATCAATTTGGTTCATTGTTTCATTGAAGTCCCCCCCCTAATATTGGTATCCCAGTCCCGTATTCTTTCAAAATTGAGCTTACCTTTTTGAAAAATGCATTTCTTGCAGTTTTACAATTAGGTGCATAAATACAGACTAATGTAAAAATTGTATCATCGATTTGAATATTTATCAACAACAATCTTCCATCTTTATCCTCCCATTTATCTAGTATAGCAAAATTCAATGATTTATTTAAAAGTATAGAAACCCCCCTACTAGCAGATGTGCCGTGACTACTTACTATTTCAAATTTAGAATTGTTTCGAATTTCTTTTTCTATATTCTCGTCTATATGTGTTTCTTGTAAAAATGCTATTGAACATACATGTGTTTTCACCCATTCAATAACTCTATTTCTTTTCTCCTTCGAGTGCATGCCATTTACATTTAGGCTACACAAATTTATCAAGTTATTCGAGCCCATATATATTCAATATATACAAATTTTGATTAATAAATTCACCATATATTATACTAACAATTACACAATATATATACAATATATCATATTCATATAAGAAAAAATATACACAAATATAAACTTTATTTACAAAATCAATCATACCCGTAAATTCTAACTGATCGTTCCCAACTTCTGTTTTAAATTTTTGTTGACCTATTGTGACCTTGCCCCATATTAAGTTGACAAGACATCCTGACATGTGTAGTCTATCATTTGTCAATATTAATTGGATTTCACTGTTTATGGACATTGTCATTATAACAGGATTAACTTTGAAATAAGTGTGTATTATTCCGTAGTTGTGTGTTAATTCACAAATCTTTTTTATGGATATAAGTGACAAATTGAATACAAAATGCGGATACATACATTCAAGTAAGTGCATTTTACTGATACTCCTTAGGAAGCACGTCTTAATTGGCCACATTTGTTGATATACCGACACAGGTATACTAAATCTATCATGATATAGTGTCAATGAAATATAACAAGGCTCGTCTATGTGCCTGTATTTTATTATTTCGCATACTTCTGTTATGTTTCTAAATGATTTCCATATTAATTGTTTGAAAAAATCACAAAACAACACGTGTGTTTGTGATGCATTACGGCCTATTGTATACATTTGTTCTCCGTGTGTAGCTATAAATAGCACGGGGGAAAACCAACCGAGTACATATTCACTAAATGAAGTGTAAACACAGAACACGTTTTGTATTGTTAACATGCTTATATATGTTTGCATAAAGATGTTGCACCATGTCAATGTGTAATATTTTGCAGCTAATGATATATTAACATTTTTGCAGTATAAAAACATTGATATTTCATTTTTGTTCAGCTTCGGAAATAGATATTTATTAACATTTTCTACTTTGATTAATTCCGTTAAAGATATTATTTCTCTCTGTGTAGCTATAAATAGCACACGGGAAAGCCAATGGAGTGCATATTCACTAAATAAAATGTAAACATGATACACGATTTCTATTAATGTTAATATACTGATGTATGTTTGTAATTTAGAAATACAGATTTTCATCCATTTCAATATGTAATATTTTACAGATAAGAAAATATAAACTTTTTTGCAGTTTGAATACACTGATATTTCATTTTCTTTTACATTAAGAAATAGATTTGGTATTTGTTACTTCTCTGCTAGAACACTGGTGAATTGAGTTGTGTTAGGTTCTAGACATATTAAGGTTAGATTGGGTTTTGTCAGATGTTAAAGGAGCATAGTGTATTTAATTAATGATGATTTTGATTATGATTATTGCAGATTCTAATATGACGTCCTTCAAACGCTTTGAGTCCAAACCTGTGATAAAAATAATATTTATCTATCACCGATTACGTCATAGATAGACGTGGCTAGTGTTTATAAAGTGGCTGTTCCATGCCACTCCCTTGTAAAAGATGCCCAATGATGCAATACACAAAATAAATAAACATGAGTGTTCAACTTAAAAATGAAGTGTTTAAAATTAGGAGATCAGAGTATAGTATTTGTATGTTTATCTCCATTCTTATGCAATACTTGAACATTAAAATGTATTCTTGCATATCCCTAGGTCTAACAAAACTTTATACCATCGGCATTGAAACACCTTTCCGGTTGTCATTTCAAAATTCTTTGGAAAAAATGAAATGTTATCATAACATTTCAGTCGGTTTAATTAACATAGCAGCCAAAAACACTGGATGACCTTGGCCGCTTCAATTTGAAAACTTTCCGTAATTGTCCTATTAGAATCGAAATAATTACCTGTAGCCATTGTTTTTACCACAGGTTGTCACTTTATGCCTTCATTTTACCTCTCGCTACCGCTCGTGGTAAAATATTCGGCATAAAGTGCCAACCCGTGGTAAAAACAATATATAAGTATATGGCTACCGGTAATTATTTCTTAATTTAAATATCCATACTTATGGGTTTACAAATACTAAGGTCTTGCTTCCATATTGTTTGTAAAGAGAGACTTGTCCAAGAATTATTTTAAAATCCATATCTTTTTCTTCACAGTTTGAGATGTTGACAGGTGCTTTACCATTCCAAGGGGCCAACAGAAAAGAAACTATGACCCAGATATTGAAGTAAGTATTTTTTCTCAATTTCAACTGTCCATAATAATAAATAAAAGCAG
Organism: Bathymodiolus brooksi; assembly: GCA_963680875.1. Classification (NCBI taxonomy): domain Eukaryota; kingdom Metazoa; phylum Mollusca; class Bivalvia; order Mytilida; family Modiolidae; genus Bathymodiolus; species Bathymodiolus brooksi. The sequence continues at coordinate 30,791,767 of OY804581.1, read as the reverse complement.
AATATAATGCCAAAAAAGGGAATAAATACAAAAAATTGAAAGCAAATTCTTATGTAAAAATGAGTCCAGTATTATGGATATTAAAAGGGACTAAATAAAAAAAATTGAAAACAAATTCTTACGTAAAAATGAGTCCAGTATTTATGGATATTAAAAGGGACTAAATAAAAAAAATTGAAAACAAATTTTTATGTAAAAATGAGTCCAATATAATGGACATTAAAAGGGACTAAATAAAAAAAATTGAAAACAAATTCTTACGTAAAAATGAGTCCAGTATTATGGATATTAAAAGGGATTAAATAAAAAAAAATAACAAGGTTGTAATATATCGTGATATATTTTATTATTGTAATGGAGAAGTGAATAGTGATACATGAAGTTTTGGAGATTTTTGTCTTTTAACGGATGTTAAAATCATTATTATAGTCCTCACAATGAGCACCGGCCCAAGACCAGTTGTAATTATAATTTTAATTCCTTCCAGATGAATGGTTGATGAAATGTATTTATGTTTTTCAGAGCCAAATTAGGAATGCCTCAGTTTTTAAGTCCTGAAGCTCAAGGTTTATTACGATGTTTGTTTAAAAGAAATCCAGCAAATAGATTAGGTAAAAATATATTAAGACTCTTTTAAATATTGATTTTATTTTATCTTGTTTTCTTTAGGGCTACTCCAGAAAAAAATGTATGGGAGGGTTGGACGGTACTTGATCTTTTTTTGGATGGGTGGTAGGGGTAAGAGCAAATGTAATTGTGTGGGTGGTTGTCTCCTCCAGAAATATAATTGGATAGGTGGTTGTACATTAAATGAAAAATTTATAGCTATGCTTTCTTGTTTTCAGTTGATTAAAACTCTTCAGATGCCGAAGGAAAATCACGTTTTTTCAACCGGTGATTTTGTTTACTTAGCGCATAAATCCTATGTAAACGTCTGAAATTCCGAACGGAACTAACCCCACAAGTGTAAAGTCCTGAGTTTTCCGAACGGTAACTGGTTCCCAATATTTGCAGTTACCAGATTGTTTACCGTCTGTTGCCAGGATGGCAGACAAGTGGAATATTAATTCTGTTTGCCATTGGCTGCAATCCAATGGCTTAGACAAATTTGCAGCTACTTTTAGAGGTAACATTTGTTTATCAATGAAGACAAAGTGTTGTAAACTTTACCCTCAACTGGAATCACCGGCAACTTGCTCTAGAAATAGTGTTTATTCCACGAACTTCATGGCAGTTTTTCAAACTCTGAAATGTATGACTTCCAGGGTTAAATAAAACATACAAATCAGAGCATTTCAACAGCAAATTATTGAATGAACATCTTAGATTGGAAATAATTCAACTGAAGCTACAATTATGTGTGATTTACTTGGAATCAATAAGCATTCACATTGTAATTACACATAAAACAAAACAAAAATAAACCAACACATATACAGTTTGACAAGTTGTGAGGAAGGATACATGCAAATGAATTTCTGATAAATGTCAGTTTTATATGGATCACAGAATGAACTTTTTAGCCCAAAACATACCATTTGACTTTGACCTCATTTCATGTTTCAATGAATTTGTTAAATTTACACCAAGCAACCATGTTGGTCCATACACTGTTCTAGAGATGTGCATGTCAGCCTGGCAAGTAAAACATGACCTTGATTTTGGTTTCACAATGGAATAATGCCTTTTTAGCTCACCTGACCCAAAGGGTCATGTGAGCTATTGCCATCACTCAGGGGTTTCAAAATTTTTTATAATAGGAGGTACTTCTTAAATTTTAGGAGGTACCTAAAAAATTAGGCTGAGGGCCGTAAGGGGTCCAAGGGGCGGAAGCTCCTGAAATCTAGCATTTTGTGGACCAAAAAATGTACTTCAGAGACTTCAAAACATTAAGTGTTTTTGAAAGAAAAATCCCATTAACTTTAGGGTTCAGATTTCACCAAGAGTGAAGACCATGCATAATGCCTGGATTTTTCCCCCCCAATTTCTTTATTGAATATTTCAGTATACAGACTTCAGCCAAGATTATTCATAGATAGTCTGCCATATCTTAAAAAAAACCAAAAGGACCATAAAGAGCTACAGTTCCGCAGCTAGGCTTGACCAAGCCATTGTTATCAAAGCTTAAACTTCTTAAAATTCTTTTGTTGGCTTTGTCCTTTTCTTTTTCACAATACCTTGGCTTGTGTGGTTTTTTTTTTTACTCTATTACCAGTAATTAAACTCATCAAAGACCATTGGCAGGATCAAGACATATAAGTGTCATAATTAATGAAACCAAGGACGTATATAGAATATGTCCTTGATGAAACATATAAATTTAATTTGCAATCATCAATCATTAATAAAATTTATAATTTTTTAATAGATGAATACAAATATAATTAAACAAAAACAATATATATTGTTACTTTCACGACTTATGTGCAAAACAAATGTTCGAACAAAAACGATTTGCGGGAAAACATTTATTAACATTTGAATCACAAAAGTTAAATTATTTTTGGAAAAAAAAGGGGGCCGGCGTTTTGACATTACAATGTAATTCGTATTTGAGCCATGTCCGGTCCTTTTTCAAGATTTCTAGTAATTTGCTATCCCTTATCTCCTCGTACCCCCTTTTAAAAATGTTTGTCAACACACTTTCATTTCTGTGAACAACCGCGGTAGGGCCCCGTCAAAATATGTAAATAAATTAGCCATCAGTTTTTATTTTTTTAGACCAGAAGTTAAACAATATGGACAGAGTTAAGCAACAAGACAGTACGCCCCAGAATGATTCAACCTTGGGTTTTAAATGGATAAAAAAAATCGCACAAAATATTGTGTAGTCATATATTCATAATACATAATGATCATACTTATATTACTGGAGATAACACTAATTGAATTGATTTGGATTTAGACGGCGACTTTCTCAATGAGAAATTGCGCCCTTAAAAAAAAATATTTGAGTTTTTGGAGATTCTCTTATATATTTTTCTTCTTCTTGCTTGCCTTTCGCATGCTGTTTTTTCCCCGTTGTTGTGTGGGTGTTGGTGGTCTTTCACCAAGGTCTGTTTCAGTTGTGTAATCAGGGAAGCGATCTATTAACGTTGGGTCGTCCGGGTCGAATGACTCTGAAAAGGACACCGATCCGTCTTTAAATTGAGTTTTGTATGAAAGTTTATCTCTGTTGTACGGGCTTCGTACGGTTGTACATGTGTTCCATGGCTTCCGGTCTTCTTCCGCATCGATAAGGTATTTTGTCGGCGTTAATTGCCTGCCAATGAAATTACGTATTGTCTGGGTAGATCGCTCCCTTACTTGCGTCGATGTTGTTGGATTGTGGAGGGCTCGTTCGTCGTTGTGTATCTCGGTTTGAGTGCTTTCGTCGGTTATGGGAATGCTGTCGTGTGTTTGTGTTTCAGCACAAGTTTTAATGTCTTCAACGGCTTCATACCTTTTCGCCTTCCACTGGCTGATGCGTAAATCATTTCTTTTCCTGGTGGAAGGAGAGAGGTGTTTCTTCTTCTGGGCCTGGCTGGTAACTTTCCCTGTTTTCTCAACGGGTTTCTCTGCCTTGATCCACATCAGCTTGACTGATATAGCGCTGGAATTAACCTGTAGGTCCCAAGTTAATTTTTTCCCATCTATCCCTGCGTGCTTCAGTAATCCAACCAATTCAACTGATTACACTAAATTGTATTCGAACATAATTTGTAATCGATCATTTTTTTTATTTTGAAATGATGTCAGCTTTGTTCCGGTCCGAGTTTTACACAAAGATGAAAAGATATTGGGGCGAAAACATATCTATTTACCGCATGCGCAAACTGCTATTTACGATTCTAAGGTAAAGTTATTTTTAAAACAGGGAATATCCCATCAACTTGGTCGTGACGCAGTTGTTCGATTTGAATGTGAGAATTCAGCAATTGACGTGATCATTAATTTTTTATGAAAAATATTCCACAAGCCAATCGACCATCGTACTTGTGGTTTTGACCACCGCTAATTTTGGGGGGTTCAGTAATTTCTGCCGGTACTATACACGATCTCAGGCGGGTAAAAGTACCGGGTACCGGCCCACTTTGAAACCCCTGATCACTTGGCGTCCGTCATCGTCGTACGTCGTAAACTTTTTCAAAAATCTTCTCCTCTGTAAGTGCTAGACCAATGGAAACCAAACTTGGTCTGAATCATCACTAGGGTGTCTAGTTTCAAAATTGTGTCTGGTGATGGCCGCTGTTACTAAAAATAGAACATATGGTAAAATTGCAGGTTTTGGGTAATAACTCAAAAACCGTTAATAATATCAAAAATCTGACATGGGGTAAAACTGATCAGCACATCAAGATCTACCTACCCTGCAATTTTGAAGTAAATCTGATTACCCATCTTGGAGTTATTGCCCTTTTTTCATCAAATTTGTAAAATTTTAATACTTTTCGTCTTATATTTCAAAAACTATAAGAGATAAAGGTTAACTTTATATTGCAAAAATGTGCGGCATATCAAGATCTACCCACCCTGCAATTTTGAAGTAAATCCCATTACCCATTTTGGAGTTATTTCCCTTTTTTTAATCAAATTTTAACAATTTTGATACTTTTCGTCCTTTATTTCAAAAACTATAAGAGACAGATGGTAAGTTGAAACTGCAAACATGTTCAGCATGTCAAGATCTACCTACCCTGCAATTTTGAAGTAAATCCCATTACCCATTTTGACCGATTATTCAAATTAGAAAAAAGGAGGGATGAAATTTAAAAAAAATCTTCTCTGAAACTACAGAGCCAATTTCAACCAAACTTTGCTGAAATGATCCTTAGGTGGTCCCCTTTCAAAATTGTGTCCGTCAGCGCCGTCCTGTATCCAAGATGGCCGCCATTACTAAAAATAGAAATTTCTTCAAATGGCCAAAACTGCTTTATTTTAAGCCAGAAAGTGCCCAAATTTGAACTGCATAAGCATAATGATGAGCTTTTTAACATATATTGCGGGATTTTTTATGAACTTTGAACTTTTGTCGATTCTGACCGATTATGCAAATTAGAAAAAAGGGGGGATGAAATTTAAAAAAATCTTCTCCTCTGAAACTACTGAGCCAATCTCAACCAAACTTTGTTGAAATGATTCTTGGGTGGTCCTCTTCCAAAATTGTGTCCGGCATTTCAGAACACCGACCAAGATGGCCACCACAGCCGAACTTAATTTAACATAGGACCCTATGGGAAATTCCCATAAAAATCTTCTTGTCTGAAACCATTTGCTCAATAAGAACAAAATTTTGATGAAATAGTCATTGGATGGTTCTCTTCCAAAAATTTGTCCGGCGGTTCGGCCCTTCGATCAAGATGGCCCCCACAGCCGAACTTAGCTTAACATAGGACCCAATGGGAAATTCACATAAAAATCTTCTCCTCAGAAACCACTGGGCCGATTGCAATCAAACATTTGTGGAATGATCCTTGGATGGCCCCCTTCCAAAATTGTGTCCGGTGATCCCGACTTCCAACCAAGATGGCCACCAGACTATAAATAGAAAAAAAGGGGGGATGAAATTATTCCTCTTGAAATGCATTTTTTTGTTGACTCACTGCTTTTGGTTACTCAAATAATCAAAGGGAAGCAACTCTATTACAAAATGTGAAGTAGGAAAAGCTAAATTTTGAGAATCATTGACATATATGTTTTTTTACAGCAATTTTGATAACTTACATTAAAGGCCCTGCCCAATTTTTTTTGTAGAAAGGGTCTGCAATGACGAAGGCTACATTTGTTAATTTTTTTTACCGAAGTTATCAAGTTTTATTGACTGATGTTGTTATTATACCCAGGTGAGCTATACAGGCTCCTGGGAGCCTCTAGTTCACTTTGGCTGAATTGCAGGCGAGACATATTTGTGTATCCGTACCTTGTATTGCTTTTCATTTTTGTTATATTTTCTTGGCCTTTTAATTATTTGGCATCAGGCAGTCTTGATGAGACAAAATGTTGAACTGTTCATAGGTGCAAAAAAAAATTGACTTTAGCCTTTTGTGATATTTTCAATATTTAAAAAACACACAAGCAGGATTATTTAAGTATATAACACAAGGATTTGAGGTGAATGTCCACATCAGTTTATGCCATTAGACATCAAAAAACATAAACAGCAGCTTTTACCAAGCTTTGCAGGAATAAAAATATAGAATATACTGTACAAGGACTGGTTTGGGTGACAATATGACTTGCTGGCTTATTTTGGGAAATTCTTGTGAAAGTTTCAAAAATTAGCCCTTACTAGTCCTAGACTAAAGGCTTGCTTTCACATTGGTGCAAAAGAAACTTGAATTTTTGACATCTGTCTTCAAATGATAAAATTTACAAATATAGTAAATTGCAGAATATATAGATTTCACCATTGAAAAGATGGCAACAGATGAACACATGAATGTATGAATAAACTGAAAATGGTTTAAACACAAAAAAATCACTTGATGGAGGCAGTCGGAAATGACAGCTATCGTCGCACTCCCTTGCTGTTGGAAATACTGGAGTACTTTCACAATGATCATTTTTTTGTCTGAAATTTGACCCCTGTGGGTCTCAACTTTTTGAAAATTGTAACTGTAAAACCATATTGCAAATCTGCATACAATGTATGACAGTACCATATAATGGAAATAAAATGCTTGAAATGTTGCATGAAAAAGCAGTTTAGGTCAGAAGGATAAATTGACAATTTTCGGTCTGAAATTCGACCCCTGTGGGCCCCAATATTTGAAAATCAAAATTCTAAAACCTTTTTTCACATCTACATACAGTGTATGACAGTACGGTATAGAGATAAAATGCATAAAATGAAAAATGAATGAAGAGTTTAGGTCACAAACAAATTGGCCATTTTCGGTCCGAAATTTGATCCCTGTGGGTCCCCTAGTTTTCAAAATCAAAATTTGAAAACCTTATTGCACATCTACATATAGTGTATGACAATACTGTATCGAAATAAATGCATAAAATAAAAAAGGAGTTTAGATCACAAGCATAAGTTGTCAATTTTCAGTCCAAAATTCGACCCCTTGTGGGCCCCTATTTTTGAAAATCAAAATTCTGAAACTTTATTGCACATATACATACAGTGTTTAACAATACTGTATATAAATAAAAACAGAGTTTAGGTCACAATAAAAGTGTGATAGACAGACGGAGGGACAGGGGTGAAAACAATATCCTGTCTTTCTTTGAAAGTGTGGGGATAGATATGAAGACTGTCTTTTAATACTGTTAAAACAATAACAAAACATTGATCAGAAATCATTTTATTGATAACCAAGATTTTACAAACATGCAGCTTATTCTTACAAATAACACATGAATGTATGATAATTATTCAAACTTTTTGGTAAAAAAGGTAGTTTATACTTTAAATTAGATGGGTAGTGGGGTCAAGCTAAAAATCAATTGTATGGGTAATTGTCCCATAATGAAATGTAATTAAGTGGGTGATGGGTTTTTAAAAAAAAGTGCCTTCCAACCCCCCCATACATTTTTTTCTGGAATAGCCCTTTACCTAAATTTGGTAGGAATGACCTATTTATCGCTCTATCAAAACATTACACATACATTATACATATGTAAGGATCGTGGCTGGGCAAGTGGTTATGGTCACTGAATTTTAACCTCAAGCTAAACACCATTAACTTGAGTTTACAACAGTTGCCCACTGCTAAGTGATTAGGTTTCTAGACACCTACCCATGGTGAGGAGTTTCACTGTTCAGTTTGTTATAACTATGTTTTTTTTTTTTTTACCGATTATACAAATTAGACATATTTTGATAAAAGATCACATTTAAATCTTCTCCTCTGAAACCGCTGAACCAAATTAAAGCAAATTTGGCTGGGGTGGTCCCCTTTCAATATTGTGGCCGACAGCCCCGCCCTCCATTCAAAATGGCTGCTGTTACTAAAAATAGAAATTTCTTTAGTTGTCAATTTCTGCTTTATTACAAATCAAAATGAACTCAAATTTTAACTGCAGCTACATGGCAATGAGTGGTTTAACATATATTCTGGGTTTTTCTGTGAGATTTTTTCAGCTGGTTTATTCCGTTTAGTAATATTATGAGATAAAAATCATATCAAAATCTTTTGCTCAGAAATTTGAGTTGAAATGATCTTTGGGTGGCCCACTATCAAAATTATGTGTAACACCTCCATTTTCTATCAACTTTAGATGTCAAATTGAAAACCAGGTGAGCGATTTATTGCCCCCTGACGCTTCATCAAAGGGGAACTTATAGCAATGGGTATCGTCTGTGCGTCTTTTTGAAATTGTTTGTCATAAGAGTAGAAGATCCAACTGTTCCGTAGCCATAATCTAAAATTAGCATGAACTATCACAATATATTTTTTCTCTCAAATTTGAATCTGATTTGTCTCCTGAGAGTTTAAGAAATCGACTTTGCATGTAAATAATTATAATGTTTCTTTTAGGTTCTGGTCCCAATGGTATAGAAGAAATGAAGAAACAGCCATTTTTTTCAACCATAGACTTTGAAAAATTGTTTACTAAACAACTGCACCCACCTTTTAAGCCAGCCGTAGTACAGACTGATGATGCTTTCTACTTTGACCAAGAATTTACCTCCAGAACACCAAGAGGTAAATCATCTTACTTATAAGCTGTAGGGGCCGTTGTGGTCGTGATCATATGGCAATTGGATTTATACCTATGCAATCAGTGCCTATCAGCACTAATGTTGTGAGTTCAAACCCCACTCAGGCCAGGTGTACTCAATTGTGAAAGTGGCATTAAGTACTATAAAACCAACCAACATATAAGCTGTATCATGTTTTTCTTTTATTCCTCTGAATATTAAAAAATTATCCTGGTGAATTATGCAAAATCTCTTTTTTTCCCTATTTGGCATGTTTAATTTATTACCTGTTTGTCTCTTAGCAACAACTAACAAATTATTTCAAGACATTCAGGACAGGGATGCAGAAGATTTCTTTTGGCAATTTTGAACAATTTATTTTTCATGTTCAAATGTAATATTTGTATAAAGATTTGGTTATAATTCATAGATTGTACATGCCATATTAAAGTGTTGCATATAACAGACCTTCATCTCAGTAAATTATGAAAAGATAGTTTAAGCAGTGATGATTATCAATTCCACCAATATCAACAAATCACCTCTCATGTTAACTGAACTCAGTGAACTCAAGAAAAAAAAACATGATATATGACATTGGTTAAAATGTCTTGGTGACTGTCGGTTATCAAATTTTATTTATTTATTTTCTGTTAAGTATTAGAGCTGAGTTTTGCCATTAGGCACATTTTTTTATACCAAAGTTTTTAAACAGTGTAAAAGGAAAACAAAAAATGTGTTTATTTAAGGAATATTTGAAATTGTTAAACAGGTTATACGATATAACCTGGTTTGGATCAGTTTGCACTTTATGAAAAGCGTAATTTGACCCAAACCAGGTTATGCAAGTATAACCTGTTCAACAATTTCAAATATTTCTTATAATTTATTTTTTGCAACAAAATTTAATGATTCCTCTATTTTAATTACGATTATTTCATGTGACTATTGGAATTTGTCGTTGGTGGATGAACACGTTGGTGACGTCACAATATCAACCCAGGTGCCAAAATTTTCTCCAGGTGGATTAGCCAATCGGATTGAAATATTCAAATTAAATTAAATTATTTGAAAATTAATTTATATGTGATTACAAGAATAGATGATTGAAAATAGAATATTGATCAAAATACAGTGCAGAAAGAAATTTGGATATCCAATGTCTCGGTTCTAAGCATTTGTGTTTTTAAGATTTTTTGTCATGACCAACATTTTTGGCGACTTTCTTGATCTATGATTTAGTTTAATGCTTAACCTCTCTTTATTATATATTTATAGATTCACCTGGTATTCCACCCTCAGCTACAGCTCATGAATTGTTTAGAGGATTCAGTTTTGTGGCACCAGCTTTATTGGATGACAACACAGATGTAAAAAATCCTTTACTGGATAATCAAAGTCTAAAAAATGTAAGGAAATTAAAGCTTAGAATATTAAGAATACAGTCAACCTGTCCATGCAGTCACCTCTATTAGAAGGTCCCTCTTTTCTTGTCCGGTCATAAAAAATATCATATCAATTGAACCTCATTTAAGAAGTCACATGTATTATAAGGCCAATTTTTCTTTGTCCTAACCCTAACCTAAAGGTGGTCTCTTAATACATGTTTGACTATGCTATTAATGACAAAGCCTATTTTATGCAATATTTTTGCCTAGTCCTTCATTAGAAACTGGGCACAGAGTGCTTTCTCTTATAGGATCTCACTAAACACATTTGGTGTTTTTATTCAGTAAGTAACTTTCCCTGTAACCAACATTTCTTGATAATCAATAATTTGTATGTTTTTTACACGTCATAAAGAATTACTGTGGACCATTATATATTACATTGTACCTGTAATATACTTACTGTCGGCGGGGCGTGGATGGCCGACTCGAATGCCACGAATGTGGGTTTGCCAGACAAAATTAACCTTAGGTGTTCAGAATCCTAACCAAAACGGTATGAATCTAAAAAGTGCATTCTTTGTTATTTTTTGTATAAAATGGTGAGTCCCTAACACAAATGACTCGCCTAGACGAGTTGCAAGTATCTCTGGGTGTTCAGATATCTACCCAATGCCAGGGGGTGTGGGCTCACCAGTCAGTTCCTTATAACTGTCTCCCTCCCCATAATCAGTGACAATAAACTCCCAATAACCCAGTGTTATGATACTGGTGGATAAGTGGAATTGTACTGGATTAAAACAACTGCAATATTGAGAAATTTAGCTGAATAAATTTCATCTGATATATGGTTTATCTCGTACTGATAATATTATTGCTAAAATTGATGTTTGAGTAAAAGGAGTACATTTAGTGTAGTTTGTTCAGTTTGAAAATGGAGTTTACATGAGGAAACTACATCTACATATGTAGAATGAACAATAATATTGTGTATTTACATTATATTTTCAGCTTCCCGGTGTTAAATCAATATCGTTTTCTGAAGAATATGAAATGAAAGAGGTAAGTCTGATTCTGGTCTATACTGACAGTTAGACTTGCATTTTTAGCTCACCTGACCCAAAGGGTCATGTGAGCTATTGTCACTACTGAGCGTCCGTCCGTCCGTTAACTTTTCACATTTTAATCAACTCCTCTGAAGCCACTGGACCAATTTGAACCAAACTTTGGTGGAATGGTCCTTGGATGGCCCCCTTCCAAAATTGTGTCTGGTGATCCCGACTTCAACCAAGATGCCCGCCAAGCTAAAAATAGAAAAAAGGGGGTATGAAATTGTAATTGTCCATTGCTGCTTTGGTATAAGTCAAAATGAGCTCAAATTTTAACTGCAGCTACATGGCAAGGAGTAGGTTAACATATATTCCGGGTTTTTCTGTGAAATTTTTCTTTCAGCCGATTTATACTGATTATGCAAATTAGGCATATTTTGATAAAAGATCACATTTAAATCTTCTCCTCTGAACTAAATTACACCAAACCTGGCAGGGATGGTCCTTGGGTGGGTCCCTTTCAAAATTGTGTCCGACACCCCCGCCCTCCATTTAAAATAGCAAGCCCCCCCGACCGAAATTTAATTTTAAGCATTTAAAAGGTGATTTAACCACCTCTCCTGACACCAATGTTAGATATTTTTTCTGTTTAAAAATAATGGAAATTGACTTTGAATTGAAGTAATTAAAAAAAAAATATAATATTCAAAATGTCCAATGATAGTGTTGGGAGAGAATGGCTGAACTAGCTTCTGAATCTTGCGAAAAACTTGCTTGTTTGCTTTGCCCACATTCTCACTATATAGATAAGATACTGTCCTTAGATCTCCTTTAATATTGATTTTCAAACAGCAAGACATTGAATTTCATTAAGTAAGAATAAATTCATACATGTAGAGAAGCTTATACTTTGCTATGGTAAATACAATCTACATGTATTACTTCTTTGTTAATTTGTGAGTGTTATTAAAAGCATTTTGGTTTATTTGTGTTTTGTTTTTAATAATTTCAAGGTTTTCTTTCAATGGTATGAAGAAAAGCATATAAATGTAAATTTCTAAAAACTTAAAAATCAGCAGATTTGTCTATTTGCAAACTTGTAATATTTAAGACTTTTTAATAAAAAAAAAAGAAAAAAAATGTTTTTTTCTTATGCCGTTTTCAATGCTCTTTAGAAATATTTGCTTTACTTTATACCATTTAAAAGAAAACAAGAGCCGATTATATGAAATAATATTGTAGAAATTTCCTCTTTGTCCGATGATCCCATATCTGGGAAATTTGATGTCGGAGTCAAAATCATTCAGCACATCTAATTGCCGAATATATCTCTCCTCTGCTTCCTCAATATTGTCGAGATAGAAGCCTAGAAACTGTTCATTTCCACGATCATCATCACCAAAGATCACTCTAATTTCCACCATTGTTTTTAAAAAAAATTATGAATGAAACATGTGTAGTAAAATCGATGTAATTTAATAACCTTTGACTTCTGAATATTTTAACAAAGGAAAAAGGAAATGTAAACTATTTTTCTATTGGCCAATATTGAAAGAATCATGGAATCCCCTCTTTATTTGACCAATCGGAGAAGATTTTACAACGTATTTTCGTCACGACTACAGGCGTGATCGGCCATTGAATGAAGTAAACAAACCATGACTACAGGCGGGATCGGCCATTCGCTGTAGATATTTAATCATGCCAGATTCAACAAAAATCAACCAATGAAAAGTGTTGCTTTAAAAAGTTCTCGAATGTAAACAAGGAAGTGAAACGTTTTGATCCCGGAAAATGACATCGCGAAAAACGATAGAACATTCCGCAAATTGAATAGTTTTTAGTTCACCTGGACCAAAGGTCCAGGTGAACTATTGCCATCACTTGGCGTCCGTCGTCTGTCGTCTGTAAACTTTTCACATTTCAAGCTTCTTCTCCGAAACCACTTGGCCGATTGGAACCGAACTTAGCAGGAATGTTCCTTGGATGGTCCTCTACAAAGTTACTGTTTTTCGTTCCAGTCGGATATTCAATATGGCTGCCAGGGCCAATAATATGCTCTGATTGGCTGAAATTTCAAAGATCTTCTTCTCCGAAACTAATGAACTGACTGAACCCAAACTGTAAAGGAATGATCATTGGAATGTCCTTTACCAAGTTACTGTTTTTTATGCCGATCGGAAATCCAAGATGGCCGCCATCGCAGGACATAGATTAACATTGGACCCTATGGGAAAATGTTCAAATGCCTTCTTCTCAGAAACTACAAATATTATTAAAGCCAAACTGTACATGAATGTTCATTGGATGGTCCTCTACAATCTTAAGGTTTTTTGTTCCGATATGAAATTCAAAATGGCGGCTACGGCAGGACTTAGTTTAACATTGGACCCTATGGGAAAAATGTTTCAAAATGCTTCTTCTCTGAAACCACTTGGACAGTTGAAACCAAACTGCCCAGGAATGATCATTGGAAGGTCCTCTACAAATTTTCTGTTTTTTATGCCGGTCGGAAATCCAAGATGGCCGCCACCGCAGGACATAGATTAACATTGGACCCTATGGGAAAATATTCAAATGCCTTCTACTCAGAAACTACAAATATGATTAAAGCCAAACTGTACATGAATGTTCATTAGATGGTCCTCTACAAACTTTACGTTTTTTGTTCTGGTATGAAATTCAAAATGGCGGCTACGGCAGGACTTAGTTTAACATTGGACCCTATGGGAAAAATGTTTCAAAATGCTTCTTCTCTGAAACCACTTGGACAGTTGAAACCAAACTGCCCAGGAATGATCATTGGAAGGTCCTCTACAAATTTTTTGTTTTTTATGCCGGTCGGAAATCCAAGATGGCCGCCACTGCAGGACATAGATTAACATTGGACCCTATGGGAAAATATTCAAATGCCTTCTACTCAGAAACTACAAATATGATTAAAGCCAAACTGTACATGAATGTTCATTAGATGGTCCTCTACAAACTTTACGTTTTTTGTTCTGGTATGAAATTCAAAATGGCGGCTACGGCAGGACTTAGTTTAACATTGGACCCTATGGGAAAAATGTTTCAAAACGCTTCTTCTCTGAAACCACTTGGATAATTGAAACCAAACTGCCTAGGAATGATCATTGGAAGGTCCTCTACAAATTTTATGTTTTTTATGCCGATCGGAAATCCAAGATGGCCACCACCGCAATACATAGATTAACATTGGACCCTATGGGAAAATATTCAAATGCCTTCTACTCAGAAACTACAAATATGATTAAAGCCAAACTGTACATGAATGTTCATTAGATGGTCCTCTACAAACTTTACGTTTTTTGTTCTGGTATGAAATTCAAAATGGCGGCTACGGCAGGACTTAGTTTAACATTGGACCCTATGGGAAAAATGTTTCAAAACGCTTCTTCTCTGAAACCACTTGGATAATTGAAACCAAACTGCCCAGGAATGATCATTGGAAGGTCCTCTACAAATTTTATGTTTTTTTTTGCCGATCGGAAATTCAAGATGGCCGCCACCGCAGGACATAGATTAACATTGGACCCTATGGGAAAATGTTCAAATGCCTTCTTCTCAGAAACTACAAATATGATTAAAGCCAAACTGTACATGAATGTTCATTGGATGATTCTCTACAAACAATACGTTTTTTGTTCCGATATGAAATTCAAAATGGCGGCTACGGCAGGACTTAATTTAACATTGGACCCTATGGGAAAAATGTTTCAAAACGCTTCTTCTCTGAAACCACTTGGATAATTGAAACCAAACTGCCCAGGAATGATCATTGGAAGGTCCTCTACAAGGTGTGTGTTTTTTATGCCGATCGGAAATCCAAGATGGCCACCACCGCAGGACATAGATTAACATTGGACCCTATGGGAAAATGTTCAAATGCCTTCTTCTCAGAAACTACAAATATGATTAAAGCCAAACTGTACAAGAATGTTCATTGGATGGTCCTCTACAAACTTTACGTTTTTTGTTCCGATATGAAATTCAAAATGGCGGCTACGGCAGGACTTAGTTTAACATTGGACCCTATGGGAAAAATGTTTCAAAATGCTTCTTCTCTGAAACCACTTGGACAGTTGAAACCAAACTGCCCAGGAATGATCATTGGAAGGTCCTCTACAAATTTTCTGTTTTTTATGCCGGTCGGAAATCCAAGATGGCCACCACCGCAGGACATAGATTAACATTGGACCCTATGGGAAAATGTTCAAATGCCTTCTTCTCAGAAACTACAAATATGATTAAAGCCAAACTGTACATGAATGTTCATTGGATGGTCCTCTACAAACTTTGCGTTTTTTGTTCCGATATAAAATTCAAAATGGCGGCTACGGCAGGACTTAGTTTAACATTGGACCCTATGGGAAAAATGTTTCAAAACGCTTCTTCTCTGAAACCACTTGGATAATTGAAACCAAACTGCCCAGGAATGATCATTGGAAGGTCGTCTACAAGGTGTGTGTTTTTTATGCCGATCGGAAATCCAAGATGGCCACCACCGCAGGACATAGATTAACATTGGACCCTATGGGAAAATGTTCAAATGCCTTCTTCTCAGAAACTACAAATATGATTAAAGCCAAACTGTACATGAATGTTCATTGGATGGTCCTCTACAAACTTTACGTTTTTTGTTCCAATATGAAATTCAAAATGGCGGCTACGGCAGGACTTAGTTTAACATTGGACCCTATGGGGGAAATGTTTGAAAACGCTTCTTCTCTGAAACCACTAGAACAGTTGAAACCAAACTGCCCAGGAATTATCATTGGAAGGTCCTCTACAAATTTTATGTTTTTTATGCCGATCGGAAATCCAAGATGGCCGCCACCACAATACATAGATTAACATTGGACCCTATGGGAAAATGTTCAAATGCCTTCTTCTCAGAAACTACAAATATGATTAAAGCCAAACTGTACATGAATGTTCATTGAATGGTCCTCTACAAAATATACGTTTTTCATTCTGATATGAAATTCAAAATGGCGGCTACGGCAGGACTTAGTTTAACATTGGACCCTATGGGAAAAATGTTTCAAAATGCTTCTCTGAAACCACTTGGACAGTTGAAACCAAACTGCCCAGGAATGATCATTGGAAGGTCCTGTTTTTTTATGCCGATCGGAAATCCAAGATGGCTGCCACCACAGGTCATAGTATTAACACAGAACCATATGGGGAAAATACAGAAATATATTCTTCTCTGAAGCTATTGCACTGATTGAACCTAAACTGTGCATCAATCATTGGAAGGTCCTTTACAAACTTTGTGTTTTTTATGTTGATCGTAATTCCAAGATGACGCAGGACATAGTTTTTACATAGGACCAATTGGTTTTTTTTATTACCAGGTGAACGATACAGGCTCTTGAGAGCCTCTGGTTAACAAATTAAGTTTTATTTTTATCATGTTGAACTTTTCTATGTAAAAGATATAACTGACAAAAAAGTAGCCGGTCAAAATCAAGAAGTAGAAGGCCATATAGCTGATCAAAATCAAGAAGTAGAAGGCCATATAGCTGGCTTCAAAGGAAACCACTGTATGTCCAATCACAAACCAGGAATATTAAACAATACATTAGAATGCTTTTTGAATTATTTATTTTTAGAGCTTCATATCTCTATTTCTATTTGAATTATGTATTTTTTTAGCTTCATATCTGTCTTTTTATTTGAATTATGTACTTTTAGAGCTTCATATCTTGTATTTCTATTTGAATTATTTATTTTTTGAGCTTCATATCCGTCTTTTTATTTGAAATATGTACTTTTAGAGCTTCATATCTCTATTTCTATTTGAATTATGTATTTTTTGAGCTTCATATCTCTATTTCTATTTGAATTATGTATTTTTTGAGCTTCATATCTCTATTTCTATTTGAATTATGTATTTTTAGGACATTGGTATAGGCTCATACTCAGTATGCAAGAGATGTATCCATAAGTTGACAGGATCAAGTTATGCAGTCAAAGTAAGATGATAATATGATATTACATGTAATAGGAATAGTATTGCTATGACAACAGGACATACCTTTTAAGTCGCTTCCAGTGATTGTTTCACTGATGAATATTTCATCATCATGTAATATTAAGGGAAGAATTTCTGGTGTGGATGGTATGACCTCTCTTTCATCTAGGTTTTTAGCTCACTTTACCCAAAGAGTCAAGTGAGCTATTGGCACCAGTCATTGTCTGTCTGTCAAAAGCTATTTAAAAAATCTTCTACTCGGAAACTAATAGGCCAATTTCAATAAAAATCTTCCTGAAACATCCTTATGTTGTCTACTTTCAAAATTGTTTGCGTTTACAATGACAATGTTCCAACATGGATGCTGTTACTATGAATAGATCACAAGGGGTAAAACACACCACTAGACTCATTATAGTCACATTTTTTTCCACCAACAATAGTTTCATTTACAGGTATTTATGAAACATAATGTGTTTTGTTAAAAATGTGCAAATTAGGCTGATGATTAAAAAAAAAATTCAGTTACTTTCGACAGGTTGATCGTGTTCTCTTGTTACTGTAGCTTCCACCAATAAAATTGAAAGACGTGTTACTACAAAAATATTGTTGAAAGTAGCGTTAAACACTGATAACCCAATCATATACAAATGTATGTAATCATAGTTGATGACAATGTATATTTCAGATAATGGAAAAAGAAAAGAGGGACCCTTCAGAAGAAGTAGAAATTTTATTACGATTTGGTCACTATTCTAATATTATAAGATTACGAGATGTAAGTATCAGTTATGAAAGATACATTCCAATGTGCACATTTACATCTGTTCTGTATGTTGATGAAAAACATGACTCTAAAATGTAAAAAAAAAAATTGTGGAATGTTCAAAAGGATTGGGAAAAAAATGGTTGAAATGGTTAAGCTGACATACAGGCTCAGATGAAACTCTGTTAACTTATTCTTGGCAGGAATATACATATACAGCTGTCTGCTGAAATACTGCAGGCTTTACATTAAACCACTATAGGAAAATATATTAAGTTATTCAGACGTTTCTGCTTCAAAAAAGTATGAAAGTAGAAAGCATGAAAAGGTGTATTCCTAATCTTGAAATCTGATATCATGTGATGAAGTTCATCCTTGTCATTGTACATGTATGCACATCTATGTTCAAACCACTTAGGTCCAGGGGCCATCCTGGTCGTGATGGAATGGTAGTTGGATTTACAACTACCTATGCCATCAGTGCCTATCACCACTAACGTTGTGAGTTTGATCACACTCATGAGAGGTGTACTTGATACAACATTATGCGATAAAGTTTGTCAGTGACTTAGGTCAGGTCGGTGGTTTTCTCCTGGTACTCTGGTTTCCTCCACCAATAAAACTGACCGCCACTATATAGCTGAAATATTGTTGAAAGTGGCATTAAACACCATAGAATAAACCAACCTTCCTCCATTACCACATGTGTACTATGTTATTTTGTAGCTGAAAAATTGATTAAATTGCATAGAATGAAAATCAGTGAAACCTGTCTAAACCAAACTTTATTTAAAGTCAAAATGTAGGAAATCTTTGTTTGTTTAACCTGTATAAACTGAACACCTGTCTATTTTGAACACAAAAGCTGGTCTCAAGGAGGTTCGGTTGAGACAGGTTTTACTGTATTTGATGGAAAAAGAATATATTTTCTAAACGATTATTGTTTTTTTACAGGTATTTGATAATGGCAACAAAGTGTATATGGTAACTGAATTAATGCAAGGAGGAGAACTCCTTGACAAAATATTACGTCAAAAGTTTTTCTCAGAAAGAGAGGCCAGTGCTGTTCTACAAGTTGTGACAAAAACTGTTGAATATTTACATTCAAATGGGGTAAGAACAGTTAATTGCTTAAAAGATGTTACCTTGCAAAAATAAATCACTAAATAATGGACCTTTATTCCAATTTGATTCTATGTGTTTCAGTTTTTGCCTTAATTCTTTTCACCGACATTCCTGAAAGCAAAATTTTGGAAACATTTTCTATCTTTTGAAACAAAATCTCTCATAATTTTCACTTCTCCGAATCCAGTTTTACTTGTCCCGGGCTTCGAGCAAGTGGGTTAGTGTGAAGACTGGTGTTTTCGTACAAGTTATTTCCCTTATGACGGCCAAAATGTTGACCATTATGGTAAAAGCAACAGAAGGACAAAGGACATGAGTCTAGTTTTCTCATAATTTGTAAATGTAAAAAAAATCATAGGATAAATTTATAGCAACTGAAAAATTCACAAGTTGTTTCATTGAACTTTCCATAAAAGGAGTCTTTTGCCCATCTTAAAGGGAAACATTTCATATAAAGATGTTATTTCCCTTTAAGGTTGGCAAAAGACTTGTTTCATGCAAAGTTCAATGAAAGTTCAAGTCAGAAATGTAAAAATGTTTCCCTGTAAGGTGGGAAAAGGGCCCCTCTTTCATGCAAAGTTCAATGAAAGTTCAAAGCAAAAATGTAAAAATGGTTTTATTTGAATATAAAAGAATTGTATTAAAATATTGAAAAACCTTCATTAAATTATGAAGTAGTAAGATCAATTACTAGTTGCATCAGATTTAGGATAATGTATTTTAGAAGACTGAAACGTCTAGCAGCATACTGTTTGTTGGCACTGAGAAAAGCACTATTAAAATCAAGTATAGTGACTTAATCTAGTACAAAGAGGACATCATTGTGATCTTATCAAAAATTTACTTGTTCTCTATGTGATATACCAGCTGAAATTACAACAATCACTCTCTCATTTGGGAGGGGGGGGGGAGGTGGGGTCGTGATAGTATGGTAGTTGGATTTACAACTACTTATGTAATCAGTGCCTATCACCACTAACGTTGTGAGTTCAAATCCCACTGATGGTGAGGTGTACTCGATACAACATTATGTGATAAAGTTTGTCAGTGACTTGTGGCAGGTCTGTGGTTTTCTCCGGGTACTCCGGATTTCTCCACCGATGAAACTGATTGCCACAATGTAACTGAAATATTGTTGAAAATGGTGTTAAATACCATAACCTCCTTCTCTCAATTGCTTGCATGTTATGATAATTTACTTTTTTATATATAGATTGTTCAGAGATAAAAAAAAAAAAAAAAATATTTATAGGTTGTTCATAGAGATAATTTACTTTTTTTATTTATAGGTTGTTCATAGAGATAATTTACTTTTTTTATTTATAGGTTGTTCATAGAGATTTAAAACCTTCTAACATACTGTATGCAGATACTAGTGGTTCACCAGAAAGTTTACGTATATGTGATTTTGGTTTTGCCAAACAACTGAGAGCAGAGAATGGTTTATTAATGACTCCATGTTACACAGCTAATTTTGTTGCACCTGAGGTTAGCCTATAGGTTAATTCTGTATTAAGAATTTTTTTTTGTGGGGCAGCATATTGTTTTATCCCTGCCTGTCCATCTGGTCGCCTATCCACCCATATATAGGATACATGCTTTGTCATAACTCCTCTTACAGTTGTCTAGCACTGGGATTTCCAATTATCAGTACTAAAAGTGTGCAAATTATCAAAATTTTTGTTTCCTTCAATTTTTCGTCAGGGCATCATTTGTGTCTTACATGACAAATGTACTGGTAAGAAATCACTGTTTGCAAGTTTATTTTCCTAGCATATTCCAATAGTTTCAGATTATAACCTTCCAATGCATGTACTGGAAAGTGATAATTTTTCCAAGACAATTTTTGTTTGCATTTCCTGCATATGTTATATATATTAATCATTTCGACCAATGTCTTGTATTGCTACTATTTATAATATTGGACAACTTTAATTTTACATACTGAATTCCTACCACATGCTTATGCATTTTTTTTCCACAAAGTAGTGGGCCCCCTTTTTTTACCCCAGATGCCACTCTACCCTGGGGCCGTCGTGATCGTATGATAGTTGGATTTTCAACTACTTATGCAATCATTACCTATTACCACTTAATTTGTGAGTTCGAACCAGTTCAAGACAAGGTGTACTCGATAAACATTATGGGATAAAGTTTGACAGTAACTTGTGACATGTCGGTGGTTTTTTCCGGGTACTCCGGTTTCCTCCACCAATATATAATTGAAATATTGTTGAAAGTTGTTGAAACCGAAACCACCATAAACCAGACCAACCAAGCCACTCGACCCATGTTTGTACGTCCTGCATTAGGTTTCCACTCAAGTTCCCGTCAGCATATCATTTGAAATTTATACACAAGACCATAAAGGAAAGTTTGATTTCAGACTTGACCACATTCTGGAGTTATGCCCATTGATTTACCAAAAAACAGGCCTCAAAATTAAAATTTGAATTTACTGGTATAAATTAAATTCTTGAATTTATTTTGATATAGTTCTAAATGAAAACTGAAAAATTTACTGGTCCGAACAAATTTTTACTGGTCTTGGGCTGGAGGACAGGTGTTCATCATGAGGACTGAATTAAGCAAAGGAAAATAATATTTTGCATGCAAATTTCTAATAATAAAAAAAGAAAAAAGAAATCTCTGATGTAATAAAATGTATTTTAGAGAGGTACAGTTGCATTATTATCATCCAAGGTAAGCGTTAGACTAGTATAGTCACCCACCTGAGGAGTTGGACGTTTGTGTTAATCACCTACAGTATTATAGGGAGTGTGTTATCTAGAGTGAAACACTGGGTATCTTGGGACTGAGTGATTCAAAACAAAAATCTTGTTCTATTATCTATTTTCTCTGGTCTGAAAAATTATTCTAAGTTAACTTCAGATGAAGCGTGAATCTACTTTTTATCGTATTTTATTCCTTTAAAGAACTGTTCTAGTCTAGATTTATATATTTTTGTATGTAAATAATTTTATACATGTATTACAGATGGTTGTCGGATTAATATATTATATACTTTACCTTATGTCTGAATATAAAATTCATTTGTATGAGGCTTAGGAAAAGGTAGAAATGCAAATCTTGCAGAGTATTTCGTATCTGTTCTGTGTCAAGTACAAATAAATTTCACTTTCAAAGACGATATATGTATATTGTGCAGTGATGATTTTTTTTCACATTTTTTAGCAGATTTCCGCTATTTGGCTCGGTCCGGTGGGTTTTTTAAAATGTAAATTCATTGATAAAAATTGAGGGCCGAAAACTGTATAAAGAAAAGTTTGAAGATACCAAGGGGGTAATCAGAAACTGTAAATCAAAGAAGATCGGACAATACAATGGCCAAAACAAAAAAGGGAAACAAAAGCACAAACAATGATCTACAAAACACTACATAGAAAACTGAAGATCGAACAACACGAAACTAAATTGATAAAGGAGCGGTGTTTCCAGCAAAAGGGATAGTTTTACTGGAATGTTACTGTTAACAATGTGCCTTCTTAACAGTGAGAATATGACACTTTTAAAAACTCACTGTTCAAGAAAGAAAACATTTTTTAGAATTTTAATTAGGTCCCAGGAAATTGCTAGAATGCACGATTTTAAACCATTTACTCCAAACCCAACGGCCTATGAACATCTCAAGTTTTTTTTTTGGATTTTTTAATTCTTCAAAATCATCACTGATTGTGTTTATCCTGCAATAATAAACAAGATAAAGCTGTCAAATGAACACAAAAAAAGAAACATAACAGATGACTTTCAAGCCATTCCCAATGAAATTTTTGGGTTATCCTCTTCGTGATATGCATTTGACCAGTACTTGTTTCGAGGCTTCCAGTCTACATAGAAGCATGGTGACCAGAAGACTTTTATAGAGTCTATGACTATACATCCTAAAGATTTATGCACTCAATACAATTTGACTTCTCAAATAGAAAGATTGCAGGATAAAAACTGTCAGAAATGAAATGAAATAAAACATTTATTTACACTTATATAGCATGCTAAATTATATAGTTTGCATGACTAGTAAGACTAAATACTGGTACATTAACATGTATAATATAACTAGATTTGATTAATTGATGAAATAATTATGTAAATTTTGTTTTAAATATTAAATTATAAGAAATATGGTAAATTTTTGAACAGTTTATACTTGCATAACCTGATTTGGAACAGTTTACGCTTTTCATAAGCCGCTTTGCATGTTCCTTAAGTAAATTCTGTCTTTTTTAATTGTGAAATATGACAAAAGTGAAATAAAAAATTGTGAATTAAACATTCTCTAAGAAGTGCCTCTGTACAGTAATTGTGATGTAGGTTGACAATGATAAACGTTTTAATTATAAATGATTGTTTTATAAAGTTTAGCAGACTTTTATAGCTGTTGTTCCCATGTTTCAATTTGATTTCTGAACCATAGTAAACTCTAGGTCTATTGCCTACCAGTAATTAAATCCTATGCCTTCCCCCTACTTATTGTAAATTTTTGTTATTGATCTGGAGTCACCCTGATGATTTTTGTTTATCCCCAATGAACAGTAAACAAAAGAAATTTAAAATTTGATTTTGCAACCAAAAAGTCATAGTTTTGTGTACACACTAAAACTTACCTTAAAGACTGGTGGCTTACTACCAAACAAACACATACAAAATTTATTTGGGATTTTTTTTTCATGTTTGCTATTTCAATTATGAAATATGATTTATCTAAATAAACCAACATAATTTTGTTTTTCCGTGATTTATTCAAATAAACCAATATTATTATTGTTTTTTCGGTGATTTATTTATATAAACCAATATAATTTTTGTTTTTTTCTGTAGGTGCTAAAACGACAAGGTTATGATGCAGCATGTGACATATGGAGTCTTGGTGTGTTGTTGTATACAATGTTAGCAGGGTAAGAATTGTTTGGAACCCAAAAGTTTTTGTCACATTTAATTTTACACATTCTATTCACAGGTGCAAGACAATATTTTTTTAATTTATTTGCTCAAACTTCTACCAGATCTAAATCGCATTAGCGTATTCGTCTCGAGTGCGATAGATCGTGCGTTCGAGGCCCTGTCAAATATAACTAAAGACTTATAATTGGTATTTGTTGCTTCTCTGCTAAGCACGCAGCATTAAGAAGAAAGAACAAAGACGGGTTGGCTCAGAATTAGAATAATGTGTGGAGCGACATGTCTACAGGCACTATTAAAATCCAACTAAGCGTGTTGGTCCAGTACAAAGCGAATATCGTCAAAATGCAACTTGTTCTTGCCATGATACAGCTGAAAAATTTCTCATTTGGCATTAAACAACAATCACTCACTCTATATGATCTACAACTAGCTTTTTCAAAACAGAAAAAAAAGGAACTAATCGTTCATAAATGGTGACATAATCCACACCTTTCTTTACACTTTGAAAGGTCTATAGTTTTTTTTTCTACGAAATAAGCCATAAACCAAAATTTTAATGCTTGATCCAAGCTTTAGAATATTGTTAAAGTAGTAGTTTAAAATATTCAAAAGGCAGAAAATTGATGAGATCTTGAAAGAGCAGTAAACGGTTTTCAACAAAACTTTAATACATTTGATAGCATTGTTGAACAGTATTATGTCTTCCCCCCACTTTTGTGGGGAGACATATTGTTTTTGTCCTGTTTGTCTGTCACACAGTTTGTCAGCGCAACTCCTCTGAACAGAATTTCATGAAACTTGGTAGATAGTAAGGACACCATATGTAGTTGTGCATAATACCAGGAAATTTTGATCTCCTGAATTTTGTGGGAGTTATGCCCCTTTGAACTTAGAAATTTCCCGAAATTTACTACTGAAGCAGCTTGTCAGCACAACTCCTCTGAAACTACTGAACAGAATTTCATGAAACTTGGTAGGTAGTAAGGACACCATATGTAGTTGTGCATATTACCAGGAAATGTTGATCCCCTAAATTTTGTAGGAGTTATGCCCTTTTGAACTTAAATTTTTTCGAAATATACTTCTGAAGCAGCTTGTCAGCACAACTCCTCTGAAACTACAGAACAGAATTTCATGAAACTTGGTAGGTAGTAAGGACTCCATATGTAGTTGTGCTTATTACCAGGAAATGTTGATCCCCTAAATTTTGTGGGAGTTATTTGCAAACACTCTAGTGTAATATCCCTTACTGAAACTTGTATATACCTATATGTACAAGAGTCTATCATAATGTCACTATTTCCCTGAAAAAGTTTTCATCACCAATCCATTGATTTTAGAAGAACAAAACTCCTTTAAAATCATTGGAACATAGGCTGAGCAATTTTCTGGAATGGGGAACTTTGCCATGACAATATGGAATAGTACCTGTAACCCTTGCTTTAGCTTTTTTGATCAATTTTTTTTTGTGTTTCATGGATTAAAAACAGGTTTTTTTTGTTATTCATTGAAGATTAATTTTATTTGTTACCCAAATAGATTTTTTACCTATGACTACAGTTTGTGGGACGGGGGAAGACATACGTTTTTGCGGGCAAAAACAAACTTTAATTTAAATCTTTTTGAATGACAATATCAAGAGCATGTGGTCGTGATCATATGGTAGTTGGATTTACAATTTACAATTACGTTATGAGTTCAAATTGCGTTCACGGCGAGATGTACTTGATAAAACATTATGTGATCAAGTTTGTCAGTGATTTGCGACAGATCAGTGGTTTTCTCTGGATACTCTGGTTTCCTCCACGAATTAAAACTGATGCCACTTTATAACTGAAATATTGTTGGAATTGGCATTAAGCACCATTGCCCTAATCCTTATTTTATTTACAGACATACTCCATTCGCAAATGGTCCAAATGATACTCCTAATGATATTTTATCGAGGATTGGTGTTGGAAAGTTTAAATTGAGTGGTGGTAACTGGGACAGTGTCTCGGAAGCAGCAAAGGTAATAACTAAACATGTACTTTAAGATAATTTATAGGTCTGTGATCATTGTAATGGTCTTGGAAGAATAAAAATACCAAAATACTAATAGGGGGGAGGGGGAGTGTAAAGTTTGATGTAAGTAATAATTGAGAGAGTTTTAAGAAACCGCAGTACAAGAAGTATTAAGTATTAAAGGAGGAATGGATGTTGATATTAGATGACTTCAGAACAGTCTGTTATTTGTGAACTGTTTCAGGGTTAGCCATGAAAGCTTGCATTGGTCTGTGGGTAGAAATCGATTTTATATTATATTCAAATAATATTGGGGCCGTCTTGGTCGTGATCGTATGGTAGTTGGAATTATAACTACCTGTGCAATCAGTGCCTATCACCACTAAAGTTATGAGTTCCAACCCCGTTCATGACCAGGTGTACCTGGTACTCCGGTTTCCTCTACCAATTAAACTGACCTCCACAATATAACTGAAATATTGTTGAAAATGGTGTTAAACACCATAAACCAACCTATATTCTCTGAGAGAGAAAAAATTATGTGAGAATATTGTTGTTGTTTTGTTAATTCACACACCATGAGTGGTTTCCAAACAGTATATCAATATTCATTGGGTGATCCTTACTAAGTATTCATTTTATGTGTGAATTGAAACTCAATTATTATTCAGGAAGTTAAAGTCAGTTCTGTCACATTTTTGTCTGTGTTGATCGATGTATGCAAACTGTTGTTTGAAAAACAGACCGAATTTGTTTGTTTTTTTAACAGATATGTTATATATAGATAATTGAACCTTTCAGGATTTAGTACAGAAAATGTTGCACGTGGATCCTTCACGGCGTTTGTCAGCTACTCAAGTGCTCAATCATTCATGGGTTGCTCAGCGAGAAGAATTGTCTGATCGTCAACTTGTATTAAATGGCCCTCATCTGAAGGTAAGAGTAAGTGATTGCTGTTGAGTGCCTAGCTATATTATGGCAAGAACAAGTTGCATTTCTATGAAGTAATGTCCACTTTGTACTAGTCAAATTTTTATAGTCATGATTATATGGTAGTTGGATTTACAACTACCTGTGCAATCAGTGCCTATCACCACAAGCGTTGTGAGTTCGAATCCTGTTAATGGCTGTCGAGGTGTACTCCATGTCAGTAACTTGCGGAAGGTTAGTGGTTTTCTCCGGGTACTCTAGGTTGTTTTGTGTTTTTATTTTGTTCTATGTATAAACTAACTACATGCATATGATACAAAATCAAAATAAATATGCTAAGATAAACCTTATACTGTGAGATTATACATACAGGCCAATGATTTTTATATGATGTTCAATTGATAGATCAGTAAGGAATTTAATTTATTCTCGGGACATGACAGTACAGTGAGAAGTAATCATTTAGATTATATTAAAAGAATGTCGAGGGTCAGAGATTTCATGTTTACAGAAATCTTCTGTCTCCAATAATAAAATTCAGGTTTTTTTTATTGTTTTTTTTTTTTCATTCAAATTTTTTTTTTAATCAATTGTTGCTTCCATTCATTTATTGTGGAAGGCTACTATGCAAAAAAACCAATGAATGCAGTATGCAAAATGAAAATTTGAATTTTCTGGTGCGAATCAAATTCTTGAATTTATTTTTATAAAGTTCTAAATAAAAACTGAAAAATTTACTGGTCCAAACAAAGTTTTACTGATCTTTGGCCAGAGGATAGTGCTCATCGTGAGGACTAAATTGAATGTACACGTATGTTTTATTTTCAGGGAGAAATAAGGGCCATGTTTAATGCTCTCAACAACCAGCCAAAGCCTGTGTTAGAACCTGTTGGTGCCTCTCGTTTAGCACAAAGACGAGGAAAAAACAGAGCAAACAGTTCTACAGCAGTTTGATTGTCTTCCTATTGTATAGAATTTTAAATTCCTACTCTTCACAAACCCCTCGTCATGATGAGTAAATGGTTGGATGATATGCAAATGTGATCAAGTCATGTGACTAAATGTTTTGTTACAAGTTTAACCAGAGTTCTGGTTCTTGACTTTCTCAAGGATATAGAAAAATTCCAATTGTTTGATAACAAATTTAAAAAGGCACTAATCTGTTATCGAAGTGAACATTATATAAAGTTTTCTTTAATCTAAATATTGTACCATGTGCATATTTTTGTTACAGTGTGTTCCCACTTTGTATCCACTTCATATGTTAATCTTCAATATCAAGTCAATTTGCAATAATAAGTATGGTATTATTTTGATACATCTCATTCCAATTGATTGATTGGCATGAAAGACCAATCAATAAATCAACCAATTTTTGGGGTAATTTCATTAGTTTAAATTTAGCACACTGAAGAATCATGTGACCTATTTACATCACATTGTATCTGTCTTCGTTGTTCTTGACGTCTGCTCCAAAATCACTTGGTCAGTTTGAATGAAAATTTGACTGTAATCAAAGATGGCCACTACTGTAGAACATAGTTTTAACATAGAATCATATGATAAAATGATAAAAAGACATTTTTTCTCAGAAACTAGAAATTTGATAAGCACAAAATGGTCAAGAATAATCATATGATTACCAAGTTTTATGTAGATTAGAAAATGGAAATCCAATATGGCTGCTGCTACAGGAAAAAATTTAACATAGGTCCCAATGGAAAAAATATATTAAAATTATTCTTATCTAATACCACTGTGCCATATGACAGCAAACTTTAATGAAATGTCCTGATGATGGTATTCTACCAAAGGTCTTTCTTTTTGAGTTGATCGAAAATTCAAAATGTGTGCAACCTCAGAACACTTGTTTTAGCCTAAGAAAGACCCTACGGGAAAAACCATGAATATTATTTCTCAGAAACAATGCAAATTGATGGTTTTTACTAAAAATGCTTTTTTTTTTTTCTTTTTTTTTTTGCATCAATCAGAAATCAAAGGTGACGGTTGCCGTAGGACAAAGTTTTAACATAGAACCCCATTGGAAAATTGAATATTTATTTTTACATATACTAGAAAATAGTTGACTCGAATCTGTGCATAAATAGTCATTGGATGAGCATAAGCAAAGTTTTTTTTTCTCTGTGTGTGTATGCGGAATCAAGTTGGCAGACATGGGAATACGAATAAAAATATTTTTCTCAAATAGTGAACGATTAAGGCTTGGATGAGCATCTGAAATATAGTTTTCTTATCAAATTAGGAATTATTACCACTGAAAAATTAATCCACTTATGGTACATGCTTAGTCTGAATCTCTTTAAATCGGTTGTATCAAAGTATGTTATGTATGAAAGATGTACTGGTGAGAATGTGGTGAATGAGGTACATGTATTTAACATTTTAAAAATTTAATCATATCGCTTTCATTTATTGAATTAGATCAACATCCTGCTGTAATGCTAAACGAGACAGGAAGTCATTTTATAAGACATATAGAAATTTATATAAAACTTATCTAAACTTATACAGAATTGTAATTTACTTCATTTTTTTTTTTTATATATGTTATATTAATGTTGATGAAACTTTATTATTATTATTATTATTATTTTTTAGCTGGTAGCTTTTAAAAGTTAACATAGCATACGAACAGAGTCACGTTTTCGAAGGGTGAATATTTAATCAATTTAATATTTCTAGGTATTGCTATTACAGTTTAGAAGAATAAAAATTATGGCTGCTTTTCACCACTTTCAACGATCTTTCAGTTTTATCGATGATTTGTATATTTTTCCTTCGATATTTACACACAATAATATGTAATATCAAACAATAAGCATGATATAAAAACAATGGTTGATTTCTATGTATTCTAAGTAAGATATAAAAGCAATTGTTGATTTCTATGTATTCTAAGTAAGATATAAAAACAATTGTTGATTTCTATGTATTCTAAGTAAGAACTTTTCCAAAACAGATAAAAAATAAAATCTTAATTTTCTTTTGTTAAACAAAGCTATTTTCTTTTCTCTTTTGTTTTGCCTTTTAACAAAAGTTTATGGTAAGACATAGCTATTGCTTTTTTCAGCCAGCAGAAACAACAATGCCATGTTTGTATAATTGGATCTGGTTTTATAGTAACTATACATCATAGATCAGCCTACAATAATCCACACATTTTATCAAAATTGTGTAGAATTTTCATTATTAAGTGTATTTCTCAAAAAGCATTCATCTGTGTAGATATCTGCAAGTCCTGTTTCATCTGACCTTGACCTTCAATTTTTGTCCTTGACATCACATGTATACTGCATTTACTTGATTGAATTTACATCAAATGGTTACAATTATGTTTGTTTCCTAATTATCAAGCATATTTATTCTGTACATGTCTGTCAGCCAATTGCCATCTGTCCTTGACCTCATTTATACATTCTGGGTCACCATGTGTCCATTTTAAGTAATATTATTTGTATGGTTAATGAGTAGTGCAGGGACAGGCGAGACCATTTATTTATCCATGCCTTTTTGAAAAAATACTTGAATGTCATTCCATCTTCAATTAAACAAAACATCCCCATCATTTATAGAAGAAATTGATGACATAGACATATAAAATACTAACAATTTTTTTGTTAAATATTACATGTGTATTATCTCTCACCACAAAGGATATAGGAATGATTACTTTACATTTAATTTTGAGTATTTCAAGATGATCTTGAATTTATGAGAAACTTTGTTCGTTTGTATGTCTAATATCAATCTATAAATTACATAATAAAAGTAGACTTTTTGTTGTTTTTGTGAATCAATCGTATTGCATAATATCAGATACATTCAATAATATTTTCAACATGTGAAGAAGTATTACAGCTGTTGTGGCAATGAACGTATTAAGACTTTATTTATATTCCTGAAAAATACTTCCAATTTTTGCCAAACAATGGACTGTATTAAAAGTTTGTCACACATTAATATTTTTTAAATGGCATAACAAATTTCATCTTCAGTAAGGCATCTAAATTGTAATCAATATTTACATGTAGGATTTTTTGGCCAGAAAGGTACACAATCCGGAAGATCACACACCATTTTATTTTATTTACTATCTTCTTTTTTTTTTACTTTGAAGAAGTTATATCTCGTTTCGTGTTCACATCGATATATGTATTAAAAAAAGAAAATCATGTCTGTTTAAAAAATTGTCATCTGCTGTTGCTAATACTCACAGTTTTTACATAAGGGCAGACATGTTGAGAATTGAAATTCTAAATGATAAGGTTGGTTTTTTTTTACGTTTAGTATACAGTTTTTGACAGTTGAAAACCTTTTGTATATAAAAAAAAATATATACAGAAACAGTATGATCAAGTTTTATTATTGTATCACATTTATATTACAGAATTTTGATGTTATTTCTAACTGTGTAATTGAATATGAAAAATGACACCTGTTGTACGTTGTATTGATTATAAATGGAAACAGTACCTCAACTTTAATAAAACATTACAAAGCTTCAAAACAAATATCATTAATATTATTGAGATCTGATAATGTATTTGAGCACACTTTATATAATTTTTTACGTTTAATAGAGTAAGTGTACATCTTTAGTCTCTTATTTTTTGTTGGGGGAGAGAGAGAGAGAAGGGTCAAAATGGATTAAATTGTTGTCATGGCTACTTGTACAATGTACTGTGGAGTTTATGTCACATGGTACTAACAAATACATGGTGATTTTCTCAAGGTACACTGCCTGGTTATCAATATATATATATATAGGGTATGAGTTTTGCTCGTCGTTGAAGACTGGCTGAAATGTAGAACAATAGGAAAAGTCCTGTTACTTTACTTGAATTTGTGTGTAAGTGTAAACGTGGATAGTCTCTTGTGTTCATTTACCTCCTTTCTTACTAATATATGTTTATACTTCTGTATTTCACTGTTCAGCAAATATTTGTTCTTCATGCTTTTTCAATAATGGTACCAAAGACTGCATCCTTTTTTGTTCTTGTTTTGAAGTAAATAAATTACAAAACATATATTCTTTTTGTATTATTTATTTTATCTACACAAGTTTATTAATTGCTTTAAAGATAATTTTCGTGAGAAGAGAAGGAGATCCAGTTTGTTTGTTGATTTTTATCTTCTTCCACTTTTGAATAATTATATCCATTTAATATTATTTCTAAGTAAATAAGTAAAAGAATTGGTATGTATGAGTTGATATTTTTTTCTTTTTTGAACAATTTTTTGTAATCTCCACGATATATTTTATATTCCATTATATTATTGAGAATGGCTTTGTTTGGGTTAGCATTTATTTGTAGACATATATAAACAGTTGTATATACAACCCAATTTTTATT
Organism: Bathymodiolus brooksi; assembly: GCA_963680875.1. Taxonomy (NCBI): domain Eukaryota; kingdom Metazoa; phylum Mollusca; class Bivalvia; order Mytilida; family Modiolidae; genus Bathymodiolus; species Bathymodiolus brooksi. The sequence goes on along the minus strand of OY804581.1, from coordinate 30,759,577 downwards.
TGAAAATGCTTTTTTTTTCTCATAAATTATATAAATTTAAAATATTTACTATTTGAAATTTGTAATATTTTTTTAAAAATTAATATTCATTACCTCGTTATTGAAATTATGTATTTACAGTGTAGATTTTATAAGGATATCAAGATACAATTATAAAGTTCAGTCAAACCTGTATTAAGAGGTCACCTTTGGGACAAAGAAAAAATGGTCTTTTAAGACAGGTGACCTCTTAAAAGAGGTTGAATTCATATGAAATTTTCTATGACAGGGCAAGAAAAAGCTAGCTGACCTTTTAATGAAGGTGACTGCTTAACAGAGGTGACCTCGTGGGCAGGTTTGACTACATGTATTTGTAAATTGTCTGTTATAGAGTAAAATATGATAATCAAAAATAATCTACAAAAAAATCTACAAATCAAATCTGCAGCACAAATGATGGATCGTTCTGTCTTGATTCTGGTACAAGATGGAAGAATTCCTCATTTTTTTAGCTCACCTGACCCAAAGGGTCATGTGAGGTATTGCCATCACTTGGCGTCCGTCGTCCGTCCGTTAACTTTTCATATTTTAATCTACTCCTCTGAAACAACTGGACCAAATGGAACCAAACTTGGCAGAAAGCATCTATATAAGGTCCTCTATAAAGTTTCTTCATTTCGTCCCATTCCGCCAACAAATATGGCCGCCAAGGGCAATTCTTGTTTCTGATTGGCTAATGTTAAAAAAATCTTCTCCTCTGAAACTGCTTGGCCAAATGGAGCCAAACTTGGCAGGAAGCATCTATGTAAGATCCTCTATAAAACTTATTCATTTAATTCCATTCGGCCAACAAACATGGCCGCTGTTACTAAAAATAGAACATATAGTAAAATTGCACGTTTTTGGTAACAACTCAAAAACCGTTAATAATATCAGAAATCTGACGGGGTAAAAATGATCAGCACAGGAAGATCTAACTACCCTGAAATTTTGAAGAAAATCTGATTACCTATCTTGGAGTTATTGCCCTTTTTTCATCAAATTTTCAAAATTTTAATACTTTTCGTTTTTTATTTCAAAAACTATAAGAGATAGACGTTAAGTTTAAACAGCAAACATGTGCAGCATGTCAAGATCTACATGCCCTGCAATTTTGAAGTAAATCTGATTACCCGTCTAGGAGTTATTGCCCTTTTTTATATTTTATTTTTTTAATTTAAACATTTTTGTCTGATATTTCAAAAACTATTAGAGATAAAGGGTTAAGTTTAAATTGCAAACATGTGCAGCATATTAAGATCTACCTACCCTGTAATTTTGAAGTTAATTTGAGTACCCAATTTGGAGTTATTGCCCTTTTTTTCGTCAAATTTTTGAAATGTTAATACCTTTTGTCCTTTATTTCAAAAACTATAAGAGATAGATGTTAAGTTTAAACAGCAAACATGTTCAGCATGTCAAGATCAACCTAGCCTACAATTTTAAAGTAAATCTGAATACCCATCTTGAAGTTATTGCCCTTTTTTCATCAAATTTTTAAAATGTTAATACTTTTCATCCTTTATTTCAAAAACTATAAGAGATAGATGTTGAGTGTAAACTGAAAACATGTTCAGCTTGTCAAGATCTACATGCCTGCAATTTTGAAGTAAATCTGATTACCCGTCTAGGAGTTATTCCCCTTTTTTCATCATTTTTTAGCTCACCTGACCCAAAGGGCCATGTGAGGTATTGCCATCACTTAGCGTCTGTCGTCCGTCCGTTAACTTTTTCATATTTTAATCTTCTCCTCTGAAACAACTTGGCCAAATGGAACCAAACTTGGCAGTAAGCATCTATATAAAGTTTCTCCATTTCGTTCCATTTGGCCTATAAACATGGCTGCCAAGAATAATTCTTTTTTCTGATTGGCTAATGTTAAAAAAATCTTCTCATCTGAAACAGCTTGGCCAAATGGAGCCAAACTTGGCATAGATGGTCCCTGGGTGTGTCCCTTTTAAAATTGTGTCCGACAGCCCCACCCTCCATTCAAGACGGCTGCTGTTTTTTAAGGTAATGATTATCTCCCTTTAAAATTTGCTTCAGTATCATTCTATTGTCAGGTGAGCGATACAGGCTCAGTGGGCTGAGCCTCTAGTTATATTTGCTTTGAGCTTGTGTTCAATTATAAAAGTATATAGCCAAACAGGTTTATATATGTAGTAGTAGGTAGGTCTTTACAGAAGAAGAATGATTCCTACAAGACAATTTATATCTTCCCTTGCCTTGGCTAGCTGCAAAAATATGCTTCATGGTAAAACAATATATTGACACTGATTCAGTAGCTACGTGTAGAATGTTGATCAGGTCACATTTAATCACACTTATCATATTCTGTACATATCAACCACTTTATCACTGCATTGTTACAATTACATGTAAACAGACATTGAGGAAATACATTGATTTCTTTTTGGGGAGGGGGGGGTTATATATCAGTTAAGTTAAGTATTCTTTCTTTGTGAAAAGAAAAAGAAATTTTTTTTGCTTAAATTACAATTTGTTCTGAATTGCATAAAAGCTGAATTATTATTTTTCAACGACTATTTAATGTGAATATTAAGAACTGCAAACGTTAAAATTACTTCAATATCTTATTAAAAAGTCCATAGTGGGTAGGCAGGAATTCTCAATTTATAATAGCAAAAATTAACATAGAAAGAGTCAGTTTTTGAACATTCTTCTTAAATTCTTAGTGAAGAAAAAAGGCTAAGGTACCAGTTTCGGATAAAAATAGCATTTTATTGAAAAACTTTCCATGTCAAGGAAAATGTTTTTTGAAACCAAGTAAAAGTCTGAAATTAAAGTTGAGATTATGTTAAGAAGTTTTTTTTCATTAGATATTTGAAGTTATTCACTACTGTATTTGTGTAAAACAAATCTGCTGATCGTATTTTATTTTTATTTTTTTAATTTGAAACCCATCTCTCTTATGCTTAAATCAGTTGGTTTTTTTAGTTCACCTGGACCAAAGGTCCAGGTCCAGGTGAACTATTGCCATCACTTGGCATCCGTCGTCTGTTGTCTGTCGTCTGTAAACTTTTCACATTTCAAGCTTCTTCTCCGAAACCACTTGGCCGATTGGAACCGAACTTAGCAGGAATGTTCCTTGGATGGTCCTCTACAAAGTTACTGTTTTTCGTTCCAGTCGGATATTCAATATGGCTGCCAGGGCCAATAATATGCTCCGATTGGCTGAAATTTCAAAGATCTTCTTCTCTGAAACTAATGAACTGACTGAACCCAAACTGTAAATGAATGATCATTGGAATGTCCTTTACCAAGTTACTGTTTTTTATGCTGATCGGAAATCCAAGATGGCTGCCATCGCAGGACATAGATTAACATTGGACCCTATGGGAAAATGTTCAAATGCCTTCTTCTCAGAAACTACAAATATGATTAAAGCCAAACTGTACATGAATGTTCATTGGATGGTCCTCTACAATCTTAAGGTTTTTTGTTCCGATATGAAATTCAAAATGGCGGCTACGGCAGGACTTAGTTTAACATTGGACCCGATGAGAAAAATGTTTCAAAATGCTTCTTCTCTGAAACCACTTGGACAGTTGAAACCAAACTGCCCAGGAATGATCATTGGAAGGTCCTCTACAAAATTCTGTTTTTTATGCCGATCGGAAATCCAAGATGGCCACCACCGCAGGACATAGATTAACATTGGACCCTATGGGAAAATATTCAAATGCCTTCTTCTCAGAAACTACAAATATGATTGAAGCCAAACTGTACATGAATGTTCATTAGATGGTTCTCTACAAACTTTACGTTTTTTGTTCCGGTATGAAATTCAAAATGGCGACTACGGCAGGACTTAGTTTAACATTGGACCCTATGGGAAAAATGTTTCAAAACGCTTCATCTCTGAAACCACCTGGATAATTGAAACCAAACTGCCCATGAATGATCATTGGAAGGTCCTCTACAAGGTGTGTGTTTTTTATGCCGATCGGAAATCCAAGATGGCCACCACCGCAGGACATAGCTTAACATTGGACCCTATGGGAAAATGTTCAAATGCCTTCTTCTCAGAAACTACAAATATGATTAAAGCCAAACTGTACATGAATGTTCATTGGATGGTCCTCTACAATCTTAAGGTTTTTTGTTCCGATATGAAATTCAAAATGGCGGCTACGGCAGGACTTAGTTTAACATTGGACCCTATGGGAAAAATGTTTCAAAACGCTTCTTCTCTGAAACCAGTTGGATAATTGAAACCAAACTGCCCATGAATGATCATTGGAAGGTCCTCTACAAGTTGTGTGTTTTTTATGTCGATCGGAAATCCAAGATGGCCACCACCGCAGGACATAGATTAACATTGGACCCTATGGGAAAATGTTCAAATGCCTTCTTCTCAGAAACTACAAATATGATTAAAGCCAAACTGTACATGAATGTTCATTGGATGGTCCTCTACAAACTTTACGTTTTTTGTTCTGATATGAAATTCAAAATGGCGGCTACGGCAGGACTTAGTTTAACATTGGACCCTATGGGAAAAATGTTTCAAAATGCTTCTTCTCTGAAACCACTTGGACAGTTGAAACCAAACTGCCCAGGAATGATCATTGGAAGGTCCTCTGTTTTTTATGCCGATCGGAAATCCAAGATGGCTGCCACCACAGGTCATAGTATTAACACAGGACCATATGGGGAAAATACAGAAATATATTCTTCTCTGAAGCTATTGCACTGATTGAACCTAAACTGTGCATCAATCATTGGAAGGTCCTTTACAAATTTTGTGTTTTTTATGTTGATCGTAATTCCAAGATGACTACCACTGCAGGACATAGTTTTTACATAGGACCAATTGTTTTTTTTTATAACCAGGTGAACAATACAGGCTCTTGAGAGCCTCTGGTTTTTCAAGAGTTATATGACCTTAAACTTTTCTCAATTTTTGTTAATAAAAGGTTATCTTGAAAAATTCTGAATAAAATAGCTGATCATATTAAACCCATCTCTCTATGCTTAAACCATTTTTTTTTTTTTTTTTTTTTTTTTTCAAAAGTTATATGACCTTAAACATTTTTCAATTTCCACTAAAAAAAGTTATCTTGAAAATTTTTGAATGAAGTGGAATTGAGAATAACTGGGACCATTGTCCAATGAGGGAATGGGTGTTGATGATAGGAGTTAATTTATGATGATTTTGTGGTAGTAACCCTTTAAAGGAAATCTTGTTAATTTGATTTTATATTCCATCTATTAGTGCTACGATAAGTGCTTCATCTTTGTGAAAGTGCTCCCTTGTTTTTTTTTGTAGAACAAATTTTTTTTGTTATATAATTTATGTATTTTCTAAATAGTAGTGAAATATTTATAGAGATGTATATATATATAATTTACTGTCACCATCACACAGAGCTGTAATCGTCTTTAATTTAGTGGTTTTTTTTTGTGATATAATAGTTTAATATTTTATTATATACATTAATTATTGAAAGGAATGGTTAAGTGCTTTTCTCCGGGTACTGTGGTTTCCTCCACTAATAAAACTGACGACCACGATATAGATGAAATATTTTTGAAAGTGGTGTTAAACACCAGAACCCTAATCAAGTGCTTTATTTAAGGCACTGAAGACAATATGATGAAAAAAAATGTAACACATTTTCTTTTGTAGCAAATTACCTTAGACCAATGTGGTTTTTCTATTTAAACATACCCAAAGGTATGCAAATTATTTTTCATTCAACCAATTCTTGTTTTATTAAAAATCCTGTTTTTTTAATCTAATTTTTGAAGGATTCTACCATAGCTTCATTTTAATAGGACCTTAATATTAGTTTTGTTACCTGGAGCAAAATTTGAAAGAAAGCCAATTTTCCTAGGGGTCACCTGTATTTTGTTTTATAATACGGTAAAACCTGTCTTAACAGGACCATGAATAAATTGGAATCCTGTATAAAGTGAACTTGTTGGAAATATTTGTTCATTTAACCTGTATATACCAAACACCTGTCTATTCTGAACACTACAGCTGGTCACAGGTAGGTTCAGTTTAGACAGGTTTAACAGTAATAAGTACTATATAATCCAACTTGACAAGTTTAGTATCTGACATAATGAGACAACTTCTGAAGTTCAAAATCAAATATGTTTAGAAATTGTAGAATGGTTTATAAACAAAAATTTGTAAAAGTTCCAGGAATTATAAAATATTTTGCTTCATGTTGAGATGTCCTGAACTTTAACCTTACTTTGAGATAGTTTAATAGACAGCTATACTAAATACAAGGGCCAACACTTTACTCTGGTATTACGTCATAGTACAAGTTTTTTACTCATACTCGAAATACATCCAATCAGAACATCACATCAGATGAAGACAACATTTCGATTTGACAAGTTTAGAAAACTAGTTCAAAAAACATATTTGTTGGATAAGATTATAAGAGCATCATGTTTTCATACAAAGGTTCCAGCAACGAGGCCTTCATCATTAGTTTATCTTCACCAAGCCTGTTACATGTTGCTACATCCGAGATATAATGTAACAAGGTTGATTAAATAAAATACTGATGAAGGTCATGCGGCAGGAACATTTAAATGAAAACAAGGATTTAAAAGTATTTTAGGTTGAAAATATTAATGTTACAAAAAAATCACTTTGTTGAACCAATGTATTGATATACATGTATGTGATTCAACTACATGTAAGTATTACAGCTAGGTGTGGTGGAGACAAAGGAAGCTAAGCTCTATTTTTGTAATAAAAATTCATTGTTATTCTGTATTTGTTATTGTAAAAAATATCATTCATTCAGAGGACGTATCAATACTTATTAATAATAAATAGTTCTCAAAGTACACTGTGGTTTTCAATTCATTAGACAAGGAGCTCGAGAGTACACTGTCATCTTCATTTAATTAGACGGGGAGCTCAAAAGTATACTGTTGTCTTCAATTCATTAGACGGGGAACTCCAAAGTAAAATGTCTGTCGTCTTCATTAGAGGTGGAACTCAAAAGTGCTGTCACACCTGCCAATGCAGTCACCTCTATTAAGCAGTCACCTGCATTGAAAGGTCACATTTCATGGCCTGTCAGAAAATTTTATATGACTAACCTCTTTTAAGAGGTGAACTGTCTTATAAGGCCACTTTATCTTTGTCCCAAGGGTGACCTCTTAATACAGGTTTGACAGTACAATGTTATTGTCAGTTAACTAGAGGTGTAAATCAAGTACAGTTGTCAAGAAGTAAAACAAATTCAGTTTCCACACAATGACCGGATATCAAAGATGGCCACAGCACATTGTTTGGCACATGACTATATGAGAATATGACTAACTATCTTTTTAAAATGCATAAACGACTAGATGAGCAGTACAGCTTCAGGTGCACCTTTTGTTTACATAAATGTTATTTTTTTTCTTCCGAAATTCTGTTACAGAAGTAAAAAAGTTACATTGATGGATGTTTCCCCATCTAATAATTTACAACTACCTATGTAATCAGTGCCTATCACCACTAAAGTTGTTAGTTTGAATATCGCTATGAGGTGTGTCAGATACAACATTGTGTGATATAAGTTTGTCAGTGACTTGCAGCAGATCTGTGGTTTTCTCTGTACTCTCCGTTTGTTTCCTCCACCAATAAAACTGACTGCCACGATATAACTGAAATATTGTAGAAAGTGGCGTTAAACACCATAAACCCTAACCCTATCTAATAATTCCTTATATACTCACCTGATTGAAACTATAAAAAGTGTTAAGATAAAGGTAAAATGGAGAACAAACAGTCACAACCAAGAACAGGTATACTGAAAGATACAAATTTAAAATAAATAACGAAAGCTCGACAGCACAAAACACAAGGAGTGAGAATAGGTGGTTGTTGGAAATATTCTGCTCCATGCATTGCACCCGTCGTTAAATGGTCATTACAAAATCTGTATAATAATGATTAGGTTATACATGCAACAAGGTTCTGATTGGTGTATCAGAAACATGTGGACAAGCAGTTGGGATACGAAAATACCTAAATGGGAAACTAATTCATGATGAACAAGTAATTTGTTTGACAGATGGAAAGTGTTGGTACTTAAAATATGTCGAGTACGAAACGATTAAAACAAAACTAACAGAAACATTTTTGCTTCCCTCACTGGATTTATTGATACTCCAGATCTGCATGGGTTCCCCACTATACTCGAGTAAAGGGCCCTCTTTAGAACAAATTAGACTGAGAACGTTCACAACCAAGCAGCCAGATGTATTACTTCAGATTATGAATAGGATCCAGATAGCATTACTTTGTTACTGAACAATTTTTTTTCCCTCACTCCAACAGAGACGAGTACAAAAAACAGTCCTGCTATAATGTAAAGGAGTGTACCTAAAATTCACATGACTAAAAGTTTAGATGATGAATATCATTTCCTTTTTAACTGTAATATTAATCCCAAAAAAATATAAGGGTTATATTTTTGAAATACTTTAATATTGATAATAACTTTAATAATTGTAATATAATTGCAAATTAAATATAATTCTAAATCCATCAACAGCCAGAGATCTTAGACAGTGGTGTCTTTTATTTAACAGACTGAGGAGACATGTAGTTAGATTATTCAATACATTTCTTTTTGAGTTATGGTTTCTATTGTATTGTTTCAGTTCAATAATATTTGCTTTTTGTTTGGAAGATAAAGTTAATTTTAATCAAAACAACGGGGCCATCGTGGCAGTGATCGTATGGTATTTGGATTTACAACTACCTATGCAATCAGTGCCTATCACCACTGATGTTGCGAGTTCGAATTCCGATCAGGGCGAGGTGTACAACATTATGTGATAAAGTTTGTCAGTGACTTGCGACAGGTCGGTGGTTTTCTCCGGGTCCCTCCACCAATAAAACTGACCGCCACGATATAACTGAAATATTGTTGAAAGTGGCGTTAAACAACATACAACCAAACTAATAAAACAACAGAAGAACCAAAGTAATATTCTAAAATTATGTTTAATACAAACACAGTTGAGGAATGGAACTAACACACATCGTCCACACTTAACCAATAAAACACAAAACATTATACAGACCTGGTTAAGCTTAAAGGATTGATCGTTCAATGCAAATGTAGCTTCTTGACAAACCCGCGGTGTAAACATGTTAACAGGCGTGTCACCGTAACCATATTAAGTCAAGTTAAGTTTCAAACACCTAGCTGCAATAATGTGGCTCCTGTGACAAACTTGTGTCTCGGTGGGTAAGAGCATTTAGGGTTTTATTATTAGAACTATCAAAGACCCTAAAAGGGGTATGTGAATAGTAACAAACAAATTACAAATATAACAAAGGAATGCAGTGAACCTTACCTTACCTCTGGATCTTTACAACCATTATTGGTCAACCACACATACGTGTGTAGAACAATTTCCCCATCACCATGCATGCGTTCCCGGTCCACCAGTATTTACATCCTTAGCTGAACTATGTACATTACATTTTTGTTTTCGCAATCTCATGCACAATATATATATTTACACGTGTCACGTTATTGTCGCTGTTCTTTATTTACTGCCAGTAAAAAGTTCATTACTGCCACTCAGTTTATAATCACAGTATATACTATACAGCCGGTACTTGATCTAGTTTTGTATCCATGTCTATCTCCATCATTTATCATCCATTTTCCATTGTAGTTATTTGTTTTAAAAGCATCACTTGCATATTTAACATCGTTAAAATGTATAAGGGATTCACTTCAATTCAAAAATATTGATAACATTTTTTTTTTAATATTTGTGTCTTATTTACTTTTAAAATGAGTAATTAAAAGGTAAGATATCTCTGTCAAAAGTAATCGACTAAAAGAAAATATATAAAGAACTCATTACTGAGTATTTGGATACTAAAAATAGATATGTAAATAAAAATAATGTACTTTAACACTGGTTAAAAGATAAAATTAAGCGTAACACAGGTTAAAAGGTAAAATATAGCTAGAAAGGACTAAAAGATAAAAACATGTGCGCCTTTTGGATTACTCTACTGTCCCTTAACACTAGTATCCAAAGATATAAAGTACTTAAATCTGTTTTTTGTTTTTTTTTAAACGAACAATTCAGAGGTACAGACAGGTACGTTGTGGATATTCACACTGTAGACTGCTGTCTGCACCAGGTAGTTCTAAACATTGTAACATTGAGGATGAAATTGAGTTTAGTTATATAAATTGACTGACTGGTTTAGACTATTGAGTATAAATATTTATGGTCCTCCCGACAGGCCCCCTCCCCCATTTGACTTTCATCTATTTGGCTATCAGCATTCTATATCTCTCAGTGTGGATTCTATAGAGCAGTCTTCTTGCCTGGAATTCCACTTCTGTTGTCGTCTTTATGCTTTAAATATTTAGGGACTGATATATTTTCGTAATGTCCATGAGGATTTGCATTTTGTCTCCGTTGTTTAGACCACTCCATATAACATTTTCTCCTTCTGCTAACAGTCTTACTATGGCCGGTAGGATTTGTTCCCGTGTTTTGGACCAAGCTTTGCAGTGTAGGCTCATATGCTCGAGTGTTTCATCGTCGCTGTTACATGCCATGCATAGGCTGTCTGTACCTTCGCATACATGCCAACCCTCGAGAGACTAAAAGCGGTAGATGGTCTAGGGTTTGCCACGCACCCCACCCCCCCAGAAAATTGTTTTTCAGAAGGACGCAAAACGGTGCATTCTGTTCCATTTTGGATATAAAATCTGTTCAGTCAAATCTTTAAATATAGTATGAAAAAATGGAAATTAGCATTTTACATATATACATGTCAAACCTCGTTCCCTCGAACTCGGATGGGTCGAATACCATGGATGGCTCGAACTTATTTGAAAGTCCCGCCAATTTTCCATATATTTTTAAGCTAAAAAAAATCTTTCGCTCGAACACTGATACCTCGAACAGTCGAACTTAATAAATGGTCCCATCAATAATAGAGAATCATAATAAAATCACGAGTTTTACCATATCAAACTCGAACATCGCAATTTAATTGACAGATGTACGTTGAATGTGCTTACATACAAATGTACATATATATATGATTAATCAATCTACTGGCTTGATAAATACACTTCAATATAAAATAGCGGGGTTATGTTACTTAAAATCATTTAATCCACGTCATCTCTTGTGTGTGTCACAATAAGATATCATCAATTATGAGTGTTTATTGTCGAGTATGTTTTACTATTAAAGCGGAAAAAACATTTCCTGGTTTATTGTTGAAAACAAGGAAGATTTACTAATATATTTGAGACTTAAATCACTTATTTTTCACAATTTGTTCATATTCACAGCTAAGTTGATAAAAAAACCCACTATCAATAGGACAGGCAAGCAAGAGAAGCGACTGATGAAAATGCCCCAAGGTCTAAAAAACAGAGACTTAATTTTTCAGAAATAAAAGGTTTGTGGTATCAAGTCAAAACTTTTATTACTTAAATTTATACAGTTAATTACAACACATGATATACAGTATGTATTTTTATAGAGACAAAAACTGACAAATATGACATTTTAAATATCCCAGATGGTTTTAGCTATGTTGCAAAAAATAGAAAAATATTTAAGCATAAATCTGGAGGTATTGTTGTTGTATATAAAAAATCTTATTAAATTTAAGTATTTAATAATGACCCTTTATTGGGATGTGTATACACCCTACCTGAAAACTCTCTATATTCGTCAATAAAAATGCATTTTTAGATATTGAAAATGAATTAGTAAATTTTATAGAAAAAGACATGAAATGTGCACTTGTTGGAGATTTTAATGCTAAAACTGGGTTTTTTTGAAGATTTTTTCTGAACCAGATGAAACTTATTTGAATGTTATGGATGTAAATGTAGAAGATGGCCTATTTAGATATCATATTGCTATGACTACCAAGTTTTACTTGACAATAATATTTCCTTAAAAAGATATACTCAGTGTGAATGCAGACCAAATAATTTTGGACGAAAACTTTTAGAAATGTGTAAGTCTGCTTTGGCTATATTTGAAAAGTATTGTCATCATTGGAAATTGAAGGTTAACTTGCAAAAGACTAAAGTAATAATATTTTGTAAAAGAAAATAAAAAAATCAACCTATTTTTAAGCTATGTGGAGAGAATTTACAAATTGAAGACTTTTATTCATATCTAGGTGTTATATTTAATTATAACGGCTCTTTTGTGAAGGCAAGAGCTAAATTGATGGATCAAGCTCGCAAAGCCTTATATTGTTTGTATAGAAAATTGAGAAATATATCGATTCCAATAGATTTACAATTTAAATTGTTTGATACACTTATACTTCCAATACTTTTTTATGGCTCTGAAATATGGGGTTATGAGAACACTAAGCAACTAGAAAAACTTCATCTTCAGTTCTGTAGAAATATTTTAGGTGTTAGAACCACTACTCCAAATTTTATGACATACGGAGAACTTGGTAGAACACCTATAGATATATTATGTATAAAATTAAGGACTGTAAATTTTTGGAATAGACTTATTTCAAACAAGAAGAAACTTAGTTGTATTTTATATAAGATTATGTTTAATTTGAGTATTATTGATAATGTTCAATTTAAGTGGCTAAATTTTATCAAATCATTTTTTGAGAAAACTGGGCTTAATTATCTATGGAACCAACAACAGCCAGTTCATTCAGTGCAACTAAAATTTATTGTTAAGCAAAATCTGACTGATCAATATATTCAAAACTGGTTTAACCAAATTGAGAACTCTTCTAGAGGAGAATTTTATGGCATATTTAAAAATGAATTTAATTTAGATAAATACTTATTAAAATTATTACCACATGAGAGAAACATGATAACAAAGCTTAGATGCAATAACATTAAGCTTCCAATAGAAACTGGAAGATGGCCGAATACTCCCAGAGAAGAACGTATTTGTCATCTGTGTAATGTTGGTTTAGGTACTGAATTTCATTTTTTATTTGAATGTACCTCTGCTGATGTACAAAGGCTTAGATGTAAATCTATTCCAATTTATTATACTAGATATGCAAACATGTACAAAATGAAAGGCCTGTTATCTTTGTGTAATGTTAAGGTTCTGAAAAAATTGTCTTATTTATATCTAAATTGCAAAATGTTTTGTAATTATATTCTGAGGCTGTATTATTTTAGGTTAGTTATATCCGTCATTATGTAAAATATTTTGTATAATATTCTTCTTGTTACACTTGTATATATGTGTCCGGGTGAATAAAGAACTTCAACTTGAACTTAAATGATTAAATATTTTTTACGAGAAAGGCCAGTTTTACTGTGCATCAGTTATCATATATAGGTAATGAAACTGGTGGCTCGAACTTCCGATAGCTCGAACATATTTTGACAGTACCTTCGAGTTCGAGCGAGCGAAGTTTTACTGTATATATATGTTTAGGAGTCATAAGTTCAAAATGTAGTGCTTCAAAACTTTATTTTAAATACAGTTTCTGATTGGCTTAATGATAAAGAATTGACCAATGGAAGTTTCCGGTACACATTTTAAGAGGGAAACGATTACGGAAAGGGCCTAAATAATTTGGATTTGTACACATTTATACGTCTTAGAAATCTACAAGAATAATCAACATGTGAACAATTCACGATTTTTTTTTTTTTTTTTTTTTTTAAATCGGTAGGAAAACATCTAAAATCGGTAGGCGGTAGAAGACTTAAAAAATCGATAGACTACCGCGTAAATCGGTAGAGTTGGCATGTATGCCTTCGTGGAAAATCTTGTGTCTCAGTGATTGTAGTATATACACTGTAGCCCCCTGTGAGCATTTTCAACTTGATAGGTATCCTATGTCTGTCTCCCCCTGACTTACATTTGAGTGTAAGAAGTTTATGCAACTATCAAGGTGTGTAGTTGTTGACGTCTAGATACCTAAGTCCCTGGTACAGTATTGCCATATCCTGGATGTATTTTGACCAGTAATCCGAGACTTCTTTCTTTATGACTTTCATTGCTTGTTCTTTTTTCATTGGGTTCTCTATCCAATATAGGTAAACCGAGACTTCGGCATTTTCTTAGCATACTGAACATTGCTTTTCTACCTTGTTCTAATAATCTGACTCTATTCTTAGAAAATGATCCATTAGACATAAGAATTATACCTAAATATGCAAAATCATCTACAACATTTAATATTTCACCATTCAGGGTAAACACAGGTTTATCACTAATTTTACGTTTGTTAAAAATAACAGCTTTAGTTTTTGAAGCATTAACCTCCAAGTTCCATGTTTTACAGTACAAGTATATAGCATTAAGAGCAGTTTGTAATTCAACCTTGGATTCTGCTAGAATAACTGTATCGTCAGCATACAATAACAAGTATAATCTTAAATACACAGAGATTTCGTCAGTATCAAGTACAAAATGAGCTGCATTATATACATCAGTTAGACCATCGTAAGCTTTAGATATAAATTCAACCAAATCATTTAAAAACGGTGAAAAAAGTACAGGTGAAGATTTCCTCCTTGGCGAACACCAACATTGCTTTGAAAATATTCAGATAAGTTTGTACCTTGGCGAACAAAAGATTTAGCATTTTCATACATAGCATGAATAATAACAAACATATTTCCATCAATGCAGTTTTGCAACAATTTATGCCATAATGCAATTCTATTAACAGAGTCAAATGCCTTGTGGTAGTCAACGAAAGCACAATACAAAGGTTTGTTTCTGTGTAAATACAAATCAACTAGACATTTTAGATTAAAAATATGATCATAGGTGCCGTAATTATTCCTAAAATCTGCCTGTTCTTCACAGAGAACACTCATATTTTCTAAATAGTGATTCAATCTATTGTTCAATACAGCTGTAAAGAGCTTACCATAACAACTTAAAATAGTTATGCCCCTGTAGTTATCAGGGTTGGCAGTATCACCTTTGTTTTTATAAATCGGACATATTACTCCTACTGACCACAGGTCAGGAATTACACCTGACTTAAAAACAATGTTAAACAATTTTACATATACATCAATCATTTTCTGACAAGAATTTTTCAAAAATTCATTTAAAATCATATCTGTACCGCACGATTTGTTATTTTTCAGAGACTTAATAGCTTTTACAACCTCATCTTTAGTTGTGACTGCAATTAGTTCAAAATTCAAATGTGTAACAGCATTAGGGACCGACCATTTAACTTGAAGGGGGGGGGGGGGGGGGGGGTTATGTTTTTTTTGATTCGTTCAGAAAAATTTTTTCGGACAACACGAGAGTTAGAATATTTATTTTTCTCGAATTTTTTTCCAGAATTCAACATTAGTTATATGACAAAAACTCTGAATCAGATTATTTTTTTTTCCTCCACCAAAATCAGAATATTTTTTTCAACAACATTGGGAATCAGAATATTTTTTTAGAAAAAAACATAACCCCCCTCCCCCCCCCCCCCCCCCCCTTTCAAGTTAAATGGTCGTTCCCTTACAATCAATATCCTCTGTAAAAATCACCATTTGATCACTTTGTACAGTACTCAGCTTTTTAAAATGATCATAAAAACATTCTAAAGATACTTTTTCTACTACATTGTTCCTTTCATTACAATTGTTGACTTATTAAGCAACGACCAGTAAGATTTTGGGTCATTATGACGAAGGTTTCTTAGCTTCTATACAAAGTTTTTCCTATATTCATTGTATTGAGTGTTGCACACATTTTTGTACTCTTTGCTACATCTAATTAAATTATTCTTACTCTCTACAGATTTAACCCGCCAATTATAACTTTTGTCTTTATGATACTCTTTTCTTTTTTTATAACACTCTTGGTTAAACCATGGTTTCGTTTTCGGATCGTACTGTTCCGTTTCATCGAAATGCCACACTTCGTAGATGCGCTGAACTACATATCCTTTCTCCAATGCTTTCTTCAATTCATCCGTGACCCATGTTCCCGTCAATGATATTTCTTCGTCGTTATGTTGATACGGTGTCTGTTGATGGTTTTTACTACATGTTCTACACAGAGTAAACAACAATTTGTTGTTCATTTTACTGGTAATACGGGTATGTACAGTCCTCTTGGTGGAAGGATTTTGCATTTGATGAGTCCTTCGTACTGTTGTATATCTGTAAAACCCTCGGTGACGATCTGAGGGTGTCCGATGGGTATCTTTCCGGTCTTATTGATATATGGATACAGGGAGGTTACATCGACGTATGATATATCCTGGTCTTTTTGAAACAGTGTAAACGCTTCGGTGCGTCCTCCATAGAAAGCATCTCGGGGCTCTAAAGGGTTGATCTTCTCGGATTGTTGGACACAGTTTCGTAAAGTGTCGTTTTCTCGAACTTCTCTGTCGAACTCGCATTCCCACTTTCCAACGTAGACATACCCTTGACCTTCCAGGTATCGTGTCTTCTCTATGGTTCGTTGGTATAGATCACCCATGGTCATACCATTGACCGGGTTGACCGTGCTGGCATTGTAGCAGTGTAAACATCCGTGCCAGAATTTTCCGTTAAATTCCAAGACGTATTTCTGTCCGTTCTCGTTTTCGTAATATCCATCCACTTTATAAGGTCCAATTTCCTTATCCCCACCGTTTCTAGCATGTTGTATGTGGACTCCTTCCGTTGTTGATCCATTGCATTGCTTTGATTGGATGTTTTTCTTCTTGGCGGTATCCTTGAGCTGGAATGATACCGATGGTATCGGGTCGTAGAAATTTCGTTCTAAAGACCAAATTGCAAGCCGAGGCTATCGTGATGCATTTCTGAAAAGGATCGATGCCTCCTTGTCCGTCACCAGACGTCATCTCCAAAAACAGTTGTCTAAACGTTAGGCAGGCTCTTCTTAATATGTCCATGTCGGAGCGACAGTAACTCAATAGTTCTCTTTGAAAATCGAATCGTTTTCTGTAGTTGGTCTCATACCACATGAAGAAGGCTTTTCTGTCTTTCAGTTTCATGGCATCCGGGTTGTAGTAGTGTACGTCTGGTAGATGATTGAGTACAACTAATTGGTTCTCTTTACTATTGAACAAATGTGGGAAATATCCTTTCTTGAGCTCCTCCAATCCAAACATCTTAGGTAGTTCCGATAATGCGCTAGGTAAAACGTTGATGGAGTCTATCATTCTAACACGACATCCGGGTACTTCGATATACATGTTCTTGGCACCATTGGCTATAATAGTTGGCTTAACACCGTTTTGGTACAGATACTCTAGTATCGGCAATGAATCGTAGCCTTTGAAATTGTGTGCAATAACCGTGACCCCTTCGTTTTCTCCGGAAAACAACCATTGACAAAAATGTTCAGTTGTGTTCGGTCCGGCAAACACCAATTCGTTCTTCCCACATGTTTGGCAGATACTGTCTTTATCGACGCCTTGATCCATGCATTTTAAACACACTCTATGTACTACACATAGATTAGGCTTATGTTCGAAAGCTCCACACCTCGGTGATTTGCAATGAATACATTTTTCGTTGTCATCCGATTGGTATCCTTGTTGACACTGGATCCTGTCATCTTGGGTACATTCAAAATCGAAAAAGATGTAAGTCTGTTTCTTCTGTCTATCGTTGTAATCCACAGGTGTAATACTGACTGGTGTCCAGATGGATAATAATCTTTACAAGTCTTGCAATAGACGTTTCCACAGGTATGATCTTCCACTCGTTTGTTCACGGTTTGTCCGCAGTTCTTACATTTGTAATAGGAGGTGCACGTTGAGTTTCCCAATGGCGTCGTCTTCTTGTGGAGATTAAAGCATGTTGGTCCTTTGAAATATCGTCCACAATCCTGACAATGTATCCAATCATCTTCAGTTTGATCGTGAATCTTCCGGCAATTATGACATACGTTGTTGCAAGCGTGTTCTTCTTTGGTGTTATAACCTTTGTAACAGTTTGTACAGAAGTAGATGCGACTCAGGAGCGCAGTCATGCTGGTAATCACATCGTAGTGGTTGTCATGATAGTACAAGTAGATCTTCTTATCGGCTGTGGGTCCATGGTAAACGATTCCGTTGAAATGATCTCTCGATATCACATGTATCTGATATCCTACCAAGAATCGTTGAAACGTTTTTACATCTTCGATTCCGCATTGGTGTAGGGGTACTCCCGCTTTGGCGTGTAATTCCAACGCCAACTCTTCTTGGGTACGACGACCTCTTTGAATAGAATTCCATTGCTCGTGTCCGTCGATCTTAGGTTTGGCCGTTACGATGGCCCTGGCACAACACATGCCATCTTTGTTTTGTATCTGTATGATGCAACGTTTATCTTTCATGAACCTCTCCGTGTCCATGTAATCACATCTCTTCCCAGTTCCACCCTTAGGAAGGCTGACGTGTGTTATATTCAGTTGTACACAATGGTCCAGAACGCACTGTTCGTTGGACTGTAGCACTCTTTCTATTTCGGTTAGTAGTAGTTCACTGGTCAGCTGGTTCATCTGCATAAAAAGGAAAATCCAAATCGGGACATTCAAGGGTAATTTGGACTAAATCTTCTTCCTACATTCCTTTGGTCACATCTGTTAAAACGGAGTCAAATGGGTTCTGTAGGGTTTTCAATATGTCTGGTACACTCTGGACGTTTAATTCATTGAACGTAACTCTGTACTCGTTGGATTCGGTGTTAAATCGAGGCATCTTCTTTCCCTTCTCCTTAGTAATAGTGTAATACTGATCGGGGTGGTTGATATCCACGGGTTGATTTTGTAAACCGGCTCCGCTCTGATGTTTCTCCTTCAGATGGTGATACAGGTTATCCTTTCGTCTGTACAACAATCCGCATTCGCTACATGGAAAGAAGCTGTCGTTGTTATGTTTTCTCTCGTGTCTATCGAGATTGTCCTTTCTAGTAAAACGCTTCTGGCATACGCCGCAGGTAAAGGTATTCACGTGTTTGTTTAGACGGTGGTGCTCCATTAATTGACTCTTCTTGGCAAAAGTTTGCTGACAATATCCACAGGAATGCATCTGTAAAAGACAAATGCATATTTACAACATGAATCAAACAGTTCAACTACATGCTAATTATTTGTTAAAACTACATGTATGACTTACATCTGCTCTGTCTAATTGGCGTTTGCTCTGAGCTCTAAACACGTCTGGGCGCAGAATGAGAATGTTTCGCGTCGAGTCGGCATGTTACTAAAAATAGATCGATGAGTCATCGAAGTGCTGTGACATTCGACACGGTCTGTTTAATTCTCTTTGTCTCTTGTTTTTTGTCTTTTCGTTTATCTCTCCGTTTGTTTTATGTTTTCCTTCTGTTTCTAATTTCTACTTCACGTCACAATACCACCAATTTCCTCTTTCTCACACAGCAGCAGCAGCAACCACCACCCCAGCAGCAGCCACCACCAGCAGCAGCCACCACCACCCCCAGCAGCAGCAATCACCACCCCAGCAGCAGCAGCCGCAATAGCGCTGAAATTCCACCCAAAACACGAAAAACGTAAACAGAAAACGTTAACAAAACGAACAAATAGCCATTAAAAAGTTAAATGAACACAAAACACGTGATCAAAACTGAAATCATAACGTGAAAACGTGATTAAAACGTGAAACACGCGCAAACAATACGACAAAAAACTCGTACAAACGTCAAACACGATGAAAAGCTGTAAGAGACGTAATTAGTCACGGCTGACTGCACAACTCAGGAGAGAAAAATGGTTTAACATAGGGGTCAATAGCGCTATACGGACCCGATACACTACTAACGACCAGTAAGATTTTGGGTCATTATGACGAAGTTTTTCCTATATTCATTGTATTGAGTGTTGCACACCTTTTTGTACTCTTTGCTACATCTAATTAAATTATTTTTACTCTCTACAGATTTAACCCGCCAATTATAACTTTTGTCTTTATGATACTCTTTTCTTTTTTTATAACACTCTTGGTTAAACCATGGTTTTGTTACCTTACAATTCTTAATATTTCTAGTACAATTATTCTTTTTCACCCTCTGTTCTTTCAACATGCCACTAGCAAAAGCGGCTTCAATAATAATATCATTACAATCATCAATTAAACTATTAATAGAATCCTTATTAACATTTACAGTATCAATATTATCAAGTTTATCATTCAAACGTGCAATATTTTCAATATTCAGAAAATCATTAAAAGATTGACATTTATTATTATCCCAGACTACCTTTACATGTATACTAGGCTCATCCAAGTCAATACCATCATTTTGAAAAATACAAGTAGATTTACATAAAATGTCAACATGTAAAGCATTGTGTACATCACTAATCATTGTGACAAATGGTAATACTTCAACATGTAAAGCATTGTGTACATCACTAATCATTGGGACAAATAGTAATACTTCAAATTCAGATACATAAGCAAACAGTTCAGGCGATAGAATACAATAATCAACGACAGTTGTATTTTTACATGTTAAAGCACCAACACCTTGGTCTTTTCCTAATCTACCATTAGTAATCAATAAGTCTAGACTTTGACACATTTGCAATAATCGATTACCATAATTATTAATTGACAAATCTAAAGTGTGACGAGTAACATCAACACCTAAAGTATCTAAATTAATGGGTCAAATGGTAAAACTTCAAATTCAGATACATAAGCAAACAGTTCAGGCGATAGAATACAATAATCAACGACAGTTGTATTTTTACATGTTAAATCACCAACACCTTGGTCTTTTCCTAATCTACCATTAGTAATCAATAAGTCTAGACTTTGACACATTTGCAATTATCGATTACCATAATTATTAATTGACAAATCTAAAGTGTGACGAGTAACATCAACACCTAAAGTATCTAAATTAACAATATTGACAACATCATCAGAGTTCAGAACATAATCATTAATGTCTGTAAAGTCAGTTTTTAATCCCGTGTGCGCTTTTAAAATCTCAAACCAGGCAAACTTTACATCTCGTCTCTGTAGTGTATTTAACTACATGTATATCATTTTGTATAACATCGAAAATGTCAATATTACTATAAACACTGTTCTCAGGAGGGATATTAACAGCACCAAATAAAATGCCATAATCAAACACATTATTATTAACTATAAACCAAGGAACATTTTCAATTGTATTTTGTCACACAGTGACATTTTCATAGATATTATCTCGAACAAACACAACAATACCCCCCGATTTTCGTTTCACATTTATACGATTCAACGGTGGCAAAGATTTGAAATGCTTTAATTCAATAACATCATATTGATCTAACTTTGACTCGCTAAAGCACAAAATATCATAATTACTACACAAAACTTCTAATTCTGGATTTTTTAATTTGCTTGTGATATCACACACATTTAAAGCTAGCACTTTTATAGAACTGCAGATATCAGACTTCACTTGATCAATATTAGGATTAGGCACACTAGATTCTACATCATTATGAGAATTGTCTTCATTATCGCACTCGTTAACTCCAGAATTAGATGAATTATTGACACAGGTATTGATTGATTTTTGACTAGATACACAGTTTAAATTACACACTACCACGCCTCCATCCAAAACAGAATTGCGTGTACCTTCTCGGTTAGCTACGTCCTGAGAATTTTGCCTTCCTGGCCGGTCCTACTCCAGGTCCTTCAATCCAAGCATGTTGTAGTCGACGCTATTCACACCCAATTTAAAAAGATCATCGGGATTTTCAATCGCAAATCGGGTGTTGTCCATCAGAAGGCAATGAATTTTTCCATCACGCTTTGACCTTGTCGAGCTTCTTGACAAATTGCAACAGTTTAAATCTGAGAGTAGTCAAATCTTCGCTAAAGTAAATCATACGATATTCAGGCTTACCATGCAGTGTTTTCTTGTTGGTGAAACGTTTGGATTTAAAATCTCTTGTACATCTTACAATGACGGTGCGGGGGATATTCGGACGTCCCTTGTTGCCAACACGGTGGCAGCTTATAATATCAGCATTGCTCACATTTACGCCCATTACGATACAAATGTTCGAGAGTTTGTCCAAAAGAACCTCGTCTTCCTCCTCGACTATACCGGATATTCTAATGTTCTCGCGTCTACTGTGCTGGTTTTGACTGTCAATAACATATCGATTACTCCCCTTAAGCCTTACCGCAGAATAAATTTTCTCTATTTTGGCATCTTGGGTCGCATAGTTCTTGATAACCATTCGATTATTTAAACGTTCACGGCTGGCAGCAACAGCTGCATCACTTTCACCGCAGTCATCTCGGACTCGTTTAGCCCCTGAGAATTTTCCGTCGTAGCTTGGAGAGTTGCAAGTAAATCAGATGCAGAATCCGTTAGAGAAAATCGAAGAGGCAATCGAGAATGGAAAATCTAGAGACACGGGCAACATTGGACACGAGACCGAAGATAACAAATCAGAAAACTAGAACAACGAACAGTACGCACCACACGGAAGTGTACCAAGTGGTCGCATACGGTTAACAGTTTGCATCTATTTAGTCATCCGCCGTGCTACTCGTAGGACTCAAGTCCGGTAAAAGTCTTATTGATGGGGTCAAACCAGTCTATAGAATTTGTAATGGCTGCTTCCCCACTAAGCAGACAGTCATAATTAACGAGCAAAGTGCAAAGACTGGTTGGCTCCGAATCATGATAATATGTCAGAGTGGGGCGACATGCGAACTGTTGTTTCAGTTAGATAACAATCCAACTAAGAGTGTTGATCTAGTACAAAGCAGACATAACCGCCATTTCATCGAAATGTAAATTGTTCTCGCCACTATAAAGCTGAAAGTGTGCTCATTTGGCGTTAAACAACAATCGATCACTCACTCAAATATGTTAGCGGGAAGTGACCTCCTAAGATTATTATAATTTATCAGAACTGTATGGAAAATAATAATCTTCTGCCTTTCTCACTTTCCGCCAGAGGCCGTCATGGTCGTTATCGTATGGTAGTTGGATTTACAGCTACATGTGCAATCAGTGCCTAGCACCACTATCGTTGTGAGTTTAGAGTCCTACTCATGGCGAGGTGTACTCGATACAACATTATGTGATAAAGTGACTTGAGGCAGGTCGGTGGTTTTCTCCGGCTACTACATCAGATACAACATTATGTGATAAAGTGACTTGAGGCAGGTCGGTGGTTTTCTCCGGCTACTACATCAGATACAACATTATGTGATAAAGTGACTTGAGGCAGGTCGGTGGTTTTCTCCGGCAACTACATCAGATACAACATTATGTGATAAAGTGACTTGAGGCAGGTCGGTGGTTTTCTCCGGCTACTACATCAGATACAACATTATGTGATAAAGTGACTTGAGGCAGGTCGGTGATTTTCTCCGGCTACTACATCAGATACAACATTATGTGATAAAGTGACTTGAGGCAGGTCGGTGGTTTTCTCCGGCAACTACATCAGATGCAACATTATGTGATAAAGTGACTTGAGGCAGGTCGGTGGTTTTCTCCGGCTACTACATCAGATACAACATTATGTGATAAAGTGACTTGAGGCAGGTCGGTGGGTTTCTCCGGCTACTACATCAGATACAACATTATGTGATAAAGTGACTTGAGGCAGGTCGGTGGTTTTCTCCGGCAACTACATCAGATGCAACATTATGTGATAAAGTGACTTGAGGCAGGTCGGTGGTTTTCTCCGGCTACTACATCAGATACAACATTATGTGATAAAGTGACTTGAGGCAGGTCGGTGGTTTTCTCCGGCTACTACATCAGATACAACATTATGTGATAAAGTGACTTGAGGCAGGTCGGTGGTTTTCTCCGGCTACTACATCAGATACAACATTATGTGATAACGTGACTTGAGGCAGGTCGGTGGTTTTCTCCGGCTACTACATCAGATAAAACATTATGTGATAAAGTGACTTGAGGCAGGTCGGTGGTTTTCTCCGGCTACTACATCAGATACAACATTATGTGATAAAGTGACTTGAGGCAGGTCGGTGGTTTTCTCCGGCTACTACATCAGATACAACATTATGTGATAAAGTGACTTGAGGCAGGTCGGTGGTTTTCTCCGGCTACTACATCAGATACAACATTATGTGATAAAGTGACTTGAGGCAGGTCGGTGGTTTTCTCCGGCTACTACATCAGATACAACATTATGTGATAAAGTGACTTGAGGCAGGTCGGTGGTTTTCTCCGGCTACTACATCAGATACAACATTATGTGATAAAGTGACTTGAGGCAGGTCGGTGGTTTTCTCCGGCTACTACATCAGTTTCCTCCACCAAAAAAATGGCCGCCTCGATATAACTGAAACATTGTGGAAAGTGGCGTTAAACACCATAACCCCTAACCCATTTTCTGCCATCATAGTTTTATTATTTTATTTATACTATTGAATTGATATACAGTAGAGTTCGTTTATAACGAAGAGGCTTATAACGAAATCAGGCTTATAGCGAAGTAATGATAAATCCCCGGTCCCATCTCTATTTAAACAACGTATTTCTGAAGGCCTATTACGAATTTTTTATAACGAAATCAGGCTTATAACGAAGAGAATTTTAAACCCAAACAACGTTTTAATTACTCAAAATTGACATGATATAACAAAGAAAATTGCTGAACAAACAAATCGTTTACCTGTCTTCCGTTACGCACGGACGATCACATATTAGAATGGTCAAGTGCACTTGACACTTCCGTTATTGATAATTGAAAAATCAATAATCCCATCTTTGATGTTGTTAATGATGTCAATCAAGACTTTTCTTTAAAATATTCAAACAATAAAATGGGTATTAATGATGTGATTAACAAGTTGTCAATTAATAACACACGCGCGGCTAATTTATTGCATTAAAAAATTTATAAAACGTAATCTAAATTTTAACGAATGGATGCACAAGCTAAAGAAATTAAAAACAAAGTCATGTGTGAGATTAATTCATTCGCAATTGTCTACTTTTTCTTTGATGATAAACTCTTTTAATTAAACAAACTGCGTGGTCTCAAGGTTCATCTAAATACCAAAAACAAAAGAAATGTACTCGTTCTGAAATTTCGATTAACTTGAGTTTTTATGTGTATATAATACCAAAAAGAAACAATTATTCTTCAAATTCAAATTAAAAAAAAGGAAAATGGCTACAATCTTAAAATTGGCCATTAAAAATATATATCCGAATTATCAGCATTATACCGATATCGATCCAAGCGTTAATACCCGACCTCATATTTCCTGTTTATAAAATAGATCGTGAACAAAGTTGAAAAAAATGTTTCTAAGGAACATTTGAAGATACCAAAGAAGTATTCAGAAGCCGTAGTCTTTGAGAACTGTCTAAAGGATTAAATATTTTTTTACGATAAAGGTCTACATTACTGTGCATCAGTTATCATAGCGTAATGAAACTGCACGGGTCAGAACCAGATTTTTTTCTCTCTAAAATTACGCGACCTCGGTTGCTCGAACTACCGATAGCTAGAACAGATTTTGATAGCCCCTTCGAGTTCGAGCCAGCGAAGTTCTACTGTACGATTTTCAAAAGGGGAGGTAATTCTACATTGTTTCACTTATAACGAACGATGCCTATAACGAACTAAGATCGAGAGTCCCCTGGACTTCGTTATAAACGAATTCTAATGTACTTGTAATGTTAAAAACAAAATCGCAGACAATATAATTTAAAGTTCGCTAAATGAAACAATATGGAAATATTTCTTACTTGGTTTTTATTACTTGTGCATAGACAGCACAATAAAAGACCTTTAAGAAGTTATAAGGTGTGAAAGAATGTAATTGAGAGTGAAATGGCTCCGGTTACTATGACACGGTGATTTATAATTATTTTTTGTTCACACAACTACAGAATATAAGTAAGTAAATTGTAATGACATATTTATAGATAATTATTTTTGTCTCTTTAAAAAATTTAGATACCTGTATTTCTAGAGACTTCATATATGGGTACCTATAAAGTGCGAAACGAAATAGAAACGAAACGAAACGAAACGAAACGAAACGAAACGAAACGAAACGAAACGAAACGAAACGAAACGAAACGAAACGAAACGAAACGAAACGAAACGAAACGAAACGAAACGAAACGAAACGAAACGAAATCAACGAAAACGAAACGAAACGAAACGAAACGAAATCAACAAAAACGAAACGAAACGAAACGAAATCAACGAAATGAAAACGAAATAAAACGAAACCAACGAAAGCAAAACGAAATGAACGAAAACAAAACGAAATACGATGCTAGACTACTTCCCACACATGTCTCAGTGTCTTTCATCAGGAGAGGACAGGATTTGATCACCACTGAACAAGAATACTATGCATTTATTCAGCGGGAGTCTGTCCTTTTCACTTAGTGGCTTCTTTTAAATTTGGGAACCATAAGAGCAACGTCAAGTCTGTTGAAAGGAGAGGAATTGAAATAACAGAAGTGCAGTAGTTAAAGTTCACTAATAAATATCCCCGTCCGAGCAAAATTTAAAAGTGTGTCGGAGAGACGAAAAAGGTGTGACGACCAGACGGACAAACGAACGAACGGACAGCAGAAGTCCTATATACCCCAATCTTTTTTTGGCGGAGGTATACAAATCCTATCAAAAATTAACTTTAGAAATTAAAAAAAAATCTACATATCTTGTAAAAGTACCTTTTTTCCCTTTGATCCCTTTTCATATTAAAAAAAAACCCAAATCACCCCCCCTCCAAATTTTTTTCCGGTATTAATAAAATTTGATACGGCACATATTTTTATACCCCTCGCTATCCAGCGGGAGGGGGGTATATAGTATATGTTCGTTTGTCCGTGAGTGCTTCCCTCACTGCCTATGCAATTCCTCCTTAACAACTTGATGGAATTGAATGAATCTTACAGGAAATCTTTAATACCATATGGCAAGGTTCATTAATTTCATGAATTCTTTAGTACCAAATGGCATTGTGCACCTTCTATTTTTGTTTTCCCATTTCAACAGTTCTTGCTAAAATTTCTTCACTTTTGGACTTTGTCATTTAAGGCTATGTAATTGTCATACAAGGTTATACAATAGAGAGAGAGGATACTGTTGCGTTATCCATAACTCTTCCTAAACAACATAATGGATTTCAATAAAACTTCCAGAGTTTCTTATGTTTAGTTTTTGCAAGCATTATTTTTTTCAGAAGTTCTTCTGTAAGGAGGGCGCTCACTGTACGTCCTGTTATGTTGCTGTTGGTTTTCTTTTTAGTTCTTCAAAATAGAACAATAGGATTTGAAATAAAAAGTTTATAGTGTTGGGTCTTTTTGACCCCTGTATATCTCGGAAAGAACAACGGTAAGACATTACGCCAGATCTGTTGGCACACTACCGAATAAAGGTAATAACAATGGTACCGTACTCCAAGGCGCATTCAAAAGGGAAAGTCCACAAAAACAGACAAAACCGATAAGAAGCTCAACCATCTGAGTTTTCAATCAACGGAACAACTGAACAACAACATGGGGATTAAACGTGATAAGTCGGGAAAATCCAGTAGTCAAATAGTGCCCAGAATCTGAAACTCAAAACCATCCCGTATGATTTGTGAATAGGCAAATTTATGAAGAATACAAACGAAAAACGTAATAAAATCAGACGAAAAATGAACCCTCAATATCCCAATCTATGAAAATACCCCTCATATCCCCCCCCCCCCCCCCCCCCATTTTTTTCTATATGCCCACTCCAGAAACTTTATAATTCATAAATACTGACACACACTCAAACACAAATAAAAATATGACATTTGAACTTCTGAAAGTTTGTCGGCAAGCAAACCCGACTTGAATTGAGTTGCGGGTAATGTACGTGAGGAGTACTGTAACGGACAGACATGCAAGATGGGTTTCCCGGTTATAATTAATCAAAATTATTGTATTTAAAAAATCGAATTATCTTTTTTTTTTATTACTTTATTTCGTTTTGTCTTTTATTTTTTTCCTTCCATTTTCTTCATATCAGTCTATTTCGTTTTGTTTTCGTTGATTTCGTTTTGCTTTCGTTGGTTTCGTTTTATTTCGTTGATTTCGTTTCGTTTCGTTTCGTTTTTGTTGATTTCGTTTCGCTTCGTTTCGTTTTCGTTGATTTCGTTTCGTTTCGTTTCGTTTCTATTTCGTTTCGCACTTTATAGGTACCCCTTTATATATAGATCTATATAATTATTTTTGTCTCTTTAAATTTTTTTTAGATACCTGTATTTCTAGAGACATAACAATGCAAACTGACATTTTTTTTTTCAGGAGGATTTGAATCTCTTTTACTGAAACAGATTGAGTCCAGTATAACAGACGTGCATTGTTTGTCTTACTGAAATACGACAATACAATTTTATCAAATACACAACTATATGTCCACCTACATGTACATCGTTTCGAAGTCGTGTTCAACACGAACATGTTCACTTTACAATATTTTATTTGTCCTTTTTACTTATTATGACATTTTTAATTAATGTTATAATATAGATGATCAGTAAAGATGTGACACATTTTATAATAAGATTAAAATGTTACCTATCTTTAATCATTTCTCCTACTTAAACTGATTTTTTTTTCTTGAAAAAATGGTTTGTCAACTTGAATATAACAAATTAAACATGAAGATGAGACTTAAATCTAGATCATGGACACCTGATTGTCTAGATCATGGACACCTGATTGTCCTGGTCTTGCCTCTTAATGATGTGTGCTTAGTGGAGAAGAAACAGATACGAATTTTGTAGATTTTTATTAATTTATCGCCACGTAGTCTTCCACATTCGAGTAGACCTCAATAACTATTTCGCCGTCGTGTGATTGTTCATCATCAGGTAAAAAACCTTGAATCATATTTACTATTAATACACTTGAGACAGTACCTTGTGATTATATTTTTATTTTTGTATTTTTGTTTTTCAGTATGGAGTTTAGTTGTCGCACACATCCAGACCAAGTCTACTTATTTTACTGTATAAGTCACGATGTACCCTGTTGTTCCGAATGTAAACGGATTTCGCATCAGCCAACTTGCGACATTGAAATAATGGATCCTTACGCCAATGAAAAAGATTTCGGTCTCAAAATGGCGAATCTTTTGAAACGCATGAGTAAAACAAATTTTCTGTTAGACGAATTATACAAAGAATTTGATCAAAGTAGAAAACATTTGTTGAAGCAAAAAGATAAATTTGAAATCGATTTAAGACAGTTTCGACAACAAATAGATGAGCACATTGATGAAGTAGAAAATAATATTCGTGATCATTTCAGTGATATGTATAATAAAGAAGTTGAAGTTGTAAAACAAAGAGAAACCGGTGCTTTGAGTAAAAAAGATGTTGTAAGCAAATGGGTGAAAGATGTTGAAGAAATTGCTAAAAAAGAAACTAGTTTACATTCGTATGTTTACTTATCAAAAATTAGCAATTCCTTTTCTGT
This sequence comes from Bathymodiolus brooksi, assembly GCA_963680875.1. Lineage (NCBI taxonomy): Eukaryota > Metazoa > Mollusca > Bivalvia > Mytilida > Modiolidae > Bathymodiolus > Bathymodiolus brooksi. Next base: position 30,730,133 of record OY804581.1, on the reverse strand, counting down.
AATTGAAAAACATGCAATGAAAATTGAAAGAAAAGTCGAATATGTTTCGTTGTCCTTTGCAGTGTCAAACGATTATTTAGACTTTTTGAAGGGTTTGAAATTAGCACATACTCATATAAAACGTTCTGCATCTGTTGAAAGACCAGAACCAAACAATGCGTTTCCATCCACAACACAAGAGCAATTTCAAAAAAACCATTCAAGTTTGCAAAAAGTTGGCGAATTCAGTATAGTCAAAGATACAGATTTCCCTTCCCCCTCAGATATGAAAGTTTTACCGAACGGAGATATCATGGTTATTAATTTGAATAATCGACGATTAATCATTTACGATCAATATGGCTTACCAAATGTGGAGATGGAATTACAAATGTATCTCATAATCCACGATACTTAACATATATGGCGGATAACATGGTTGCCATGACATTAGCCAATGAGAGAAAAGTTGTAGTCCTTGACATTGAAAAACGATTGGTTCATCGACAAATACACATGGAAGACGAATGCTATGGGATTGCATACACTGACGAAAAGCTTATTATTAACGGTAAAACGAAAGGATTGTTTATTTTGAATTCTCAATTTAAAATTGAAAATAAATTACCAGACATTACAGGAAAGCTGCTCTTATGTGGACGAAGTAATGGGAGCATTGTATGTGGGATGTTGTTATTCAAAACAATTTTCTGTATAGACATCCATGGAATAAAATTGTTTGAAATTATCCCCATGGGTATGGAATATTTAAATGGAGTTTCCGTTACCGATCAAGATGTAGTGTACGTTACCAGATTTTTATCAAATACAGTACACAAAATAGAGACACAAGGTGAAAGCAGTGCCATAGTTTTAGATAAAGAGAATGGAATAAATCTCCCACGAGCTGTGTGTTATGACAATACAACACAATCAGTTATCGTAATGAACAACGATGGGCAAAACGTGGTCACTTGCAGTATAAAGAAATAATGGGGGGGGGGGGGGGGGGAATGTCAGCTTTGACTGGTATATATTTCATACGAGTAGTTATTTCATATACACACTTAATCAGGACTACAGGAAATTGGAAATTGGTCCAAAAGTAGGTTTTTTGCCCAGTTAACCAAGATATTTTTGAAACCAACATGCCTTTTTTTTCAGTGGGTTGTATTGCTTAAACATCGATAGATCTGTTCTATTTATTTCCTGGGAGTAATACTCCCAACTCTAGTCGAACCTGTAGATATGGAGCTTGGTTCGGGAGAAGATGTTCCTGGATCAGCATGCAGTACCCCTGCATTTCCCGACCCTGTTGTTACCGATCCAGACTCGGTAAGCTTTGAATACCAATATATTTGTATAGACTCAGACTTACTCGGAACGATCAAATGGATGCTGAATATAATTAAGAGTAGTTTGTTGTCATAGGGAAAGAGACAACATTTTTATACTGTTAATTGCTATTAAAAAATTGTTAGTGCCGGTATGACCATATATCCTACATATCTACAATATTATGTATACAACCTGCTTTACAATGCTTATTGTACGTCTATTCACTGCTCAAAATACGATTCATTTAGAATTTAACTTTAGCTTACTTATATTTGACAAAATTAATTACGACCGCGATTGTGTCTGTCATTCGATTTACGACTTCTGGCAACCCCTTTTGTTTCTTCAAATTGTCCTTGCAAACTATGAACAAATTGCGATATTCTTTGAATATATTTTCAGACATCGGTTTATACATTAATCTGTATGGCCCGGATGTCTCAATGAGTTAGGTAGTTGGATTACCTAGCAACTTATGGAAGGCTATCACCAATACGGCGTGGGTTCGCTCCCGGCTTTGTACAAAAAAGGGTGCACTCGACTAGCAGTGATAAAGTTTACCAGTTACTTGCCCATGGTCGGTGGTTCTCTCCGGACTCCGGGTACTCCGTCTTTTTCCACCACTAAAACTGGTCGCCATGATATAGCTGAAATATTGCTGAAATTGGTGTTAAACACCAAAAATCAAATCAATTCAAAATAAGTATTAATCTGCTATATTATAAACTATACAGTCTAGTACTCTACTGTAGTAATCAAGAATCTAATACAAACATAAAGGATTAGGGATTAGGGTAATGGTATTTAACGCCACTTTCAACAATATTTCAGTTATATCGTGGCGGTCAGTTTTCTTGGTGGAGGAAACCGGAGAAAACCACCGACCTGACGCAAGTCACTGACAAACTTTATCACATAATGTTGTATCGAGTACACCTCGCCACGAACGAGATTCGAACTCACAACGTTAGTGGTGATTGACATTGATTGCATAGGTAGTTGTAAATCCAACTACCGTACGACCACGACCACGGCGGCCCTTTACAAACATATATATCAGTAGTAGAGTGTGATCAGTTTTATGCACCCTAAAAACCTGCGGCGTGCGGCGTTCCCATATAAGGCCATAGACACACCCATTTCCCATATAGGGGATTATCTTAATCTTGAAATGTTCAAGATATTTTATCTGCTCGGAGTCAACAGATAGAATAATTGAAGAGCGTAATTACGTAGATGTTTTTATTGATAAATGTCTTTAATTGTGTGTTAATTAATGATTATATACTATAGGTAATAATTATTTTTTAGAATAATAACGCGTAAACAGAGCTTGACCTTAGAAAACCCACTGACTTCTAATAAAGGCTATACGTTTGTACAGATGTATCCCTCGAGCAGGAATTTCTTATTACAAAAGTTCGACGAAGCCACGAAGGAACCCTACTCGTACCTGGTCGTGGACTTGAAACCGACGACTCCCGATTCTTTACGTCTGCGCACCGACGTATTGGGAACAGGCATCGAAAAGGAGAAAGATGAAAAGGAGGAGGAGGAGGTGGAGGAGGAGGATTATTTGGAGGAGGAGGAGGAGGAGGAGGAGGAGGAGGAGGAGGAGGAGGAGGAGGAGGAGGAAGAAGAAGAAGAACAAGAGGAACACCCGGACCTCTTAGCCTGTCGACCCTGTGGACTTGCATTCGCTCACGTGTGGGGTTTGAAAGATCACCAGATACGTGGATGTCTCGTCGACGAACCTCCCGCGAAGAGATGCAAGAGAGAAGACGATGGGGTAGAAGACACCTACGACTACGAACTAGAATGCTACCTTAAAGATCTGCCGGCGACCGTGTGTTACGCCGACCAACTCCCCGCCCAAGTAGAGAACCGAGCCCAGAGTTTCGTCGTCAACACGGACTCTTGCGATCGAGAAGGGACACACTGGGTGGCATTTTATTTCCCAAAAAGAAGGACCCGCCGAATTTTTCGATTCGTTCGGACGAGCACCGGAAACGTATCACCGTCACTTCAGAAACGTGCTGATCGCCAACGGACCGCAATACAAGTTCAACACAGTTCGAGTTCAACCCGAGGATGGTGACACCTGTGGACTCTATTGCGTTCACTTCCTCAAATACAGATATGGGAACTTTACTCTGTAAGATATCATGAACGAATTCTCCGCTCGAGACCCAAAGACGATCGAGGCCGAATTAAATGACATTTACGAATGAATTTTGTGTACAACAACAATATATATAGTAAATAAAAAGAATTGAACTCGAATTTTCGTTATTGTTGACGCCTTAAATCACTCCTCCCTGTCCACCCCTACTCAATATTCCCCAATTTTTCATTTCCAATTTTCGTTCTTTTAATACCTACCTGTTTGTGTTTAACTATGTGTCGGATAGAATATTGCCAGCGACTACTGTAAGAACGATATAATGAATGTGTTATTTAAGCTCAGTGATAAGACCTACACACTGGGTAGCTGCCGCGGCGGTGGAGTGTGCGGCGGGTGTGGCGGCGGTGGATATCCACGATTGCTCATATGTCTGTATTGGCAGAGCTACTTCCCTTTGAATACGCTTCACTATACTAGAAACCCTTTGAAGGTACACATTGAGTTATCTCCCACACTCTCATCGAACATACACACCGAATAAAGTTATTTCCCTTGGTTTATAATCTCTGATCGAACATATATACAGAATAACGTTATTTCCCTCGGTTTACAAACTCTCAATCCGCAACAGAATTACTTCCCTTTGAAAACACAAACGTCAGATTACCACTATCCAGAAACATCAAAGAGCCATACCAGTTTATTTCATAATTCGATAACATCAACTTGAGAAAACACGATAAAAATGACCACGATACTACATGAAGCACGCGTGGAGATCTTATCAGTCGAGTTAATCATCGCTATATAGCCTTCCTTGATTTTGCTGATAAGCACAATCTTATAAAAACATGTGGTAATAATTAGATTTACACACTAGTTCTATTGTTATCGATAGGTATTCAAATTTTGGAAATACCTATTTGTCAAAAGAATTCGCACGCGTCTTAGGCCCAGGACAAATAGTGACGTCACTTGAACACCTGGCACAGTGTCGAGGTGGTTCAATCTTGAACACCTGGCACAGTGCCGAGGTGTTCAAGTGACGACTATGTGGTCTGGGCCTAACACACGTGCGGCTATTTTGACAAATAAATATTTCCAAAAGTTATACAATACATGTATACCAATAAATAATATAACAAGTGCGTAAAAATGACAAAGAGTAAAATTATGAAAATATACACCACAAAATGAGATCATGTTACCTTACACACATAAAAAAAAAAAATAATTTAAAAAAACCTATAAAATGTGTGGCTTCATTGGAACTTGAATGTTGATTCAAACTTTTTAAAATATAGTGTCAAACACCGTCTTCATCCAAAAATGATTTGCGAATATGAATAATTCGTCTTTTCTCCAAATTTAAAACGAATTTAATTTAAACACTTACTTACTGAGGTTAAAGTGCAGTCATCGTGCAAGTTGCGGACTTGTAATATTGAATTAAAATAAACAATATCACTAGAGTGTAAGTCAGTTACCGACTTCGATCTCGGGTTCAAGCTAGATAAACACCCTCGCCCGTGCTTTGAGCAGCTCGTACGCGGTCGAGGCGCACAATTTGCACGGGCTCAGGTGTTTATCTAGCTTGAACACCTCGATCTCAGTCGGTAACTATTACAGATATCATGTCATTGCACTGACGGGCTCAGGCACAGGGGCTCGCAGTTATATTTTCACATCACCAGGTATGTATTAAAAAGAAGAAGGGAGGACACTTTTTGGGGGCCAAAAGTGAAAGTAGAGTTTCGGCACCTTTTTTCGCTTCAAAAACGGTTTAGTCTTTGTTCTTCCCATAAAATTAATGCAAATATCGATGTGTTTTGCTGATTGACTGGTTTACAGTGGAATAACACTCGTTTTTAAATTCCAAGCGGTTTGGACAACTTCTTAGCATACTCAATTCCGGTTTATACGGACTAAATATCAAGGTGAGTTTTCATTGGTCGAAGGATTTAAACTGGCATTTTTGCGGGAAATTATTTACTCATCTTGTCAAAAGATATTCTTAAAATGCTGTCTTCCTATATTTCCAGATTGATTGAGACAAGTAAAAAATATATTTTAATGCAAGAGATTTAAGTTTACTTTTTTCCTACTTTTTAAAATTATATTTCGATTTTTTTATTTCTATCAATATTATTAAGTCCGTATAAACCGGAAATGAGTATGATAAGAAGTTGTCCAGACCGCTTGGGATTTAAAAACGAGTGTTATTCCACTGTAAACCAGTCAATCAGCAAAAAACAACGATATTTGCATTAATATTATGGTAAGAACAAAGACTAAACCGTTTTTGAAGCGAAAACAGGTGCCGAAACTCTACTTTCACTTTGGGCAGCAAAAAATGTCCTCCCTTCTCTTTTAACATATATTATACCTGGCGATGTGAAAATATAACTGCGAGACCCTGTGGGTACAGGTGTTTATCTAGCTTGAACACCTCGATCTCAGTCGGTAACTATTACAGATATCATGTCATTGTTCTGAATAGAGGTATTGTGTATTAATGACATGTGTTTAGAGTACATGCGTATTTATCATTTCGGGTCAAGATAAACGGTCAGTGTGTGCGATGGATATTTGATATGTCTGTTGTCCATGTGTAGATTAAAGGGATATTGTCTACCAGCTGCGTAATTTTTTCATACCCAAAATTATTGTCGATTTCCGTACTGACCTTCATAAAATGAAGATTAACACCGAGTTATGTTGCAAAAGATACGATTTTTTGACAAAAAAGACCCAAAAAAGAATTATTGTCCGGATGACAATATTCAAATCTATTCATATGGCCTTCTATACGAACACGTCTTGAGCATGCGCACTGTTTAGAAACAATAAACACCATGTGGTTCTTGGGCAAAAGAGAAACTGTCAACGCGTGGAAGAAAGCGGACTTTGACGGATTCAGAGATAAAGAGGAATAGAAGTGAAGTATCTTCCAAATGGAACAAATGCAGGATATATGTAGGGGATCAGTTGGACCGTTGCCGTTGGATGGAGCGAACTCAAGGAAGTGCTTGATTATTGTTGATAGGTAAGCCGAGCATGTTGCCTTCTTTTCTCAATCGTTTTTCATATTTTATGAATTTATGATGATGCCTATGATCATTTTCGGTAGATATTAATCAATATATTTAATTTTGCACCTGGCAACAGCAAATTATTGTCAATGAGTAGCATAAAACGGCCGTATTTGCGAGGTAAACAAACACAAATTTTAAGAGGCCAGCAAAGGTGAAATGGGAGTGCAAAAATGATATCAATGACAATGCAGTTTATTATTATCAATTTAAAAAGAAATATCGAATCAATTCATTTTTAATGCAAGTATTAAAACTGTACATGGCTTAATGAAAACCCTATAAAGTTCTTTTTATTCAAGCAAATTTATTTCTTTGATATACAACATATAATTGGGCTTTTAATTTTATCAAATTTCAACAACTTGGACAAGAAACTTAGTTTTGGGAACCAAAAGTATATACCTTACTTTCTGCGAATTATCACTATAATGGAAAATCAGTATGTATTTTTCAAATAAAAGCTTTCTATTTAAAGAAGCTTCATTTCAATTGCACTTTTAGTTTGGATCCTGTAAGTATAATATATAATTATAAACAAGGTTTTGAAGAAATGATATGAATATCCATTGAAATTTTCAAGTTTCAGAACTTTTTTTTATATATGACTACAAAATTTTACTGAAAATTTCAGAAATGTCCTAAAATACATATTTTAGACCATGGCTAAATGAAAATCATTTTAATTCCTTTATGCAAACAAGTTCATATCTTGGGTACTGGAAATACATTACATAAATAAGGTTAAAAGTACTTTCAACAAGTTTGAACATAACACTTTGTTATGGGAGCCAAAATTATATCTTCCTGTCTGTGAATTATCACCATAGTGGAAAATCCATATGTATCTTTTATATAAAAAGCTTTCCATTTAAATAAGTGTCATTTCAGTAGCATTTTTAGTTTGGATCCTGTAAGTATGATACATAAACAAGGTTTTTAAAAAATAATATGAAGATCCATAGAAATTTGCAAGTTTCAGAAACTTTTCTATATATGTGACTATAAAATGTCCTGAACTGCATATGTTAGACTATGACTAAATGAAAATCGTTTTCAATTTCCTTATGCAAACCAAGTTTATTTCTTGACTATTCTAAAAACATTACATTAACTAGTTTTTTACTACATTTCAACAATTTTGGACATAATTTTTAGTTCAGGGAGCCAAAATTATACTTTACTATCTTAGAATTATCAACATAGACATGATAGAGGGAAATCAATATGTATTTTTCATATAAAGGCTTTCTATTTAAAGAATTGTCATTTGAACTGCTTTTTATCCCCTCGCCAACAAAGTTGCGAAGGGATATAGTAACGCTACCGTCCGTCCGTCCGTCACATCCTTGTGAACACTCTAGAATCAACATCCTTCAATGGATTTTGACCAAACGTGGTACATACTTAGTCCTTAAGAGAATTTGAAACCCTATTGATTTTCAAGGTCAAAGGTCAAGGTCACAGGGTCAAATTTTTACTGCGTAACATCCTTGTGAACACTCTAGAATCAACATCCTTTAATGGATTTTGACCAAACTTGGTACATACTTAGTCCTTAAGAGAATCTGGAACCCTATTGATTTTCAAGGTCGTATGTCAAAGATCAAGGTCACAGGCTAAAATATTTACCGCATAACATCCTTGTGAACACTAGAATCAACATCCTTCAATGGATTTTTGACAAAACTTGGTACATACTTAGTCCTTAAGATAGCCGAAACCCTATTGATTTTCAAGGTCATAGCCTTATAGGTCAAAGGTCAAGATAACCGGGTCAAAATTTTACCGCGTAACATCCTTGTGAACACTCTAGAATCAACATCCTTCAATGGATTTTGACCAAGCTTGGTACATACTTAGTCCTTAAGAGAATCTGGAACCCTATTGATTTTCAAAGTCAAAGGTCAAGGTCACCAGGTCAAATTTTTAGGCGAGGGGATACGCCACGCTTTGCCCTTGTTTAGTTTGGATCTTGTAAGTATGATTAATAAACAAGATTTTTAAGAAATAATGTGAAGATCCATAGCAATTTGCATGTTTCACAGTGTGTGAATTTAACAGTAGACCGATGGCCCATGTCTGTGTTAAAATCATGCAGGTTTTTGTAAAATTATCTAAATTTTTTAGGCAAATTACTACTAAAACTGGTAATTTCAGACAAATGTGATTTTGTAGTGATAGATATTTGTACTTTTGATTTAGATATTCTGACCAAGGTAATTCTAGAGTAGAAGAAATGAGCAGCCATCACATTTCAACGAAACGGATGAAACTGGAGAAATCGAGTTCATTTGTGAACCCATTTGAGTATGTTCATTTTGTTAAAGATTAGACATACATGTATTCTACATTATGTTTATAGGTAACATTGTCAATATTGTTCAACACAGTCACTTGTATAACAGTTTCCTATTAATTATTGTGGCTTGCATAGTGATACTACTAGTAGCTATATTATATATAGGGATCATGTTGGCTTCTGCGTCATCGTTACATTTTCATCAATCCACAAGCTGAAATGGCCAGTCCTCCTTAGCTACTTACGGGAATGAAACCAAACTGGGACAGAATTGACGCACGTCTGGCGCACCAAATTTTTTCCTGGAACTTTGATGTAATTTTGTCTCTTTATATTGTGTTGTGTAGATGTGTGCTGGATAGATGTATAAAGATTTAATATTATTTTGAAAAGCTTTTTCGTTATACAGCTGCACATCAGAACCACATAGCAAAATTTGTTTCGATATTATACACATACACTGTAATAAACAATTATTTGTTATTGTTACAGTCTCTCAATAGATATTACTGAAGAGGGCAGTGATGTTGGTGATGATTCTGACGATGGAGATTTTGAACCTAGCCTCAACTTCACTCTAAGGTTTGTCATGTTAATTTCATATGTTTCAGTTGTAACTTACATACTTGAAATTTTGTCCTAATAACAGAACCATGCATGATCATATGTCATAGGAGCTTTATTATACCCCCGCTCCACTGGAAAGGGGGAGGTATACTGTTTTACCTCTGTCCGTCCGTTTGTCCCAAGATGTTCATAACATTTTTCTCAGTAATTATTTATGGCAGCAATCTGATATTTGATCATAGGCTTCAGAAGGGTCAATCGAAAGTCGCAAACCCGCTGCGTTGTCCATGGTCAAGTCTGGTAGAAGTCCCATCCGATGAAGGGAAAGACATCAACAACAAATGAAGATCAGGTCTGATTTGGGTAACAGACACCCTGTAACCATTGACCAGCTCGTGATGCCTGCCGTAGAACTTCTTGAGGGATGACCACAACCTAAAATCTGTCTACAAATCACTCAAATCCTTCATAAAGTGGACTTGTAATGATATGTTTAGTTGCTCATTCACTATACATTCGAGATATTCATCTTGAATTGAAAGTTAGGGCTCCATAGATCATAATCTCTATTGTTTTATTCTTGTGAATTACATTGTATGTATTTTTCTACTTCAGGTGGCAGAGAAGTTACAACAAAAAGACAGCTAGATGGTCTGTGCAGCCTGTTAAAGCTGACAAGTCATATTCCTATGTTCCAAGACTATTAAGGGTCATCATTTGTATGAGACTGCAAGATAATGAAGGAATGAATTAACGTGTGCAGTTGGAAGTAGATGATCCCAGAAGAATCTCGGTCCATCTTGCACCAATTCCACAACCTCCAACTCGGGATGATATTGTAGCATCTCAGAAATCCAGATTTGAAGACCAAGACAAAACAATTGACTATATTGTCGCATAAAATAAATTTAGATTGTCACTCTTTGTTTTTCCTGGTCTGACAGAAGTTCTGCACATTTAGAGCAGAAAAGTACCCAAGTCAGGATAATGGGCATTACAAATTGTCCAATGCACAATAATGATAACACTCAGTGTGTTGGTCTAGTTAGTACAAACCAGGACAACTTTTTAGGACCTCACAAGAAACATCTCTGCCAAGTTTGGTTAAATTCTGTTCGGCTGTTCTCAAGAAGAAGATGAAAATGTTGTTTCCCATAGGGTTTCAATGCAAACTTTGACCTCCGCTGGTGGCCATTTTGAATTTTCAAATGGCGCAAACAGTAACAACACATGTTAAAGACATTCATAGGAACATATATACCAGATTCCCATTCAATCCCTTCAGCGGTTCTTGAGAAGAAGTTTCTTGAAAATCGACCAATCAGAATTTTCAGTCACATGGTGGCCATGTTTTTTGACGAATCTGCACAAAAGTAACTCTTGTGTAGGACCTCATAGAAAACATCTCTGCCAAGTTTGGTTTTGAATTATATAAAAGACTGTCAGTCCATTTTAGAAGAAGTTGTCAGTGCTGATAGAACAAAAAATAATAATAAGATGGCAAAACTTTCAAATTAAATTTACAATTCCAACTGACCAACTTGTGAAATTAACAACTCATTAGGGTTGATTTATTTTTTATTTTTGATGTTTTAACGCCACTTTCAGCAATATTTCAGCTATATCATGGCGACCAGTTTTAGTGGTGGAGGAAACCAGAGTACCCAGACAACCACCGACCATAGGGAAGCAAGTGGTAAACTTTATTATTAGGGTATATGGGATAAAATACAAAATATTTCATGAACAAGTTTTAATTAAATCGTCTAGGAATGAAACCCTTGTATTGTCCATATAGATCAGGATATGTGTCCCTAATTTTCCAAGTACAACAGCTTGGGATCACACGTCTGACCCCAGCTCCAAGTCGGCCATGTGCCCAAATGGTATACTGGCGGTAGGCTGCATACCTATTGGATCTGTTGTAATCCTCGTCATGGGGCATTACTACAAGTTCCTCTCGAAACATTCTAGCAACCCCCAACACTTCCTCATCAAGGACAATCCGATCAAAGTCCTGTAATAAAGACAAGAGATTTAATAAAAACAGAGTAAAGACAGATGGTTATACATTCATCTAGAAAAATGAGCTTTATTTAAAAAAGAAATATAATTCATTATAAGTGAAATAGTTTGCACAAATTCAGTTTAGAGAAATAAAAAAAAGTCTGATTTTGGAAGGAAAGATTTTCTCGTGGGACTTTCTTATGACCACAGTTTTATTTCGTTTTTTTGTTGGTATATGGGAGAACCATTTTGGTCTTGCAATTTTTTTTTTTATCAATTTACCCCTCAAGCTATTCAATTTTAATTTTATGGTTTTTTTCCTAAAAAATATTTTGATTCTGAATCTTTGGCTGGACAGGAGAAAAAAATATATTCCGACTTGACATTTTCACAGTATAATCATATACTTGCCAATTTCACAGTATAATCGTATACAAAATTTTGAAGAAAAAAAAATTATTCCAGCACTTCGCCAATCCAATTAAAATTAGATCTACGCACTTGCTCCCTATTTTAGATCTAATTATACCCCTGCTCCCCGAAGGGGGAGGGGGGTATACTGTTTTACCTCTGTCCGTCCGTCCTTCCAAAATATTTTTCGTCACATTTTTCTCAGCAACTATTGATGGCAGAAATCTGATATTTGGTCACAAGCTTCACATAGGTATGCCATATCGTGGGAAGCGTTTTTGGAACCATCAGATTCCTACTTCTTGTTTGCCGACTTAGTTGGTTTTTATCCACATTGAACATATATGCACATTTTTCTCAACAACTATTGATGGCAGAAATCTGGTATTTGGTCACAAGCTTCCTATAGGTACCCCATATCATGGGAAGTGGCAGGGGTATCATAAGTGAGAATTAGATCACAGTTCACCTTGTTTTAATTAGATTGGCACTTCGCCGGAAAATAAGAAAATATGATTTCTGTGGCGTCTGAAAAAAACATTTCTACGTGACATAGCCCCCTTCAAGGTAAATGGTCAGTCCCATATTATTTTGCAGCAACTGTCTTGTGGAACTAGAAGTAAGGTCTCTTTTGTTTCTAATCCAGCCCAAATTTCTCTGAAACATTCCAGTCAATTAACAAATAAAACAACACTGGCTACGTCATTCGTTTTTATCAGACATGTCAGTATTTCACTGTGTTCTACATGTATGTCTCTGTTTTCATATTGTCGGTAAACTGGCTAAGATAAATTAATTTAACACGTGTATCAAAATCTTGGGGAACAACTTCATAACTTATAAGAAGAAAAAAACTAATTTAGTTATTTTTAACGCCGGCAAACATTTCTGATCGAAAATACGTAGTTGAGCTTGTCCCCATAGGGTGCCTCCTGGCATGTTTTCAATGGTTATCGTGGAAATATCGGCTGAATCTGTTAAGGCATGTAGTTTTCATCAAAGAAAATCTATTCCTGATAAAGAAATTATTTATTCTACGTCTTTTAGATACAATCGGTTCGCAAATAGCTTTTTTCCTCAACTTTTATAGAAACTTACCTCAATATCCATGCTGCAGCATCCGGGCTACTGACATAAAAATAGATAAATAAATAGAGTTAGCCTCGCCTAGGTCAGTGCATAATTAATTAGCTTCCGGTAACGATGGTCAGCTTTTTTAGTCGAAAAAACAACGTTTCGGAGCGTATTCATCAATAATTCAGTGTTTAATCTTCATTTTATGAAGGTCAGTACGGAAATCGACAATAATTTTGGGTATGAAAAAATTACGCAGCTGGTAGACAATATCCCTTTAAAAAGAACCGATATACTTGTTATCATCTGATGAATTAAAAACATATGACCATAGCGTGTGTGATATCAAGATCAATATCGTAATTGACTTTTCCTATTTGAACGACATGGATCTAAGCGTCTTTTTTAAATCAAACATTGAGAATTTTAAGAGCTAAAAAACATGGATTTAAAAAAAAATGGTTGTGAATAAATATATGAGTATTTTAATGCTTTTTGATTGTGTGCGGGTTAACACAGGTCTTGGTTTTCATTGAATCTGTAATAGGGGGTAAAAAAGGGGGGTATATGTGAATTGATGATGATATCAATCTTGAACCATTTTTCTCTATTACGCCTGTTGGTCGTTTTTGATTGGTGCAAACATATCAATATGGATGTCACCCTTCCGTTTTGAGTCATCATATGCTCGGGACGGCGGAATGTGATGAATCATATTGCATCGAGGGAGACCATATTTGGTCGTTCTTTTGTCGGGATGCGGGGAATTTTTTTACCATGAGTCATACTGCGACGAGAGCGGCATCATGACCACATATGGATTTTTGAACATTCAAATTTTTTGTGACATCAGTTCCGGGGTGGGGTTATGCCCCTATATGGGAAATGGGTGTGTCTATGGCCTTATATGGGAACGCCGCAGGTTTTTAGGGTGCATAAAACTGATCACACTCTACTACTTATATCTAATTTAGTGCGCACGACGTGTTTCTGGAATAATATTTAATCATGTACGCTCAAAGTCAAACGATTGGGGACCAAATAATTTTAAAGTATTAGGGTGTAGGAAAACCATAGGGCCCGATCACGAAGTAAAACCAAAATCGGCTAAGATTACCTATACCTTAAGGAGAGTGACCTTAGTTTTATCAGCTAAGATTACCTATACCTTAAGGAGAGTGACCTTAGTTTTATCAGCTAAGATTACCTATACCTTAAAGAGAGTGACCTTAGTTTTATCAGCTAAGATTATCTATACCTTAAGGAGAGTGACCTTAGTTTTAATAAATTACATTATCATAGGAACTGTAAATATCAAATATGAATATATCTAATAAACCGGCCATGTAAGCAGTGCCGGATTTACCATTATGCTTAGGTGTGCTTAGGCACAAGGCCCCGTTGGCCAGGGGGCCCATCTTCCTGCCAAAATCTTTTTTACGATGGATTTTTGCTTAAGTGGTGCAATTTTAAGTTTGAAAGCGTTCTGTTTCAGAGCGATTCCAGACATAATGATAGAGTTGATAGTCTATGGGAGTGTGCCACATTCAGGGACCAAGTAAGGGGCCTCATAACTTAACTAGCACAGGGCCTCATTTGTCCTAAATCCGCCACTGCATGTCAGTGTTGATGAACTGTAAGTTACTGATGATAAAATTACTAAAAACGTTTGAATTTTACTTTCAGTTCTACTTTCTGTTTTACTTTCATTTACAATTATTTATATGCAAGTCATCTTCATGTGATTTCTCTGATACAAAAAAAATGTATCATTTTACATAAAAGGTATAATTTGAACGACAATTTTTAGAAAATGTGATAATTTATAGAAGACGATGATATGAGAGAAAATTGAAGGGGCGCATGAAAAAAGGACAATCTTTTAACACAGGTAACATTGGGTACAAGACATAGAACAAAGACAAAGAACACAAAACAGAAGACAAGAAAGAACAGCAACACTGACCCCATAAAAAACCAACATGAACTCAGTACTCGCTAAGGGAAAACAGTTTCCGTCTCTTATAAGACACTCGTAGTGTTACGTGTAGTCAACTCATGTGAAAGTATTGTCGGTGATAGGGGAAAGATAAAAATCTACATCTAAGGGAAAGATCCACATATGGATATTTTGTAACAGTCAATCAGTTCGTAGAATGTTTGCAGCGACGACCTCAACCTAGGTGCAACGTATGCAACCTTGTTTGAGAAACTTTGTATGGAAAAGACCATTTGCTGGTTTATATAAAAACAAGTTTGCCGTATTTGGTCTCATCGTGAAATTTCGTACGAAAAGAATGTGAAAACAGTGATGGTAAACAATTCCACCAATATCAACAAAGTAAACAATTACCTCTCACATAAAGTCCATTGAACACAAACAAATCCACGATATAATCCATGGAAATTCAGGTCCCAGATTGGGACAGACACACAAATGTTGCCGGGTTATTCCGTTTAACGGTATACCAACCATCCTTTTCAGTCAATGTGCATGTACATGCATGTTGTACTTTCACTTTCATTTTCGAATATATTAATGGTGTGAAATAAATAAAACATGAAGATCACAACAATTCATTTCAATTAAAATCAATTGAACAGCATGCAATCTGCATAATAATTGATTATATAATCAATGTTTTTATTGATGGTTGGAATGCCCCCATCATAAGCCCTTTAAATTGGTTATAAAGAATTATTATTATTATTAAAAGGATACAGCAGTTTGTCTTGTTATTTCCCCCTTATTTTTATTTTATTTTTTTGCAAGTCATTAAAATGAATAAAAGATAAACGACATGTAATCACTCTACCAAATATTATTTAAATATTGACCCAATTTATGGAGATGTCTAATTTACTGAAAATACAAATACGTCCTGGTAAATTGTTATACAATCATTATCAGTACTGATTACATAAGGTATTTATTTAACAGACCACTAGAACTTAAACAGGTAGGAGCAATTATTTTTTTCATTGAAAAGGGTTTTTTACACAACAAAGGATATTTTTGTTGGTTCTTGAGTTTTAAAGTTCCTTCATTGAACATTCTGTAGAAATGAGGACAGAGGATATTTGGTTGCAAGTGGTATTGTTTTTTTTTTGTTTTTTTTTGTAAGAATCAAGTGTGGACACAGAAATGTGCTGTCCAAAAGGCAAGTGTGGATGTCAATATTTTATATTATTAACTTTAAAAAAAAAAAATCATGGACACAGGGTCCTGGATTTTTTTTAATAAAAAACTAATCCTGGATTATTATTTTTGCTTAAGATCCGGTCCTGTGTTTTTATTTCAAATTTTCATCATAGCCCCCCCTCCCCTCCCAAGGTATATAAAATTGTATCATTAATAATAAATTAATAAATAATAAATTCAGATTTTCTATTTAAAATAAATCTCATTTACAAAACCACTGATATTTGTTCAATTTTTAACGCTGATTTAAGCTTTAGTCGCAACAAATTTTTATTTTTCTCTTTAAACTGTCGAAACATAACATTTATTTAACTGTAAAATTCACAAATAAAATTCACCCCCCCCCCCTTTTTCCCTGTTTAAATCAATGATCAACAATATTCCAGAATCAAACAAATGAATAAATATAACAGATTTCTTTTACATGCATCTTTTTACCATGCAGAGTCAGTGTGTTTTAAATCGGTCATCCAATCAGGACGCTCATTATTCTTGTCCAAGATAAAAATACATCGCTAAAGTAAACTTACCTGTAGTTTCAGAGTAGAAGATTTTTAGAAATCGAACATAAAATTTCCCCACTTCAACTCGTAAATTTACATAGAAATCGGAGATATTTCGTCATAAAACTTCACACATGGTTTTGTCTATCATATTTCTTGAAGACAAACATAAAGTTTTATTGCATTTATCAATATTTTATGAGTATCAACAGTTTTTTCAACACCGTATCTGTTTCTCGATACAGCCGCCCGATTACAGTGACTCGTGACCCAGATTAGCATGTTCCAGCAGTTTTTTTCTTAATACTGTTGTTCAATAAACCAGGAGATTTGGCGTTTTGTCAATTTGATCAAAATAAGATCTTCGCATTTGCTCCCGATTTTCTATCTATTGTTTACTGGTACGCGGTGAATAGTAAACAACTGATAGAAAATAGGGAACAAGTGTTGAGATCTAATTTCAATTAGTTTGGTGTCTTAGTATTATACAGATCAACTACTGGTTTATAATATGACTATTTAGTTGATATATTCTTCAGTAATGATCTCTGATGTTCTGCATTGGCCTATCATTAAAAAAAAATTCGCGTCTTGCACATTGGTCCCGCACCTGTGTGAATTTCTGGAAGTCATCAAGTCATGATCAGATCGAAACATAGTAGACATAAACTGACACGTCTGGTAAAACTATCACTCGGTCAATTTCGTTCTTCCTTCTTCATCCGAAGTTAGCCGAGCTATTTGTTGTTGTTCTGAATGACATATATGCATTAGAAATTGGTTTTGTCAGTTATTATTAGTGGGTATGGTATTTAATGTCACAGCAATATTTCAGCTATATATATTATAGATATCATGGTGGTAACCATGCTCAAATTTACAAACAGTAAACCATGTTGGTAAAAGGTGGCGCTGTGACAAACCTAGCTAATGAGTCCAGGAAGTAAAACTGGTATATTTCATTCTTATTTCAGGAAACTTATTCTTGGGGTTAGTGTCAGAGTTATGATGTTTAAGGCCACTTTCAAACTAATTCTGATTTATGTCAATAGACTTAAGATCACTAAACATTTATTGGAATTTACGGCCAAAATTGTTGCAATGTTTTATGACCAAAATATAAATACAAAATGTAGGTATAATGATTCAGGTACAATAAAATCAATTGACATATGTATAAATCGAATTCTGACACTGTTGGATAAACTTGGGTTTAACGTTCAGACTCCCTCTACCTGGATTCGAACCCACACCTTTGATACACAACAGGATCACTCGCTTCTTATTAGCCTTATGTCCAGCGCCCTAGACCACTCGGCCTCATCAACTATTTTATAGATTTGCAACTGTATAGCTGCTCAGTCCGATTTCCCTCATCCTGTCCTGGGTAATCATTAACAATAAATACTCTGATAAATTGAGACACATAATGATATGAAATGTTGTAACTAATGTATTAAAATATTCTGGTTTTCACTATTATTTAAAAAATTAAATTTCCTTTTATGTCCTCATTCTGTAGACCATTTGATAACGTATTCTTCAAGTTCAACCATAGGAGTGTAAGCTCTAAAACATGAAACAAACAATTTCATAAAATTACTGAAGTAACCTCTATAAATCATATAAAATTACTGAAGTAACCCCTATAAATCATATAAAATTACTGAAGTAACCCCTATAAATCATATAAAATTACTGAAGTAACCTCTATAAATCATATAAAATTACCGAAGTAACCTCTATAAATCATATAAAATTACTGAAGTAACCTCTATAAATCATATGAAATTACTGAAGTAACCTCTAGAAATCATATGAAATTACTGAAGTAACCCCTATAAATCATATAAAATTACTGAAGTAACTCCTATAAATCATATAAAAGTACTGAAGTAACCCCTATAAATCATATAAAACTACTGAAGTAACCCCTATAAATCATAAAATTACTGAAGTAACCTCTATAAATCATATAAAATTACTGAAGTAACCCCTATAAATCATATAAAATTACTGAAGTAACCCCTATAAATCATATAAAATTACTGAAGTAACCTCTATAAATCATATACAATTACTGAAGTAACCTCTATAAATCATATAAAGTTACTGAAGTAACCCCTATACATCATATAAAATTACTGAAGTAACCTCTATAAATCATATGAAATAACTGAAGTAACCCCTATAAATCATATAAAATTACTGAAGTAACCCCTATAAATAATATAAAATTACTGAAGTAACCTCTATAAATCATATAAAATTACTGAAGTAACCCCTATAAATCATATAAAACTACTGAAGTAACCCCTATAAACCATATAAAATTACTGAAGTAACCTCTATAAATCACATAAAATTACTGAAGTAACCTCTATAAATCATATAAAATTACTGAAGTAACCTCTATAAATCATATGAAATTACTGAAGTAACCTCTAGAAATCATATGAAATTACTGAAGTAACCCCTATAAATCATATAAAATTACTGAAGTAACTCCTATAAATCATATAAAATTACTGAAGTAACCCCTATAAATCATATAAAACTACTGAAGTAACCCCTATAAATCATAAAATTACTGAAGTAACCTCTATAAATCATATAAAATTACTGAAGTAACCCCTATAAATCATATAAAATTACTGAAGTAACCCCTATAAATCATATACAATTACTGAAGTAACCTCTATAAATCATATAAAATTACTGAAGTAACCTCTATAAATCATATAAAGTTACTGAAGTAACCCCTATACATCATATAAAATTACTGAAGTAACCTCTATAAATCATATGAAATTACTGAAGTAACCCCTATAAATCATATAAAATTACTGAAGTAACCCCTATAAATCATATAAAATTACTGAAGTAACCTCTATAAATCATATAAAATTACTGAAGTAACCTCTATAAATCATATAAAATTACTGAAGTAACCCCTATAAATCATATAAAATTACTGAAGTAACCCCTATAAATCATATACAATTACTGAAGTAACCTCTATAAATCATATAAAATTACTGAAGTAACCTCTATATATCATATAAAGTTACTGAAGTAACCCCTATACATCATATAAAATTACTGAAGTAACCTCTATAAATCATATGAAATTACTGAAGTAACCCCTATAAATCATATAAAATTACTGAAGTAACCCCTATAAAATTACTGAAGTAACCTCTATAAATCATATAAAATTACTGAAGTAACCTCTATAAATCATATAAAATTACTGAAGTAACCCCTATAAATCATATAAAATTACTGAGGTAACCCCTATAAATCATACTAACACTGTTGGCTCTGTAGTGAGTGGAGACTGGAGCTAGATCTTCTAATTTAAGCCTTGGATAGTAAGATACACTTTCAGTTTAATTTACCCATGTCAAACCTGATGGTTTATGGTGTTTAATGTCACTTTCAACAATATTTTAGCTATATCGTGGCGGTCAGTTTTATTGGTGAAGGAAATCGGAGTACATGGAGAAAACCACAAGCCTGCCGCAAGTCACTGACAAACTTTATCACATAATGTTGTATCGAACTCGCCTCACTTGAGTGGAATTCGAACTCACAACGTTAGTGGTAATATGCAGATTGCATATTTAGTTATAAATCTAACTAACATAAGATCACGACCACGACGGCCCCCTATCAAACCTGAGGAGTTTGAAAATCATCTTCATCTCCATTAGCAATTATATGTTGTCCAATCAAAAACTAACTATTCGTACGGTCGTGAAATCCTCTGCTGGCTAGCAACTGTTCCGGCATTTTATGAATTTACCCTCACATTATTACACAAAACGTTAAGAAACACATTATATTTTATATGACTTGTATCTGACTCACATAGATGAATTATCTGATAGGACGGGTTAGGGTTGTGGTGTTTAAAGCCACAAAAGAAACAATATTTCAGTTATATCGCGGCGGTCAGTTTATTGGTGGAGGAAACCGGAGTACCCGGAGAAAACCACCGACCTGCCGCAAGCCACTGACAAACTTTATCACATAATGTTGTATCGAGTACACATCGCCTGAACCGGATTCGAACTCTGAGGCACTAATTGCATAGATAGTTGTAAATCAAACTACCATGCGATCACGACCACGACGGCCCCTCTGGTAGGAAGAGTATCAATTAATATAGTGTCAAATACAATAAAGGTGTTTATACATTTCTCTGTGTTTGCAAATAAAACAACAATATGCAAATTAAATGTTCGAAATCTATTATTGATATTTCTTGATCGGAGAGAAGAGACTTTATCACAATATTCTACATATCTACTATAGTTAACACAATCAATTGTTGGTGGAAACAAAGTAACTACTGAACCAATGGTCCCTAGAGGCAAAGTTGAAGCCATCACTTTGAATGTGATAAGGTCGCCATCATGACTTGGTAAATCGTTGCTGAATATCTTTATCACAGATGAAAACAGATATGTTCTGTTTGTCGTGGTCGCAGCCCTGTTTTTCTTTCTTCGTCCATGTTTTATCATTGAATGTTTATGGTAGTTGGACTTACAACTACCTGTGCAATCAGTGTCTATCACTACTAAGGGTGTGAGTTCGATTCGCGTTCATGGCCAGTGTTTTGGGTATTATGGCAATAAATACTACGTCAAAGGTTATAACTTTAATTTGGTAATGGTGTTTCAACCTGAAATACATGAATAATAAATATTATGAGTATTGTTGAATAACAATGAACGTACTGTTGAGAACTGAATTGAATTGACTATTGAAATTAAACAAAAAACATAATGTCAGTATTATTTCGAACTTACACAATGACGGGCAATATGCCATATCCAGTCTAATTATATTTCAAAGTTTGGTTTTCCGTGGACAGCCGCGTCCAAAACCAATCAACAAAGGAGCTCTATAATACCGGGGAAGGAAACCTATTGTTTGAGGTACATAAGTAATATATGCACAATATCGGGAAAATTCCGTCAGAAAGTCCAATCAATTATCGATTTCGATACAGCCAGGTGTACTCGATACAACATTATGTGATAAAGTTTGTCAGTGACTTGTGACAGGTCGGTGGTTTTCTCCGGGTACTCCGGTATAACTGAATTATTGTTGAAAGTGGCGTTAAATACTATAATCCCCCGTGAATGTTTAACGTTAGTAACACGACGGCCCTCTATAGTTGAACAGGAATCGATTAATCTTCTGCCAAGTTCTGGAGCACCTGATTTCATCCACGGTTTTTAGTGGGGTTCGTGTAGCTCAATCTGTCGTTTTCTGTATAGTGTTTTGTGGACTATTGTTTGCCTTTTTGTCCTTCTTCTGTCGGCCATTGTATCGTCTGTCTTTCTTCTGTCGGCCATTGTATCGTCTGTCTTTCTTATGTCGGCCATTGTATCGTCTGTCTTTCTTCTGTCGGCCATTGTATCGTCTGTCCTCCTGTCGGCGACTGTATCGTCTGTCTTTCTTCTGTCGGCCATTGTATCGTCTGTCCTTCTTCTGTCGGCCAATGTATCGTCTGTCTTTCGAGTTACATCCTCTGCTTACCTCTTTGGTATTTTTTCATACTAATATCATGATGTTGGGCTATACTATTTTACATGAAAACAGCCGTGTTGTGATACCGGGTATAGTATCCATCAAAGCAATGTCAATACATTTCAAGCATGGAGTTATTTTTCATATGCATGTACATACCTTTCTCAATATTAATGTCTAACAATTCTTTGCAGAAATGTCATCTTTTGACATAAATATTGACGATGGAAGCAAGAGAACGGTCAAAGCCAAATGGTCTACTGATTTCCAAGTTGATGGATTCCTTGTCGTAACTGCCAATCGTACAACCCTCGTCAGAAGCATCGCGTTGTTAGATTCCACGACACAGTTAGATCACATGATTAATTTGCCTAGCAACCAATGCATATATGTATTACATGTCTACGGGTTACAAACTAAGACTTCAGAGAGGGGACAATATAAACAAGTGCTGTGCCATGCAAGAATGAGAATTAGGGGTGAGTTTACACTTCAAACAAATACATTTTGTAGTCAACAATTTAACACGAAATGATTAGAATGAGAATGAGTGATTCTTGTTTAACGCCAAGTCGGTGAGCAATTCTTACGATATTTCATTGCAAGAACAAGTCACATTTCGACGAAATGATGATGACGCCCGATTTATACTAGACCAACACCCTTAGTTCGAAATTTATAGTGCTAGCCCACGGATACAACAGTCTACGGATAGACATGTCGGTCCACTCGAACACATTATCCTGATCCCGTTTCAATCAGTCTTTGTTCTCACTCCTTAACCTAAAGCTGCTCGCTTAGCGGATAAGCAGCACCGATCAATTTTATAGTATTTATATTGTTCTCGATCAATCAGATAGGCCGCCTGATTTTGTAATTTGTATATCTTATATTTCAAATCCGAATTCAAATGTATACAAACTTCTAGCAATCGTCTTGGATATTGCCGGGCACAGACTTTTCAAACCTGTTGGTATTAAGAAAGATGAAATAGACAAACGTTCCTTTCTGAAACTGTCGTTTGCCAACAAAGGTCTTGATGGCATTAATTTAGGCAATATTCTTCATCACAAATCCATCAAATCTAAAATTTCGCCATATTTTAAGAATCAGTCCGTGCCTATAATTTCGTATGCTTGTACCAGACCAATAGCATCAACAAAA
Source organism: Bathymodiolus brooksi (assembly GCA_963680875.1). Lineage (NCBI taxonomy): Eukaryota > Metazoa > Mollusca > Bivalvia > Mytilida > Modiolidae > Bathymodiolus > Bathymodiolus brooksi. Next base: position 30,706,825 of record OY804581.1, on the reverse strand, counting down.
TTTAATTACAAACACGTGTTGTGTGATCTCAATATTGACTATTTCATATCTAAGCCTCCTGATTGCACCTGTGCAAGTTCCCCAGTCATATATAATCCGACTGGCCATGTTTTAACTGCTATATCTACGAGATGTGTTTGCCAAAGGGCCTACATATCGTGAACCTAAATCCATAAACAGGAAACATAACTTTAAAATACTTATGGATTCCGTCGAGGATTATGCCAGACAATGGACAAAACGTGAAAAGGAGGACTTAGATATTCTTTCCGAATGGGTGAAGAGTGTGAGGTCGCTGATACAGATTAGAATTAAAAAACTCAGTGGGTCTATGAGCTCTCGCTGTACATCAATCTTTAAAGATCCAAATGTTGCTAAGCACCTGTTTTTCCTTTATGACAAATATGTCATTGTCACCGCCGACAAAGCCCATAGCAATATTGTTTGTGTGTGTAAATCACATTACGTAGACTGCTTGATTATTGAATTAGGTATTATTGACAATTCACTTGGCAACCCTGTGCCCCAACGACACTTACGAAAGAGGAAATTCTGGACAATCATAGGTATGTTTTATGTTCCTTTGGAATTTCAACCAAAGATGAAGAACTGGATCTACCATCACTCTACTGGATTCCTAAATTACACAAATGTCCTTTCAAACAGCGCTATATTGCTGGGTCTGCCAAATGCTCCACGAAACCTCTTTCCAAATTATTAACATGTATTCTATCGGTGGTCAAAACTGAGCTTCAGAGTTACTGTGACACTAGCTACTCGAGGTGTGGTATGAATCAGATGTGGATTCCGAAGAACTTTAAAGAGCTGTTAGAGTACATACAATCTAGGTCCCTCTCCTCCTGCAATAGCATTAAAACATTTGACTTCTCTACCCTTTACACGACTATTCCTCACTCTAAGCTGAAGGACAAATTAAGGGATTTGGTCCAAATGTGTTTCATAAAAAAGAATGGCCAACGTAGATACAAATACCTTGTGATAGGAAGAGACAGATCTTATTTTGTAAAACACCACTCTGATTCTACCAAAAAGTTCTCTGAAACTAATATCATCAACATGCTCGAGTCTTTGATTGACAACATATTTGTTATGTTTGGTGGACGTGTTTATTCAACAGACAGTCGGCATACCTATGGATACAAGCTGTGTTCCTCTTCTCGTCGACTTGTTCCTTTATTCGTATGAGGCAGGCTTCATAGAAGGGCTTCTCAAGAAAAACAAAAAGAAGCTAGCTCGATCCTTTAATTTCACGTTCCGCTATATAGATGATGTCCTTTCACTAAATAATTCTAGGTTTGGTGATTTCGTTGATCGCATCTATCCCGTTGAGCTTGAAATAAAGGATACCACAGATACAGATAGGTCTGCTTCATACCTTGACATACACTTCGAATCGACAGTGAGGGGCGGTTAAGAACGAAACTTTACGACAAGAGAGATGATTTCAAGTTTTCCCATTGTGAACTTCCCATTTATATGTAGCAACATTCCAGCAGCACCTGCATATGGAGTATATATCTCTCAGATGATACGATATTCCAGAGCTTGTGGTTCCTAACAGGATTTCCTTGATAGAGGGTTGCTGCTAACAAGGAAGCTATTGAACCAATGGTTCCTTTCGGTCATGTTGAAGTCATCACTTCGAAACTTTGGTTGACCGTTATGGAATGTCTGTCAAAAATGACCACGGATATTTTCCACTCGTCGTAAGCACTTCACTGTCCTTTCTTCATTCACGACTTATTACCTGGTTTTTAATTAGATTAACACAACGGGTGCCACTAGTGGAGCAGGAACTGCTTACCCTTCCAGAGCACCTGAGTTCACCACCGGTTTTTAGTGGGGTTCGTGCTACTCGATGTTTAGTTTTATATGTATACTTTGTAGATCGTTGTTTGTCCTGATGTACTTTTTCTTTTGGCCATTGTGTTGTCTGTTCTCCTTCGATATACGGATTCTGATTGCCCCTTTGGTATCTTAAAACTCTTCTTGGCAGAGTTGTTTTAAGTGTCATCAAAATATTCATCACCAGTAATTCCCATAACAACCACTGTCATGGTCGTGGTCGTATTGTTGTTGGTTTAACAACTACCTGTGCAATCATGACTATTACCACTAACGTTGTGAGCTCGAATCACGCTCATGGCGAGGTGCACTCGATACAACATTATGTGATAAAGTGTATCAGTGACTTACGGCAGATCGGTGGGTTTCTTTGTGTACTCCAGTTTCCTCCACCAATTAAACTGATCGCCATGATATAGCTGAAATATTGTTGAAAGTGGCGTTAAACAGTATAACCATAACCCTATTAATGTCGCTCTCGGCTTCGTCTCCATCTTAATCACAGAAGCAGGCTTATGTTCATAAACATAAACATAGATATGTGTAATAAACATAAACATAGATATGTGTAATAAACATAAACATAGATATGTGTAATAAACATAGACATAGATATGTGTAATAAACATAAACGTAGATATGTGTAATAAACATAAACGTAGATATGTGTAATAAACATAAACGTAGATATGTGTAATAAACATAAACGTAGATATGTGTAATAAACATAAACGTAGATATGTGTAATAAACATAAACGTAGATATGTGTAATAAACATAAACATAGATATGTGTAATAAACATAAACATAGATATGTGTAATAAACATAAACATAGATATGTGTAATAAACATAAACATAGATATGTGTAATAAACATAAACATAGATATGTGTAATAAACATAAACATAGATATGTGTAATAAACATAAACATAGATATGTGTAATAAACATAAACATAGATATGTGTAATAAACATAAACATAGATATGTGTAATAAACATAAACATAGATATGTGTAATAAACATAAACATAGATATGTGTAATAAACATAAACATAGATATTTGTAATAAACATAAACATAGATATGTGTAATAAACATAAAGATAGATATGTGTAATAAACATAAACATAGATATGTGTAATAAACATAAACATAGATATGTGTAATAAACATAAACATAGATTTGTGTAATAAACATAAACATAGATATGTGTAATAAACATAAACATAGATATGTGTAATAAACATAAACATAGATATGTGTAATAAACATAAACATAGATATGTGTAATAAACATAAACATAGATATGTGTAATAAACATAAACATAGATATGTGTAATAAACATAAACATAGATATGTGTAATAAACATAAACGTAGATATGTGTAATAAACATAAACATAGATATGTGTAATAAACATAAACATAGATATGTGTAATAAACATAAACATAGATATGTGTAATAAACATAAACATAGATATGTGTAATAAACATAAACATAGATATGTGTAATAAACATAAACATAGATATGTGTAATAAACATAAACATAGATTTGTGTAATAAACATAAACATAGATATGTGTAATAAACATAAACATAGATATGTGTAATAAACATAAACATAGATATGTGTAATAAACATAAACATAGATATGTGTAATAAACATAAACATAGATATGTGTAATAAACGAGCGTTTTGGTCTTTTCATTTTATTACCGTCCAGTTTAAGCACACTAGGGGTTTGACATTTAATTCGAACAATTCAGTATATGTTGTTATATACATGCAAGTTGATTTCAGTAATAAATGTGAACAATGCTGGTCAACAGTTCAGTTAATCACAACACCACTTTGATAAAATTGTACATTGTATTACAGATGGCATCACCCGAGCAAATTCACAGATGACGTTGACAAAATATACAAAAGACTATTTACCCATTGTATTGGAACCAAAGGTAATAACATTTATTTACTGAATATTACTACAAAAATTTATATATTTATATTTCAATAAGATATGAGATTTTGGACCGTGAAACTAATTTATCCTCGCCACTTTTATAAAAGTGCCCGTACCAAGCCAGGGAAGAGAGTGGCAGGTGTTTGCTATGGGTATCGATTTTACTTCTGTTTCTATGTTTATTCGATTGAATGTTGGAGTTGTTCCAACAGTGTTATTTTTTTTTTGTCATTTCTTAGTCACAATGTTGATATTATCCCCGTTTTGAAAATTATAACAACCTGTTATTGGTTAAAATACTAGTTACACCCAGTAATATGATGGCCTAGCAACACCCAGGAATATGGGTTTTTTATGGCCAATCAAATGTTGGTCTAATTTTCAAGCGGGGGATAATATCGTCATATTTTTAGATATAACTGTGTAGTTCACAACTCATACAAATGTAACTGATAAATAGAAAAGAAAGGAGTAAAATAAAAAAAAGAAATCAAAATGTTTAATATTGTACACTTATTGACTGGGTATGAGGGTAATAGCACTTTTGTTGTTTCCAAGGTACCAACTATTTTCCGAGGCAACGCCGAGGAAAATAGTTGGTACAGAGGGGACAATTAAAGTGTTATTACCCGAATATCAAGTCTATAAGTGTTTTATTATACTGAACAACTGTGCAATTCAAAATTCTAAATTAGGTCCTTTTCTGATGGATTTCTAGTCTACTTTATTCATGCGTTTTAAAACTAATACATTTTCATGTGTGCATTTGAAGAAGAAATTATTTTAAAGTGCTATTCACCGGCCGATGAATCGTCATTTGTGCTATTCACCGTTGAATAGTACTTTTCAGACAAATATTGAATGAAACTATCGAAATAGTATTTTTATTGTAATAAAATTTATATAGAAAAAAGTATGAGAAGTATAATAAATGTATATATGTTAAAATATCATTATCGTGTAGCTAGAGTTCAAGTTTTTGTCAATTTCATCATTTCATCTGGAGATATCTTATTACACTCGAAGATATTATTATGCACTTCTGCCAAGTTTATTGGAAAGAGGAAGGATAGAGAGGTGACAGGGGCGTAGTCAAAAGAGTGAGGGTGTGGGGGGGGGGGAGGGGGGAGGGACAAAACTATGTTTGCCACCACGTTTTTGCCCACTTTTAAGAAAAACTGAATTTTTACCATGAGAGTAAAAATGTTCAGGAAAAATAGAGTAAGAGTATGTTTCGATGACAGGAATGACTTTTTTCTTACTTGTTAGTTTTGAAAAGTACATGAATTTATAACGCAATAAACAAATGCAAATTTCTTAGTTCAAATATAATACTTTGAAGTAAGACGAATTTCGTAGCTATGGAAATAAATATGTAATCTATTGCAGATAAACGTGACTGATGATCGATTTATCATTAGCACCATTCGTCGTTTTCCTGTTTCTCCAATACAATTTCGTCCATCTGATTGAACTGCCACAGGAGATCATTTCATTTAAAAAAAAATTATGTCAGGGAGTTGTAGTGATGGAATTGAAGAACAAAATACGTTTCCCCCCCCTTTTTTTTTCATGATAGGACCAAATTATTTACGAAAGTCGATTTATTTCTGCAATGTACACAATTAAGAGGAAGTAAAGTTTTTTTTGACTTTGTCAATAGAGTATATCATTTTGGTCGTTAGCATAGCGACAATAAAATGGCCTTGAGATATTTATGTATGTTCGATTGATACATTTAATTGAATGTGTCTAAATATACTGGACAAAAAAAGTTAAGGATCATATTTTTGAATTGCTTCCAAAAAAAATATGAATGCAATTTTGACCATTTGTTTTCTCCATATTTTCTTCCATGTTTACAATACATTAAAATCCACCTGTGATGTAAATCTATTGTCTAAACTCTCCATTACTTTCAAGGAATGGAGAGTTATGAACAATGCGAACAGGGGCGGAGTTATTGTTCTCTTTGTACTTTAGATACTATACACAGACTTTTTTTTGTTACAAGATTAATAATTAATAAGATTAATAAAGTACAATTGGTGGATTTTAAGTTGGAGAATGTCCTCGTATCTCTCCATTCCTTAAAAACAATGGGCCTCGCCCCCTTCGGGGCCTCGGCTCCATTATTTTTAAGGAATGGAGAGTTACTCGGACATTCTCCTATACGTAATGTTACCTGTGGGTAAATGATTACACGAATGAATACTGATACAGGGTCAAAAACAAAGTGTTTCAACGTGTCTACAGAGTTGACTGTGATGTTTATTTAAAGACATTTGTGAAGTTTTCGATAATTGTCGACATTCTACTGACATTTCACATGATGAGGCGTCATTTAACAGGTAATGAGGCAGCCCAAGCAGTAGGCATGCTCCAAGCTCGTCAAGTTGAAAGAGCTGTTGCTGGACATTTTAATGTCTCCCAAAGTGTTATTTCAAGGTTATGGAATCGATTCCATCACACTGGCAATGTTGCAGAGACCAAGGTCAGGTCGTCCGAGGAAAACGACGGTGCGCCAAGATCGTTATCTCTACAATATGGCAAAGCGGCAGAGGTTCCAGAGTGCTGTTAGGCTCAATTCTGACTTTCGAACAGCTACAGGAGTACGTGTGTCATCACAAACAGTCAGAAACAGACTGCATACAGCTAATCTGCCTGCCTACCGACCAGCAGTTCGTCCCATATTGACCTTGAGACACCGAACAGCGCGCTTGCAGTGGGCAAGAGACCATGTGAATTGGCAACTGCGTCACTGGACTCCTGTAGCATGCAGAGACGTTGTCGCGCAGTAATTCGGGATCGTGGTGGACATACTGCCTACTGAAGAGCTTCTCAGACTGTTTAACGGACAAACTGTGAACGTTCCACACAAGCACGGTGTTGTTTTTCATTCTGTTTTTCATGGGTGATTGACATTCGAAGCTGCTCCCACTTAATGCTTCAATGATCTTTGATAAACACAATGAAAATGGTTTCGTTTATTGTTATTGATTATTGAATCATATTTATTTTGAAAATTATTGTTATTTGTTAAGAATAAAACAATTTATGAAATATGATCCTTAACTTTTTTAGTCCAGTGGTAGTAGTCACCCTTGGTAAAAAAAAGTTACTTAGAATATACAAATTGTTTGATATTAATTATTGATATGATAACTCGAAATTCTTTTAATTTCACTGTTTGTTAACTTTAATTACTTACAAATGTTTCCTGCAACAGTTTGGAGAAAATTGTACGTTTCAATAAAGATTTATGTAAAAAAAAAACGGTCTTGATTTTATAGCAGTGCATATTTACATGAAAGTTTGATAAGGTTATATTTTAAATAATTTCCTACATTTCAATATTTTCCATTGATTAAGATTAAAGTCTTAATTAGTTTTGCATGATTGGATTTTACTTAGTAGTTCTAAACAAACAGGTGGTGGTCAGTTAGATTTATTTGTTGTTTATCTCTCATTAGGGATGTCAGGCATTTGATGATAAATTTGTTCAGTCTGTTTAATGGTCTGCAGTAGTAATTAAAAAGGTGGAAAGTTTAAGTCAAGAGAAATTAAAATAAATGTTATGTCTTAATGTGTATTGGTCAGTTGAGAAAGTTCGTTCAATGTGTAAACATCTATTTGAATATGTAAGATTCAACAAATTGTATTTTGGAAATAAACAATGAATAGTTAACTGGAGTGCATTATTAAATACACCTCAAAAGTTCCCTCTTATATTTTGGTGGAGAAATATTAAATATGGATTACAGTAGACATCAGGGTAAGAAAGTATACAAAGTTAAGTGGAAAGACTGCTCCAGAACAGCTTGGGAACCAGGTGAAAGCATCCCTGAATTTCTGATTCGTGACTTTCACGTAAATAAAACACAGTCTGGAAAGATGAAGAAGAAACATCGTCGTCACTGACTGAATTAAAGAATGATCAAATATTGCATGAAACCGGTCATATGCTTCATGTTGGATATAATAACTCAACTTGCACCATATACCACTTGTCTTTTTCTGTGCGCACATCTTTCTTCCGAACTTTTCTTCTTTTTATTTTATTTTTTTTCTACGATGATATATGGAATAAGAATATTTCATTGTATCTAAGAAGTATTTGCATAAAATGTGTTTCCGACAAGTCAAAGCAATATTTAGTTTTCATCTTATGTCAGAGTTCTTTATATTAGTGAGGAATATATATATATGTGCTTACAGTATTAAATATGTGAAATATTAGTGCAAAATTCATAGCCTTTGAAATATGGAATAAGCATATAATGTGAAAAATATTGTGAGATATATGGAATATATGTGAATTCAAAGTTGAAATAATCACATATTTGTGCAAAAAAATAATTTGAAAGCTTTCATTTGAAAAAGAATGTGAAATATAAATCATTCATTATGAAAATGTGATCACAAGTAAAGTGAATATGACCTTTTTAGTGCATAATCAGTAAAAATGTTGTCGACATGTGTTATAGTTTTCATATATTCTTAGTCTTAGTATGGTACTAATAGTTTAGTTTTTGCATGCAATTCAAGGACATATTCATAAAACTTTTGCAACTTTATGAACTTAATTTTGAAGAAATACCAAGGACAAACCATACATTTTATCCGTCTGTGAAGATTTGAAGTAATAAACTGATGTTATATAACAGTGAAGATAACATTTGATGGACAAACTTAATTTCTATGTAACTGTGAAGATGACATTTGACCATTCTAAAGAAAATGTTTTTGCAATTGGAACTGTTATTACAAATTCATGGTGACTTTCCGCTTATTTTAGATTATTTGGAGAACTATATAAACAATACGCTAATTATGAACTGGTCACATTCTTCCTACCAATGTTCAGCAAATTCTGAGGAATCCAAACAGATGTCTGAAGATGAACTTATATTTCTTGATATTGGATTATATGAACTTCGTAAAATGACAATAATAAGTGATATTGAACACATAACAGTGAACAGTAATTTTAATTGACTTGCATTGTTTTATGTTGTTGTTTTTTGTTTTTTTTTCAAGTATTTTTCTTTTCTTCTAATTTTTCATTACTTCATTTAAATTTTATTTTTGGAGACCACAATTTTTTTTTTAAGGAGGAGGGAAATATAGCAGTGCATATTTATATGAAAGTTTGATAAGGTTATATTTTAAATAATTTCCTACATTTCAATATTTTCCATTGATTAAAGCCCGGTATACACGATACAAGTTTTGCATCTAAGTCACCATTCAAGAAAACTTGGATCAAGAAAACTTGAATTCAAGTTTGTGTATACACGATGCAAGAAATTTTGATGTATACACACAAGTTTGGCGGGAGATACAACAAACAAAATGGCATTTTTGGGAGGAGAGGAGGGTGCTGCCCTTTGTATTGCATTATTATGTACAATTGTACTGCGAAGGAGATTAAGCTCCAAAAAGAGGTCAACATGGGCTCGTAAATGGCTTCGAAGGCAACGATGGGATGTATTTCTATGAAGTCTATTAGATCTTCAATCATTTCATTAGTCCTTGTAACTGTCTTTTTCCTGCATTTTGGAGTTTCCTCTTTTCCCGCCATCTTTGCACAACACGTGTAGTTGTTATTATTTACATTCACAAATTGATGCTGATAAAGATTCTGTCTGTCTTCTGATTGGTCAATCTCCATCCAAGTTCCATCCAAGTTGAAAAAAAATAGGATGCATTTCTATTCCATCCAAATCCGTTCAAGTTTTTTGATTCAAGTTTCTTGTATGGTATACACGATCAAAAAACTTGAATTCAAGAAACTTGAATGGAGACTTGGATGCAAAACTTGCATCGTGTATACCGGGCTTAAGATTAAAGTCTTAATTAGTTTTGCATGATTGGATTTTACTTAGTAGTTCTAAACAAACAGGTGGTGGTCAGTTAGATTTATTTGTTGTTTATCTCTCATTAGGGATGTCAGGCATTTGATGATAAATTTGTTCAGTCTGTTTAATGGTCTGCAGTAGTAATTAAAAAGGTGGAAAGTTTAAGTCAAGAGAAATTAAAATAAATGTTATGTCTTAATGTGTATTGGTCAGTTGAGAAAGTTCGTTCAATGTGTAAACATCTATTTGAATATGTAAGATTCAACAAATTGTATTTTGGAAATAAACAATGAATAGTTAACTGGAGTGCATTATTAAATACACCTCAAAAGTTCCCTCTTATAATTTGGTGGAGAAATATTAAATATGGATTACAGTAGACATCAGGGTAAGAAAGTATACAAAGTTAAGTGGAAAGACTGCTCCAGAACAGCTTGGGAACCAGGTGAAAGCATCCCTGAATTTCTGATTCGTGACTTTCACGTAAATAAAACACAGTCTGGAAAGATGAAGAAGAAACATCGTCGTCACTGACTGAATTAAAGAATGATCAAATATTGCATGAAACCGGTCATATGCTTCATGTTGGATATAATAACTCAACTTGCACCATATACCACTTGTCTTTTTCTGTGCGCACATCTTTCTTCCGAACTTTTCTTCTTTTTATTTTATTTTTTTTCTACGATGATATATGGAATAAGAATATTTCATTGTATCTAAGAAGTATTTGCATAAAATGTGTTTCCGACAAGTCAAAGCAATATTTAGTTTTCATCTTATGTCAGAGTTCATTATATTAGTGAGGAATATATATATATGTGCTTACAGTATAAAATATGTGAAATATTAGTGCAAAATTCATAGCCTTTGAAATATGGAATAAGCATATAATGTGAAAAATATTGTGAGATATATGGAATATATGTGAATTCAAAGTTGAAATAATCACATATTTGTGCAAAAAAATAATTTGAAAGCTTTCATTTGAAAAAGAATGTGAAATATAAATCATTCATTATGAAAATGTGATCACAAGTAAAGTGAATATGACCTTTTTAGTGCATAATCAGTAAAAATGTTGTCGACATGTGTTATAGTTTTCATATATTCTTAGTCTTAGTATGGTACTAATAGTTTAGTTTTTGCATGCAATTCAAGGACATATTCATAAAACTTTTGCAACTTTATGAACTTAATTTTGAAGAAATACCAAGGACAAACCATACATTTTATCCGTCTGTGAAGATTTGAAGTAATAAACTGATGTTATATAACAGTGAAGATAACATTTGATGGACAAACTTAATTTCTATGTAACTGTGAAGATGACATTTGACCATTCTAAAGAAAATGTTTTTGCAATTGGAACTGTTATTACAAATTCATGGTGACTTTCCGCTTATTTTAGATTATTTGGAGAACTATATAAACAATACGCTAATTATGAACTGGTCACATTCTTCCTACCAATGTTCAGCAAATTCTGAGGAATCCAAACAGATGTCTGAAGATGAACTTATATTTCTTGATATTGGATTATATGAACTTCGTAAAATGACAATAATAAGTGATATTGAACACATAACAGTGAACAGTAATTTTAATTGACTTGCATTGTTTTATGTTGTTGTTTTTTGTTTTTTTTTCAAGTATTTTTCTTTTCTTCTAATTTTTCATTACTTCATTTAAATTTTATTTTTGGAGACCACAATTTTTTTTTTAAGGAGGAGGGAAATATAGCAGTGCATATTTATATGAAAGTTTGATAAGGTTATATTTTAAATAATTTCCTACATTTCAATATTTTCCATTGATTAAAGCCCGGTATACACGATACAAGTTTTGCATCTAAGTCACCATTCAAGAAAACTTGGATCAAGAAAACTTGAATTCAAGTTTGTGTATACACGATGCAAGAAATTTTGATGTATACACACAAGTTTTGGCGGGAGATACAACAAACAAAATGGCATTTTTGGGAGGAGAGGAGGGTGCTGCCCTTTGTATTGCATTATTATGTACAATTGTACTGCGAAGGAGATTAAGCTCCAAAAAGAGGTCAACATGGGCTCGTAAATGGCTTCGAAGGCAACGATGGGATGTATTTCTATGAAGTCTATTAGATCTTCAATCATTTCATTAGTCCTTGTAACTGTCTTTTTCCTGCATTTTGGAGTTTCCTCTTTTCCCGCCATCTTTGCACAACACGTGTAGTTGTTATTATTTACATTCACAAATTGATGCTGATAAGGATTCTGTCTGTCTTCTGATTGGTCAATCTCCATCCAAGTTCCATCCAAGTTGAAAAAAAATAGGATGCATTTCTATTCCATCCAAATCCGTTCAAGTTTTTTGATTCAAGTTTCTTGTATGGTATACACGATCAAAAAACTTGAATTCAAGAAACTTGAATGGAGACTTGGATGCAAAACTTGCATCGTGTATACCGGGCTTAAGATTAAAGTCTTAATTAGTTTTGCATGATTGGATTTTACTTAGTAGTTCTAAACAAACAGGTGGTGGTCAGTTAGATTTATTTGTTGTTTATCTCTCATTAGGGATGTCAGGCATTTGATGATAAATTTGTTCAGTCTGTTTAATGGTCTGCAGTAGTAATTAAAAAGGTGGAAAGTTTAAGTCAAGAGAAATTAAAATAAATGTTATGTCTTAATGTGTATTGGTCAGTTGAGAAAGTTCGTTCAATGTGTAAACATCTATTTGAATATGTAAGATTCAACAAATTGTATTTTGGAAATAAACAATGAATAGTTAACTGGAGTGCATTATTAAATACACCTCAAAAGTTCCCTCTTATAATTTGGTGGAGAAATATTAAATATGGATTACAGTAGACATCAGGGTAAGAAAGTATACAAAGTTAAGTGGAAAGACTGCTCCAGAACAGCTTGGGAACCAGGTGAAAGCATCCCTGAATTTCTGATTCGTGACTTTCACGTAAATAAAACACAGTCTGGAAAGATGAAGAAGAAACATCGTCGTCACTGACTGAATTAAAGAATGATCAAATATTGCATGAAACCGGTCATATGCTTCATGTTGGATATAATAACTCAACTTGCACCATATACCACTTGTCTTTTTCTGTGCGCACATCTTTCTTCCGAACTTTTCTTCTTTTTATTTTATTTTTTTTCTACGATGATATATGGAATAAGAATATTTCATTGTATCTAAGAAGTATTTGCATAAAATGTGTTTCCGACAAGTCAAAGCAATATTTAGTTTTCATCTTATGTCAGAGTTCATTATATTAGTGAGGAATATATATATATGTGCTTACAGTATAAAATATGTGAAATATTAGTGCAAAATTCATAGCCTTTGAAATATGGAATAAGCATATAATGTGAAAAATATTGTGAGATATATGGAATATATGTGAATTCAAAGTTGAAATAATCACATATTTGTGCAAAAAAATAATTTGAAAGCTTTCATTTGAAAAAGAATGTGAAATATAAATCATTCATTATGAAAATGTGATCACAAGTAAAGTGAATATGACCTTTTTAGTGCATAATCAGTAAAAATGTTGTCGACATGTGTTATAGTTTTCATATATTCTTAGTCTTAGTATGGTACTAATAGTTTAGTTTTTGCATGCAATTCAAGGACATATTCATAAAACTTTTGCAACTTTATGAACTTAATTTTGAAGAAATACCAAGGACAAACCATACATTTTATCCGTCTGTGAAGATTTGAAGTAATAAACTGATGTTATATAACAGTGAAGATAACATTTGATGGACAAACTTAATTTCTATGTAACTGTGAAGATGACATTTGACCATTCTAAAGAAAATGTTTTTGCAATTGGAACTGTTATTACAAATTCATGGTGACTTTCCGCTTATTTTAGATTATTTGGAGAACTATATAAACAATACGCTAATTATGAACTGGTCACATTCTTCCTACCAATGTTCAGCAAATTCTGAGGAATCCAAACAGATGTCTGAAGATGAACTTATATTTCTTGATATTGGATTATATGAACTTCGTAAAATGACAATAATAAGTGATATTGAACACATAACAGTGAACAGTAATTTTAATTGACTTGCATTGTTTTATGTTGTTGTTTTTTGTTTTTTTTTCTAGTATTTTTCTTTTCTTCTAATTTTTCATTACTTCATTTAAATTTTATTTTTGGAGACCACAATTTTTTTTTTAAGGAGGAGGGAAATATAGCAGTGCATATTTATATGAAAGTTTGATAAGGTTATATTTTAAATAATTTCCTACATTTCAATATTTTCCATTGATTAAAGCCCGGTATACACGATACAAGTTTTGCATCTAAGTCACCATTCAAGAAAACTTGGATCAAGAAAACTTGAATTCAAGTTTGTGTATACACGATGCAAGAAATTTTGATGTATACACACAAGTTTTGGCGGGAGATACAACAAACAAAATGGCATTTTTGGGAGGAGAGGAGGGTGCTGCCCTTTGTATTGCATTATTATGTACAATTGTACTGCGAAGGAGATTAAGCTCCAAAAAGAGGTCAACATGGGCTCGTAAATGGCTTCGAAGGCAACGATGGGATGTATTTCTATGAAGTCTATTAGATCTTCAATCATTTCATTAGTCCTTGTAACTGTCTTTTTCCTGCATTTTGGAGTTTCCTCTTTTCCCGCCATCTTTGCACAACACGTGTAGTTGTTATTATTTACATTCACAAATTGATGCTGATAAGGATTCTGTCTTCTGATTGGTCAATCTCCATCCAAGTTCCATCCAAGTTGAAAAAAAATAGGATGCATTTCTATTCCATCCAAATCCGTTCAAGTTTTTTGATTCAAGTTTCTTGTATGGTATACACGATCAAAAAACTTGAATTCAAGAAACTTGAATGGAGACTTGGATGCAAAACTTGCATCGTGTATACCGGGCTTAAGATTAAAGTCTTAATTAGTTTTGCATGATTGGATTTTACTTAGTAGTTCTAAACAAACAGGTGGTGGTCAGTTAGATTTATTTGTTGTTTATCTCTCATTAGGGATGTCAGGCATTTGATGATAAATTTGTTCAGTCTGTTTAATGGTCTGCAGTAGTAATTAAAAAGGTGGAAAGTTTAAGTCAAGAGAAATTAAAATAAATGTTATGTCTTAATGTGTATTGGTCAGTTGAGAAAGTTCGTTCAATGTGTAAACATCTATTTGAATATGTAAGATTCAACAAATTGTATTTTGGAAATAAACAATGAATAGTTAACTGGAGTGCATTATTAAATACACCTCAAAAGTTCCCTCTTATAATTTGGTGGAGAAATATTAAATATGGATTACAGTAGACATCAGGGTAAGAAAGTATACAAAGTTAAGTGGAAAGACTGCTCCAGAACAGCTTGGGAACCAGGTGAAAGCATCCCTGAATTTCTGATTCGTGACTTTCACGTAAATAAAACACAGTCTGGAAAGATGAAGAAGAAACATCGTCGTCACTGACTGAATTAAAGAATGATCAAATATTGCATGAAACCGGTCATATGCTTCATGTTGGATATAATAACTCAACTTGCACCATATACCACTTGTCTTTTTCTGTGCGCACATCTTTCTTCCGAACTTTTCTTCTTTTTATTTTATTTTTTTTCTACGATGATATATGGAATAAGAATATTTCATTGTATCTAAGAAGTATTTGCATAAAATGTGTTTCCGACAAGTCAAAGCAATATTTAGTTTTCATCTTATGTCAGAGTTCATTATATTAGTGAGGAATATATATATATGTGCTTACAGTATAAAATATGTGAAATATTAGTGCAAAATTCATAGCCTTTGAAATATGGAATAAGCATATAATGTGAAAAATATTGTGAGATATATGGAATATATGTGAATTCAAAGTTGAAATAATCACATATTTGTGCAAAAAAATAATTTGAAAGCTTTCATTTGAAAAAGAATGTGAAATATAAATCATTCATTATGAAAATGTGATCACAAGTAAAGTGAATATGACCTTTTTAGTGCATAATCAGTAAAAATGTTGTCGACATGTGTTATAGTTTTCATATATTCTTAGTCTTAGTATGGTACTAATAGTTTAGTTTTTGCATGCAATTCAAGGACATATTCATAAAACTTTTGCAACTTTATGAACTTAATTTTGAAGAAATACCAAGGACAAACCATACATTTTATCCGTCTGTGAAGATTTGAAGTAATAAACTGATGTTATATAACAGTGAAGATAACATTTGATGGACAAACTTAATTTCTATGTAACTGTGAAGATGACATTTGACCATTCTAAAGAAAATGTTTTTGCAATTGGAACTGTTATTACAAATTCATGGTGACTTTCCGCTTATTTTAGATTATTTGGAGAACTATATAAACAATACGCTAATTATGAACTGGTCACATTCTTCCTACCAATGTTCAGCAAATTCTGAGGAATCCAAACAGATGTCTGAAGATGAACTTATATTTCTTGATATTGGATTATATGAACTTCGTAAAATGACAATAATAAGTGATATTGAACACATAACAGTGAACAGTAATTTTAATTGACTTGCATTGTTTTATGTTGTTGTTTTTTGTTTTTTTTTCTAGTATTTTTCTTTTCTTCTAATTTTTCATTACTTCATTTAAATTTTATTTTTGGAGACCACAATTTTTCTTTTAAGGAGGAGGGAAATATAGCAGTGCATATTTATATGAAAGTTTGATAAGGTTATATTTTAAATAATTGCCTACATTTCAATATTTTCCATTGATTAAAGCCCGGTATACACGATACAAGTTTTGCATCTAAGTCACCATTCAAGAAAACTTGGATCAAGAAAACTTGAATTCAAGTTTGTGTATACACGATGCAAGAAATTTTGATGTATACACACAAGTTTTGGCGGGAGATACAACAAACAAAATGGCATTTTTGGGAGGAGAGGAGGGTGCTGCCCTTTGTATTGCATTATTATGTACAATTGTACTGCGAAGGAGATTAAGCTCCAAAAAGAGGTCAACATGGGCTCGTAAATGGCTTCGAAGGCAACGATGGGATGTATTTCTATGAAGTCTATTAGATCTTCAATCATTTCATTAGTCCTTGTAACTGTCTTTTTCCTGCATTTTGGAGTTTCCTCTTTTCCCGCCATCTTTGCACAACACGTGTAGTTGTTATTATTTACATTCACAAATTGATGCTGATAAGGATTCTGTCTTCTGATTGGTCAATCTCCATCCAAGTTCCATCCAAGTTGAAAAAAAATAGGATGCATTTCTATTCCATCCAAATCCGTTCAAGTTTTTTGATTCAAGTTTCTTGTATGGTATACACGATCAAAAAACTTGAATTCAAGAAACTTGAATGGAGACTTGGATGCAAAACTTGCATCGTGTATACCGGGCTTAAGATTAAAGTCTTAATTAGTTTTGCATGATTGGATTTTACTTAGTAGTTCTAAACAAACAGGTGGTGGTCAGTTAGATTTATTTGTTGTTTATCTCTCATTAGGGATGTCAGGCATTTGATGATAAATTTGTTCAGTCTGTTTAATGGTCTGCAGTAGTAATTAAAAAGGTGGAAAGTTTAAGTCAAGAGAAATTAAAATAAATGTTATGTCTTAATGTGTATTGGTCAGTTGAGAAAGTTCGTTCAATGTGTAAACATCTATTTGAATATGTAAGATTCAACAAATTGTATTTTGGAAATAAACAATGAATAGTTAATTGGAGTGCATTATTAAATACACCTCAAAAGTTCCCTCTTATATTTTGGTGGAGAAATATTAAATATGGATTACAGTAGACATCAGGGTAAGAAAGTATACAAAGTTAAGTGGAAAGACTGCTCCAGAACAGCTTGGGAACCAGGTGAAAGCATCCCTGAATTTCTGATTCGTGACTTTCACGTAAATAAAACACAGTCTGGAAAGATGAAGAAGAAACATCGTCGTCACTGACTGAATTAAAGAATGATCAAATATTGCGTGAAACCGGTCATATGCTTCATGTTGGATATAATAACTCAACTTGCACCATATACCACTTGTCTTTTTCTGTGCGCACATCTTTCTTCCGAACTTTTCTTCTTTTTATTTTATTATTTTTCTACGATGATATATGGAATAAGAATATTTCATTGTATCTAAGAAGTATTTGCATAAAATGTGTTTCCGACAAGTCAAAGCAATATTTAGTTTTCATCTTATGTCAGAGTTCATTATATTAGTGAGGAATATATATATATGTGCTTATAGTATAAAATATGTGAAATATTAGTGCAAAATTCATAGCCTTTGAAATATGGAATAAGCATATAATGTGAAAAATATTGTGAGATATATGGAATATATGTGAATTCAAAGTTGAAATAATCACATATTTGTGCAAAAAAATAATTTGAAAGCTTTCATTTGAAAAAGAATGTGAAATATAAATCATTCATTATGAAAATGTGATCACAAGTAAAGTGAATATGGCCTTTTTAGTGCATAATCAGTAAAAATGTTGTCGACATGTGTTATAGTTTTCATATATTCTTAGTCTTAGTATGGTACTAATAGTTTAGTTTTTGCATGCAATTCAAGGACATATTCATAAAACTTTTGCAACTTTATGAACTTAATTTTGAAGAAATACCAAGGACAAACCATACATTTTATCCGTCTGTGAAGATTTGAAGTAATAAACTGATGTTATATAACAGTGAAGATAACATTTGATGGACAAACTTAATTTCTATGTAACTGTGAAGATGACATTTGACCATTCTAAAGAAAATGTTTTTGCAATTGGAACTGTTATTACAAATTCATGGTGACTTTCCGCTTATTTTAGATTATTTGGAGAACTATATAAACAATACGCTAATTATGAACTGGTCACATTCTTCCTACCAATGTTCAGCAAATTCTGAGGAATCCAAACAGATGTCTGAAGATGAACTTATATTTCTTGATATTGGATTATATGAACTTCGTAAAATGACAATAATAAGTGATATTGAACACATAACAGTGAACAGTAATTTTAATTGACTTGCATTGTTTTATGTTGTTGTTTTTTGTTTTTTTTTCTAGTATTTTTCTTTTCTTCTAATTTTTCATTACTTCATTTAAATTTTATTTTTGGAGACCACAATTTTTTTTTAAGGAGGAGGGAAATATAGCAGTGCATATTTATATGAAAGTTTGATAAGGTTATATTTTAAATAATTTCCTACATTTCAATATTTTCCATTGATTAAAGCCCGGTATACACGATACAAGTTTTGCATCTAAGTCACCATTCAAGAAAACTTGGATCAAGAAAACCTGAATTCAAGTTTGTGTATACACGATGCAAGAAATTTTGATGTATACACACAAGTTTTGGCGGGAGATACAACAAACAAAATGGCATTTTTGGGAGGAGAGGAGGGTGCTGCCCTTTGTATTGCATTATTATGTACAATTGTACTGCGAAGGAGATTAAGCTCCAAAAAGAGGTCAACATGGGCTCGTAAATGGCTTCGAAGGCAACGATGGGATGTATTTCTATGAAGTCTATTAGATCTTCAATCATTTCATTAGTCCTTGTAACTGTCTTTTTCCTGCATTTTGGAGTTTCCTCTTTTCCCGCCATCTTTGCACAACACGTGTAGTTGTTATTTTTTACATTCACAAATTGATGCTGATAAGGATTCTGTCTTCTGATTGGTCAATCTCCATCCAAGTTCCATCCAAGTTGAAAAAAAATAGGATGCATTTCTATTCCATCCAAGTCCGTTCAAGTTTTTTGATTCAAGTTTCTTGTATGGTATACACGATCAAAAAACTTGAATTCAAGAAACTTGAATGGAGACTTGGATGCAAAACTTGCATCGTGTATACCGGGCTTAAGATTAAAGTC
Organism: Bathymodiolus brooksi; assembly: GCA_963680875.1. Classification (NCBI taxonomy): domain Eukaryota; kingdom Metazoa; phylum Mollusca; class Bivalvia; order Mytilida; family Modiolidae; genus Bathymodiolus; species Bathymodiolus brooksi. The sequence goes on along the minus strand of OY804581.1, from coordinate 30,687,240 downwards.
TTAATTAGTTTTGCATGATTGGATTTTACTTAGTAGTTCTAAACAAACAGGTGGTGGTCAGTTAGATTTATTTGTTGTTTATCTCTCATTAGGGATGTCAGGCATTTGATGATAAATTTGTTCAGTCTGTTTAATGGTCTGCAGTAGTAATTAAAAAGGTGGAAAGTTTAAGTCAAGAGAAATTAAAATAAATGTTATGTCTTAATGTGTATTGGTCAGTTGAGAAAGTTCGTTCAATGTGTAAACATCTATTTGAATATGTAAGATTCAACAAATTGTATTTTGGAAATAAACAATGAATAGTTAATTGGAGTGCATTATTAAATACACCTCAAAAGTTCCCTCTTATAATTTTATTAATGATCTAAAATGCCAGTTTTATACACATTTAATTTTATCCATCGTGTAATCGAGTGTCTTTGATTTTGCCCATTATTGCAGAAAATATGCAAATTTGGCTGATTTCGACAAAAAAATAAGTCGGAAATACTCCTCTGAAACCCTTGCATTAATTTAATCTAAAACAAAATATATCAAGGTAGCACATGAATATTGTAAGCATGCAGAAAGCTTTCTTCTCAGAAAATTATATTATTTACATTAATATATATTTAATATTTAAAATATATATTCAACATTTTACTTCTATATGAAAATGAAAATTTTCTAGACATTGCCTAAGATAAGAGCATTATTTCAAAAACGTCTTATCTGTTTAAATCAATTTTTAAGATAACAATCTCTTTTCCAAATCTGAATGAAATTCTATATTAGCCTTGTCCAGCTGATGGTTACAGTAATAAATGTCAAAATATGTTGATGAAACAGACACATAAAATAATTAAACCAGACTAGTTAAGCAAAAGTAAACAGTGAAAACATTAAAACATTCTATGATATATAGTGCATATGTTGGAATAGTGTGTTGTTGATCAACTTAGCTTTAGTTTTATCGTATGATGATAACACTGATGAAATAAAATTCTGTTTTTAAATTGCACGAGGTGTCAGATGATTATGAAAATATTTTGAATGACCTGATGCCTGATGACTTAGGTATATAAGCTCAATGCACTTATCAGGAAAATTATTTCAAATGATAGATAATAAAAATAAAACCATGATTGTAGAAATGAAAGCACCTTCTGTTATACCTTCTCCATGTTATTTTTTACATTATCCTGCTTGTATTCTTGCGAGAAAAAAAATATGCTAAACCTGAAATGAGGTAACATCTTATTTGATCCACACAATTTACCCACAATATGATATTTTATACCTCAAGATGTAAGACGCATTGAACATGTCTAAGGCAAACCAAGAGAGGAGAGATAAGGTGATACATACCACCCCTTTTATATTTTGGATCATCGTTTGGATCTCTTAATAAATTTTGAGTCGACCTACCCCTTTTAAATAATAAAAACAAAGTCCCAAGAATGTTTTTCGAAAAGTCTTGTATTTAATTTAATTGCTATATTTTGGATAAAGACATATGAGGATTTTGATACCAATGTTCCATTGATGGGAATGTCTATTGACGTTTTTCATATGATGGGAGAAAACAAATCTGGGTTTGTGGGAAATCGGCATCCATATTTCCCCCAAACCCTCTATGATTTTGCCACGTTTACTTGTATTTATAAATGAGTCGTTGAGTCTCCGTAGCTTGATCAGTCAGGGAGTAGGAACACATTTTATTTGAGAAGAGGCGGAAATAGTTTTTTAATGCTGAACAATGTGAGCGCTGCGTAGCAAGGTGAACATGCTAAGGGAGTTTAAAGACATCCATCCTCAAGAAAATTCCGAAAAAGGTGAAAAACACAGCACAGTAACTTAGGCATTCCAAATGTTCACATAAATATGTACACAATTATAGTTTGTCATTTTCAGCAAGATTGTAATGTTGCGGAGTCAAACGATAAGTTGCAGTGGAAATGTTCTATTTTAGCGATGTATAACAAACGATTATAATTCGATATGCAAATTTAATATTTACAATATTTACAGTTAATTTTTTCACAATCTCAAAACGTTGTTTACCATTCGATTACGATGATCAAACTTCGACTTTCTTTTCGATTAACGATTGCCAAAAACTCCAATTACTTTTCGATTAACGATTACAAAACCTTATAATTACTTCTGGATTAAATTACAATACAAATCTGACTAGACTCTCACTTTCACAGTCTGCTATAAAATTTCACAGCTATCATTAACCCCAATTTAGATTTAGAACAGAAGCAATAAAAGTCATTAATTACTGCAATGCAGGCTACAATTTGAACTTCTGACCTCGATGATGGTATAATAAAAATAGGAAACCCGTTAACCCTGAAAAGTTGTAAATAAAATGTATTACTTAATTTTACACACGATAATCTTATCTCTAAATCAAAATTTAATTTTTACGAATTGAACGATAAAAAATAACTAGTGAAAAACAAAAATGTTTCAATCTAAAATTTAAAACGATTTCTACTCTACTATATAAAAAAGATTCTAACAAACGAAAATATTACGGCACTAATTAATCTAAAATCACTATTGTCTTTTGGTCATGTAACATATGTAAAATTTATTGATAACTGACACATAATTTGTGAAGTAAAAATTATAAATTTTGGCAAAATAATATGGGGCACCCCTTTGACCCATCTTCTACTTCGGATTTGTCAGCGTGTGATAAGAGTTTTATATATATATATATATATATATATATATATATATATATATATATATACGTCTGAAAATTAAACCAAACAGTGTTAGAATTAGATTTTAGAGCTGTCAAATTTTTGTTCTTCCCTCGACGGGATTTGAACCCACACCATATCTTTTTTTTATATCGTTGTGCTAACATTTTAGACGTTTATATATATATATATATATGTATATATATGTATATATTACGAATTTAGTTTGTTACACATATTTTCATTGGTTCTTCAGCCCTGAATGTCAGCATATATTCGGAAAACAGACGGGGTATATATTTCAGTCCCTAAAAAAGATTAAATCATGGACGACAAAACATTACGCTTCACTGAATCAATGGTATAATACGGAATAATAAATGTATTTTTACCAAATTAAATGCTGCTTTTATACTCAAGACGGCTGCATGAACAAAAAAATATTACAACGGTTAATTCCGTCACAAATACCTGATCGATTCAGCAAACTCCTATGTTCCACGGCTGTACCATAACAAATAAACAACACGTTGAGCCTTGACAACTTTCGAAGTCATGGGGCCACACCAAGGTTTTATTTACATGTAGTTAACATTTAAATTATTCGAACTGTTTCGCAAACCCGTTGTTTTGTTATATGATATATTAATGTTATATTTATAAAGTTTATAAAATTTACTACATATGAAACTGTATTGATTTAGAAATTTAGTACAATATTTTCCTTCATGAGACACCCTATATGACGTGACACATATTTTGATGTCATTGAAGAATGACGTGAAAGGTACGGAAACGGACATCTAGAGATACGAAAAATGAAAATAAAAGAGGCAAATTTATTTAATACAGTTGGATGTTGTATTTAAAAAAAAAAGGTTAAATCCGTAATATATCTGTTATTCAGCTATCAGACAGAGTATATAATGTGACATTCCCGGCTTAAGATGTATATTCCCTTCGGCTGCGCCTCAGGGAATATAGATCCTAAGCCGGGAATGTCACATTATATACCCTGTCTGATAGCTGAATAACATATAATATATATATATATATATATATATATATACGTCTGAAAATTAAACCAAACAGTGTTAGAATTAGATTTTAGAGCTGTCAAATTTTTGTTCTTCCCTCGACGGGATTTGAACCCACACCATTGTTACACTGCAGCACCATTCGCTTAGCCTTACGTCCAGCGCCCTAGACCACTCGACTACATCCACTCCCTATATATATATATAACCACAAATTTGGAGAGATGAAATTTTGGCTACAGCTTGGATGGAATACATAATTATATAACAATATCGTTCATAGTTCACAGAGAGTGCAATAATATTCAATTATGGAAAAATATTCTTCATTACTGTGGACTGCTATATTGACGAAATTGTCATTTTCATTGATTGTTTTAATTCCTCGTGCAGTAATCTGTTAAACGGCATTTAATTGCTCAGAAAGAACACCAGTTTGTTATCTTTACACCCATTGGATATTGAATTTCGAATCTCGAATTTCAGATATTGAATCTCGAATTTCGAATGATCCTTCTGTGCTTTCTAACAAGTTGATTTGACTGTTAAGCGTGCGTCACTTACTGATTACCTGTTACATTTTGATGATCTGATGATGATATCTGTGACAATAGAAAATGTACGAAATTGTTTGTGATATATCAACATTTTTCAATTAAATTTTCAGATTGAATCGATCGCCATTGGTTTAATTCACAGACCTCCATCTTGGTATAGATTATCGTTAACAACGTCCATGAACTCTCACGCAAAAATAATTTTCCTTCAAGAAGACAAAGACAAAAGCCGAATATTTTTATTTTTCAACTCCGATCAAGGTCAGGAATTCGAATTCCCCTTCGAACTCGTACCGTCTCGAACTTACTACACTCGTGTGTTAACAGTTACAAGACAGAATAACACATCTACAGCATCAAGTATTCTTATATTTGATCGAGTTAAGTTTAGCAACCTTATTGAATTCAAAGCATGTGAGTACTAATATTATTTTGTTTTCAAAGTACAAAGTATAGATAATGATGTGCATATATTTGAAAATATGTGTAGTTTACCAGCACTATTGAGTAAGTGATTGATGTTTATATCCGAATGATAGTTTTAGCTATATCTATGACCAGGACAAATAAATGTTTGATGAAGTGATGCTACCGCCATCCTTAATACTAGACTACCACGTTAGCTCATTAAACTAGCTGTCTGTATGCGGAGTTTTCGCTACACTCGTCATCATTATCCTTACTCCTGAGTCAACAAGTCTTTGTTCGTATTCCTGAATGTGGCTTGGTTATGCACTAAAGCAGTAAATACTAATTTTATAGTCACTGATTTTACTCGACGAAACCACAATTATCCACATTCTAGACAAGCATGATAACCATTGCTCATTGTAAAACAGTTCTATTAAAGAGAGACGATGGTCTCGACCATTATCTAAATATTAGATTGTATACAAGGTCAAGGATTTATATAGTAGAAAGGATTCGAATCTCGTATTTTCTCGCTTTATCTCGCGTGGCGAGGTTTTATGCTACAACAGAGCAAAAATTAATTCATTTCTTTTTGAAATGCCTTAAGAATTCGTAGGAAAATCAACCAATTACACCAAAGTTCGTGTTATTCATCGTCTATATACTACACTACACAAAACAATCCCTGGATTTGCAGATATAGGTTCAATGGAAAAGTTTATTTTTATTTTTTCTGTATCACCCCTCATACACGTAAAATAAAAAAAAGTACAGTAAGCTTTCATACATTTAAAAACATATTAAAAATGATAAAACACTTGAAAGAAACCAATCACGCCAAGTTTTGTTCTATATATCGAATACACATTTATACACTTTGCTATGCCGATTTCATGTAAACAAGGAAGTTTATTGATTTCTAAATAGGCCACCCCCATTTCCGCCAAGAACGCCGCCATTTTGTCAAATGACGGTAAACAATCCTTAATAAATACAAATCGGGAGCACTGTTTTCAATAAACTCCTTCTATACATTGGAAAATATTTATATTATCACAAAAATGACGGCTCCGCTTCAATATTCGGTATGATGAGAGAAGAGAGGAGTTTGAAAATTAAATTCGAGTCTTGACCGCCCATAATAGGCGGGATTATGAAGGTCAAAAGGGAAAATCGATTAATGTTAATTATTGATGAAATATGGGCGATGCATCTACAAAAAGTCGATACTTTATTAATGATTGGTATTTAGGACAGATATTTTCACTTTATACCTGTAATTATGGTTTTATATACTTACAAATACTGGTTTAAAATGTTGAAGCGATGGAAATTTCCACCATTAATCAAGGCACGCGCATCGTCAACGAATTGCACTATGCATGGGTAATCTCGCCACGCAGCATATTTACATACAATCTATGTTAAATCTCCCCGATTAATATCCTTCCTACTATATAAATCCTTGACAAGGTCATCGTAAGATTTATTATTTCAATACATACCATATACAATATCATGGATGTATCACAACGTTATACAATATACAAATGTATTTTACAGATTTTACCAAAGCAGAATATCACACGCTCTATCAAATGGCAGTCCAATACAAAAACACCAGAAATAGAGGCATTCACCCAATCAAGTACCTATACAGAAGTAAACCAAGGCCATATTTTGATAGGATATTTGAGCAGGATAATGGGGTGATGTATCCGTACAGGAAGGACTTTAATGGCGACACATCTTCTATAATTAATGGGTGCATTAATGGTCTTTTCTTCAGCACATCTCTAGATCTACGGACACATAAACCACCGCTGAACTCGTATTTCGGTGAAACAAGACTAAGCATTAATGCTTTGGAACTATTTCATTGCAACTGCAACCTGTATTTCGTGGATTTTTACTGTCATTATCATGCGCACTATGTAACAGTTCTGTTGACACCAATGAATTCACAAACTGATATCTTTTGTCGAGACAGATTATTAAGGTTGAATATATACGACAATCCATTTATGCTTTTGAAATGGTCGCGAAATGGATGGCACGTGCTTGCCGATCATAATGTCCATGTTGAGGTGTTTTATACCGAAAAAATTGACATATCATATATACAGCGACAAAATATTGGGTTCATTAACAAAGTTATACCATTAGGAAGAGGACGTAGTAAGTTGCTTGGCATTCCTAAAAACAAGGAGTGCTCGATTTGTAATATTACCAAGGAATGACAGGAAGTGTGCTCAATTTATAATATATTACTAAGGAATGACACGAAAAGAGTGCTCGATTTATAATATTACTAAGGAATGGTAAACAACGTTTTGAAATTGTGAAAAAAATAACTGTAAATATTGTAAATATTAAATTTGCATATCGATTTATAATATAATTAAAACATGCTAGCTGTCTCACATTCTGTAGAATTCATTTGCAATATCAATTTGAGGGAAGAATACATTAAATTAAAAGACAAAAAACAAAAGACAAAATTAGTGAAACATAGAACAAACAAAGAAAACATCGACCAACACAATGGCCGAAAGAAAAAGGACAAAATGATAAACAACGATCTACAAAGATTACATAGAAAACTAAAGATTGAGTAACACGAATTCCACTAAAACCGGGGGTGAACTCAGGTGCTCCGGAATGGTTAGCTATTCCTGCTCCACATGTGACACCCATCGTGTTACTGTTAAACGACACGAACATCATCTGATTATGGAAATCATGTTTGACACCAGTATAATAAAGAAATAGAAATAACATAAATAGAACATGAACCCCCTACAAAACAAATGGGAGTCGATACGAATCGAACATCGTATTTTTGCGGAAATCGTGGTTTCGGGTTTGTTTCGTATCTGATCTGTTTTTACTAGTTTTCATAACATGATAGCATCAGTCAAATGTCCTATTTAAGTAAACTGATAATCAATTAGGCAGTAAAGAGGGTTTTTGTTTTTAATCGATATCATTAATCGCTCACTATCCTGGCCTGGCATAGTATGTTAAATATGTTACCTTCTAATTACTATAATCAGCAATATACTCCAAAGAAAGATAACTCCACTTATAGCTATTAAAGCGATCTCAGCTGCACTCATGTCTTCAGGAGCTACATGTATGTATTATGTTCTCCGATTCCTAAATAAAGAGTGGGTTTCAACTGTATGATTCAAAATTATCCTATAAAATTGCATAACCTGTATATTATTTAAAGTTAGATTAGAGATACTGAAATCGTTCTATATAGTAAAAAAATAATAATATATATAGAAGTTGATTTTTTATTTGTTTTTAAGTAAGTACATAAAAGATAAATATAAAACCAATTTAGACATTTACATTAAACATCAAATATCAACACAAAGACCAGCCAGTCAACCAATCAAAACAAAGACGTTTTTGTGGTAACACATACAACATAGGTTTGATTTTTTTTGTTTTTTTTTGTTTCAGAAAATACTTGCTTTTGAATTTTTGTGTTGAAACGTGAAATCGAAACATTCTCATAAAATGGTTATCATGACTATAATGTAAAAATAAATCATGTATTATCTATGAGTAATAAAAATATAGGATTCGCTGAAGATTTAACAGCAAATAAATTAGCGTCCAAGTTGCGTTGCTCTTGTATTAAAATATAATATAATATCCATAGATAGAGTGGAGAAGACTCCATAAATTTGTTTAACTTGTGTCTAATCCATTTTGTCTATTTAATTGACGAACAAAGTATGTTTAAACTAAACCAGTAGATAAATATACAATACTTGTGCATTGTCGAAGCATATAGGTAATATGTGTATGAGGCTTAGAAACGGGGGAAAAGGCGAGGCTTGGCCGAGCCTTTTCCCGCGTTTCGCGCCGAATACATACCATTTACATACATAGTGTGGTGGTACAAGACTTTGTATCAGGTCGAGTCTGTTGTGTGAACTAGTATCACTACGAGTCGCGATAGCGACGAGTTGTGATGCGGTTTGTTCACGCAACAGACAAGACCTGATACACAGTCTTGTACCACCACACTATGTATGTAATAAGTTTATCTAACATTTCAATAAAAACGAATTTTAAGCAAATAGCAAGGGTTGAATTAAAATGTGTACAATACTCTGAGGGAGACTACATTTTGTGTAAGACGTCACGTTATTTTTTCCGTTCATTCACCAACGTCAGGTCAGTGTTTTGTCTCGCATTTTAATGGTATGACGTCATATCAAAGTAGTTCGACAGAGAACGTCTCGTGCAACGTCGCGCCATTCTTTTATCACCACAGTGTGGTGATGCAGCATCTTGTATCAGACATCTTGTATCAGACAGGTGACTTTCGTTAATTTCAAAGGAAAACGTATATAATGTTAGATAAACACATTTACCTATATGCTTCGACAGTGCACATGTATTGTATTTATCCTGCAATTTTAAATCGTAAATAAACGTTTACTGGACGATGATAAAAGTATTTGAAATAATTTTGTGTATGTATTTGAAAACAATATCCCCCGATGTGCTCCGTTTTACATTTGTATGTTCTATTTATAACTGACCAATATCAAAAAAAATATTGGGCAGGATATATTGGTTGGTAAAAGCTATCATTGCAGGATAAATATTGTAATATGCTACTAAATGTCACTTGCAATTGTAGATGGGATGCCGGAATATTTGATCCATTTTTATATTACCCTGATATAGACATGTGAGATCTGAAAAAGAGTAAATACTAACGGAATTGACAAACATTTATGTTTAGAGCAGGGAACAAAATTCTAAACTTTATTGTCACAAACCAAATCCCCATACATTTCTAATGGCAGTCAAAAATCATTGCACCGCTTCTTCTTCTTCTTCTTTCGGTATAGAACAGGAGTCGTTGCCGACTGTTTCAAGTTCTGTTAATCTACACGTGTCAGGCACACACAGATGTAGTCCCCTAGTCTATCTACATTTAAAACGTTCCTTATTTTTACAATTAAAATTATATACATGGGGTCCATGTCTAGCAACTGGCGGGGCTAACCATAAGGTTAGCCCTAAACTCCTCGATGGTAGCTGCGACAACTGTGCTGGCTGGTAGGAGGTTCCAGTCTCTGACTGTTCGTTGGAAGAAGGAATTCCTGTACGTTTCGTTGTTGGTTCTTTCTTGGAAAAGGCGATGTTGGCCTTTTGTCCTGCTGTCGTTATGCCTAATATATAAATCCCTGTGGATGTCAATCAGGTTGTGCTGGATCTTGTATAGAATGCATAGTCTACTGTTCTGTCTTCTCTGTTCTAAGCTTTGCCAACCAAGTGATGTTATCATGTTGGTCACACAACCAGGCGTTCGGTCGGTGTAATTGTTGGTGACAAAGCGTGCGGCTCTTCTCTGTATGTTCTCCAATGCCTTGATCTTACTTTGGCTAGTTGGATCCCATACAGTCGCTGCGTATTCGATGATTGGTCTCACAATTGCGGTGTAGCTTGTCTCCTTGACTGTCCTCGTGCAGTCTTTCAAGTTCCTTCTAATAAATCCAAGAGTTTTATTTCCTTTGGCAGCTACATTGTCCACATGTTTGTCCCAGGATAAGTTGTTGGTTAGGGTGACTCCTAGATATTTGTTGGAGTCAACTATCTCCAGTGTGTGGCCATGAAGCTGGTAGTTGGTATGAATAGCGGTCTTGGACTTATTAGGTGCCACTCTAATGACTGCATTTTCTCGGGTTGAAGCTCATCTGCTATCTATTTCCCCAATTTTCCAGTGCGGTTAGGTCTTCCTGTAATGGTTGGCTGTCTATAGTCCCATTTATGGCTCGGAATAAGATGGTGTCATCCGCAAAAAGTCGAGTTTCTGAATGTATGATGGTCTCTGGCATATCATTAATGTAGGCTAAGAACAGGAGGGGACCTAGCACTGAGCCCTGTGGTACTCCTGACAGGACTTGAGCTGATGTTGACTTTGCTCCTTCCAGCACTACATTTTGGTTTCGGTTTTCCAAGAACGACTTGATCCATGTAACGGTGCTGTGGTTAACTCCATAGTACGAAAGTTTGTGCAATAGTCTGGCATGTGGGACCTTGTCGAATGCCTTAGCAAAGTCTAACAAGATTATGTCGACTTGTGATCCTTTTGCTAAGCGTTTAACTATTTCCTGTACGGTGATGACGAGTTGTGATTCACAAGATCGCTTGTATCTAAAACCATGTTGCGCGTCTGATAAAATGTTGTTGGCATCGAAATGTTTCATTATGCCACTATGTATGATATGTTCCATTATTTTGCATGCTATTGATGTCAGTGATACTGGTCTATAATTTGCTGCTATGTGTCTTTCACCTTTTTTAAAGATGGGAACAACCCATACATCTCTCCAGTCTTGGGGAACTGCTCCAATGTCGAGGGAGTGCCTGTAGATCTGCGTTAAAATAGGAGCCAGCTGTTGTGCTGCGGATCTAAGTATAAATGCAGGGACTTCGTCTGGGCCTGTAGCCCTATGTGGTTTCTGGTTCTTTAACAGTTTGTAGACTCCGTGTTCGGTGATGTTTATGTTCGTCATTGATGGAAATGGACTTGGTCCTTTGTCTGGGAAGTTTGTATGGTTTTCATTGGTAAAGCTTGATTTAAACTGCTCGTTAAGAATATTAGCTTTGCTTTGGTTGTCACTTTTTAGAAATCCTTGTTGGTTCTTCAGTGGTGCAACTCCTATAAATTCCTGGCCCTTGCTCTTGATGTATGACCATAGTTTATTGGTGTTATCTTTGTCGCATATTACGTCAGTCATGTATGTCTTGCCTGCTTTCCTGATTTCATACTGGACTTCTGTTTGTAGTCTTTTATATCTATCCTTGTCTTTTTTCTTTTTTGTTTTCCTGGCTTTAGCATGAGCTCTGTGTTTTTGGTTGATTTTTCCTCTGATGTCAGTATTCATCCAAGGTTGAGTGTGTTTTGGCTTGGTCATTTTGGTTGGTACTCTCTTGTCTATAATAAATTTTATTTCTGTTTTAAATGACTGCCACATACTTTCGATATTTTGGTGGGTTTCATTCTTAAAGGTGGATCCAAATTCTGCTATATCTTTTTGTATGTTGTGTACCTCAGCTTTTTTCCATAGAAAAATGTTCCGCCTTGTTGGTTTAGGTTTAACTGGTTTGCAGGCTACATCTAATAGGACTATATCGTGATCGTTATTTCCTATGGATGGTAATGGTTTACAGCGTTGTTTAAATGATGGATGTGTTGTAAAAAACAAATCAAGTGTATTTTCCTTCCTCGTTGGGAAATCTACTAACTGTTCAAGACCGTTGTCCGCTATGGTGTCTAGGTATGCTTGATTTGTGTGTGTAGGATATTGATTCGTTTGGATTGACTGCTCAGACCAACAGATTTCGGGAAGATTGAAGTCACCGCCAATAATCAAGATATCTTTTTTACGTTTGATCCCGACCGAGTCCATTATCTTCTTCCTTAAAAAGTTTGTTATCAATATCACTTACTTGTATTGGTGGTCTATAGTAAGCTGCTATTTTCATTTTCTTTTCTCCTTCGATTGTTATTGTCCCACTTATTAGTTCTAAGTTCTTGCTTCGTGTGATGTTACTAAGCAGCAGTTCGTTTCTGGCTGCTATCAACACTCCTCCATGTGGATCCGATGGCCTGTCCCTCCTTTCGATGTCATAGTTAAGATATGGTGGTAGAATCTCACTAGACTTTATGCTGGAGTCTAGCCATGTCTCTGTGCCTAGGATTATATCTGGTTTTGATGACTCGATTAACGCCTCAAGCAAATTTCCTTTCTTCCTTAAGCTTGGAAAATTAATGTTCAATATGCGTATGTTCTTGTTGCCGTTTTGTCTATTTTGATGGAGCTCGTTATTTGTTTTGGTGGTATGTTTCGGTGACGATGTCATGAGAGGGGATCCTGCATTTCTCAACGGTGATAACAATGAATAGTTGGAACCAACGCTTGATCTAGATGTAGATGGTAGAGACATGTCTGACAGACTATCGAGTCTGGATGGATGGGTTGATACGTTTATTGTTGGCTCTAGTGGGTTTTCTGGTACATGGTATACTATAGAAGACGAATTGTTTTGTTAGGAGCATGATGGGCATGTCCATTTTTCATCACTGTTGCCAATGTTGTTGAATTCATCAGTTGTCATACCTAGACACGACTTGTGAATCCACTTATAGCAGTCATCACAAGCTATAACGTTTGTTTTACATGCTTTGTCACAAATGCCACAAGGAAATCGAGGACGTCTGGGCCCTGGGTTTGGTTCAATGCCCGATAACAGGAGTAGTACGAGATGATGGGAGTTTGTGTCCTTTACTGTAAACAATATGCATTGAGTGTGTTGTTTGTTATAGAGAAACCAATAATACACATTTACTGTAGGGGTAGATGAGATCTCGTATTGTTCTGAGAAATATATGTTCAACCCGTTACTAAAGTCTTTGTGTTGGAATGGGCAGGGTATTGATGTTCTATTCCTGTCTCGATTCTGTATATTATCTATACATTATTGAACTTGTTCTCGTTCTGAAGATGTATGAAATATTTGTCTCTGATCATTAAGCCATAAACAATTAATCAATACATATCAATATAAGTAATTACAGTTGGAAATGTGTTCTTAAGTATTCACAGTACTCACGCATTCGGAGAACTTGGGACAATCATACGATTTGCACTTGGAAGTTCGTATAAATTACCTTAATTTCTGTACACTGTATTGTTCATTGAACTTCGACATCAAAACTTCAATAATAAGATTTATTCATATGAGGAATAAATCCAGTTATCCACAGCTAATCGGACAATTTTTCCCGCAAACATTTGATTCTTCACAGATTTGAGCAAGAGTTATCCCGCTTTAATTTGACGGGTGTTACGTGACAATTTGCTGTGACATCATACTTCCTTTCTGAATCTGCAATCGAAGAGCAAGGTCACAGAAAAAAATTGATCAAGGGGAAAAGTGTTTTTAAAATTCCCCACCCACCCTCACCAATTATCTGTCAATGCATATATAGAAGTTTTGTTCGTTTTTCTGCTGTTGTTATTTTATTTTCCAGATATAGTCCGTCCCCTAGGTGAAACCTATCGTCACGGCTGGAGGAAAGCGAAAATAGCGACACAAAGTAATCATATTATGTTGTAACCCGAATAATCCAGTCGTTATATTACGCTTTGCTATATTAACGCCTGAACGACTTTCTCAATAAAACGCGTCAATCGGAAGCTTCAAATTAGCAATGCATTCTGGGTATAAACTGCGCGTTGTGACTTTTGGCACTAAAAGAAGGAGGAGCTTAGGAAATGTTTGTCAACATAGGTCAATGGAGTGTTCAGGTGTCAAATGTTTTCATTGTACCCACGTGCTTGACCTTACTAATCTAAAAGGTGAAAAGAGAAGAAATGTAGGAAAATTAAATAATGAATTAAACATCGTTAATCAACTTGTCGATTTCCATTTCTTGTTGTTTGTAAACATTACCGGTAATTGAAAGAACCGCCTTGCGTATATTCGGCAAATAATCATCGCTGATTGGCTCTCTCTCTTTCAGAGAGCAGCTGACGCGTTTTTATCACAAGGAGAGTTCAAGCCCTCATTCAGCGATAGTGCCGATAGAGGGTGCAGTATTATTCGAGTTAATTATGTTGTTTTATTTTAATGGATTTGCTTATAGGCTGAGCTTCTGTTCCCAGGGCCAGCATTTTGATATTTTCATGGATAATGTGGATATGGTTTATATGAACATTATGATTTGTTGGAATATTATAATGGTTATGTGTATATATTTCGGGCCTGCCATTGACGTTTGCCGGCGGCTCATTATCTCCAAGCCGTGGCCGTACAATTTGTACAATTTGCCATTACAAAACAATCAATAAAAGCTTATTGTTTATTATTTGTCTATGTTTATACTGCCCCGAATAGTCTTGGATAACAAATAAACAAAAATTTACAAACCAATATGTCAAAACCTTATTGATCATTTATCTTAAGAGCATTCTCGTGTATGCCAATAACTAGAGATTTGAGTTGGTAGATATGTATATATACAGGTAAATTATCCAATTTAGCATGTTCAGGTAGAGTATCCTCAAATTCATATTACCTAACATAAGGAAATAATAGGGCAATCTTTTTATTTTATTTATATAAGGAAAACTACAAAGGTCAACAAATATGAAATTAAATATTTCCAACAAAATGTTGTCGAGTACAGTGAAACCTGTTTAAACCGAACCCCAAATAAACCGAAATCTTGCATAAATCGAACTTTAAATAAAGTCCTAATGCAAGACATCTTTGTTAATTTAACTTGTATAAACTGAACATCTGTATATTCCGAATACAAAAGTTGATCCCCAGGAGATTAGGTTTAGACAGGTTTAACTTATTCATCATACCTTGTAAGCCGAGTAGTATCAACATGAGGCACACCTTTGGTTTCCTCCACCACACTCTTTACCTTTAGAATGGCGCTTATTTTACTATAAACATATGCAAAATATATTTTATTTACACTCGAATTACATGTAATTAATTTGATACAGCCCTATATGATAACGTTTGTTATTTACTTGTGGCAGGTCGGTGGTTTCCCACTGGTTTCACATGTAATTAATTTGATACAGCCCTATATGATAACGTTTGTTATTTACTTGTGGCAGGTCGGTGGTTTCCCACTGGTTTCAACCAACAACAAAACTGAAGGACACGCTATAATGGAAATATTGTTGAATGTAGTGTTAAGCGACACCAATAACTTTTCTGTTGTGTTTTTGCTGTACATATTTGTACTAGTGAACATAAAAATACACCCTTTCAATCGCTATTATAAAAATACACCCTTTCAATCGCTATTATAAAAATACACCCTTTCAATCGCTATTATAAAAATACACCCTTTCAATCGCTATTATAAAAATACACCCTTTCTATCGCTATTATAAATATACACCCTTTCAATCGCTATTATAAAAATACACCCTTTCAATCGCTATTATAAAAATACACCCTTTCAATCGCTATTATAAAAATACACCCTTTCAATCGCTATTATAAAAATACACCCTTTCTATCGCTATTATAAAAATACACCCTTTCAATCGCTATTATAAAAATACACCCTTTCAATCGCTATTATAAAAATACACCCTTTCAATCGCTATTATAAAAATACACCCTTTCAATCGCTATTATAAAAATACACCCTTTCAATCGCTATTATAAAAACACACCCTTTCAATCGCTATTATAAAAATACACCCTTTCAATCGCTATTATAAAAATACACCCTTTCAATCGCTATTATAAAAATACACCCTTTCAATCGCTATTATAAAAATACACCCTTTCAATCGCTATTATAAAAATACACCCTTTCAATCGCTATTATAAAAATACACCCTTTCAATCGCTATTATAAAAATACACCCTTTCAATCGCTATTATAAAAATACACCCTTTCAATCGCTATTATAAAAATACACCCTTTCAATCGCTATTATAAAAATACACCCTTTCAATCGCTATTATAAAAATACACCCTTTCAATCGCTATTATAAAAATACACCCTTTCAATCGCTATTATAAATATACACCCTTTCAATCGCTATTATAAAAATACACCCTTTCAATCGCTATTATAAAAATACACCCTTTCAATCGCTATTATAAAAATACACCCTTTCAATCGCTATTATAAAAATACACCCTTTCAATCGCTATTATAAAAATACACCCTTTCAATCGCTATTATAAAAATACACCCTTTCAATCGCTATTATAAAAATACACCCTTTCAATCGCTATTATAAAAATACACCCTTTCAATCGCTACTATAAAAATATACCCTTTCAATCGCTATTATAAAAATATACCCTTTCAATCGCTATTATAAAAATATACCCTTTCAATCGCTATTATAAAAATATACCCTTTCAATCGCTATTATAAAAATACACCCTTTCAATCGCTATTATAAAAATACACCCTTTCAATCGCTATTATAAAAATACACCCTTTCAATCGCTATTATAAAAATACACCCTTTCAATCGCTACTATAAAAATATACCCTTTCAATCGCTATTATAAAAATATACCCTTTCAATCGCTATTATAAAAATATACCCTTTCAATCGCTATTATAAAAATATACCCTTTCAATCGCTATTATAAAAATACACCCTTTCAATCGCTATTATAAAAATACACCCTTTCAATCGCTATTATAAAAATACACCCTTTCAATCGCTATTATAAAAATACACCCTTTCAATCGCTACTATAAAAATATACCCTTTCAATCGCTATTATAAAAATACACCCTTTCAATCGCTATTATAAAAATATACCCTTTCAATCGCTACTATAAAAATACACCCTTTCAATCGCTATTATAAAAATACACCCTTTCAATCGCTATTATAAAAATACACCCTTTCAATCGCTATTATAAAAATATACCCTTTCAATCGCTACTATAAAAATACACCCTTTCAATCGCTATTATAAAAATACACCCTTTCAATCGCTATTATAAAAATACACCCTTTCAATCGCTATTATAAAAATACACCCTTTCAATCGCTATTATAAAAACACACCCTTTCAATCGCTATTATAAAAATACACCCTTTCAATCGCTATTATAAAAATATACCCTTTCAATCGCTACTATAAAAATACACCCTTTCAATCGCTATTATAAAAATACACCCTTTCAATCGCTATTATAAAAATACACCCTTTCAATCGCTATTATAAAAATACACCCTTTCAATCGCTACTATAAAAATACACCCTTTCAATCGCTATTATAAAAATACACCCTTTCAATCGCTATTATAAAAATACACCCTTTCAATCGCTATTATAAAAATACACCCTTTCAATCGCTATTATAAAAATACACCCTTTCAATCGCTATTATAAAAATACACCCTTTCAATCGCTACTATAAAAATATACCCTTTCAATCGCTATTATAAAAATATACCCTTTCAATCGCTATTATAAAAATATACCCTTTCAATCGCTATTATAAAAATATACCCTTTCAATCGCTATTATAAAAATACACCCTTTCAATCGCTATTATAAAAATACACCCTTTCAATCGCTATTATAAAAATACACCCTTTCAATCGCTATTATAAAAATACACCCTTTCAATCGCTACTATAAAAATATACCCTTTCAATCGCTATTATAAAAATATACCCTTTCAATCGCTATTATAAAAATATACCCTTTCAATCGCTATTATAAAAATATACCCTTTCAATCGCTATTATAAAAATACACCCTTTCAATCGCTATTATAAAAATACACCCTTTCAATCGCTATTATAAAAATACACCCTTTCAATCGCTATTATAAAAATACACCCTTTCAATCGCTACTATAAAAATATACCCTTTCAATCGCTATTATAAAAATACACCCTTTCAATCGCTATTATAAAAATATACCCTTTCAATCGCTACTATAAAAATACACCCTTTCAATCGCTATTATAAAAATACACCCTTTCAATCGCTATTATAAAAATACACCCTTTCAATCGCTATTATAAAAATATACCCTTTCAATCGCTACTATAAAAATACACCCTTTCAATCGCTATTATAAAAATACACCCTTTCAATCGCTATTATAAAAATACACCCTTTCAATCGCTATTATAAAAATACACCCTTTCAATCGCTATTATAAAAACACACCCTTTCAATCGCTATTATAAAAATACACCCTTTCAATCGCTATTATAAAAATATACCCTTTCAATCGCTACTATAAAAATACACCCTTTCAATCGCTATTATAAAAATACACCCTTTCAATCGCTATTATAAAAATACACCCTTTCAATCGCTATTATAAAAATACACCCTTTCAATCGCTATTATAAAAATACACCCTTTCAATCGCTATTATAAAAATACACCCTTTCAATCGCTATTATAAAAATACACCCTTTCAATCGCTACTATAAAAATATACCCTTTCAATCGCTATTATAAAAATACACCCTTTCAATCGCTATTATAAAAATATACCCTTTCAATCGCTACTATAAAAATACACCCTTTCAATCGCTATTATAAAAATACACCCTTTCAATCGCTATTATAAAAATACACCCTTTCAATCGCTATTATAAAAATATACCCTTTCAATCGCTACTATAAAAATACACCCTTTCAATCGCTATTATAAAAATACACCCTTTCAATCGCTATTATAAAAATACACCCTTTCAATCGCTATTATAAAAATACACCCTTTCAATCGCTATTATAAAAACACACCCTTTCAATCGCTATTATAAAAATACACCCTTTCAATCGCTATTATAAAAATATACCCTTTCAATCGCTACTATAAAAATACACCCTTTCAATCGCTATTATAAAAATACACCCTTTCAATCGCTATTATAAAAATACACCCTTTCAATCGCTATTATAAAAATACACCCTTTCAATCGCTACTATAAAAATACACCCTTTCAATCGCTATTATAAAAATACACCCTTTCAATCGCTATTATAAAAATACACCCTTTCAATCGCTATTATAAAAATATACCCTTTCAATCGCTATTATAAAAATACACCCTTTCAATCGCTATTATAAAAATACACCCTTTCAATCGCTATTATAAAAATATACCCTTTCAATCGCTATTATAAAAATACACCCTTTCAATCGCTATTATAAAAATACACCCTTTCAATCGCTACTATAAAAATACACCCTTTCAATCGCTATTATAAAAATACACCCTTTCAATCGCTATTATAAAAATACACCCTTTCAATCGCTACTATAAAAATATACCCTTTCAATCGCTATTATAAAAATATACCCTTTCAATCGCTATTATAAAAATATACCCTTTCAATCGCTATTATAAAAATACACCCTTTCAATCGCTATTATAAAAATACACCCTTTCAATCGCTATTATAAAAATACACCCTTTCAATCGCTACTATAAAAATATACCCTTTCAATCGCTATTATAAAAATATACCCTTTCAATCGCTACTATAAAAATATACCCTTTCAATCGCTATTATAAAAATATACCCTTTCAATCGCTACTATAAAAATATACCCTTTCAATCGCTATTATACCCGAGGTTTTGTTGTTGTTGTTTGTATCCTTGTTCTACGAAACTACATAGGTGTTCTTTTCAGATTTATTTCATTTATATATAAATAAACAAGCTTAATATGAAAGTAAATTAATAACCTCTCAAGTTCATTCTTCTTCTCTAATAGTTTATCCTCTTGGAGTGGTGTTCCAATCTTCACCAATGTCCCAACAATGTTAACTCTAGTTATCTGAAATTTATGTTTCTGTATGTCATACTGTTTAAAAGTTTACAGATATAAGTACAAACCATACATCATTTTCGAACTTTCCACATAACTGTATACTATTTTCAGTAGTAATTCAGCTATATTCACAAGGGGAACAAGTGTAATGAGGTGGCAGTGATATTGATCTATACAAGAATGTCGAATAAGTGATAATGACTGTCTGGTGCTAAAATCGAACAAAAAGTGATGAGATCTCACCGTTTTATCTTTATGTTTGTATTGTTGTGTATTCTATCTGAATGTAACAATACCTACCAAAACCTCCACGAAAGATGATAGACTTGGAATTCCATTATCAGACACTGTAACATAAGTCTGATACAAACTCTTGCCATCGTTGAAAGGATCTTTTACACTTATTTTACCAGTGACATCAATTTGAAACAAATGTGAATTACTGAAATAAGACAAAACCTATCATAGGTCATAATATATATTCATATGTGTAGTAACATATATAATTGTTGTGATTATCAATTCAATTCAATTCAATTCAAAGCTTTATTTAGAGTCGATATAAATCATACATATAACACAAGCTCTAATGAGCTTTTAAAATCGACTATGGTATATAACAACACATACAATCATGCATACAAACATATTAAATAAAAACATACATCAATTTATGCAATTCAATATAGACACAAGTTACAGAAGCAGATATCAACTGAACAAAAGCAAGCTAAAAATAAGAGGCTCATGCATTTAAGCAACAACAGAAAATAATAAAATAATAAAAATATTTAAAAGCATGAAAATTTAGAAATAAAAATTTAAAGGTCATCTGCATGCACTGCACTGGCATGAGCTGCCGTTCCGTGTGTGAATTATATTTTTAAAATGTTCTAATGATGTTTCTTGTCTAAAGTGATTCGGCAGCTCATTCCAGATTTGTGCAGCATTATACCGGAAAGAATTTAAACCATACCTTGTTGTTCGTACTCTGGGTAAAACTGCTTTATGTTGATTCCTAAAATTATATTTTTGATCTTTAATTGAAATTAAATCATGAAGATAGCTTGAACTTTGTTTATGGATAATTTTGAATGTTTCAACTGCGATAGTTCTTAATCTTCGAATTTTTAAAGATGGCAATTTAGATTTTTTAAGTAAATTTTCATAAGTATTTTCATAGTCTTCATAATGAAACGGAGAGCTCTTTCCTGGATTTTTTCAATTTTTTTAGTATTTTTTTCGCTGCAAAAGTGTCATGTTACCGGACAGTAATTAAAGTTTGAAAGAATAAAGGAGTAGTAAATGGTAAGGCGTCCTAATCTGTTTAAATATTTACCTATTCGTTTAAGGATATTTAATTGTTGGGATGCTTTTTTTACAAATTTCTGATATATGTTTATCAAAATTTAGATGGGAATCAACGGTTATGCCTAAAAGTTTAACATTTTCTTCACATGTAATTTTATTTCCTTTTAAATCAAAAGATAAATTGTGTTTATTTGTTTTAGGACCAATGGCAATAGCCTGAAATTTATCCGGATTTGCTTTCATTAAGTTTTTGGAAAACCAGTCTATTAAGTTTATGCTATCATTTTCTAGAGTTTTAACTACTGTATTTATATTAGTATCAGAATAAGAAAGGGTATTGTCATCTGCATACATATAAATAGTACTATCCTGAACAAAGTGAAAAAATGTCATTTATAAAAACATTAAATAGAACTGGAACTAGGATTGACCCCTGTGGAACCCCTTTGATTAATGTATCCCATTCACTGTAGTTATTACCAATTTTAATGCGTTGTCTTCTGTTTTCTAAATAACTTTTTATCAGTTTTAAAGAATTTTCTGAGAGACCATAAGCTTCCAATTTTAACATTAATAAATTGTGTGGGAGACAGTCAAATGCTTTTGATAAATCCATTAAAATTGCTGCAATAAATTTATTATCATCCAAAGCTTTCTTTCAATCTTCTATTATTCTAAGTAAGGCCGTCTGACACCCAAAACCTGATCTAAATGCTGAAAGCAGAGGATTGAAATGATTATTTAAAAATTCCATTAGCTGGTCAAATATAGCTCTTTCATAAAATTTAGAAATCGTTGGCAAGACACTGATAGGGCTGTAATTACTTTTATCAAGACCATTATTCTTTTTAAAAAGGGGGGATACCTGGGCAGCTTTTAATTTTTCAGGAAAGACTGATTGGTCAATTGATTTATTAATCAAAACTTTAATGGGATTTGTTATTACTGGTTGTGCAAATTTAATGATTTTAGGAGAAATACCATCATACCCTGTAGCTTTTTTAATGTTTAATTTGTTTATTTGTTTAGTGACAAAATCTTCATTTATTGGTTTAAAGAATAACTTATCTTTATTTGTTCTGTTTGTTTCAATTTTATTTATACTAGGATGGATTTTATCTATTTTGATGTTCTTATCTCCTATATCTTTGGCTACATTCACAAAAAAGTTGTTAAATATTTCAGTCACCTCCTTTGGATCATTTACAATCTTATCAAGCCTTACTAAACAAACAGTTGAATTGTATTATTGATTGCTAAACGCTATCGTTGTCAATGTATCGTCCATATCGTGGCATGAAGTAAAAAAAAAAATCAAAAATTATATTATTTCTCTTCTGGAACTTTGTTAAATTGACCTTACACATTGATCTGAATGTACGGGTGGTCGAACATTTCAAATGGATGTTACCCCTAATAACGTTGATTTTATTACAAGATCAAACCTTTTTAAAATTATTTTAAATGTGAACTTTCGTCATTTTATGAGTAATTATAAAATTATAGTGTTATGGTGAAAACAGCATTTTTTAGCGTAGCGGTGCACATGTGTGATATCAGAATAGAATAATAAAATCGGTACATGTACTAAAACAATAAATGACGGTTGTTGTGTCTGTATAGAATGTACTTCTAATTACTAATTTTAGTTTTAGCTTTTTGCGTTGTCCTATTATGTGTATTTACGTTCGTAGTTGTATTGTGATGTCCATTACGATTTCCGCATAAAAACGATGTTCGGTTCTGGTCTTTAGCTCCAGTTGTTTGTAAGAGGGTTCATGTATTATTTACGTTATTTGTGTTTGCTTGCGTATAGTGGTGTGTTTGTTTGTCTTAGTCCTGTGTCTTGTGTTCTCAATGTTTCCCGTTTCTCTGGATTTTTGAAACCCCTATCTGTGTTCTCTAACGTTTATTAAAATATAATTTTACAAGCTATATTTTCGTAGCTTATGGATATATCAATCCTTCCCGAGCAAATAGTAGGGTATGCGAGTATGGTTTATCCTGTTTTAACTTGTTTTGTTTTGCAAAAGATTACTACTACCGTTGTTTTTGTATCTGGGTCGCCCTATTACATGAATCTCTATTCTGATCTGGGTCGCCCTATTACATGAATCTCTATTCTGATCTGGGTCGCCCTATTACACGAATCTCTATTCTGATCTGGGTGGCCCTATTACATGAATCTCTATTCTGATCTGGGTCGTCCTATTACATGAATCTCTATTCTGATCTGGGTGGCCCTATTACATGAATCTCTATTCTGATCTGGGTGGCCTATTACATGAATCTCTATTCTGATCTGGGTCGCCCTATTACATGAATCTCTATTCTGATCTGGGTTGCCCTATTACATGAATCTCTATTCTGATCTGGGTCGCCCAATTACATGAATCTCTATTCTGATCTGGGTCGCCCAATTACATGAATCTCTATTCTGATCTGGGTCGCCCAATTACATGAATTTCTATTCTGACTTCTGCGTGGTGTTATTTGCTCATAGCTTTAACTTACATGGCATTCTGTATTCTGTAATGCACTAATGAATTATTTCCAGAATCTCTATCTGAAGCCTATTGAAAAGAGAAATGGAAATAACACAGGGAGAGTTGGAGTTTTTTGTGTGATTTCTAACTGTTAATGGAAAGTATATCAATCCAATGAGCGAGTTATCAAATACAATTTGGAAGTTTGAAAGTCAAAGTAGACTTGAAAAAGCCCAGCAGTGGTTCGATACCCGAAAGTTCGACAATATGTATTCCACGTTTTTAAGCATAAAACAGTAAAATGTTAAAGTTCATATATTCAAGAACAAAAGAATAAACTGTAGATTCTTAAAAATAATCCACTGTTCGAACAATAGAGTGACGTCAGAGAAATGTATTATTTCATAAGAGTAGCTATTTCGTATTAATCAGGAACACATGGGCCTGTTTGGGAATTGGGGCAAAAGTAGGTTTTTGCTCAGTTAACTAAGATATTTTTGAAACCAACATCCTTTCTTATTTTCAGAGAGTTGTTTTGCTTAAAAAAATCAATGGACCTGTTCTATCTCTTACCTGGAAGTAATGCTCCCAGCTCTTGTCGAACTTGTAGATATAGAGATTGGTTAGGCAGAACATATTCCTGTATCAGTATGCAGTACCCCTGCATTTTCCGACACCGTTGTCGCTGATTCAGACTCAGTAAGCGTTGAAGACTAATAGTTTTGTATAGACTCGCACTTACTCGGAACGATCAAATGGATGCTGAATGCAACTAAGAGTACATTGATATCATAGGGAAAGAGACAAAGTATTTATACTGTTAATTGCTATTAAAAAAAAAATTAGTGCCTGTATGACCTACATACCTACAATATTATGTATACAACCTGCTTTACAATGCTTATTGTACGTCTATTCATAGATACGATAACGTAACCCTCAGTCTGCTTTTGCTACCAGCGAGGGTTACGAATCGGTCCCATTCAACGTATGGGAGCAGAGCCCGGAGTGATTCACACCGGGCGGTTTTTTGTCCTAATTCTGTTGTAAGTGGTTGGAAAAATTAACGGCGGTGAAAGATAAATATATTTAGGTAAACCTTGAGGTGTTAAGTAAACGTTGCATTAATCCATGGTAGACTTATATCCATCTGAAAATTTGAATGCATGAAATCTTCTTTCTGTCCGACATTTTGTTTACAAGTTGCTATTTCACATGCACTTGCCTCGTTTTGGAGATATCCTTATTTGGATCAATCGTAGTAATATATTATAGTAAAGTTTTTCATATTTGGCATTCAGATCCATATATGGATAGGCTCCTCCCATCACGAGAGTATACGTAAGGTGCCATGGTGGACAAGAAACAATTTTCGAATACTAAATCGATCGTGAAGGTAGAAAGAGGTATTGTAACACTTATTTCGTATCGCCATTACTTAAAAATTGTAGGGAATAATAAGTTATGACCAGATATGCAAAAAGAAAGTTGAAATATTCACTTAACGAAAATTTTAATTTGCTCCCATACGTTGAATGGGATCGATTTGTAACCCTAACTGGAGCACAAGCGGAGTGAGGGTTACGTTATCGTATCTAGTCTATTCACTGCTCAAAATACGATTCATTTAGAATTTAACTTTAGCTTACTTATATTTAAAAAAATTAATTACGACCACGATTGATTTGCGACATCTGGCAACCCCCTTTGTTTCTTCAAATTGTTCTTGCAAACTGAAAAATTTGTGATATTCTTTAAATATATTTTCAGACATCGGTTTATATACACTCCGACAAAAGTTAAGCATATATTTTTATCGATATATTTTTTTACATCAATACTGTTAAAACAATAAAATAGATATCACCATTTTTCTTACACTTCTTAAAAGACTACACCAAGAGCTCTAAAATTATCAATCTACGAAGTATTTATCATCCTGAAGGACGTGACTATGACGTGGCAAACATGGGGTTCAAAACAGGCGCTGGAAAAACGTAAAACCAGTTTGTCTTTGATGGAAGTTTTAACATTGCATTACAATGCAGAGTCTTCAGATTTTAAGAACTTTTAAATGCATCTATTGTGCGTATGTGTAAGGCATAAAAATCAATAACGAGTATATCCACCGCGTTTAATGTGAAGTTCTGTAACACGCCTCGTCATGCTTCGCACAAGACGCCTAAACCGTTCTTGTGGGAACTGTTGCCACTCCTGTAAGATAGCAGTTCTTAATTCGTCAATATTTTGACATTTTGGATTGCGTTGGTTAATTTTTCGGCCAATAAAGTCCCTTACATGCTCTATAGGGCTCATGTCTGGCGACATCGCAGGCCATGGAATTGTCTGAACAGCCTCTTGCTGTAAAAAATGTTGTGCAATTCGGGCTCTATGTGGCCTAGCGTTGTAGTCCATGCACATTGGCCTGTCAGCCAACGCACGATTGTCGAAATGGGGGACTACGCGTGGAGCGAGCACATTGTCACGGTATTTTTGGCCTGTCAAGAACGTACAAGTCCAACTTACAGTCAAAGGAAAGACAACCCCAGACAGTTACACCCCCACCCACAAAAGCAGCTGTGCCCAAAATGTGGTTGTCCTGAAATGAAGTGTTTCGTTGGCGCCAAACCCTTGTACGACCACCGGTAGGGCGTAACAAAAAACGACTTTCATCAGAAAAGTGGACCCGTCTCCATGTGCGAATAGTTCACCCCAAATGATCATGTGACCAGTCAAATCGAGCATGGCGATGACGTAATGTCAACTGTGGACGTTTTATGGGTCGTCGCGCTCGCATTCCCTGATGCTGGAGGCGTCCGATTACAGTGCGTGTGATAATGTGGCCTCCAAACGCTAAATTACCACGAAGTGCACCAGCTGTACTGAACGGCCGTTGCCGCACCTGTCTGGATATGAGCCGGTCCTCTCTCGGCGTCGTTTTGCGAGGTCTACCTGCACGTGGGCGGTCAGTAACATTCCCCGTTTAACGAAAACGCTGCATTAGTCGTACAATGATGGAATGGTTAACCCTGAAGTGGTTTGCCACCCTTCTATGACTAAAACCACCGTTATGCATGCCAACAGCTTGTCACCTTTCTGGTATGGTTAATTTTCGCCACACCATACCAAACCAATAGAAAATGAAACTTAAAACTCTACACAAAAAAAATAAGCTTTCGTTCGCAAACACAAATGTTGAAAAGTACACGTGACACTTTACACACCCTGTCATATACACATAAATAAAAATCGATCAATAACCTGTGTACAGGTAACGAAAACAGCAAACCGATTTGAAATAAGTTCATTATTAGAAAAGATATTATTGAAACAAGTCAGGTGGTGCTTAACTTTGGTCGGACTGTATTAATCTGCAGGGCCCGGATGGCTCAATAAGTTAGGTAGTTGGATTACCTAACAACTCATACAAGCCTATCACCAGTACGGCGTGGGTTCGCTCCCGACTTTGTAAATTACAAAAAAGGGTGCACTCGACTAGTAGCCGCAAGTGATAAAGTGTACCAGTTACTTGCCCATGATCGGTGGTTCTCTCCGGGTACTCCGGCTTCTTCCACCATTAAAACTAGTCACCATGATATAGCTGAAATATTGCTGAAAGTGGCGTTAAACACCAAAAATAAAATCAATTCAAAATAAGTATTAATCTGCTATATTATAAACTATACAGTCTAGTACTCTACTGTAGTAATCAAGAATCTAATACAAACATAAAGGATTAGGGATTAGGGTAATGGTATTTAACGCCACTTTCAACAATATTTCAGTTATATCGTGGCGGTCAGTTTTCTCGGTGGAGGAAACCGGAGAAAACCACTGACCTGACGCAAGTCACTGACGAACTTGATCACATAATGTTGTATCGAGTACACCTCGCCATGAACGGGATTCGAAGCCACAACGCCGGTTTGTGGTGATTGACATTGATTGCATATGTAGTTGTAAATCCAACTACCGTACGACCACGACCACGGCGGCCCTTTACAAACATGTATATCTAATTTAGTGCGCACGACGTGTTTCTGGAATAATCATGTACGCTCAAAGTCAAACGATTAGGTACCAAATAATGTTAAAGTATTAGGGTGTATGAAAACCAAAGGGCCCGATCACGAAGTAAAACCAACATCGGCAAAGATTACCTATACCTTAAGGAGAATGACCTTAGTTTTATCAGCTAAGATTATCTATACCCTAAGGAGAGTGACCTTAGTTTTAATAAATTACATTATCATAGGAACTGTAAATATCAAATATGAATATATCTAATAAACCATGTCAGTGCTGATGAACTGTAAGTTACTGATAATAAAATTACTAAAAACGGATGAATTTTACTTTCAGTTCTACTTTCTGTTATACTTTCATTTACAATTATTTATATGCAAGTCATCTTCACGTGATTTCTCTGATACAAAAAAAAATGTATCATTTTACATAAAAGGTATAATAGAAAATGTGATAATTTATAGAAGACGATGATGTGAGAGAAAATTGAAGGGATCATCAAGAAAGGACAATCTATAAACATAACATTGGGTACAAGACATAGAACAAAGACAAAGAACACAAAACAGAAGACAAGAAATAGGAGCGACACGGACACCATAAAAAACGGACATAAACCCAGTACTCGCAACACTCGTCGTGTTACTTGTGAAAGTTTTGTCGGTGATACAGGAAAGATAAAAATCTACATCTAAGGGAAAGATCCACATATGGATATTTTGTAACGGTCAATCAGTTTGTGATGACGACCGTAGAATGTTTGTAGCGACGACCTCAATCTAGGTGCAACGTATGCAACCTTGTTTGAGAAACTTTGTATGGAAAATACCATTTGCTGGTTTATAAAATAAAATAAAATTTGCCGTATTTGGTCTCATCATGAAATTTCGTACGAAGAGAATGTGAAAACAGTGATGGTAAACAATTCCACCAATATCAACAAAGTAAACAATTACCTCTCACATAAAGTCCATTGAACACAAACAATTACCTCTCACATAAAGTCCATTGAACACAAACAAATCCACGATATAATCCGATGGAAATTCAGGTCCCAGATTGGGACAGACACACAAATGTTGCCGGGTTATTCCGTTTAACGGTATACCAACCATCCTTTTCAGTCAATGTGCATGTACATGCATGTTGTACTTTCACTTTCATTTTCGAATATATTAATGGTGTGAAATAAATAAAACATGAAGATCACAACAATTCATTTCAATTAAAATCAATTGAACAGCATGCAATCTGCATAATAATTGATTATATAATCAATGTTTTTATTGATGGTTGGAATGCCCCCATCATAAGCCCTTTAAATTGGTTATAAAGAATTATTATTATTATTAAAAGGATACAGCAGTTTGTCTTGTTATTTCCCCCTTATTTTTATTTTATTTTTTTGCAAGTCATTAAAATGAATAAAAGATAAACGACATGTAATCACTCTACCAAATATTATTTAAATGTTGACCCAATTTATGGAGATGTCTAATTTTCTGAAAATACAAATACGTCCTGGTAAATTGACTATCAGTACTGATTATATAAGTCAGGTATTTATTTAACAGACTACTAGAGTTTAAAAATGTAGGAGCAATTATATAGTTTTTTCATTTAAAAGGTGGGTTTTATTTTACAAATACGACCTGGTAAATTGATTAAAAATTGATTAAAAATCATTATCAGTACTGACTTTTTAAAGTATTTAATTAACAGATCACTAGAGCTTAAACAGGTAGGAGCAATTTTATATTTTTTTCATTGAAAATATATATATATATATATTATTTAGAACTACCCCTTTACAACGGGGGCGCCAACCACCAGGGTAGAAGTAGTGGCGCGTCTATAGTTAATAAATACAAATTATATACAATAAATGAAGAGGGTTTTTTACACAACAAAGGATATTATTATAGGTTCTTGAGTTTTAAAGTTCCTTCATTGAACATTCTGTAGAAAAGAGGACAGAGAATATTTGGCTGCAAGTGGTATTGGAGGGGGGTTTGTAAGATATAAACCAGGAGCTTAGGCGTTTTGTCAATTTGATCAAAATAAGATCTTCGTATCTGCTCCCGATTTTCTATCTATTGTTTACTGGTAGGCGGTGAGAAGTAAACAGCTGATAGAAAATAGGGAACAAGTGCTTAGATCTAATTTCAATTAGTTTGATGTCTTAGTATTATACAGATCAACTACTGGTTTATAATATGACTACAGGGGCGGATCCAGGGGGGGGGGGGCGCTAAAATTGGAATAAGATATATGATTTTTTGGCGTATAATCGTGATTTTTCACACAAAATACCCCACAAATTTTCGCGCCTTCTCTTCTCGGCGCAATTTTTTTTAAGCGCGCCCCCTAACTTGAAATCCTGGGTCCGCCCCTGGACTATTAAGTTGATATATTCTTCAGTAATGATATCTGATGTTCTGCATTGGCCTATATTAAAAAAAATAATTCTCGTCTTGCACTTTGGTCCCGCACCTGTGTGAATTTCTGGAAGTCATCAAGTCATGATCAGATCGAAACATAGTAGACATGAACTGACACGTCTAGTAAAACTATCACTCGGTCGATTTCGTTCTTCCTTCTTCATCCGAAGTTAGCCGAGCTATTTGTTGTTGTTCTGAATGACGTATAATATGCATTAGAAATATATATATATATAGTAGAAACATGCAATTTGATGTTTACATGAGATTGTATGAATATTGACACGAACAAGTTAAAATAAGGAAAAAGAGATGAAATAATAAAGAAATAAAGAAATTTTATTGAAAATAAATTTGTAAACAGAAAGTTAGAAAAAGGGGTTGGTCCGTGCCACGAGCGCCTATGGCTGTGACAAGCCTAGCTAATGATCGATGCTTAGGTTTAACGTTCAGACTCCCTCGATCTGGATTCGAACCCACACCTTTGATACACAACAGGACCACTCGTTTCTTATTAGCCTTATGTCCAGCCCCCTAGTCCACTCGGCCACATCGGCTATTTTATAGATTTGCAACTTGTATAGCTGCTCAGTTCGATTTCCCTCATCCTGTCTTGGGTAATCATTAACAATAAATACTCAATTGAGACACATAATGATATGAAATATTGTAGTGTATTAAAATATAAAAGGAATCCTTCATTTGGTTGATTAAGAAGAGTTTGAAGATACCAAAGGGGCAATCAGAATCCGTTTTAAATACCAGGGTACCTTATAAATACAAATCCATCCTGGTTTTCACTATTTATTTATTTTTAGATTAAATTCCCTTTTATATCCTCATTCTGTAGATCATTTGATAACATGTTCTTCAAGTTCAACCATAGAAGTGTAAGCTCTAAAACATGAAACAAATAATTTCATAAAATTACTGAAGTAACCCCTATAAATCCTATAAAATTACTGAGGTAACCTCTATAAATCATATAAAATTACTGAAGTAACCCCTATAAATCATATAAAATTACTGAAATAACTCCTATAAATAATATAAAATTACTGAAGTAACCTCTATAAATCCTATAAAATTACTGAAGTAACCCCTATAAATCAAATAAAATTACTGAAGTAACCCCTATAAATCATATAAAATTACTGAAGTAACCCCTATAAATCATATAAAATTACTGAAGTAACTCCTATAAATCATATAAAATTACTGAAGTAACCCCTATAAATCATATAAAATTACTGAAGTAACCCCTATAAATCATATAAAATTACTGAAGTAACCTCTATAAATCTTATAAAATTACTGAAGTAACCCTTTAAATCATATAAAATTACTGAAGTAACCCCTATAAATCATACAAAATCATGAAGTAACCCCTATAAATCAAATAAAATTACTGAAGTAACCCCTATAAATCCTATAAAATTACTGAAGTAACCTCTATAAATCATATAAAATTACTGAAGTAACCCCTATAAATCATATTAAATTACTGAAGTAACCCCTATAAATCATATAAAATTACTGAAGTAACTCCTATAAATCATATAAAATTACTGAAGTAACCCCTATAAATCATATAAAATTACTGAAATAACCCCTATAAATCATATAAAATTACTGAGGTAACCTCTATAAATCATATAAAATTACTGAAGTAACCCCTATAAATCATATAAAATTACTGAAGTAACTCCTATAAATAATATAAAATTACTGAAGTAACCTCTATAAATCCTATAAAATTACTGAAGTAACCCCTATAAATCATATAAAATTACTGAAGTAACCCCTATAAATCATATAAAATTACTGAAGTAACCCCTATAAATCATATAAAATTACTGAAGTAACTCCTATAAATCATATAAAATTACTGAAGTAACCCCTATAAATCATATAAAATTACTGAAGTAACCCCTATAAATCATATAAAATTACTGAAGTAACCTCTATAAATCCTATAAAATTACTGAAGTAACCCTTTAAATCATATAAAATTACTGAAGTAACCCCTATAAATCATATAAAATTACTGAAGTAACCCCTATAAATCCTATGAAATTACTGAAGTAACCTCTATAAATCATATAAAATTACTGAAGTAACCCCTATAAATCATATAAAATTACTGAAGTAACTCCTATAAATCATATAAAATTACTGAAGTAACCCCTATAAATCATATAAAATTACTGAAGTAACCCCTATAAATCATATAAAATTACTGAAGTAACCCCTATAAGTCATATAAAATTACTGAAGTAACCCCTATAAATCATACTAATACTGTTGGCTCTGTAGTGAGTTGAGACTGGAGCTAGACCTTCTAATTTGAAGCCTTGGATAGTAAGATACGCTTTCAGTTTAATTTACCCACGTCAAACCTGATGGTTTATGGTGTTTAATGCCACTTTCAACAATATTTTAGTTATATCGTGGCGGTCAGTTTTATTGGTGAAGGAAACTGGAGTACACGGAGAAAACCACAAACCTGCGTCACTGACAATCTTTATCACATAATGTTGGATCGAACTCACCTCACCTGGGTGAGATTCGAACTCACAACGTTAGTGGTGATAGGCACTGATTGCATAAGTAGTTATAAATACAAATAACATAAGATCACGACCACGACGGCCCCCTGTCAAACCTGAGGAGTCTGAAAATCATCTTCGTCTCCATTAGCAATTATATGTTGTCCAATCAAAAGCTCCAACTAACTATTCGTACGGTCGTGAAATACTCCGCTGGCTAGCAACTGTTCCGGCATTTCATTATATTTTATATGACTTGTATCTGACTCACATAGAGAAATTATCTGATAGGAAGGGTTAGGGTTGTGGTGTTTAAAGCCACAAAAGAAACAATATTTCAGTTATATAGCGGCGGTCAGTTTATTGGTGGAGGAAACCGGAGTACACGGAGAAAACCACCGACCTGCCGCAAGCCACTGACAAACTTTATCACATAATGTTGTATCGAGTACACATCGCCTGAACCGGATTCGAACTCTGAGGCACTGATTGCATAGGTAGTTGTAAATCAAACTACCATACGATCACGACGGCCTCTCTGGTAGGAAGAGTATCAATTAATATAGTGTCAAATCCAATAAAGGTGTTTATACATTTCTCTGTGTTTGCAAATAAAACAACAATATGCAAATTAAATGTTCGAAGCCTATTATTGATATTTCTTTATCTTTATCACAATATCCTACATATCTACTATAGTTAACACAATCAATTGTTGGTGGAAACAAAGTAACAACTGAACCAATGGTCCCTAGAGGCAAAGTTTAAGCCATCACTTTGAATGTTTTAAGGTCACCATCATGACTTGGTAAATCGTTGCTGAATATCTTTGTCACAGATGAAAACAGATATGTTCTGTTTATCGTAGTCGCAACCCTGTTATTCTTTCTTTGTCCATGTTTTATCATTGAATGTTTATGGTAGTTGGATTTACAACTACCTGTGCAATCAGTGCCTATCACTACTAAGGATGTGAGTTTGATTCCCGTTCATGGCCAGGTGTACTCGATACAACATTATGTGATAAAGTTTGTCAGTGACTTGTGACAGGTCGGTAGTTTTCTCTGGGTACTCCGGGATAACTGAAATATTGTTGAAAGTGGCGTTTAATACTATAATCCCCCGTGAATGTTTAACGTTAGTAACACGACGGCTCTCTATAGTTGAATAAGAATTGATTAATCTTCTGGAGCACCTGATTTCATTCACAGTTTTTAGTTGGGTTCGTGTAGTTCAATCTGTCGTTTTCTGTATAGTGTTTTGTGGACTATTGTTTGCCACTTTATCCTTCTTCTATCGGCCATTGTATCGTCTGTCTTTCTTCTGTCGGCCATTGTATCGTCTGTGTTTCTTCTGTCGGCCATTGTATCGTCTGTGTTTCTTCTGTCGGCCATTGTATCGTCTGTGTTTCTTCTTCTGTCGGCCATTGTATCGTCTGTCTTTCTTCTGTCGGCCATTGTATCGTCTGTCTTTCTTCTGTCGGCCATTGCATCGTCTGTTTTTCTTCTGTCAGCCATTATATCGTCTGTCTTTCTTCTGTCGGCAATTGTATCGTCTGTCTTTTTTCTGTCGGCCATTGTATCGTCTGTCTTTCTTCTGTCGGCCATTGTATCGTCTGTCTTTCTTCTGTCGGCCATTGTATCGTCTGTCTTTCTTCTGTCGGCCATTGTATCGTCTGTTTTTCTTCTGTCGGCCATTGTATCGTCTGTCTTTCTTCTGTCGGCCATTGTATCGTCTGTCTTTCTTCTGTCGGCCATTGTATCGTCTGTCTTTCTTCTGTCGGCCATTGTATCGTCTGTTTTTCTTCTGTCGGCCATTGTATCGTCTGTCTTTCTTCTGTCGGCCATTGTATCGTCTGTCTTTCTTCTTCTGTCGGTCATTGTATCGTCTGTCTTTCTTCTGTCGGTCATTGTATGGTCTGTCCTTCTTCTGTCGGCCATTGTATCGTCTGTCTTTCTTCTGTCGGCCATTGTATCGTCTGTCTTTCTTCTGTCGGCCATTGTATCGTCTGTCTTTCTTCTGTCGGCCATTGTATCGTCTGTCTTTCTTCTTCTGTCGGTCATTGTATCGTCTGTCTTTCTTCTGTCGTCCATTGTATCGTCTGTCCTTCTGTCGGTCATTGTATCGTCTGTCTTTCTTCTGTCGGTCATTGTATCGTCTGTCTTTCTTCTGTCGGCCATTGTATCGTCTGTCTTTCGATTTACATCTTGTGCTTACCGCTGTGGTATTTTGTCATACTAATATCATGATGTCGGGCTATGCTATTTTACATGAAAACAGTCGTGTTGTGATACCGTGTATAATATCCATCAAAGCAATGTCAATACATTTCAAGCATGGAGTTATTTTTCATATATATGTACATATCTTTCTCAATATTAATGTCTAACAATTCTTTGCAGAAATGTCATCTTTTGACATAAATATTGACGATGGAAGCAAGAGAACGATCAAAGCAAAATGGTCTACTGTTTTCCAAGTTGATGGATTCCTTTTCGTAACTGCCAATCGTAAAACCCTCGTTAGAAGCATCGCGTTGTTAGATTCCACGAGACAGTTAGATCACATGATTAATTTGCCTAGCAACCAATGCATATATGTATTACATGTCTACGGGTTACAAACTAAGACTTCAGAGAGGGGACAATATAAACAAGTGCTGTGCCATGCAAAAATGAGAATTAGGGGTGAGTTTACACTTCAAACAAATACATTTTGTAGTCAACAATTTAACACGAAATGATTAGAATGAGAATGAGTGATTCTTGTTTAACGCCAAGTCGGTGAGCAATTTTTACGATATTTCATTGCAAGAACAAGTCACATTTCGATGAGATGATGATGACGTCCGATTTGTACTAGACCAACAAGATTTTCAAAATTATGTAGCTCGCCGATACAACAGTCTACGAGTAGATAGGTCGGTCCACTCGGACACGTTATCCCGATTCCAACCAGTCTTTGTTCTTGTTGGTTAAAGCTACGCGCTAAGCGGATAAGCAGCAATGAATACCAATTTTACCGTTTTTATATTGTTCTCAATCAATCAGCTAGACAGCCTTTGTAATTTGTATTTTTTATGTTTCACAGAATTTGGCAGAGTTGTTTTAAGTGTACCACTTGCACTGTCATCTAAATATTCATTACCAGTATTTCCCATAACAACCACTGTCATGGTCGTGGTCGTATGGTTGGTTCTACAACTACCTGTGCAATTAGTGACTATCACCACTAAAGTTGTGAGCTCGACACCCGATTATAGAGAGGTGTGCTCGATACAACATTATGTGATAAAGTTTGTCAGTGACTTGCGACAGGTCGGTGGTTTTCTCTGGGTACTCTTGTTTTCTCCACCAATAAAAGCGATCGCCATGATATAACTGAAATATTGTTAAAAGTGGCGTTAAACAACATAACCCTAACCCTATAAATGTCGCTCACTGTTTATCTCCATCTTTATCACGAAAGAGGCTCATGTTCATAAACATAAACATAGATATGTGTAATAAACGAGGGTTTTTATCTTTTCATTTTATTACCGTCCAGTTTAAGCACACTAGGGGTTTGACATTTAATTCGAACAATTCAGTATAAGTGATTATACTTATATACATTGATTACAGTAGTAAACGTGAACAATGTTAATAGTCAACACCACTTTGATAAAAAAAAATTACATTGTCTTTCAGATGAGATCACCGACACACGATTACACATGAATTTGGAAAAGTATACAGAAAACGACTTGCCCATTGGATTGAAACCGAAGGTACTAATATTTATTTAATGAATATTCCTACCAAAATGTTATATATAACATTTCATTAACAAATGAGATTTTGGGCCGTGAAACTAATTTAACCCAGCTACTTTTTATAAAAGTGCCCGTACCAAGCCAGGGAAGAGAGTGGTATGTGTTAGTTAGGGGTGTCGATTTGGCATTTGTTTCTATGATTATTCGATTGAATGTTGGAATTGTTGTGACAGTCTGGTAATTTGTATTTTTCATTTTTTTAGACACAATATTAATATTAATTGTGGTTTTGATAATTATCGTCATATATTTACCTATGACTGTAGTTTATAGCAAAATTCTTAAAATATGTGATCAGTACAAACTGGTATTTATTTACCAGCAGTGTCCTATAAATGGTAGTCGAAGCAAAAAACATATCGGTTGCTGTTGGAATGTTGCGATGAAAATGGCATATAACTAAAAATTCGATTTGTGTGACGACATAGCTGAGAAATCGATGAAAGTGACACATAACTGAAAATTAGATGAAAATGACGACATAGCTGAAATTCGATGAAAATTACGAAATAGCTGAAAGTTCGGTGGAAGTGACGATATAATAGAACATTCGATGAAAGTGACAACATAGCTGAGAATTCGATGAAAGTGGCAGACAACTGAAAAGTAGATGAAAATGACGACATATCTGAAAATTCGGTGAAAGTGACGATATAACTGAAAATTCAATGAAAGTTACGATATAATTGAAAAATCTATGAAAATCATGATAAACACAAATAACATAATGTAATCGATATCATGTTTGAAATTAAAATGAAAGAGAATGTAAATAAAAAAAAGTTGGGAATTATTGTGAATTTCAGTAGATAACTGGTAATTTTTCTTGAACATATATCTCACATTTTAGTTTATATTGTTTTTAGGGTACGCTTCCAGTGAGCATAGAAAAGAAACCACCATCCGAGTACAAAGTTGTAATCAGGGAGTCCTTTACGACACCAGTGCAGTTTTTTGTTATGACTGCTTATGATGACAGCCTAAGGATTTGTTGGGTAGATGGTACCTCACTTGCGTTGTCTTTGCCGTTTGATTTGCCACCTGCTACGTGGGTTGTCTGCCAAGTGTTTTGTAGATGTCAGCAGACGTCGGTTACTCGTAGCGATCCTTTTAAATTTGAAACTTGTAAGTACTGGTTTATATTCTTGTTCGGATAGTATTAAAACAGTCTTGACAAATGAAATCGTTACACTAAGCTTTAAAGCTAATGTCGTGAGTTCGAATCCCGCACAGGCGAGGTGTGCTCGATACAACATTATGTGATAGAAGTTTGTAAGTAACTTGCGACGCGTCGGTGGTTTTCCATAACCCCTCACCCCTAAGCGTTAAATTAAATTTTCTTGTCATCATCATTATTATGAAAGAGTAGGAGCTCAACAAACACTTGGTACAGTTGAACGAGAAATGGAGGGGCGCCGTGGCCGCAATCGTATGATATTGCATCAGTGTCGTCACTAAAGATCGATTCTCGCCATGGCGACGTGTACTTGATACAACTTTGTGCGATAACATTTGTCTGGGACTTGTGGCAGGTCGGTGGTTTTCTCTGGGTATTTCGTTTTTTATACCGATACAATATATAACTGATGACATGGCGATGAGTACTCGATACACCCTTAATAAGAATGAACGTCACTATATAACTAACATATTATTACAAGTGGCGTTAATCACGATACGATCTTTTTTCCAATCTAAGCAAAGTATTATCTGGATTGTCCATTCTTGTTTGCCCCTTTGATTTT
This sequence comes from Bathymodiolus brooksi, assembly GCA_963680875.1. Lineage (NCBI taxonomy): Eukaryota > Metazoa > Mollusca > Bivalvia > Mytilida > Modiolidae > Bathymodiolus > Bathymodiolus brooksi. The sequence continues at coordinate 30,648,796 of OY804581.1, read as the reverse complement.
CTCTAACGTTCATAGATGTTCATAAACGAAAAAGAAGTGTATTCCAATTATACAATGAGTACGAAAGATATCCATGCGCTCATGGTATTCACTAGGAACTTCAGTTTCTTCTACTCCTACGTCGAAAGATGGTAGTATTTTTTCCCGAAATTAAAAGTATATGTAAAGAAACAATACAAACATTTTTATGTTTGAATGCAGGTCCTGCATGAATTCACTTAAGAATTGTGTTAGTAATTTGATCAGGAATACGCATGTGCGAATTGTAATATATCAGGAATTCAATTTAACACAGTATTATTTATATAATCAACTAAGGACGTCATGGTAGAATTAACCGTTTAACTCCGAATACCGTGGTATAAATATTACACATATCATTAAATATTTTCAGATTAAATGCATCTTGTTTTGAGCGGTATTGCCGTCAAAAATAAATATTTATAGCTTGCCATAATTCGAATTTTAGTTGGCAGTAATAATTCATTTTTGAGACATATAGGGACATACCACGCCATAATCTTTTCTTCTAATAATAACAGAAGATATTATACATATATGGCCCTTGTTGTAGGGAGATGTGAAGGTTTGTTTATCCGAAGAAGTCATTTTTCTCTCGGGCTTCGCCCTCGAGAAATATGACTTCTGAGGGTAAACAAACCTTCATATTTCCCTACAAGGGCCATAAATTGTTTATTATACCGAAATTACACACACAACAAAACTTTAAAAAAAAAATTAATTTAACATTTTTATTTTATTAAATTTGTGTAGTTGTTTATTTTGATGGTTGTCATGGGGGCACGTGGCAGCGGGATACATGATGTTTATTTCCCCGGAGCACGCGGTCTAGGGATACATCATCATCAGTGAAGTTTTCACAGGCACTTGTTTCATTCAAAAAATATATGCCCCCTCCTCTTCCTTACTTCAAGGTAAACATCTGCCCATTTCCCCTTCCCCACTTCGCCTCAATATTTTTCGCTTATTTGTGATCCTTTCGCTGACCCAATTATATCGTTACACTCCCAAGATATTTCTCTTTTCGACTGCCACATTTAAATATACCTACCGGGCCCCCCTCAGACGAATTGGACAAGAATATTCAGCGAACGTAGCTTGTTTTATTTTTAAGTCGTTGAAACGGATACAGTCACTTCCGGTCCGGTTTAAATTGATTTAGAAAATTAAAAAAACAAGTGCTTTAAAAATCAACTGTCAGTAAATTGGAGTTGAACATATTTTTATAATCTGCATTGGAACAATTATCTGTATTTTAAAGGCTTACTAAAGTTACTTTACATTTGAGAGCAGATGATCATGATGGCATTGTTACACATGGCCGGTCTAGAGAATTCCGAATGCATATGAAAAATGCAGCGCAAACCGGAAGTGGCTGTATCCGTTTCAATGACTTAAAAATAAAACAAGCTACGTTCGCTGAATATTCTTGTCCAATTCGTCTGAGGGGGGCCCGGTAGGTATATTTAAATGTGGCAGTCGTAAAGAGAAATATCTCGGGAGTGTAACGATATAATTGGGTCAGCGAAAGGATCACAAATAAGCGAAAAATATTGAGGCGAAGTGGGGAAGGGGAAAAGGGCAGATGTTTACCTTGAAGTAAGGAAGAGGAGGGGGCATATATTTTTTGAATGAAACAAGTGCCTGTGGAAGTTTTGTCTTCCTGACTGACATGTGACGTTTTCTAACTAATCACAGACACTCTTATATCTATGAGGTATAATAATAAAGGTTGATCAACATGTATTCATTGTTTAAACAAACTTTTTCTCATGTTTTAGTTCTCACCACTCGTGAAAACAACAAGTTGTACGACTTGGCTTTGAAGTTCAATAAGCCAAAAGGACTACGAGAGATTAAGTACTTTTACAGAAATAAAAAGAGGCAATACTTTGATGACATCATGAATGATATGGATGGTGTCATGATTCCGAAGCCAAAGAACAATGGCGGAGAGCAAGGATCCGTCATAAATGGCAATTTTCGAGGTTTGTTTTTCAGCGCGTATATGGATATTCGTACCAACCGGCCACAGCAGTATTCATTCTTCGGACCGACCAGATTTAATGTACAGGCTGAGGTGCTGTTCACCAAAAACTGCAACTTGTATTTTGTAGATTTTTATTGTCATTACAAGAAACATCACATGGCAGTAATCCTGACACCTAAGTCCTCTTGTCATAATACGTTCTGCAGTAAATACCTACGTCAACTTGACATTTACAACAATCCTTTTTTGAAATTATGTAAAAAGGACGGTTCGCGTGTTGTCATGGCAAATATGGGTATGATTGTAGAGGTGTACTACACTGAAACAGTGAACATTAACACTATACTGAAAAAGGGATTAGGTTATATTGAGGAAATAGATGTTGTCGGCCGTGGTTATGTGTTGCCTCAAGGAATTCCAAAAAGAGCTTCATGCAAAATATGCAATTTGTAATAAATAATACTGATTTATTTAAATGCTACAGGAAGTATGAAGCACCAGTACGAGACATTATTTATAAAAATATATATTTAAACATCGACAAGGTCTACAACTGGCGGTTTTTTTTTAGAAATAAAATTACTACATATATATATGTAGTTCCCGATTTAATTGTCACAAACGGTGCCATATTCCATCAATTTTTTTACACTGTTCGAAATACTTTACGAGGTAGACATTTACTGGGACACATTCGTTTCAAGCCACCACCCTCTGCATACACGTAGATAGAATTCTAGTATACTTTTTAAGACTATGGTATAATCGTTTCCCCTACAGGAACATATGGCCTCACATAATAAATGAATTAGATTAACGAGCCATCTGATCAAATAATTGTCACATCAGATAAAGTTTCATCTCCAAAAGGGCCCAAAAACGCAATTCGTCAAATCCTCTCAATTGATAAACGGCACGTGCACTCTTTCTTTGAGGTATATAATTTTCAAAAAAGGATTATTCATTATTAAACTAAATAATAAATCAAATTTTCCGCGACCCTTTATGAAACAATTGATAACCAATTTTCACTCGTTGATGATTCCTCTTTAGAAGTTTGAAGATATATATAACCATGCATCCACTTTAATACTAAAAGTCATTTGATTTAATCACATGGTCCATAACATCATATAATTTTAGACATAGCTTGGTAAACAGTTAGTTGGGGTCCCCTTTTCGCTTCCACGCTGCATAATCTAGTTGGGAGATTTCTCTTGCTTCCTAGAGTGAATTCGTCACCTTATTTCAGTGTGACGTCACTACACCACCTTGACGTTGACGGTGGTGCTATAGTTTTGGGTTTTGGCATAGGATTGTCGTTTTCCCACTACTATCAGAAGTCGTATATACCAAGTTTGGTCAAAATCCATTGAAGGATGTTGATTCTAGAGTGTTGACAAGGATGTTACGCGGTAAAAATTTGACCCGGTGACCTTGACCTTCAAAATCAATAGGGTTCCAGACTCTCCTAAGTATGTACCAAGTTTGGTCAAAATCCATTGAAAGATGTTGATTCTAGAGTGGTCACAAGGATGTTACGGAAGGAAGGACGACGGTAGCGTTACTATATCCCTTCGCAACAGATTGCAGTTTAACTAGGGTTCAGTTTACACAGGTTCCAGTTTAACCAGGTTTCTCTTTTTTAACCAGGGTTCAGCTTACACAGATTGCAGTTTAACTAGGGTTCAGATTAGCCAGGGCTCAGTTTACACAGGTTCCAGTTTAACCAGGGTTCTCTTTTTTAACCAGGGTTCAGCTTACACAGATTGCAGTTTAACTAGGGTTCAGTTTAACCAGGGTTCAGCTTACACAGATTCCAGTTTAACTAGGGTTCAGTTTAACCAGGGTTCAATTTACACAGGTTCCAATTTAACCAGGGCTCTCTTTTTTAACCAGGGTTCAGCTTACACAAATTGCAGTTTAACTAGGGTTCAGATTAACCAGGGTTCAGTTTACACAGGTTCCAGTTTAACCAGGGTTCTCTTTTTTAACCAGGGTTCAGCTTACACAGATTGCAGTTTAACTAGGGTTCAGTTTAACCAGGGTTCAGCTTACACAGGTTTCATTGTATGTATCTTTCAATCTAACAATTTCCTGGTCCTAGTATACAGTGAATATGACATTAAATCACCCATTCGTGACCTACCTGACTTTTTGTCCTAATCCTAATATGACCTTGTACTGGTGATGTGGCTGGTAGATGAACTGGTTTCTCTATACTTAAATTAGCCAGAACATCCTCACCAAAGATAGACTTCGCATACAAATTGGCAGCCATAAATCCACATTCTCCTGATAAAGCCTAAATATGAAAGAATAAAAATGGTAGAAATAAGACAAATTGTTACTATGATCATTAATAAGATGCATGCTACCTGATAATTATAGTAATATCTCCTAAGAAGCCAGCTTTAAAAATATTTCTATTTTAGATTCTCTAATAATTCCCGATTTTCAGTAACTTATAAGTAAATATGATATAGACTGAGTGACTTGGTGGAGGAAACCGGAGAAAACCACCGACCTGACGCAAGTCACTGACGAACTTTATCACATAATGTTGTATCGAGTACACCTCGCCATGAACGGGATTCGAACTCACAACGCCGGTTAGTGGTGATTGACATTGATTGCATAGGTAGTTGTAAATCCAACTACCGTACGGCCACGACCACAGCGGCCCTTTACAAACATATATAGTCCATTTGAATGCTATAGACCACCTAAACAAATTATTTAAAATCCATTTTAATGTTTTCTTTTCTTTTTTCTTCACATATATATTTTATGTTTCTACGAACTCTGACAGTAACTTTTAGAATGTTTCATCCATAGATAAAAAAAAGTTGCTCATTAGGTGTCTATGTTAAATATTTGTTTTTATATGTGTAATTTCTAGGGGAGTGAAAGAACAGCCTAAAACTGTAAACAAAAATAAGAACATGTGCTCCCCATGCAAATATACTATTGACATGTGACTTGTCATTTAAATATCAAAGAAGATGACATGTAAAGGATGATTGGAAATAACAATGGAAAATAGCCTTGTGAAATCAAGGTAGAAGTCAGGGGCGGATCCAGGATTTGTGGTTAGGGGGGCGTGAGTAGGAGAGGGGTCTGGGGACCGCATCCCCAGCGGGTCCAAGGCAGAGCCCTGGTAGGCGGCCCAGGGGGCGAAGCCCCCGTGAAGCTCTGGGGGTTTGAGGAATTACAGACATTTATTTGAACGACAATTTTGAACCAACCACACCATTTTTATCAGACCAAAAAAACTTGACTTTGAGGCTTAATTTTGTCGGATAATTGTTAACAGTATGTTTTTGTCAGATTATAAGAACCTAAAGTAAAACTTTTCTTTAACAACTGTGATGCGAATTGTTCAACTCATGACTGATCGATCACGATATTTTAACCCTTCAAAGAACTATTAGTTTAGTTTTAACGCATTCCTCATTTCACTAATTGGTATGTACTTTGGGTGCTTGTCCTTTCGGGTGGTTCTAGTTAATACTGCCCGTCCGGGTGGAGCTTTTCTTTTCGTCGTTTGATTCATTCATTGAAAATGTATGATTCGACCGGTCTTGTTAATAGACAAACAAAGGCGGAAATTGTCAATACATGAACTTGTTGTTGATTTCTGATAAGCTAACGTTACTAAATTAGATGATCAGAATCGTTTCATGCAGCATTAATGTTAACATATTCGCCTTTGTTTGTCTATAAACAAGAACGAATCATACGTTTTCAATGAATGAACCAACGGCGAAACGAAAAGCTTCATCCCGACGGACAGTATACTGATCATTTATCAATGGGTAGAGCTTTTTAGAATGATATCCCAAATTTACTCCTAATATCATTACTATTTATTTTGACTTGCAGATCACGAGTTAACCATTCATAAAAAAGTTGTTTGTTGAACTGCTTAATTAACGTTGCAAAACATATGCTTTGCGAAATTTAGGGGGGGGGAGGGGGCGCACGCTCCCTCTAAATCCGCCTCTGGTAGTATTATGAGAGTTTTACGTCCGACCTCACCTAATGAGGTATTGCAGACATCAAGGTGAGCTTTAACACTGTTTAAATACCAACTTGCTTGAATAAAAAGCATGCAAGTCAAGCTTTATACAATCTTCAATATTTAAACTAGAGAATGTGTCCATGAGAATTAAAGATCAAGTGACAATGACCTTGATACATGTGTTTTGAACTAAATGGACAACTCTATTCATGCAAGCCCATTTGATATTTAAATGGTCAGTCATATGATATACCGGTATAGAAATTTGCATGTCAAGCACGTGTTTTTATTTTTGTTTACAGTATGAGTGCTGTTCTTTAAAGCATGCTTACTCCACTGGAAATTACACATATAAGTGCAGATATTTAACATAGACACCTAATGGGCAAATTTTTTATCTATTGATGAAAAATTCTGAATGTTACTGTCAAAGTTCGTAGACACATTTGAAATATATATTTGAAGAAATAAGGAAGAGAACAAATTTAAATGAATTTGTATACCAACCATCCTTTTCAGTCAATGTGCATGTACATGCATGTTGTACTTTCACTTTCATTTTCGAATATATTAATGGTGTGAAATAAATAAAACATGAAGATCACAATAATTCATTTCAATTAAAATCAATTGAACAGCATGCAATCTGCATAATAATTGATTATATAATCAATGTTTCTATTGATGGTGTGTATGCCCCCATCATAAGCACTTTAAATTGGTTATAAAGAATTATTATTAAAAGGATACAGCAGTTTGTCTTGTTATTTCCCCCTTATTTTTATTTTATTTTTTTGCAAGTCATTAAAATTAATAAAAGATAAACGACATGCAATCACTCTACCATATATTATTTAAATATTGACCCAATTTATGGAGATGTCTGATTTTCTGATAATACAAATACTACCTGATAAATTGATTATCAGTACTGACTATATCACTGTCGTGTACCCGATAAGGAATGGTCATTTCAAGATGGCGGATTGTACATCATCAAAAAGGTAGGTGTGAAGATTTTGACTATTATCGTTCTTTATAGGTTATCTTAGTGTCTATGAGTTACACGTTTAGATAGGGCAGTCTTTTTTCTACTTCACCCTTAAGTCAGTAAAGCTTGATTCTTTTGTTTTTATCGTAAACTGCCTTCGGTAGTTGATCAATGCAGCGACAAAGATATCGAGGCGTAGAATCCAATTTATTTCACCAATTCCTACCGCCTAGTGACTTTTTATATTAATATGTTGATGCCAAAATTATTCAAACATGTGAATTGTCCAACAAATGTCATTTCAGCCTTTGAAAAGCCTTGTATCCCTCTTAAAACGTCTATGAAAATTTTGTTTATGTCACGGAACGGTCACGACAAAAACATGACAAAAATGTATGGGAATGGTCTCATGTTTTGGGTGAAGGAATGGACTTTCAAGCCAAGGAATGGTCTTTTTTGTTTAGGAATGGTCTGATTGAACATATCGGATGTAAAGCGGGAGCAATGGCTTTGTCGTTCATCCAGTGTTCACACTCGCATAAAATCTTAATTTTCTTGTCTTACTACATTCACTGGTTTGTCAATATGACGACATACCACTCGCTTCTCTGATATACTGTAAGCGTACTTTCTTTCCGATCTGTAGAATGTCCGGGAACGTAAATACCCTAGTGTATTTCTACCTTGCAGTATGCATTAGTATGTTTATTCCGTAAGGAAGAAATACACTAGTGTATTTCTGTCGTGGAATTCCTACCCTAGTGCGTCTCAAGTGATATTTTCTTCGTATGGTAATCTAGCGAAACAGTTATGTATTGATTTTTTAATATTTGTGGTGCTTAACGCCACTTTCAACAATATTTCAGCTATATCATGGTGACCAGTTTTAGTGGTGGAGGAAGTTGGAGTACCCGGAGAGAACCATCGACAACGGGCAAGCAACTAGTAAACTTTTATCACTTGCAGCTGCGAGTCGAGTGCACCCTTTTTTGTAATTTACAAAGCCGGGCGCGTATTGGTGATAGGCTTGCATGAGTTGTTATATCCAACGACCTAACTCATTGAGCCACCCGGACCCCGGCAGTTATGTATAATACATCACCATTTCAGTACACACCACGATTTTATTTGGACTGATGTTCTCAACTTTTATTATTATTTTTTTCTTCTTTTCTTTTACTTTTTGGATCTTCGGTTTTCTTACCACTAAGGCTAGACCACTGTTAGGTTTATGTATTAGTTTTTTCGTACATAGGTGCTTCAGTTCACATATATTATTTTAATTTTCCTGTGTTTAAAATCAGTACATGTATTTACTTCATGAAAACAAAAATATACGAGGTTGCTTAAATCTTCAATAGATATATCGTGTATTTCTCATTTTTACAGGTTTACTGTGATGGATACATCTTTCCACGCCTCAGAGAATGATTTTATATGCGAGGACTGTGAAAAATGTCTGAAAAGTAGAAGTGGTCTCAGACGACATCGCCTGACAAAACATTTAAAACAAGAGATAACATTTAAATGTACCACTGATTCTTGCACAGCACCATTTTGTGAAAAGGGGGAGCTATTGGCTCATCAGACCAGCCATGGTGAACAAAAACGTATCACATGTAATTACTGTAACCACAAACTGTCAGGGAATATCACAGAGCTCACGAGGCAGAGATTCTTCCACATGTTCGGAGAGGATTATATCTTCAAGACTACTCACATTTTTCTCTGGATCAAATGACTATAATTGTAATTGTTTGCAAATTGATAATAAAGATATAAAGAGTTGATTTCATAAAATTTATTTAAATAACAATGAATATTTCTTTTAACAAAAATATTTTTATGTAACAAATGACTCCCTGTCAATATCACAAAGTATAAACCATTACAATATGTGTACAATTGCTGAAAGAGTTCTTAACCAAATTTACCCACATTAGTGTTAAATTCAAAAGATCTAAATTTTAATGTTTCATCCCGATAATTCTGGCAGCAGTGGTCCACTATGGCTTGGTGATTGGAAGTATCAAATTGGCAGTAGTAACACTTGTACCTATAGATAAAAGAAACATTGCATAATGAAATGGAAAAGATTATAACAATTTAATAGCAAATAAGGCATTTCGGGTATTTTAAGGCAAGATTGATCATATGAAATAAGAAGATTTACATTAAAGACCACAAACGGAAATGAACTTCAATAATATTATTAATAAGCATATCTTATATGATGGACCATTCCTAAGCAAAAAAGACCATTCCTTGGTTTGAAAGTCCATTCCTTCACCCAAAACATGAGACCATTCCCATACATTTTTGTCATGTTTTTGTCGTGACCGTTCCGTGACATAAATTTTTTTTCATAGACGTTTTAAGAGGGATACAAGGCTTGTCAAAGGCTGAAATGACATTTGTTGGACAATTCACATGTTTGAATAATTTTGGCATCAACATATTAATATAAAAAGTCACTAGGCGGTAGGAATTGGTGAAATAAATTGGATTCTACGCCTCGATATCTTTGTCGCTGCATTGATCAACTACCGAAGGCAGTTTACGATAAAAACAAAAGGATCAAGCTTTACTGACTTAATGATGAAGTAGAAAAAAGACTGCCCTATCTAAACGTGTAACTTATAGACACTAATATAACCTATAAAGAACAATAATAGTCAAAATCTTCACACCTACCTTTTTGATGATGTACAGTCCGCCATCTTGAAATGACCATTCCTTATCAGCCGGGAAGCCATAGACTGAATCGATCAATCAATCCATTGGATGTCAATATTGCCGCGCTAAGGGCAGACAACCTCGATTCAACGCACAGGTGGCGCTTCATAACTACGTAAACAAAATCATCCGCGATACGGTACCTCAGAAAAACATGTTGGGAAACGTTGAAATAACCGTAATTCGTGTTTTTTTTATATTTATCACAAGTTTATTCTCACAGGCTAATGACTGATCGTTTTTGACAGCTTTTCCGTGTAGAAAAAGGGTGAAAATCGGTATTTTTCCAGTGACCTATTTCAAGCATCTCGTCGCCTAAAAATATGGCGGGGAAAAAACCTCTCTATATTTAACTGACACAATCACATCCCCCTTAGCCAATCACATCAAAGATGGTAAAAATAAACTCTAAAATTAGTAAGGAATCCCATACAAAACATCAAATCCCAGCATGCTTAGCGAAAAACTATATTTTGACCTCAAAAGGCAGACACCATTTCAGTGTATTTTCGAAGGAAAAATAGCGATATTTCTATTTGTTTCAGGCTTATATCTGCAAGCATTACATTTGTAGATTGTTCTCATGTATTTTAATATTGCACTCCTTTCAATTCCAGTATTTTAGATGTGAATGTTGACTTACATATTGGAAAAATTCCAAGATATAAACATCATTTGAACCACACATCCATGTCGTCATGTGAGATTTCCAACGTGACCCCTCATTTTTTCCATTTTGTAGTCTCTATTTGAAAGTTTACGCTTGATAGCTTCACTTATTGATTCCCTAATTAAAGGAAAAACAGATTCATAAAAATGTAGCAGCTCAAAGCCTGAACATGGCTTAGTGTCACACTTCTTGCAGGATTTTCCAGGTGTAAACCATTCCATATCATTCTCATTTGCCATACTGTGTGTGTACATTTCATTATTTAATTTACAGATTCCTTCATTGGTTTATATTAATGTGCATGAATATTATTTGACCCCTAGCTCTTTTCTTTATACTTGTTCTCAGTTTGCAACATTTACATTTATAAACATTTATGTCAAAATCCAACTGTACAAAGGTCCATCCAGGCAGAGATCCAGCTCCATGCAGTGTGCCCAAATGTGTTATTGGTAAATTTGATCCTTCAAACAGATATGTACATTTTTTTCAGATTATGTTTACAGGCAATATTATAAGATTACTGATACTGCTTGTTACATGTATTTGTAGGAGATGTGAAAGTGCATTAAACTTCATTTTTGAAATTTAAAGCAGGTGAACCTGATGAGGCATCAGATGCAAAGAGAGCATGCACAGATAATGAAGATGTTTTTTTTCTAAGCAAATATTCTGATTCCCAATGTTACTGAAAAAAATATTCTGATTTTGGTGGAGGGAAAAAAAAATCTGTTTCAGAGTTTTTGTCATGTAACCTAATGTTAAATTCTGGAAAAAAAATTCGCGCCTTGTGCGACAAAAAAAAAAAATATTATAACTCTCATGTTGTCCGGAAAAAAAATTCTGAATGAAGCAAAAAACCATAACCCCCCCCTGCAAGTTAAATGGTCGGTCCCTTAATGTTTTAATTTCAGAGAAGTTTTCACAGTATGATGATACATTTTCTTCCTCACTTTGTCATTCTCATTACAACAAATTTATTAACAATTCACAGTTCAGTGCATTGTTTGTGAGAAAAATTGTCGCAATAATGATATCATATGGTTTTTAAAACTGTAGGCGAGGAAAAGAGAGACTTGTTTTTGAAGTATTTCAGTTTTAATAAAAATATAGAGAATGATCGATTTAGATGTTGTCCCTATTGTTATAATTCTTTTAACTTTTTCTCTAGATCTGATGCAGCAGAGGAGAAATTGGCTCAAACCTCTTCATACTTGCAGGATTGTTTAAGTAAACAGTTGTTTATTGAAAAACATAAAGTTACAGGCCAGAATGTTGACATCTATACTTTTCAGATGATATTGCAGTTTGTCGTCAAAGCTTTTGAAGAAGAGAGTTCTGTACTTTTACCTGAAGTTTATGACAGATATAAACTTCTCTTACATAAAAATGACCTCAACATTGTTATTGACAGTGACAAAGATATGTCCAAATTGTTACACTTCACTCAATTGATATTTAATATGTTAAAATCTGTTCTTGACAGAGCTTTATTGTGTTATGTACCAAAAAAGAAAAACCTTGGTCGTCTGATATACAGAAATGATGCAGATGTTTTAGGAAGTTGCCATTCACTATTTTTGGCAAATCATCGCTCATCAAACCAAATTGCCCTGATGGAGAAAGAAAACTTAAAATTAACAAATAAAATTTCTTCTTCTATTACAGATGATTTAAAGAAGAACACAAAGCATGAAAGTCTTGAACATGCAGCACAAATTTTGAGAAATGTTATTAAATTGTATGTTTCAGACAGAATAAAGACTGACAGATTACCAGATATTGACAATTTTAATTGTAGAGATGAGATTTTTAAGATCCACCCTTTGTTGTGGAATTTTTTATTTAGATTTGTTGACAAGATTACAATTATTATGATAATGCTGCCTTGAAATATTGTATTAAATGTTACACAATTAAATAATCAAATTACCACAGGATTGTTTTCATATGCTGACTAGATGTTAATATAATGATATTTTAGTTTCCCCTCACCTATGAAGTTGTAAAGTAATACAACCTCCTATCTGTGCATCCATCCACAGGGACTCTGATAACTATTTCTCACAAATATGCGCTCTCGGGCAATTTGATTTTTTCTACGAGATTGCCATTGCCCGAGAGGGGTTATTAAAAAAACAATAGCCGAGGACAAAATATAAACCAGGGAAGCACAGAAACAAACCAACAACAACCAACCGATATAACACAAAAAATCACAAATGCACATGAACAACACAAACTTCCGAATAATCTAAAGTGAACTCGGGTGATCCGGAAGGGTAAGCAATTCCTGCCTATTGCAATACATCTATGTGTGTCCATCATCAAGTCTGGTAGGACTCTAATCCGGAGAAGGGCAAAGGATCTAAAACAGCCTCAGATCATTTGTCATCTGGGTGTTGTCAACCAGCTCATGATGTCTGCTGTAGAATTTTTTTTCTAATTTTAAGAGTGCTTGGAAGGCCCATGGGATATCATGATAACCACTGAAAAAAACCAAAGTAACTTTGCAAAGAAGAGTTATGATTCAAAATTTATCTAATCTTACAAAAATGTTGCCTTTGAGGTCCCTTACAATGCAAGGTGCTGTGTCAATAGAAATAGCTGAAATTATATGGATCTGCAATGTTATGGGATTTTTCTTCAAATTTGGAAAGCAAATTGAAGAAAACATAGGATTCAATATTTAACCAAACTTGCATATATATCAGTCACAAGATGCTGTGAACAGAAATAGGTGAAATCAGAGATATAATAACTGAAATTTGGTAATTTGCAGCTGAAATGATATATGGTTTTGGTTTCTTTAAAGTAAATTATTTAAAATTTTCACTCAAGTTTGTTAATTATTACTTTATCACAAACTTTTTCTGGCCCAGTCTGAGCAAATTCTTTCCAACTTATCCATTTTGTACTTTCCCACCAGGCATGAATAAAGTTTTTTTTGTTAAACCAAATTTATTAATATGATTTTGACAACAACACTATGGAAGCAATTTTTTTTTAATTTTTTTGTTTAAAAAAGGGTTTTTTTTAAACAAAATTTATTAATATGATTTTGACAACACTAATTTTCACTCAAGTTTGTTAATTTTTACTTTATCACAAACTTTTTCTCGCCCAGTCTGAGCAAATTCTTTCCAACTTATCCATTTTGTGCTTTCCCACCAGCCCAGGCATGAATAAGTTTTTTTTTTAGCATAATTTATTAATATGATTTTGACAACAACACTATGGAAGCAATTTTCACTTAATTCTGACCTTATCCACAAACTTTCTTTACACAGTCTGTACATTCTTTCCATATTTTTTAAAAGATATTTATTTACATTTCGGCCTTGAAACATATATGTTCGAGTTCTTAAAACTACAGTAATTTTAGTCAACTGGAAAGGAAAATCCCGAGAGTACCCGAAAAGCACTTCATTTACGCCGCCTCGTCGCAATTTTCATCTTGACGGGTGCTGATTATAACTGACACAATCGTATCCCCGGTGATAAACCTTGCAACTTTCTGGATATATGTCACCCACGATAATAAATTGTGTATTAAAAGTAAGAAATTTACCAGCATATTCAATAATAGATTAAACAAAAGATGTTTTCTGTTGTCGAACAGGGTTGAGAAATCTTGAAGGTCCATTTTATGAGAGTCACTACTTGTATGAAAGTAAGAATACCGATACAAAATTTAAACATTTACGTTCCCGAATGTCCGTAGAAATGATCCTTTCAACAAAATATTACAACTAACCATAATCGAAGCTACAAAGCAACAAATTCCTGAGGCCGTCCTCTGACATCCATCACGTCAATATTTACGTCGAAAATCACGTGACAAAAAACGTCAAGTGAACTCTCCTGTGTCACTGGCTTCCCGGCTGTTATCGGGTACACGACAGTGATATAAGTCGGGTATTTATTTAACAGACCACTAGAGTTTAAACAGGTAGGAGCAATTTTATATTTTTTTTCATTTAAAAGGTGGGTTTTTTTTACACAACAAAGGATATGTTTGCAGGTTCTTGGGTTTTAAAGTTCCTTCATTGAACATTCTGTAGAAATGAGGACAGAGGATATTTGGTTGCAAGTGGAATTGTTTTTTTGTTTGTTTTTTGGTAAGAAATAAACAAGGAGCTTTGGCGTTTTGTCAATTTTATCAAAATAAGATCTTCGCATTTGCTCCCGATTTTCTATCGATTGTTTACTGGTACGCGGTGAATAGTAAACAACTGATAGAAAATAGGGAACAAGTGTTGAGATCTAATTTCAATTAGTTTGATGTCTTAGTATTATACAGATCAACTAGTGGTTTATAATATGACTATTCAGTTAATATGTTCTTCAGTAATGATTTCTGATGTTCTGCATTGGCACATCGTCTTGCACATTGGTCCCACACCTGTGTGAATTTCTGGAAGTTGTGAAGTCATGATCAAATCGAAACATAGTAGACATAAACTGACACGTCTAGCAAAACTATTAATCGTAACTACTCGGCCATTCTCGCTACCCTACAAATAACCTCGTACGTAGATAGTAGAAATTCTTCTTAAATTGTTTGCCGGAAGTTAAGCTAAGTTAAGCCGGACAAAAATATAGTCCACGAAAATCCAATATGGAAGACATACTAAGTAATATCTAATCATGCAAAACTAATTAAAACTTTTATCCATGAAAATAATGGAAATATAGAAAATTATTTAAAATATAACTTTATCAAACTTTCATGTAACTGACATGTGAAAAATAGTGCGATTTATACGCCTAATGCATACGAGGTTATTTGTAGGGTAGCGAGAATGGCCGAGTAGTTACGATTGACAAAACTATCACTCGGTCGATTTCGTTCTTCCTTCTTCATCCGAAGTTAGCCGAGCTATTTGTTCTTGTTCTGAACGACATATATGCATTAGAAATTGGTTTTGTCAGTTATTATTAGTGGGTATGGTATTTAATGTCACAGCAATATTTCAGTTTTATATATTATATATATCATGGCGTAACCATGCTCAAATTTACAAACAGTAAACCATGTTGGTAAAAGGTGGCGCTGTGACAAGCTAGCTAATGATCGACGAGTCCAGGAAGTAAAACTGGTATATTTCATTCTTATTTCAGGAAACTTATTATTGAGGTTAGTGTCAGAGCTATGATGTTTAACGCCACTTTCAAACTAATTCTGATTTATGTCAATAGACTTAAGATCACTAAACATTTATTGGAATTTACGGTCAAAATTGTTGCAATGTTTTATGACTAAAATATAAATACAAAATGTAGGTATAATGATTCATGTACAATAAAATCAATTGACATATGTATAAATCGAATTCTGACACTGTTGAATAAACTTGGGTTTAACGTTCAGACTCCCTCGACCTGGATTCGAACCCACACCTTTGATACACAACAGGACCACTCGCTTCTTAGAGACCGGTCATTATTTATCTCCAGGGGGGCGGCAAAAAGGTAGGGGGGGGGTGTTATGAAAAAAGTGGAAATTGATAGAGGGGGGTCACTGCTTTTCTGGTTGATCAAGCAGGGGGGGTCATGATTTTTTTTAAACATACATTATAGATAATATCTATTTGCATGTAAAATGAAAATAAATATATTCAGCCGAAAAAAATGTCTCCTTGTCATACATTTTGCCAAATATCAACCTGTCACTATATTAGTATATAAATAAATATATATGTATATAGTACATAGGAACGAGGCTTTCTGATTCACTACATTACAGTTCTAGAGTCAACCCAGAGACAGATCAATACATGAACATAGGATATGCAGTGTTCTCTCAAGGTCCATATAGCACCATGGTCTTTCTTCTGTCGGCCATTGTATCGTTTGTCTTTCTTCTGTCGGCCATTGTATCGTTTGTCTTTTTTCTGTCGGCCATTGTATCGTTTGTCTCTCTCCTGTCGGCCATTGTATCGTCTGTCTTTCTTCTGTCGGCCATTGTATCGTCTGTCTTTCTTCTGTCGGCCATTGTATCGTCTGTCTTTCTTCTGTCGGCCATTGTATCGTTTGTCTTTCTTCTGTCGGCCATTGTATCGTCTGTCTTTCTTCTGTCGGCCATTGTATCGTCTATCTTTCTTCTGTCGGCCATTGTATCGTCTGTCTTTCTTCTTCTGTCGGCCATTGCATCGTCTGTCTTTCTTCTGTCGGTCATTGTATCGTCTGTCTTTCTTCTTCTGTCGGCCATTGCATCGTCTGTCTTTCTTCTGTCAGCCATTGTATCGTCTGTCCTTCTTCTGTCGGCGACTGTATCGTCTGTCTTTCTTCTGTCGACCATTGTATTGTCTGTCTTTCTTCTGTCGGCCATTGTATCGTCTGTCCTTCTTCTGTCGGCCATTGTATCGTCTGTCTTTCGATTTACATCTTCTGCTTACCTCTTTGGTATTTTTTCATACTAATATCATGATGTTGGGCTATACTATTTTACATGAATATAGCCGTGTTGTGATACCGGGTATAATATCCACCAAAGCAATGTCAATACATTTCAAGCATGGAGTTATTTTTCATATATATGTACATATCTTTCTCAATATTAATGTCTAACAATTCTTTGCAGAAATGTCATCTTTTGACATAAATATTGACGATGGAAGCAAGAGAACGGTCAAAGCTGAATGGTCTACTGATTTCCAAGTTGATGGATTCCTTGTCGTAACTGCCAATCGTACAACCCTCGTCAGAAGCATTGCGTTGTTAGATTCCACGACACAGTTAGATCACATGATTAATTTGCCTAGCGACCAATGCATATATGTATTACATGTCTACGGGCTACAAACTAAGACTTCAGAGAGGGGACAATATAAACAAGTGCTGTGCCATGCAAAAATGAGAATCAGGGGTGAGTTTACACTTCAAACAAATACATTTTGTAGTCAACAATTTAGCACGAAATGATTAGAATGAGAATGAGTGATTCTTGTTTAACGCCAAGTCGGTGAGCAATTTTTACGATATTTCATTGCAAGAACAAGTCACATTTCGACGAAATGATGATGACGCCCGATTTATACTAGACCAACACCCTTAGTTCGAAATTTATAGTGCTAGCCCACGGATACAACAGTCTACGGATAGACATGTCGGTCCACTCGAACACATTATCCTGATCCCGTTCCAATCAGTATTTGTTCTCACTCCTTAACCTAAAGCTGCTCGCTTAGCGGATAAGCAGCACCGATCAATTTTATAGTATTTATATTGTTCTCGATCAATCAGATAGGCCGCCTGATTCTGTAATTTGTATATCTTATATTTCAAATCCGAATTCAAATGAATACAAACTTCTAGCAATCGTCTTGGATATTGCCGGTCACAGACTTTTCAAACCTGTTGGTATTAAGAAAGATGAAATAGACAAACGTTCCTTTCTGAAACTGTCGTTTGCCAACAAAGGTCTTGATGGCATTAATTTAGGCAATATTCTTCATCACAAATCCGTCAAATCTAAAATTTCGCCATATTTTAAGAATCAGTCCGTGCCTATAATTTCGTATGCTTGTACCAGACCAATAGCATCAACAAAATTTAATTACAAACACGTGTTGTGTGATCTCAATATTGACTATTTCATATCTAAGCCTCCTGATTGCACCTGTGCAAGTTCCCCAGTCATATATAATCCGACTGGCCATGTTTTAACTGCTGTATCTACGAGATGTGTTTGCCAAAGGGCCTACATATCGTGAACCTAAATCCATAAACAGGAAACATAACTTTAAAATACTTATGGATTCCGTCGAGGATTATGCCAGACAATGGACAAAACATGAAAAGGAGGACTTAGATATTCTTTCCGAATGGGTGAAGAGTGTGAGGTCGCTTACACAGATTAGAATTAAAAAACTCAGTGGGTCTATGAGCTCTCGCTGTACATCAATCTTTAAAGATCCAAATGTTGCTAAGCACCTGTTTTTCCTTCATGACAAATATGTCATTGTCTAGGCCCACAAAGCCCATAGCAATATTGTTTGTGTGTGTAAATCACATTACGTAGACTGCTTGATTATTGAATTAGGTATTATTGACAATTCACTTGGCAACCCTGTGCCCCGACGACACTTACGAAAGAGGAAATCCTGCACAATCATAGGTATGTTTTATGTTCCTTTGGAATATCAACCAAAGATGAAGAACTGGATCTACCATCACTCTACTGGATTCCTAAATTACACAAGTGTCCTTTCAAACAGCGCTATATTGCTGGGTCTGCCAAATGCTCCACGAAACCTCTTTCCAAATTATTAACATGTATTCTATCGGTGGTCAAAAGAGACAGATCTTATTTTGTAAAAACACCACTCTGATTCTACCAAAAAGTTCTCTGAAACTAATATCATCAAAATGCTCGAGTCTTTGATTGACAACATATTTGCTATGTTTGGTGGACGTGTTTATTCAACAGACAGTCGGCATACCTATGGATACAAGCTGTGTTCCTCTTCTCGTCGACTTGTTCCTTTATTCGTATGAGGCAGGCTTCATAGAAGGGCTTCTCAAGAAAAACAAAAAGAAACTAGCTCGATCCTTTAATTTCACGTTCCGCTATATAGATGATGTCCTTTCACTAAATAATTCTAGGTTTGGTGATTTCGTTGATCGCATCTATCCCGTTGAGCTTGAAATAAAGGATACCACAGATACAGATAGGTCTGCTTCATACCTTGACATACACTTCGAATCGACAGTGAGGGGCGGTTAAGAACGAAACTTTACGACAAGAGAGATGATTTCAAATTTTCCCATTGTGAACTTCCCATTTATATGTAGCAACATTCCAGCAGCACCTGCATATGGATTATATATCTCTCAGATGATACGATATTCCAGAGCTTGTGGTTCCTAACAGGATTTCCTTGATAGAGGGTTGCTGCTAACAAGGAAGCTATTGAACCAATGGTTCCTTTCGGTCATGTTGAAGTCATCACTTCGAAACTTTGGTTGACCGTTATGGAATATCTGTGTCAAAAATGACCACGGAAATTTTCCACTCGTCGTAAGCACTTCACTGTCCTTTCCTCATTCACGACTTATTACCTGGTTTTTAATTAGATTAACACAACGGGTGCCTGAGTTCACCCCCGGTTTTTAGTGGGGTTCGTGCTACTCGATGTTTAGTTTTATATGTATACTTTGTAAATCGTTGTTTGTCCTGATGTACTTTTTCTTTTGGCCATTGTGTTGTCTGTTCTTCGATATACGGATTCTGATTGCCCCTTTGGTATCTTAAAACTCTTCTTGGCAGAGTTGTTTTAAGTGTCATCAAAATATTCATCACCAGTAATTTCCATAACAACCACTGTCATGGTCGTGGTCGTATTGTTGTTGGTTTAACAACTAACTGTGCAATCATGACTATTACCACTAAAGTTGTGAGCTCGAATCACGCTCATGGCGAGGTGTACTCGATACAACATTATGTGATAAAGTGTATTAGTGACTTACGGCAGATCGGTGGGTTTCTTTGTGTACTCCAGTTTCCTCCACCAATTAAACTGATCGCCATGATATAGCTGAAATATTGTTGAAAGTGGCGTTAAACAGTATAACCATAACCCTATTAATGTCGCTCTCGGCGTCGTCTCCATCTTAATCACAGAAGCAGGCTTATGTTCATAAACATAAACATAGATATGTGTAATAAACATAAACATAGATATGTGTAATAAACATAAACATAGATATGTGTAATAAACATAAACATAGATATGTGTAATAAACATAAACATAGATATGTGTAATAAACATAAACATAGATATGTGTAATAAACATAAACATAGATATGTGTAATAAACATAAACATAGATATGTGTAATAAACATAAACATAGATATGTGTAATAAACATAAACATAGATATGTGTAATAAACATAAACATAGATATGTGTAATAAACATAAACATAGATATGTGTAATAAACATAAACATAGATATGTGTAATAAACATAAACATAGATATGTGTAATAAACATAAACATAGATATGTGTAATAAACATAAACATAGATATGTGTAATAAACATAAACATAGATATGTGTAATAAACATAAACATAGATATGTGTAATAAACGAGGGTTTTTATCTTTTCATTTTATTACCGTCCAGTTTAAGCACATTAGGGGTTTGACATTTAATTCGAACAATTCAGTATATGTTGTTATATACATGCACGTTGATTTCAGTAATAAATGTGAACAATGCTGGTCAACAGTTCAGTTAATCACAACACCACTTTGATAAAATTGTACATTGTATTACAGATGGCATCACCCAAGCAAATTCACAGATGAAGTTGACAAAATATACAAAAGACTATTTACCCATTGTATTGGAACCAAAGGTAATAACATTTATTTACTGAATATTCCTGCCAAAATTTATATATTTATATTTCAATAAGATATGAGATTTTGGGCCGTGAAACTAATTTATCCTCGCCACTTTTTATAAAAGTGCCCGTACCAAGCCAGGGAAGAGAGTGGCATGTGTTTGCTATGGGTATCGATTTTACTTCTGTTTCTATGTTTATTCGATTGAATGTTGGAGTTGTTCCAACAGTGTTATTTTTTTTGGTCATTTCTTAGTCACAATGTTGATATTATCCCCGTTTTGAAAATTATAACAACCTGTTATTGGTTAAAATACTAGTTACACCCAGTAATATGATGGCCTAGCAACACCCAGGAATATGGGTTTTTTATGGCCAATCAAATGTTGGTCTAATTTTCAAGCCGGGGATAATATCGTCATATTTTTAGATATAACTGTGTAGTTCACAACTCATACAAATGTAACTAATAAATAGAAAAGAAAGGAGTAAAATAAAAAAAAGAAATCAAAATGTTTAATATTGTACACTTATTGACTGGGTATGAGGGTAATAGCACTTTTGTTGTTTCCAAGGTACCAACTATTTTCCGAGGCAACACGGAGGAAAATAGTTGGTACAGAGGGGACAATTAAAGTGTTATTACCCGAATATCAAGTCTATAAGTGTTTTATTATACCGAACAACTGTGCAATTCAAAATTCTAAATTAGGTCCTTTTCTGATGGATTTCTAGTCTACTTTATTCATGCGTTTTAAAACTAATACATTTTCATGTGTGCATTTGAAGAAGAAATTATTTTAAAGTGCTATTCACCGGCCGATGAATCGTCATTTGTGTTATTCACCGTTGAATAGTACTTTTCAGACAAATATTGAATGAAACTATGGAAATAGTATTTTTATTGCAATAAAATTTATATAGAAAAAAGTATGAGAAGTATAATAAATGTATATATGTTAAAATATCATTATCGTGTAGCTAGAGTTCAAGTTTTTGTCAATTTCATCATTTCATCTGGAGATATCTTATTACACTCGAAGATATTATTATGCACTTCTGCCAAGTTTATTGGAAAGAGGAAGGATAGAGAGGTGACAGGGGCGTAGTCAAAAGAGTGAGGGTGTGGGGGAGGGACAAAACTATGTTGCCACCACGTTTTTGCCCACTTTTAAGAAAAACTGAAATTTTACCATGAGAGTAAAAATGTTCAGGAAAAATAGAGTAAGAGTATGTTTCGATGACAGGAATGACTTTTTTCTTACTTGTTAGTTTTGAAAAAAAGTACATGAATTTATAACGCAATAAACAAATGCAAATTTCTTAGTTCAAATATAATACTTTGAAGTAAGACGAATTTCGTAGCTATGGAAATAAATATATAATCTATTGCAGATAAACGTGACTGATGATCGATTTATCATTAGCACCATTCGTCGTTTTCCTGTTTCTCCAATAAAATTTCGTCCATCTGATTGAACTGCCACAGGAGATCATTTCATTAAAAAAAAATTATGTCAGGGAGTTGTAGTGATGGAATTGAAGAACAAAATACGTTTCCCCCCCCCCCTTTTTTCATGATAGGACCAAATTATTTACGAAAGTCGATTTATTTCTGCAATGTACACAATTAAGAGGAACTAAAGTTTTTTTGACTTTGTCAATAGAGCATATCATTTTGGTCGTTAGCATAGCGACAATAAAATGGCCTTGAGATATTTATGTATGTTCGATTAATACATTTAATTGAATGTGTCTAAATATACTGGACACAAAAAGTTAAGGATCATATTTTTGAATTGCTTCCAAAAAAAATATGAATGCAATTTTGACCATTTGTTTTCTCCATATTTTCTTCCATGTTTACAATACATTAAAATCCACATGTGATGTAAATCTATTGTCTAAACTCTCCATTACTTTCAAGGAATGGAGAGTTATGAACAATGCGAACAGGGGCGGAGTTATTGTTCTCTTTGTACTTTAGATACTATACACAGACTTTTTTTGTTACAAGATTAATAATTAATAAGATTAATAAAGTACAATTGGTGGATTTTAAGTTGGAGAATGTCCTCGTATCTCTCCATTCCTTAAAAACAATGGGCCTCGCCCCCTTCGGGGCCTCGGCTCCATTATTTTTAAGGAATGGAGAGTTACTTGGACATTCTCCTATGCGTAATGTTACCTGTGGGTAATTGATTACACGAATGAATACTGATACAGGGTCAAAAACAAAGTGTTTCAACGTGTCTACAGAGTTGACTGTGATGTTTATTTAAAGACATTTG
This sequence comes from Bathymodiolus brooksi, assembly GCA_963680875.1. NCBI lineage: Eukaryota > Metazoa > Mollusca > Bivalvia > Mytilida > Modiolidae > Bathymodiolus > Bathymodiolus brooksi. The sequence goes on along the minus strand of OY804581.1, from coordinate 30,625,715 downwards.
TGAAGTTTTCGATAATTGTCGACATTCTACTGACATTTCACATGATGAGGCGTCATTTAACAGGTAATGAGGCAGCCCAAGCAGTAGGCATGATCCAAGCTCGTCAAGTTGAAAGAGCTGTTGCTGGACATTTTAATGTCTCCCAAAGTGTTATCTCAAGGTTATGGAATCGATTTCAACACACTGGCAATGTTGCAGAGACCAAGGTCAGGTCGTCCGAGGAAAACGACGGTGCGCCAAGATCGTTATCTCTGCAATATGGCAAAGCGGCAGAGGTTCCAGAGTGTTGTTAGGCTCAATTCTGACTTTCGTACAGCTACAGGAGTACGTGTGTCATCACAAACAGTCAGAAACAGACTGCATACAGCTAATCTGCCTGCCTACCGACCAGCAGTTCGTCCCATATTGACCTTGGGACACCGAAAAGTGCGCTTGCAGTGGGCAAGAGACCATGTGAATTGGCAACTGCGTCACTGGACTCCTGTAGCATGCAGAGACGTTGTCGCGCAGTAATTCGGGATCGTGGTGGACATACTGCCTACTGAAGAGCTTCTCAGACTGTTTAACGGACAAACTGTGAACGTTCCACCCTAACACGGTGTTGTTTTTCATTCTGTTTTTCAGGGGTGTTTGACATTCGAAGCTGCTCCCACTTAATGCTTCAATGATTTTTAATAAACACAATAAAAATGGTTTCGTTTATTGTTATTGATTATTGAATCATATTTATTTTGAAAATTATTGTTATTTGTTAAGAATAAAACAATTTATGAAATATGACCCTTAACTTTTTTAGTCCAGTGGTAGTAGTCACCATTGGTAAAAAAAAGTTACTTAGAATATACAAATTGTTCGATATTAATTATTGATATGATAACTCGAAATTCTTTTAATTTCACTGTTTGTTAACTTTAATTACTTACAAATGTTTCCTGCAACAGTTTGGAGAAAATTGTACGTTTCAATAAAGATTTATGTAAAAAAAAAACACTTTGCAATTCAATGAGCTTTTAAGTGCCTAATTTGTGTCTAAAATGTTTGAATGATTTACACTTTCCACATATACATGTAGCCGTCAGTGTTGCTTTTCTATTAATTGTTAGATAAACATATTGTGTTTGTAATTGTTTTACTTTCTTTGTGTTTACATCTTCCGTTTTATGAAGATACATCAAAATTCAACTACAATTACATGCATAATAAACTATTATTTTATATAGGACTACAATAAAAGTCAATGATAATCATTGCATTTCAAAAATCAACTACTGAGCTAAAACATGTGTTAGTATGAAGATGCTACGAGAAAGAACATAGTATCACATTATCCATCGATTTTTCTCCTGTCCGGGGTCAGTATTTTATCTTTTCGGTCGGTTCCATATTTTATTTACTGATTTCAGGTCCTGATTTTATACGGTAGTTCTATATCCGGATTTTATATACTAGGTACCTAGTCCGCGTAGCGGTCTTGATTTTATTAATGATCTAAAATGCCAGTTTTATACACATTTAATTTTATCCATCGTGTAATCGAGTGTCTTTGATTTTGCCCATTATTGCAGAAAATATGCAAATTTGGCTGATTTCGACAAAAAAATAAGTCGGAAATACTCCTCTGAAACCCTTGCATTAATTTAATCCAAAACAAAATATATCAAGGTAGCACATGAATATTGTAAGCATGCAGAAAGCTTTCTTCTCAGAAAATTATATTATTTACATTAATATATATTTAATATTTAAAATATATATTAAACATTTTACTTCTATATGAAAATGAAAATTTTCCAGACATTGTCTTAGATAAGAGCATTATTTCAAAAACGTCTTATCTGTTTAAATCAATTTTTAAAATAACAATCTCTTTTCCAAATCTGAATGAAATTCTATATTAGCCTTGTCCAGCTGATGGTCACAGTAATAAATGTCAAAATATGTTGATGAAACAGACACATAAAATAATTACACCAGACTAGTTAAGCAAAAGTAAACAGTGAAAACATTAAAACATTCTATGATATATAGTGCATATGTTGAAATAGTGTGTTGTTGATCAACTAAGCTTTAGTTGTATCGTATGATGATAACAATGATGAAATAAAATTCTGTTTTTAAATTGCACGAGGTGTCAGATAATTATGAAAATATTTTGATTGACCTGATGCCTGATAACTTAGGTATATAAGCTCAATGCACTTATCAGGAAAATTATTTCAAATGATAGATAATAAAAATAAAACCATGATTATAGAAATGAAAGCACCTTCTGTTATACCTTCTCCATGTTATTTTTTACATTATCCTGTTTGTATTCTTTCGAGAAAAAAATATGCTAAACCTGAAATGAGGTAACATCTTATTTGATCCACACAATTTACCCACAATATGATATTTTATACGTCAAGATGTAAGACGCATTGAACATGTCTAAGGCAAACCAAGAGAGGAGAGATAAGGTGATACATACCACCACTTTTATATTTTGGATCTTCGTTTGGATCTCTTAATAAATTTTGAGTCGACCTACCCCTTTTAAATAATAAAAACAAAGTCCCAAGAATGTTTTTCGAAAAGTCTTGTATTTAATTTGATTGCTATATTTCGGATAAAGACATATGAGGATTTTGATACCAATGTTCCATTGATGGGAATGTCTATTGACGTTTTTCATTTGATGGGAAAAAACAAATCTGGGTTTGTGGGAAATCGGCATCCATATTTCCCACAAACCCTCTATGATTTTGCCACGTTTACTTGTATTTATAAATGAGTCGTTGAGTCTCCGTAGCTTTATCAGTCAGGCAGTAGGAACACATTTTATTTGAGAAGAGGCGGAAATAGTTTTTTAATGCTGAAAAATGTGAGCGCTGCGTAGCAAGGTGAACATGCTAAGGGAGTTTAAAGATATCCATCCTCAAGAAAATTCCGAAAAAGGTGAAAAACACAGCACAGTAACTTAGGCATTCCAAATGTTCACACAAATATGTACAAAATTATAGTTTGTCATTTTCAGCAAGATTGTAATGTTGCGGAGTCAAACGATAAGTTGCAGTGGAAATGTTCTATTTTAGCGATGTATAACAAACGATTATAATTCGATATGCAAATTTAATATTTACAATATTTACAGTTAATTTTTTCACAATCTCAAAACGTTTACCATTCGATTACGATGACCAAACTTCGACTTTCTTTTCGATTAACGATTGCCAAAAACTCCAATTACTTTTCGATTAACGATTACAAAACCTTATAATTACTTCTGGATTAAATTACAATACAAATCTGACTAGACGCTCTCACTTTCACAGTCTGCTATAAAATTTCACAGCTATCATTAACCCCAATTTAGATTTAGAACAGAAGCAATAAAAGTAATTAATTACTGCAATGCAGGCTACAATTTGAACTTCTGACCTCGATGATGGTATAATAAAAATAGGAAACCCGTTAACCCTGAAAAGTTGTAAATAAAATGTGTTACATAATTTTACACACGTTCATCTTATCTCTAAATCAAAATTTAATTTTTAGGAATTGAACGATAAAAAATAACTAGTGAAAAACAAAAATATTTCAATCTAAAATTTAAAACGATTTCTACTCTACTGTATAAAAAAGATTCTAACAGACGAAAATATTACGGCACTAATTAATCTAAAATTACTATTGTCTTTTGGTCATGTAACATATGTAAAATTTATTGATAACTGACACATAATTTGTGAAGTAAAAATTTTAAATTTTGGCAAAATAATATGGGGCACCCCTTTGACCCATCTTCTACTTCGGATTTGTCAGCGTGTGATGAGAGTTTTATTTTTATATATATACGTCTGAAAATTAAACCAAACAGTGTTAGAATTAGATTTTAGAGCTGTCAAATGTTTGTTCTTCCCTCGACGGGATTTGAACCCACACCATTGATACAAAAAGAACTATAAGTCTACAAAAAGACTATAATTATAATTAAATCGACCACAAGCGAAATATCCGTCGATTTAATTATAATTGTAGTCTTTTTGTAGACTTATAGTTATTTTTGTTACATTTTAACATCTTTTTTTGATATCGTTGTGCTAACATTTTAGACGTTTATATATATATATATATATATATATATATATATATATATATATAACCATAAATTTGGAGAGATGAAATTTTGGCTACAGCTTGGATGGAATACATAATTATATAACAATATCGTTCATAGTTCACAGAGAGTGCAATAATTTTCAATTATGAATAAGATAAGATAAGAAAACTTTATTTGAATTCGGCTTTTGTATAACAATAAAAAATATTCTTCATTACTGTGAACTGCTATATTGACGAAATTGTCATTTTCATTGATTGTTTTAATTACTCGTGCAGTAATCTGTTAAACGGCATTTAATTGCTCAGAAAGAACATCAGTTTGTTATCTTTACACCCATTGGTTAATCAGGATATTGAATTTCGAATCTCGAATTTCAGATATTGAATCTCGAATTTCGAATAATCCTTCTGGACTTTCTAACAAGTTGATTTGACTGTTAAGCGTGTGTCACTTACTGATAGCCTGTTACATTTTGATGATCTGATGATGATATATGTGACAATAGAAAATGTACGAAATTGTTTGTGATATATCAACATTTTTGAATTAAATTTTCAGATTGAATCGGTCTCCATTGGTTTAATTCACAGACCTCCATCTTGGTATAGATTATCGTTAACAACGTCCATGAACTTTCACGCAAAAATAATTTTCCTTCAAGAAGACAACAGCCGAATATTTTTATTTTTCAACTACGATCAAGGTCAGGAATTCGAATTTCCCTTCGAACTCGTACCGTCTCGAACTTACTACACTCGTGTGTTAACAGTTACAAGACAGAATAACACATCTACAGCATCAAGTATTCTTATATTTGATCGAGTTAAGTTTAGCAACCTTATTGAATTCAAAGCATGTGAGTACTAATATTATTTTGTTTTCAAAGTGCAAAGTATAGATAATCATGTGCATATATTTGAAAATATGTGTAGTTTACCAGCCCTATTGAGTAAGTGATTGATGTTTATATCCGAATGATAGTCTTAGCTATATCTATGACCAGGACAAATAAATGTTTGATGAAGTAATGCTCCCGCCATCCTTAATACTAAACTACCACGTTAGCTCATTAAACTAGCTGTCCGTATGTGGAGTTGTCGCTACACTCGTCATCATTATCCTGACTCCTGAGTCAACAAGTCTTTGTTCTTATTCCTGAATGTGGCTTGGTTATGCACTAAAACAATAAATACTAATTTTATAGTCACTGATTTTACTCGACGAAACCACAATTATCCACATTCTAGACAAGCATGATAACCATTGCTCATTGTAAAACAGTTCTATTAAAGAGAGACGATGGTCTCGACCATTATCTAAATATTAGATAGTATACAAGGTCAATGATTTATATAGTAGAAAGGATTCGAATCTCGTATTTTCTCGCTTTATCTCGCGTGGCGAGGTTTTATGCTACAACAGCGCAAAAATTAATTCATTTCTTTTTGAAATGTCTTGAGAATTCGTAGGAAAATCAACCAATTACGCCAAAGTTCGTGTTATTCATCGTCTATATACTACACTACACAAAACAATCCTTGGATTTGCAGATATAGGTTCAATGGAAAAGGTTTTTTTTATTTTTTCTGTATCACCCCTCATACACGTAAAATAAAAAAAAGTACAGTAAGCTTTCATACATTTAAAAACATATTAAAAATGATAAAACACTTGAAAGAAACCAATCACGCCAAGTTTTGTTCTATATATCGAATACACATTTATACACTTTGCTATGTCGATTTCATGTAAACAAGGAAGTTTATTGATTTCTAAATAGGCCACCCCCATTTCCGCCAAGAACGCCGCCATTTTGACAAATGATGGTAAACAATCCTTAATAAATACAAATCGGGAGCACTGTTTTCAATAAACTCCTTCTATACATTGGAAAATATTTATATTATCACAAAAATGACGGCTCCGCTTCAATATTCGGTATGATGAGAGAAGAGAGGAGTTTGAAAATTAAATTCGAGTCTTGACCGCCCATAATAGGCGGGATTATGAAGGTTAATGTCAATTATTGATGAAATATGGGCGATACATCTACAAAAAGTCGATACTTTATTAATGATTGGTATTTAGGACAGATATTTTCACTTTGTACCTGTAATTATGGTTTTATATACTTACAAATACTGGTTTAAAATGTTGAAGCGATGAAAATTTCCACCATTAATCAAGACACGCGTATCGTCAACGAATTGCACTATGCATGGGTAATCTCGCCACGCAACATATTTACATACAATCTATGTTAAATGTCCCGAGATTAATATCCTTCCTACTATATAAATCCTTGACAAGGTCATCGAAAGCTTTATTATTTCAATACATACCATATACAATATCATGGATGTATCACAACCTTATACAATAAACAAATGTATTTTACAGATTTTACCAAAGCAGAATATCACAAGCTCTATCAAATGGCAGTCCAATACAAAAACACCAGAAATAGAGGCATTCACCGAATCAAGTACATATACAGAAATAAACCAGGGTCATATTTTGATAGGATATTTGAGCGGAATAATGGGGTGATGTATCCGTACAGGAAGGACTTTAATGGCGACACATGTTCTGTAATTAATGGGTGCATTAATGGTCTTTTCTTCAGCACATCTCTAGATCTACGGACACATAAACCACCGCTGAACTCGTATTTCGGTGAAATAAGACTAAGCATTAATGCTTTGGAACTATTTCAATACAACTGCAACCTGTATTTCGTGGATTTTTACTGTCATTATCATGCGCACTATGTAACAGTTCTGTTGACACCAATGAATTCACAAACTGATATCTTTTGTCGAGACAGATTATTAAGGTTGGATATATACGACAATCCATTTTTGAAATTGTCGCGAAATGGATGTCATGTGCTTGCCGATCATAATGTCCATGTTGAGGTGTTTTATACCGAAAAAATTGACATATCATATATACAGCGACAAAAAATTGGGTTCATTAACAAAGTTATACCATTAGGAAGAGGACGTAGTAAGTTGCTTGGCATTCCTAAAAACAAGGAGTGCTCGATTTGTAATATTACCAAGGAATGACAGGAAGTGTGCTCAATTTACAATATTACTAAGGAATGACACGAGGAGTGCTCGATTTATAATATTACTAAGGAATGGTAAACAACGTTTTGAGATTGTGAAAAAAATAGCTGTAAATATTGTAAATATTAAATTTGCATATCGATTTATAATATAAATAAAACATGCTAGCTGTCTCACATTCTGTAGAATTCATTTGCAATATCAATTTGAGGGAATAATACATTAAATTAAAAGACAAAAAACAAAAGACAAAATTAGTGAAACATAGAACAAACAAAGAAAACATCGACCAACACAATGGCCGAAAGAAAAAGGACAAAATGATAAACAACGATCTACAAAGATTACATAGAAAACTAAAGATTGAGCAACACGAATTCCACTAAAACCGGGGGTGAACTAAGGTGCTCCGGAAGGGTTAGCCATTCCTGCTCCACATGTGACACCCATCGCGTTACTGTTAAACGACACGAACATCATCTGATTATGGAAATCATGTTTGACACCAGTATAATAAAGAAATAGAAATAACATAAATAGAACATGAACTCCCTACAAAACAAATGGGAGTTGATACGAATCGAACATCGTATTTTTGCGGAAATCGTGGTTTCGGGTTTGTTTCGTATCTGATCTGTTTTTACTAGTTTTCATAACATGATAGCATCAGTCAAATGTCCTATTTAAGTAAACTGATAATCAAATAGGCAGTAAAGAGGGTTTTTGTTTTTAATCGATATCATTAATCGCTCACTATCCTGGCCTGGCATAGTATGTTAAATATGTTACCTTCTAATTACTATAATCAGCAAGAAAGATAACTCCACTTATAGCTATTAAAGCGATCTCAGCTGCACTCATGTCTTCAGGAGCTACATGTATGTATTATGTTCTCCGATTCCTAAATAAAGACTGGGTTTCAACTGTATGATTCAAAATTATCCTATAAAATTGCATAATCTGTATATTATTTAAAGTTAGATTAGAGATACTGAAATTGTTCTATATAGTAAAAAAATAATAATATATATAGAAGTTGATTTTTTATTTGTTTTTAAGTAAGTACATAAAAGATAAATATAAAACCAATTTAGACATTTACATTAAACATCAAATATCAACACAAAGACCAACCAGTCAATCAATCAAAACAAAGACGTTTTTGGAACGAGTACTAGTGTGGTAACACATACAACATAGGTTTGATTTTTTGATTTTTTTTTTTGTTTCAGAAAATACTTGCTTTTGAATTTTTGTGTTGAAACGTGAAATCGAAACATTCTCATAAAATGGTTATGTGAATATCATGACTATAATGTAAAAATAAATCATGTATTATCTATGAGTAATAAAAATATAGGATTCACTGAAAATTTAACAGCAAATAAATTAGCGTCCATGTTGCGTTGCTCTTGTATTAAAATATAATATAATATCCATAGATAGACTGGAGAAGACTCCATAAATTTGTTTAACTTGTGTCTAATCCATTTTGTCTATTTAATTGACGAACAAAGTATGTTTAAACTAAACCAGTAGATAAATATACAATACTTGTGCATTGTCGAAGCATATAGGTAATATGTGTATGAGGCTTAGAAACGGGGGAAAAGGCGAGGCTTCGCCGAGCCTTTTCCCGCGTTTCGCGCCGAATACATACCCATTACATACATAGTGTGGTGGTACAAGACTTTGTATCAGGTCGAGTCTGTTGTGTGAACTAGTATCACTACGAGTCGCGATAGCGACGAGTTGTGATGCGGTTTGTTCACGCAACAGACAAGACCTGATACACAGTCTTGTACCACCACACTATGTATGTAATAAGTTTATCTAACATTTCAATAAAAACGAATTTTAAGCAAATAGCAAGGGTTGAATTAAAATGTGTACAATACTCTGAGGGAGACTACATTTTGTGTATGACGTCACGTTATTTTTTCCGTTCATTCACCAACGTCAGGTCAGTGTTTTGTCTCGCATTCCAATGGTATGGCGTCATGTCAAAGTAGTTCGACAGAGAACGTCTCGTGCAACGTCGCGCCATTCTTTTATCACCACAGTGTGGTGATGCAGCATCTTGTATCAGACATCTTGTATCAGACAGGTGACTTTCGTTAATTTCAAAGGAAAACGTATATAATGTTAGATAAACACATTTACCTATATGCTTCGACAGTGCACATGTATTGTATTTATCCTGCAATTTTAAATCGTAAATAAACGTTTACTGGACGATGATAAAAGTATTTGAAATAATTTTGTGTATGTATTTGAAAACAATATCCCCCGATGTGCTCCGTTTTACATTTGTATGTTCTATCTATAACTGACCAATATCAAAAACAATATTGGGCAGGATATATTGGTCGGTAAATGCTGTCATTGCAGGATAAATATTGTAATATGCTACTAAATGTCACTTGCAATTGTAGATGGGATGCCGGAATATTTGATCCATTTTTATATTACCCTGATATAGACATGTGAGATCTGAAAAAGAGTAAATACTAACGGAATTGACAAACATTTATGTTTAGAGCAGGGAACAAAATTCTAAACTTTATTGTCACAAACCAAATCCTCATACATTTCTAATGGCAGTCAAAAATCATTGCACCGCTTCTTCTTCTTCTTCTTCTTCTTTCGGTATAGAACAGGAGTCGTTGCCGACTGTTTCAAGTTCTGTTAATCTACACGTGTCAGGCACACACAGATGTAGTCCCCTAGTCTATTTACATTTAAAACGTTCCTTATTTTTACAATTAAAATTATATACATGGGGTCCATGTCTAGCAACTGGCGGGGCTAACCATAAGGTTAACCCTAAACTCCTCGATGGTAGCTGCGACAACTTTGCTGGCTGGTAGGAGGTTCCAGTCTCTGACTGTTCGTTGGAAGAAGGTATTCCTGTACGTTTCGTTGTTGGTTCTTTCTTGGAAAAGGCGATGTTGGCCTTTTGTCCTGCTGTCGTTATGCCTAATATATAAATCCCTGTGGATGTCAATCAGGTTGTGCTGGATCTTGTATAGAATGCATAGTCTACTGTTCTGTCTTCTCTGTTCTAAGCTTTGCCAACCAAGTGATGTTATCATGTTGGTCACACAACCAGGCGTTCGGTCGGTGTAATTGTTGGTGACAAAGCGTGCGGCTCTTCTCTGTATGTTCTCCAATGCCTTGATCTTACTTTGGCTAGTTGGATCCCATGCAGTCGCTGCGTATTCGATGATTGGTCTCACAATTGCGGTGTAGCTTGTCTCCTTGACTGTCCTCGTGCAGTCTTTCAAGTTCCTTCTAATAAATCCAAGAGTTTTATTTCCTTTGGCAGCTACATTGTCCACATGTTTGTCCCAGGATAGGTTGTTGGTTAGGGTGACTCCTAGATATTTGTTGGAGTCAACTATCTCCAGTGTGTGGCCATGAAGCTGGTAGTTGGTATGAATAGCGGTCTTGGACTTATTAGGTGCCACTCTAATGACTGCATTTTCTCGGGTTGAAGCTCATCTGCTATCTATTTCCCCAATTTTCCAGTGCGGTTAGGTCTTCCTGTAATGGTTGGCTGTCTATAGTCCCATTTATGGCTCGGAATAAGATGGTGTCATCCGCAAAAAGTCGAGTTTCTGAATGTATGATGGTCTCTGGCATATCATTAATGTAGGCTAAGAACAGGAGGGGACCTAGCACTGACCCCTGTGGTACTCCTGACAGGACTTGAGCTGATGTTGACTTTGCTCCTTCCAGCACTACATTTTGGTTTCGGTTTTTCAAGAACGACTTGATCCATGTAACGGTGTTGTGGTTAACTCCATAGTACGAAAGTTTGTGCAATAGTCTGGCATGTGGGACCTTGTCGAATGCCTTAGCAAAGTCTAACAAGATTATGTCGACTTGTGATCCTTTTGCTAAGCGTTTAACTATTTCCTGTACGGTGATGACGAGTTGTGATTCACAAGATCGCTTGTATCTAAAACCATGTTGCGCGTCTGATAAAATGTTGTTGGCATCGAAATGTTTCATTATGCTCTATGTATGATATGTTCCATTATTTTGCATGCTATTGATGTCAGTGATACTGGTCTATAATTTGCTGCTATGTGTCTTTCACCTTTTTTAAAGATGGGAACAACCCACACATCTCTCCAGTCTTGGGGAACTGCTCCAATGTCGAGGGAGTGCCTGTAGATCTGCGTTAAAATAGGAGCCAGCTGTTGTGCTGCGGATCTAAGTATAAATGCAGGGACTTCGTCTGGGCCTGTAGCCCTATGTGGTTTCTGGTTCTTTAACAGTTTGTAGACTCCGTGTTCGGTGATGTTTATGTTCGTCATTGATGGAAATGGACTTGGTCCTTTGTCTGGGAAGTTTGTATGGTTTTCATTGGTAAAGCTTGATTTAAACTGCTCGTTAAGAATATTAGCTTTGCTTTGGTTGTCACTTTTTAGAAATCCTTGTTGGTTCTTCAGTGGTGAAACTCCTATAAATTCCTGGCCTTTGCTCTTGATGTATGACCATAGTTTGTTGGTGTTATCTTTGTCGCATATTACGTCCGTCATGTATTTCTTGCCTGCTTTCCTGATTTCATACTGGACTTCTGTTTGTAGTCTTTTATATCTATCCTTGTCTTTTTTCTTTTTTGTTTTCCTGGCTTTAGCATGAGCTCTGTGTTTTTGGTTGATTTTTCCCCTGATGTCAGTATTCATCCAAGGTTGAGTGTGTTTTGGCTTGGTCATTTTGGTTGGTACTCTCTTGTCTATAATAAATTTTATTTCTGTTTTAAATGACTGCCACATACTTTCGATATTTTGGTGGGTTTCATTCTTAAAGGTGGATCCAAATTCTGCTATATCTTTTTGTATGTTGTGTACCTCAGCTTTTTTCCATAGAAAAATTTTCCGCCTTGTTGGTTTAGGTTTAACTGGTTTGCAGGCTACGTCTAATAGGACTATATCGTGATCGCTATTTCCTATGGATGGTAATGGTTTACAGCGTTGTTTAAATGATGGATGTGTTGTAAAAAACAAATCAAGTGTATTTTCCTTCCTCGTTGGGAAATCCACTAACTGTTCAAGACCGTTGTCCGCTATGGTGTCTAGGTATGCTTGATTTGTGTGTGTAGGATATTGATTCGTTTGGATTGACTGCTCAGACCAACAGATGTCGGGAAGATTGAAGTCACCGCCAATAATCAAGATATCTTTTCTACGTTTGATCCCGACCGAGTCCATTAACTTCTTCCTTAAAAAGTTTGTTATCAATATCACTTACTTGTTTTGGTGGTCTATAGTAAGCTGCTATTTTCATTTTCTTTTCTCCTTCGATTGTTATTGTCCCACTTATTAGTTCTAAGTTCTTGCTTCGTGTGATGTTACTAAGCAGCAGTTCGTTTCTGGCTGCTATCAACACTCCTCCATGTGGATCCGATGGCCTGTCCCTCCTTTCGATGTCATAGTTAAGATATGGTGGTAGAATCTCACTAGACTTTATGCTGGAGTCTAGCCATGTCTCTGTGCCTAGGATTATATCTGGTTTTGATGACTCGATTAACGCCTCAAGCAAATTTCCTTTCTTCCTTAAGCTTTGAAAATTAATGTTCAATATGCGTATGTTCTTGTTGCCGTTTTGTCTATTTTGATGGAGCTCGTTATTTGTTTTGGTGGTATGTTTCGGTGACGATGTCATGAGCGGGGATCCTGCATTTCTCAACGGTGATAACAATGAATAGTTGGAACCAACGCTTGATCTAGATGTAGATGGTAGAGACATGTCTGACATACTATCGAGTCTGGATGGATGGGTTGATACGTTTATTGTTGGCTCTAGTGGGTTTTCTGGTACATGGTATACTATAGAAGACGAATTGTTTTGTTTGGAGCATGATGGGCATGTCCATTTTTCATCACTGTTGCCAATGTTGTTGAATTCATCAGTTGTCATACCTAGACACGACTTGTGAATCCACTTATCGCAGTCATCACAGGCAATAACGTTTGTTTTACATGCTTTGTCACAAATGCCACAAGGAAATCGAGGACGTCTGGGCCCTGGGTTCGGTTCAATGCCCGATAACAGGAGTAGTACGAGATGATGGGAGCTTGTGTCCTTTACTGTAAAAAATATGCATTGAGTGTGTTGTTTGTTATAGATAAACCAATAATACACATTTACTGTAGGGGTAGATGAAATCTCGTATTGTTCTGAGAAATATATGTTCAACCCGTTACTAAAGTCTTTGTGTTGGAATGGGCAGTGTATTGATGTTCTATTCCTGTCTCGATTCTGTATATTATCTATTCATTATTGAACTTGTTCTCGTTCTGAAGATGTATGAAATATTTGTCTCTGATCATTAAGCCATAAACAATTAATCAATACATATCAATATAAGTAATTACAGTTGGAAATGTGTTCTTAAGTATTCACAGTACTCACGCATTCGGAGAACTTGGGACAATCATACGATTTGCACTTGGAAGTTCGTATAAATTACTTTAATTTCTGTACACTGTATTGTTCATTGAACTTCGACATCAAAACTTCAATAATAAGATTTATTCATATGAGGAATAAATCCAGTTATCCACAGCTAATCGACAATTTTTCCCGCGAACATTTGATTCTTCACAGATTTGAGCAAGAGTTATCCCGCTTTAATTTGACGGGTGTTACGTGACAATTTGCTGTGACATCATACTTCCTTTCTGAATTTGCAATCGAAGAGCAAGGTCACAGAAAAAAATTGATCAAGGGGAAAAGTGTTTTTAAAATTCCCCACCCACCCTCACCAATTATCTGTCAATGCATATATAGAAGTTTTGTTCGTTTTTCTGCTGTTGTTATTTTATTTTCCAGATAGAGTCCGTCCCCTAGGTGAAACCTATCGTCACGGCTGGAGGAAAGCGAAAATAGCGACACAAAGTATTCATATTATGTTGTAACCCGAATAATCCAGTCGTTATTTTACGCTTTGCTATATTAACGCCTGAACGACTTTCTCAATAAAACGCGTCAATCGGAAGCTTCAAATTAGCAATGCATTCTGGGTATAAACTGCGCGTTGTGACTTTTGGCACTAAAAGAAGGAGGAGCTTAGGAAATGTTTGTTAACATAGGTCAATGGAGTGTTCAGGTGTCAAATGTTTTCATTGTACCCACGTGTTTGACCTTACTAATCTAAAAGGTGAAAAGAGAAGAAATGTAGGAAAATTAAATAATGAATTAAACATCGTTAATCAACTTGTCGATTTCCATTTCTTGTTGTTTGTAAACATTACCGGTAATTGAAAGAACCGCCTTGCGTATATTCGGCAAATGATCATCGCTGATTGGCTCTCTCTCTTTCAGAGAGCAGCTGACGCGTTTTTATCACAAGGAGAGTTCAAGCCCTCATTCAGCGATAGTGCCGATAGAGGGTGCAGTATTATTCGAGTTAATTATGTTGTTTTATTTTAATGGATTTGTTAATAGGCTGAGCTTCTGTTCCCAGGGCCAGCATTTTGATGTTTTCATGGATAATGTGGATATGGTTTATATGAACATTATGATTTGTTGGAATATTATAATGGTTATGTGTATATATTTCGGGCCTGCCATTGACGTTTGCCGGCGGCTCATTATCTCCAAGCCGTGGCCGTACAATTTGTACAATTTGCCATTACAAAACAATCAATAAAAGCTTATTGTTTATTATTTGTCTATTTTTATACTGCCCCGAATAGTCTTGGATAACAAATAAACAAAAATTTACAAACCAATATGTCAAAACCTTATTGATCATTTATCTTAAGAGCATTCTCGTGTATGCCAATAACTAGAGATTTGAGTTGGTAGATATGTATATATACAGGTAAATTATCCAATTTAGCATGTTCAGGTAGAGTATCCTCAAATTCATATTACCTTACATAAGGAAATAATAGGGCAATCTTTTTATTTTATTTACATAAGGAAAACTACAAAGGTCAACAAATATGAAATTAAATATTTCCAACAAAATGTTGTCGAGTACAGTGAAACCTGTTTAAACCGAACCCCAAATAAACCGAAATCTTGCATAAATCGAACTTTAAATAAAGTCCTAATGCAAGACATCTTTGTTAATTTAACTTGTATAAACTGAACATCTGTATATTCCGAATACAAAAGTTGATCCCCAGGAGATTAGGTTTAGACAGGTTTAACTTATTCATCATACCTTGTAAGCCGAGTAGTATCAACATGAGACACACCTTTGATTTCCTCCACCACACTCTTTACCTTTAGAATGGCGCTTATTTTGCTATAAACATATGCAAAATATATTTTATTTACACTCGAATTACATGTAATTAATTTGATACAGCCCTATATGATAACGTTTGTTATTTACTTGTGGCAGGTCGGTGGTTTCCCACAGGTTTCACATGTAATTAATTTGATACAGCCCTATATGATAACGTTTGTTATTTACTTGTGGCAGGTCGGTGGTTTCCCACTGGTTTCATGTAATTAATTTGATAGAGCCCTATATGATAACGTTTGTTATTTACTTGTGGCCGGTTGGTGGTTTCCCACTAGTTTCACATGTAATTAATTTGATACAGCCCTATATGATAACGTATGTTATTTACTTGTGGCAGGTCGGTGGTTTCCCACTGGTTTCAACCAACAACAAAACTGAAGGACACGCTATAATGGAAATATTGTTGAATGTAGTGTTAAACGATACCAATAACGTTTCTGTTGTGTTTTTGCTGTACATATTTGTACTAGTGAACATAAAAATACACCCTTTCAATCGCTATTATAAAAATACACCCTTTCAATCGCTATTATAAAAATACACCCTTTCAATCACTATTATAAAAATACACCCTTTCAATCGCTATTATAAAAATACACCCTTTCTATCGCTATTATAAATATACACCCTTTCAATCGCTATTATAAAAATACACCCTTTCAATCGCTATTATAAAAATACACCCTTTCAATCGCTATTATAAAAATACACCCTTTCAATCGCTATTATAAAAATACACCCTTTCAATCGCTATTATAAAAATACACCCTTTCAATCGCTATTATAAAAATACACCCTTTCAATCGCTATTATAAAAATACACCCTTTCAATCGCTATTATAAAAATACACCCTTTCAATCGCTATTATAAAAATACACCCTTTCAATCGCTATTATAAAAATACACCCTTTCAATCGCTATTATAAAAATACACCCTTTCAATCGCTATTATAAAAATACACCCTTTCTATCGCTATTATAAAAATACACCCTTTCAATCGCTATTATAAAAATACACCCTTTCTATCGCTATTATAAAAATACACCCTTTCTATCGCTATTATAAAAATACACCCTTTCAATCGCTATTATAAAAATACACCCTTTCTATCGCTATTATAAAAATACACCCTTTCAATCGCTATTATAAAAATACACCCTTTCAATCGCTATTATAAAAATACACCCTTTCTATCGCTATTATAAAAATACACCCTTTCAATCGCTATTATAAAAATACACCCTTTCAATCGCTATTATAAAAATACACCCTTTCAATCGCTATTATAAAAATACACCCTTTCAATCGCTATTATAAAAATACACCCTTTCTATCGCTATTATAAAAATACACCCTTTCAATCGCTATTATAAAAATACACCCTTTCTATCACTATTATAAAAATACACCCTTTCTATCGCTATTATAAAAATACACCCTTTCAATCGCTATTATAAAAATACACCCTTTCAATCGCTATTATAAAAATACACCCTTTCAATCGCTATTATAAAAATACACCCTTTCAATCGCTATTATAAAAATACACCCTTTCAATCGCTATTATAAAAATACACCCTTTCTATCGCTATTATAAAAATACACCCTTTCAATCGCTATTATAAAAATACACCCTTTCTATCGCTATTATAAAAATACACCCTTTCTATCGCTATTATAAAAATACACCCTTTCAATCGCTATTATAAAAATACACCCTTTCTATCGCTATTATAAAAATACACCCTTTCAATCGCTATTATAAAAATACACCCTTTCTATCGCTATTATAAAAATACACCCTTTCAATCGCTATTATAAAAATACACCCTTTCAATCGCTATTATAAAAATACACCCTTTCAATCGCTATTATAAAAATACACCCTTTCAATCGCTATTATAAAAATACACCCTTTCTATCGCTATTATAAAAATACACCCTTTCAATCGCTATTATAAAAATACACCCTTTCAATCGCTATTATAAAAATACACCCTTTCTATCGCTATTATAAAAATACACCCTTTCAATCGCTATTATAAAAATACACCCTTTCAATCGCTATTATAAAAATACACCCTTTCAATCGCTATTATAAAAATACACCCTTTCAATCGCTATTATAAAAATACACCCTTTCAATCGCTATTATACCCGAGGTTTTGTTGTTGTTGTTGTTGTTTGTATCCTTGTTCTACGAAACTACATAGGTGTTCTTTTCAGATTTATTTCATTTATATATATATATATAAACAAGCTTAATATGAAAGTAAATTAATAACCTCTCAAGTTCATTCTTCTTCTCTAATAGTGTATCCTCTTGGAGTGGTGTTCCAATCTTCACCAATGTCCCAACAATGTTAACTCTAGTTATCTGAAATTTATGTTTCTGTATGTCATACTGTTTAAAAGTTTACAGATATAAGTACAAACCATACATCATTTTCGAACTTTCCACATAACTGTATACTATTTTCAGTAGTAATTCAGCTATATTCACAAGGGGAACAAGTGTAATGAGGTGGCAGTGACATTGATCTATACAAGAATGTCGAATAAGTGATAATGACTGTCTGGTGCTAAAATCGAACAAAAAGTGATGAGATCTCACCGTTTTATCTTTATGTTTGTATTGTTGTGTATTCTATCTGAATGTAACAATACCTACCAAAACCTCTACGAAAGATGATAGACTTGGAATTCCATTATCAGACGCTATAATATAAATCTGATACAAACTCTTGCCATCGTTGAAAGGATCTTTTACACTTATTTTACCAGTGACATCAATTTGAAACAAATGTGAATTACTAAAATAAGACAAATCCTATCATAGGTCATAATATATATTCATATGTGTAGTAACATATATAATTTTTGTGATTATCAAGCCTTACTAAACAAACAGTTGAATTGTATTATTGATTGCTAAACGCCATCTTTGTCAATGTATCGTCCATATCGTGGCGTGAAGTAAAAAAAAATCAAAATTGATATTATTTCTCTTCTGGAACTTTGTTAAATTGACCTTACACATTGATCTGAATGTACGGGTGGTCGAACATTTCAAATGGATTTTACCCCTAATAACGTTGATTTTATTACAAGATCAAACCTTTTTAAAATTATTTTAAATGTGAACTTTCGTCATTTTATGAGTAATTATACAATTATAGTGTTATGGTGAAAACATCATTTTTTAGCGTAGCGGTGCACATGTGTGATATTAGAATAGAATAATAAAATGTATTAAAACAAAAAATGACAGCGGCTGTGTCTGTATAGAATGTACTTCCAATTACTAATTTTAGTTTTAGTTTTTTGCGTTGTCCTATTATTAGTCTGAGATTCCTCTGTTGTTTAACGGCATTGATAAAGTTGCTGTAGTCGTTCAACGTCAGAGCGTGCTATATACGGAAACCATCGAATTTGCCTCACCAGCCCTTGGATCGGCACATTTCCACGTTTCGTGGCTATCGGATTTTATTTTCTATCAGAAACCCTTATATAAATCGCTTCACCAATCATTTTTCTATTCATTCAAAACCATCTTACCCTCAAAAAGTGGTGTTACACTCCATTACAGCACGATTTTTCCTTAGATCCTTTTATTCCGCCATTTGACTTCCATTTTCGAATCTACAAACGTGATCTCGCGATACTAACTGAATGATAACAGTAACGCATTGCATGATGGGAGCTACTTAATTCAGCGCGCCAAATTATTTTAGCATTATTTGCATACGTAAACAACATTCAAATCACATGGAAGACCATACATTTAAGCGTATTCTACAGGACAAACAGTCCATCTATAGATCAAAGCAGAGCAGAAGGAAATAATACAGAATGTGTTGGAAAGAAAAGATTCAATGGCAGAGTGTTGCCAATGGGCTTCGGAAAGAGCATGTGTTACGTCCCCCTTTTTTGGACAAGGTACTACATCATTTTTTTTTCTTATGGTTATCTGTAATTCACTATTGCTGTTAAAATCATTACCAATCAATATAATCAACTGTATTAAATTTTATGTTAATTGTTCTGCCTTAACAGGCGTGTATGATTGGCAATACAAATATTTGTTTGTTTGTTTATATGCAAATCATCTCCCATGATACATTGCGGTAATCGTGGTTTTCTCGTAGTCACGTGACAAATGTTTGAAAAATGGAAGACAAATGGCGGAATCATAGGATCTAAGGCAAAATCGTGCTGTAATGGAGTGTATCACCACTTTCTGAGGGTAAGATGGTTATGAATGAATAGAAAAATGATTGGTGAAGCGATTTATATAAGGGTTTCTGATAGAAAATAAAATCCGATAGCCACGAAACGTGGAAATGTGCTGACCCAGAGTTGGAGAAGCAAATCCGCTGTTTTCCGTATGTATCACGCTCTGACGTTGAAAGGCTACAGCAACTTTATCAATGCCGTTAAACGACAGAGGAATCTCGGACTATCCTATTATGTGTATTTACGTTCGTAGTTGTGTTGTGATGTCCATTACGATTTCCGCATAAAAACGATGTTCGGTTCGGGTCTTTAGCTCCAGTTGTTTGTAAGAGGGTTCATGTATTATTTACGTTATTTGTGTTTGCTTGCGTATAGTGGTGTGTTTGTTTGTCTTAGTCATGTGTCTTGTGTTCTAAATGTTGCCCGTTTCTCTGGATTTTTGAAACCCCTATCTGTGTTCTCTAACGTTTATTAAAATATAATTTTACAAGCTTTATTTTCGTAGCTTATGGATATATCAATCCTTCCCGAGCAAATAGTAGGGTATGCGAGTATGGTTTATCCTGTTTTAACTTGTTTTGTTTTGCAAAAGATGACTACTACGGTTGTTTTTGTATCTGGGTCTACCTATTACATGAATCTCTATTCTGATCTGGGTCGCCCAATTACATGAATCTCTATTCTGATCTGGGTCGCCCAATTACATGAATCTCTATTCTAATCTGGTTAGCCCAATTATATGAATCTCTATTCTGACTTCTGCGTGGTGTTATTTGCTCATAGCTTTAACTTACATGGCATTCTGTATTCTGTAATGCACTAGCGAATTATTTCCAGAATCTCTATCTGAATCCTATTGAAAAGAGAAATGAAAATAACACAGGTAGAGTTGGAGTTTTTTGTGTGATTTCTAACTGTTAATGGAAAGTATATCAATCCAATGAGCGAGTTATCAAATAAAATTTGGAAGTTTGAAAGTCAAAGTAGACTTGAAAAAGCCCAGCAGTGGTTCGATACCCGAAAGTTCGACAATATGTATTCCACGTTTTTAAGCATAAAACAGTAAAAGGTTAAAGTTCATATATCCAAGAACAAAAGAATAAACTGTAGATTCTTAAAAATAATCCACTGTTCGAACAATAGAGTGACGTCAGAGAAATGTATTATTTCATAAGAGTAGCTATTTCGTATACCCAATTAATCAGGAACACATGGGCCTGTTTGGGAATTGGGGCAAAAGTAGGTTTTTGCTCAGTTAACCAAGATATTTTTGAAACCAACATCCTTTCTTATTTTCAGAGAGTTGTTTTGCTTAAAAAAAATCAATGGACCTGTTCTATCTCTTACCTGGAAGTAATACTCCCAGCTCTTGTCGAACTTGTAGATATGGAGATTGGTTAGGCAGAACATATTCCTGTATCAGTATGCAGTACCCCTGCATTTTCCGACACCGTTGTCGCTGATTCAGACTCAGTAAGCTTTGAAGACTAATAGTTTTGTATAGACTCGCACTTACTCGGAACGATCAAATGGATGCTGAATGCAACTAAGAGTACATTGATATCATAGGGAAAGAGACAAAGTATTTATACTGTTAATTGCTATTAAAAAAAATTAGTGCCTGTATGACCTACATACCTACAATATTATGTATACAACCTGCTTTACAATGCTTATTGTACGTCTATTCATAGATACGATAACGTAACCCTCAGTCCGCTTTTGCTCCCAGCGAGGGTTACGAATCGGTCCCATTCAACGTATGGGAGCAGAGCCCGGAGTGATTCACACCGGGCGGTTTTTTGTCCCAATTCCGTTGTAAGTGGTTGGAAAAATTAACGGCGGTGAAAGATAAATATATTTAGGTAAACCTTGAGGTGTTAAGTAAACGTTGCATCAATCCATGGTAGACTTATATCCATCTGAAAATTTGAATGCATGAAATCTTCTTTCTGTCCGACATTTTGTTTACAAGTTGCTATTTCACGTGCACTTGCTTCGTTTTGGAGATATCCTTATTTGGATCAATCGTAGTAATATATTATAGTAAAGTTTTTCATACTTGGCATTCAGATCCATTTATGGATAAGCTCCTCCCATCACGAGAGTATACGTAAGGTGCCATGGTGGACAAGAAACAATTTTCGAATACTAAATCGATCGTGAAGGTAGAAACAGGTATTGCAACACTTATTTCGTATCGCCATTACTTAAAAATTGTAGGGAATAATAAGTTATGACCAGATATGCAAAAAGAAAGTTGAAATATTCACTTAACGAAAATTTTAATTTGCTCCCATACGTTGAATGGGATCGATTCGTAACCCTAACTGGAGCACAAGCGGAGTGAGGGTTATGTTATCGTATCTAGTCTATTCACTGCTCAAAATACGATTCATTTAGAATTTAACTTTAGCTTACTTATATTTAACAAAATTAATTACGACCACGATTGATTTGCGACATCTGGCAACCCCCTTTTGTTTCTTCAAATTGTTCTTGCAAACTGAAAAATTTGTGATATTCTTTAAATATATTTTCAGACATCGGTTTATATACACTCCGACAAAAGTTAAGCATACATGTATATTTTTATCGATATATTTGTTTACATCAATACTGTTAAAACAATAAAATAGATATCACCATTTTTCTTACACTTCTTAAAAGACTACACCAAGAGCTCTAAAATTATCAATCTACGAAGTATTTATCATCCTGAAAGACGTGACTATGACGTGGCAAACATGGGTTTCAAAACAGGCGCTGGAAAAACGTAAAACCAGTTTGTCTTTGATGGAAGTTTTAACATTGCATTAAAATGCAGAGTCTTTAGATTTTAAGAACTTTTAAATGCATCTATTGTGCGTATGTGTAAGGCATAAAAATCAATAACGAGTATATCCACCGCGTTTAATGTGAAGTTCTGCAACACGCCTCGTCATGCTTCGCACAAGACGCCTAAGCCGTTATTGTGGGAACTGTTGCCACTCCTGTAAGATAGCAGTTCTTAATTCGTCAATATTTTGACATTTTGGATTGCGTTGATTAATTTTTCGGCCAATAAAGTCCCATACATGCTCCATAGGGCTCATGTCTGGCGACATCGCAGGCCATGGAATTGTCTGAACAGCCTCTTGCTGTAAAAAATGTTGTACAATTCGGCCTCTATGTGGCCTAGCGTTGTCGTCCATGAACATTGGCATGTCAGCCAACGCACGATTGTCGAAATGGGGGACTACGCGTGGAGCGAGCACATTGTCACGGTATTTTTGGCCTGTCAAGAACGTACAAGTCCAACTTACAGTCAAAGGAAAGACAACCCCAGACAGTTACACCCCCACCCCCAAAAGCAGCTGTGCCCAAAATGTGGTTCTCCTGAAATGAAGTGTTTCGTTGGCGCCAAACCCTTGTACGACCGCCGGTAGGGCGTAACAAAAAACGACTTTCATCAGAAAAGTGGACCCGTCTCCATGTGCGAATAGTTCACCCCAAATGATCATGTGACCAGTCAAATCGAGCATGGCGATGACGTAATGTCAACCGTGGACGTTTTATGGGTCGTCGCGCTCGCATTCCCTGATGCTGGAGGCGTCTGATTACAGTGCGTGTGATAATGTGGCCTCCAAACGCTAAATTACCACAAAGTGCACCAGCTGTACTGAACGGCCGTTGCCGCACCTGTCTGGATATGAGCCGGTCCTCTATCGGCGTCGTTTTGCGAGGTCTACCTGCACGTGGGCGGTCAGTAACATTCCCCGTTTGACGAAAACGCTGCATCAGTCGTACAATGATGGAATGGTTAACCCTGAAGTGGTTTGCCACCCTTCTATGGCTAAAACCCCCGTTATGCATGCCAACAGCTTGTCACCTTTCTGGTATGGTTAATTTTCGCCGCACCATACCAAACCAATAGAAAATGAAACTTAAAACTCTACACAAAAAAAATCAGCTTTCGTTCGCAAACACAAATGTTGAAAAGTACACGTGGCACTTTACACACCCTGTCATATACACATAAATAAAAATCGATCAATAACCTGTTTCACAGGTAAGTAAGTATGTGTGTACAGGTAACGAAAACAGCAAACCGATTTGAAATAAGTTCATTATTAGAAAAGATATTATTGAAACAAGTCAGGTGGTGCTTAACTTTGGTCGGACTGTATTAATCTGCAGGGCCCGGATGGCTCAATGAGTTAGGTAGTTGGATTACCTAACAACTCATACAAGCCTATCACCAGTACGGCGTGGGTTCGCTCCCGGCTTTGTAAATTACAAAAAAGGGTGCACTCGACTAGTAGCCGCAAGTGATAAAGTGTACCAGTTACTTGCCCATGATCGGTGGTTCTCTCCGGCTACTCCGGCTTCTTCCACCATTAAAACTGGTCACCATGATATAGCTGAAATATTGCTGAAAGTGGCGTTAAACACCAAAAATCAAATCAATTCAAAATAAGTATTAATCTGCTATATTATAAACTATACAGTCTAGTACTCTACTGTAGTAATCAAGAATCTAATACAAACATAAAGGATTAGGGATTAGGGTAATGGTATTTAACGCTACTTTCAACAATATTTCAGTTACATCGTGGTGGTCAGTTTTCTCGGTGGAGGAAACCGGAGAAAACCACTGACCTGACGCAAGTCACTGACGAACTTGATCACATAATGTTGTATCGAGTACACCTCGCCATGAACGGGATTCGAAGCTTCAACGCCGGTTAGTGGTGATTGACATTGATTGCATAGGTAGTTGTAAATCCAACTACCGTACGACCACGACCACGGCGGCCCTTTACAAACATGTATATCTAATTTAGTGCGCACGACGTGTTTCTGGAATAACCTTTAATCATGTACGCTCAAAGTCAAGCGATTAGGGACCAAATAATGTTAAAGTATTAGGGTGTATGAAAACCAAAGGGCCCGATCACGAAGTAAAACCAACATCGGCAAAGATTACCTATACAATCGGGGTCCTTCCGATAGTCCGACGGCCCATTAGTCCGACAGCCCATTAGTCCGACAACCCATTAGTCCGACAGCCCATTAGTCCGACAACCTATAAATGCAAGAGGCATACCAAGTCTCATAAATATCCTTCAAGGCATTCCGACAGACCATGAGGGTGGTTCCTATATACATGTACACTATATAACTGAACGTCGTCCATACTTGTCAACTCACCCATTTTTTTTTGCGGGTCACATCGGTCATGAATTTGCCGAAATGTGTCCTCTCAACCGAGATTTTTCAATCACCCGACGGGTCCCGGGAATTCGGTAAATGACCCGTTTTCACCCGTCTTCTTGTCATGGATTGTATCCAGTTTTTAGAATGGAAATATATTGAAACAATTTCCCAATAATGCAAGTTGATTAACCGGTTTGGCTATGAGACAAACGCAACCAATCCGTTAAACAGGAAATCGAAAATCAAGGGACACATGACAAATCCATTACACATAAAACTAAAAAGAACAGACAACACGAACTCCACTAAAAGCCGGGAGTGATATTTAACGTGCAAAGAGCGTGGCATTCTCTCAACACGGGACCTCGGTTTTCCTTCTCTTCCAAAGGACAATTAAGTTGGTCAAATTTTTATTCCCCGGGATTCCAACTGGTGACCCTGATAGTCGCCTTCTACGATAAGCGCAGGTATGGTGCCTATTATAACCCCGACACATCCTCTGGGAGAGGGAACATTATACATGTATACGCTTAGCGATAAATTCAGCAAAAATGAAGCCTAATGGTAGCAACATTATATAGACGCACGTCCCATCGGTAAATGCAAGCATTTTCACATTTGCATTGAGATCAGAAATTGAAATTCCACGGATTGACCGCAGACCCCCTCTGGATCCGGTACTTTAAACCAAAAACATGGATTGTTTACTTGCTAATTCAATAAACGAAACGGAACCGTAAAGTCTTTAAAGTGACGAGAAACAAACCGTTTCGTTTCGTTTTGTTCCTTATAATAGTAGTCCCCATTCCTAACTGACCCAAAAGGTAATTAAACATGCATGTACACATGTATGTACCACCCGAGCGTACGATTTTTCTATTTCCCAACTAACTGACATCCCGAAGACTTCCATAAAGACGGGGACTACTATTACAAGGAAAGAAACTAAACCAGAAAAGGAAACTAATAGTAAAAATTGGTAATGCGATGTAGAATTTAGTCCCTCACCGTGACGAACTGACATGTTGGACTAATGGGTTGTCTTACTAATGGGTTGTCGGACTAATGGGCTGTCGGACTAATGGGCCGTCGGACTACCGGACCCTCCCCCCTTAAGGAGAGTGACCTTAGTTTTATCAGCTAAGACTACCTATACCTTAAGGAGAGTGACCTTAGTTTTATCAGCTAAGACTACCTATACCTTAAGGAGAGTAACCTTAGTTTTATCAGCTAAGACTACCTATACCTTAAGGAGAGTGACCTTAGTTTTATCAGCTAAGACTACCTATACCTTAAGGAGAGTGACCTTAGTTTTATCAGCTAAGATTACCTATAACTTAAGGAGAGTGACCTTAGTTTTATCAGCTAAGACTACCTATACCTTAAGGAGAGTGACCTTAGTTTTATCAGCTAAGACTACCTATACCTTAAGGAGAGTGACCTTAGTTTTAATAAATTACATTATCATAGGAACTGTAAATATCAAATATGAATATATCTAATAAACCATGTCAGTGCTGATGAACTGTAAGTTACTGATAATAAAATTACTAAAAACGTTTGAATTTTACTTTCAGTTCTACTTTCTGTTATACTTTCATTTACAATTATTTATATGCAAGTCATCTTCACGTGATTTCTCTGATACAAAAAAAAATGTATCATTTTACATAAAAGGTATAATTTGAACGACAATTTTTAGAAAATGTGATAATTCATAGAAGACGATGATGTGAGAGAAAATTGAAGGGCTCATCAAGAAAGGACAAGACACAGAACAAAGACAAAGAACACAAAACTGAAGACAAAAAATAGGAGCGACACGGACACCATAAAAAACCGACATAAACCCAGTACTCGCAACACTCGTCGTGTTACTTGTAGTCAAGTCATGTGAAAGTTTTGTCGGTGATACAGGAAAGATAAAAATCTACATCTAAGGGAAAGATCCACATATCGATATTTCGTAACGGTCAATCAGTTCGTGAGGACGACCGTAGAATGTTTGTAGCGACGACCTCAATCTAGGTGCAACGTATGCAACCTTGTTTGAGAAACTTTGTATGGAAAATACCATTTGCTGGTTTATAAAATAAAATAAAATTTGCCGTATTTGGTCTCATCATGAAATTTCGTACGAAAAGAAGGTGAAAACAGTGATGGTAAACAATTCCACCAATATCAACAAAGTAAACAATTATCTCTCACATAAAGTCCATTGAACACAAACAAATCCACGATATAATCCATGGAAATTCAGGTCCCAGATTGGGACAGACACACAAATGTTGCCGGGTTATTCCGTTTAATGGTATACCAACCTTCCTTTTCAGTCAATGTGCATGTACATGCATGTTGTACTTTCACTTTCATTTTCGAATATATTAATGGTGTGAAATAAATAAAACATGAAGATCACAACAATTCATTTCAATTAAAATCAATTGAACAGCATGCAATCTGCATAATAATTGATTATATAATCAATGTTTTTATTAATGGTTGGAATGCCCCCATCATAAGCACTTTAAATTGGTTATAAAGAATTATTATTATTATTAAAAGGATACAGCAGTTTGTCTTGTTATTTCCCCCTTATTTTTATTTTATTTTTTTGCAAGTCATTAAAATGAA
This sequence comes from Bathymodiolus brooksi, assembly GCA_963680875.1. Classification (NCBI taxonomy): domain Eukaryota; kingdom Metazoa; phylum Mollusca; class Bivalvia; order Mytilida; family Modiolidae; genus Bathymodiolus; species Bathymodiolus brooksi. Next base: position 30,598,190 of record OY804581.1, on the reverse strand, counting down.
TAAAAGATAAACGACATGTAATCACTCTACTATATATTATTTAAATATTGACCCAATTTATGGAGATGTCTAATTTACTGAAAATACAAATACGTCCTGGTAAATTGATATACAATCATTATCAGTACTGACTACATAAGGTATTTATTTAACAGACCACTAGAACTTAAACAGGTAGGAGCAATTATTTTTTTCATTGAAAAGGGTTTTTTACACAACAAAGGATATTTTTGTTGGTTCTTGAGTTTTAAAGTTCCTTCATTGAACATTCTGTAGAAATGAGGACAGAGGATATTTGGTTGCAAGTGGTATTGTTTTTTTGTTTTTTTTTGTAAGAATCAAGTGTGGACACAGAAATGTGCTGTCCAAAAGGCAAGTGTGGATGTCAATATTTTATATTATTAACTTTAAAAAAAAAAAAATCATGGATACAGGGTCCTGGATTTTTTTTAATAAAAAAATAATCCTGGATTATTATTTTTGCTTAAAATCCGGTCCTGTGTTTTTATTTCAAATTTTCATCATAGCCCCCACCCCCCCCTTCCCCTTCCCCTCCCAAGGTATATAAAATTGTATCATTAAAAATAAATTAATAAATAATAAATTCAGATTATCTATTTAAAATAAATCTCATTTACAAAACCACTGATATTTGTTCAATTTTTAACGCTGATTTAAGCTTTAGTCGCAACAAATTTTTATTTTTCTCTTTAAACTGTCGAAACATAACATTTATTTAACTGTAAAATTCACAAATAAAATTCACCCCCCCCCCCTTTTTCCCTGTTTAAATCAATGATCAACAATATTCCAGAATCAAACAAATGAATAAATATAACAGATTTCTTTTACATGCATCTTTTTACCATACAGAGTCAGTGTGTTTTAAATCGGTCATCCAATCAGGACGCTCATTATTCTTGTCCAAGATAAAAATACATCGCTAAAGTAAATTTACCTGTAGTTTCAGAGTAGAAGATTTTTAGAATTTGAACATAAAATTTCCCCACTTCAACTCGTAAATTTACATAGAAATCGGAGATATCTCGTCATAAAACTTCACACATGGTTTTGTCTATCATATTTCTTGAAGACAAACATAAAGTTTTATTGCATTTATCAATATTTTATGAGTATCAACAGTTTTTTCAACACCGTATCTGTTTCTCGATACAGCCGCCCGATTACAGTGACCCGTGACCCAGATTAGCATGTTCCAGCAATTTTTTCCTTAATACTGTTGTTTAATAAACCAGGAGATTTGGCGTTTTGTCAATTTGATCAAAATAAGATCTTCGCATTTGCTCCCGATTTTCTATCTATTGTTTACTGGTACGCGGTGAATAGTAAACAACTGATAGAAAATAGGGAACAAGTGTTGAGATCTAATTTCAATTAGTTTGGTGTCTTAGTATTATACAGATCAACTACTGGTTTATAATATGACTATTTAGTTGATATATTCTTCAGTAATGATCTCTGATGTTCTGCATTGGCCTATCATTAAAAAAAATTTCGCATCTTGCACTTTGGTCCCGCACCTGTGTGAATTTCTGGAAGTCATCAAGTCATGATCAGATCGAAACATAGTAGACATAAACTGACACGTCTGGTAAAACTATCACTCGGTCGATTTCGTTCTTCCTTCTTCATCCGAAGTTAGCCGAGCTATTTGTTGTTGTTCTGAACGACATATATGCATTAGAAATTGGTAGTGTCAGTTATTATTAGTGGGAATGGTATTTAGTGTCACAGCAATATTTCAGCTATATATATTATAGATATCATGGTGGTAACCATGCCCAAATTTACAAACAGTAAACCATGTTGGTAAAAGGTGGCGCTGTGACAAACCTAGCTAATGAGTCCAGGAAGTAAAACTGGTATATTTCATTCTTATTTCAGGAAACTTATTCTTGGGGTTAGTGTCAGAGTTATGATGTTTAAGGCCACTTTCAAACTAATTCTGATTTATGTCAATAGACTTAAGATCACTAAACATTTATTGGAATTTACGGCCAAAATTGTTGCAATGTTTTATGACCAAAATATAAATACAAAATGTAGGTATAATGATTCAGGTACAATAAAATCAATTGACATATGTATAAATCGAATTCTGACACTGTTGGATAAACTTGGGTTTAGCGTTCAGACTCCCTCTACCTGGATTCAAACCCACACCTTTGATACACAACAGGATCACTCGCTTCTTATTAGCCTTATGTCCAGCGCCCTAGACCACTCGGCCTCATCAACTATTTTATAGATTTGCAACTGTATAGCTGCTCAGTCCGATTTCCCTCATCCTGTCCTGGGTAATCATTAACAATAAATACTCTGATAAATTGAGACACATAATGATATGAAATGTTGTAACTAATGTATTAAAATATTCTGGTTTTCACTATTATTTAAAAAAATTAATTTCCTTTTATATCCTCATTCTGTAGATCATTTGATAACATATTCTTCAAGTTCAACCATAGAAGTGTAAGCTCTAAAACATGAAACAAATAATTTCATAAAATTACTGAAGTAACCCCTATAAATCATATAAAATTACTGAAGTAACCCCTATAAATCATATAAAATTACTGAAGTAACCTCTATAAATTATATAAAATTACTGAAGTAACCTCTATAAATCATATAAAGCTACTGAAGTAACCTCTATAAATCAGATAAAGTTACTGAAGTAACCCCTATAAATCATATAAAATTACTGAAGTAACCCCTATAAATCATATAAAATTACTGAAGTAACCCCTATAAATCATATAAAATTACTGAAGTAACCTCTATAAATTATATAAAATTACTGAAGTAACCCCTATAAATCATATAAAATTACTGAAGTAACCCCTATAAATGATATAAAATTACTGAAGTAACCCCTATAAATCATATACAATTACTGAAGTAACCTCTATAAATCATATAAAGTTACTGAAGTAACCTCTATAAATCATATAAAGTTACTGAAGTAACCCCTATAAATCATATAAAATTACTGAAGTAACCTCTATAAATCATATAAAATTACTGAAGTAACCTCTATAAATCATATAAAGTTACTGAAGTAACCTCTATAAATCATATAAAGTTACTGAAGTAACCCCTATAAATCATATAAAATTACTGAAGTAACCCCTATAAATCATATAAAATTACTGAAGTAACCCCTATAAATCATATAAAATTACTGAAGTAACCTCTATAAGTTATATAAAATTACTGAAGTAACCCCTATAAATCATATAAAATTACTGAAGTAACCCCTATAAATCATATCAAATTACTGAAGTAACCCCTATAAATCATATAAAATTACTGAAGTAACCTCTATAAATCATATAACGTTACTGAAGTAACCTCTATAAATCATATAAAGTTACTGAAGTAACCCCTATAAATCATATAAAATTACTGAAGTAACCTCTATAAATCATATAAAATTACTGAAGTAACCTCTATAAATCATATAAAGTTACTGAAGTAACCTCTATAAATCATATAAAGTTACTGAAGTAACCCCTATAAATCATATAAAATTACTGAAGTAACCCCTATAAATCATATAAAATTACTGAAGTAACCCCTATAAATCATATAAAATTACTGAAGTAACCTCTATAAATTATATAAAATTACTGAAGTAACCCCTATAAATCATATAAAATTACTGAAGTAACCCCTATAAATCATATAAAATTACTGAAGTAACCCCTATAAATCATATACAATTACTGAAGTAACCTCTATAAATCATATAAAGTTACTGAAGTAACCCCTATAAATCATATAAAGTTACTGAAGTAACCCCTATAAATCATATAAAGTTACTGAAGTAACCCCTATAAATCATATAAAATTACTGAAGTAACCCCTATAAATCATATAAAATTACTGAAGTAACCCCTATAAATCATATAAAATTACTGAAGTAACCTCTATAAATCATACTAACACTGTTGGTTCTGTAGTGAGTGGAGCTAGACCTTCTAATTTAAGCCTTGGATAGTTTAATCTATCCATGTCAAACCTGATGGTTTATGGTGTTTAATGTCACTTTCAACAATATTTTAGCTATATCGTGGCGGTCAGTTTTATTGGTGAAGGAAATCGGAGTACATGGAGAAAACCACAAGCCTGCCGCAAGTCACCGACAAACTTTATCACATAATGGTGTATCGAACTCGCCTCACTTGAGTGGAATTCGAACTCACAACGTTAGTGGTAATATGCACTGATTGCATATGTAGTTATAAATTTAACTAACATAAGATCACGACCACGACGACCCCCTGTCAAACCTGAGGAGCTTGAAAATCATCTTCATCTCCATTAGCAATTATATGTTGTCCAATCAAAAGCTCCAACTAACTATTCGTACGGTCGTGAAATCCTCTGCTGGCTAGTAACTGTTCCGGCATTTTATGAATTTACCCTCACATTATTACACAAAACGTTAAGAAACACATTATATTTTATATGACTTGTATCTGACTCACATAGAGAAATTATCTGATAGGACGGGTTAGGGTTGTGGTGTTTAATGCCACAAAAGAAACAATATTTCAGCTATATCGCGGCGGTCAGTTTATTGGTGGAGGAAACCGGAGTACCCGGAGAAAACCACCGACCTGCCGCAAGCCACTGACAAACTTTACCTCTGTGGTATTTTTTCATACTAATATCATGATGTTGGGCTATACTATTTTACATGAAAACAGCCGTGTTGTGATACCGGGTATAATATCCATCAAAGCAATGTCAATACATTTCAAGCATGGAGTTATTTTTCATATATATGTACATATCTTTCTCAATATTAATGTCTAACAATTCTTTGCAGAAATGTCATCTTTTGACATAAATATTGACGATGGAAGCAAGAGAACGATCAAAGCCGAATGGTCTACTGATTTCCAAGTTGATGGATTCCTTGTCGTAACTGCCAATCGTACAACCCTTGTCAGAAGCATCGCGTTGTTAGATTCCACGACACAGTTAAATCACATGATTAATTTGCCTAGCAACCAATGCATATATGTATTACATGTCTACGGGTTACAAACTAAGACTTCAGAGAGGGGACAATATAAACAAGTGCTGTGCCATGCAAGAATGAGAATTAGGGGTGAGTTTACACTTCAAACAAATACATTTTGTAGTCAACAATTTAACACGAAACGATTAGAATGAGAATGAGTGATTCTTGTTTAACGCCAAGTCGGTGAGCAATTTTTACGATATTTCATTGCAAGAACAAGTCACATTTCGACGAAATGATGATGACGCCCGATTTATACTAGACCAACACCCTTAGTTCTAAATTTATAGTGCTAGCCCACGGATACAACAGTCTACGGATAGACATGTCGGTCCACTCGAACACATTATCCTGATCCCGTTTCAATCAGTCTTTGTTCTCACTCCTTAACCTAAAGCTGCTCGCTTAGCGGATAAGCAGCACCGATCAATTTTATAGTATTTATATTGTTCTCGATCAATCAGATAGGCCGCCTGATTTTGTAATTTGTATATCTTATATTTCAAATCCGAATTCAAATGAATACAAACTTCTAGCAATCGTCTTGGATATTGCCGGTCACAGACTTTTCAAACCTGTTGGTATTAAGAAAGATGAAATAGACAAACGTTCCTTTCTGAAACTGTCGTTTGCCAACAAAGATCTTGATGGCATTAATTTAGGCAATATTCTTCATCACTCGATACAACATTATGTGATAAAGTGTATCAGTGACTTACGGCAGATCGGTGGGTTTCTTCGTGTACTTCGGTTTCCTCCACCAATTAAACTGATCGCCATGATATAGCGGAAATATTGTTGAAAGTGGCGTTAAACAGTATAACCCTATTAATGTCGCTCTCGGCTTCGTCTCCATCTTAATCACAGAAGCAGGCTTATGTTCATAAACATAAACATAGATATGTGTAATAAACATAAACATAGATATGTGTAATAAACATAAACATAGATATGTGTAATAAACATAAACATAGATATGTGTAATAAACATAAACATAGATATGTGTAATAAACATAAACATAGATATGTGTAATAAACATAAACATAAATATGTGTAATAAACATAAACATAGATATGTGTAATAAACGAGGGTTTTTATCTTTTCATTTTATTACCGTCCAGTTTAAGCACACTAGGGGTTTGACATTTAATTCGAACAATTCAGTATATGTTGTTATATACATGCAAGTTGATTTCAGTAATAAACGTGAACAATGCTGGTCAACAGTTCAGTTAATCACAACACCACTTTGATAAAATTGTACATTGTATTACAGATGGCATCACCCAAGCAAATTCACAGATGAAGTTGACAAAATATACAAAAGACTATTTACCCATTGTATTGGAACCAAAGGTAATAACATTTATTTACTGAATATTCCTGCCAAAATGTTATATATTTATATTTCAATAAGATATGAGATTTTGGGCCGTGAAACTAATTTATCCTCGCCACTTTTTATAAAAGTGCCCGTACCAAGCCAGGGAAGAGAGTGGCATGTGTTTGCTATGGGTATCGATTTTACTTCTGTTTCTATGTTTATTCGATTGAATGTTGGAGTTGTTCCAACAGTGTTATTTTTTTTGTCATTTCTTAGTCACAATGTTGATATTATCCCCGTTTTGAAAATTATAACAACCTGTTATTGGTTAAAATACTAGTTACACCCAGTAATATGATGGCCTAGCAACACCCAGGAATATGGGTTTTTTATGGCCAATCAAATGTTGGTCTAATTTTCAAGCCGGGGATAATATCGTCATATTTTTAGATATAACTGTGTAGTTCACAACTCATACAAATGTAACTGATAAATAGAAAAGAAAGGAGTAAAATAAAAAAAAGAAATCAAAATGTTTAATATTGTACACTTATTGACTGGGTATGAGGGTAATAGCACTTTTGTTGTTTCCAAGGTACAGAGGGGACAATTAAAGTGTTATTACCCGAATATCAAGTCTATAAGTGTTTTATTATACTGAACAACTGTGCAATTCAAATTCTAAATTAGGTCCTTTTCTGATGGATTTCTAGTCTACTTTATTCATGCGTTTTAAAACTAATACATTTTCATGTGTGCATTTGAAGAAGAAATTATTTTAAAGTGCTATTCACCGGCCGATGAATCGTCATTTGGGCTATTCACCGGTGAATAGTACTTTTCAGACAAATATTGAATGACACTATGGAAATAGTATTTTTATTGCAATAAAATTTATATAGAAAAAAGTATGAGAAGTATAATAAATGTATATATGTTAAAATATCATTATCGTCTAGCTAGAGTTCAAGTTTTTGTCAATTTCATCATTTCATCTGGAGATATCTTATTACACTCGAAGATATTATTATGCACTTCTGCCAAGTTTATTGGAAAGAGGAAGGATAGAGAGGTGACAGGGGCGTAGTCAAAAGAGTGAGGGTGTGGGGGAGGGACAAAACTATGTTTGCCACCACGTTTTTGCCCACTTTTAAGAAAAACTGAAATTTTACCATGAGAGTAAAAATGTTCAGGAAAAATAGAGTAAGAGTATGTTTCGATGACAGGAATGACTTTTTCTTACTTGTTAGTTTTGAAAAGTACATGAATTTATAACGCAATAAACAAATGCAAATTTCTTAGTTCAAATATAATACTTTGAAGTAAGACGAATTTCATAGCTATGGAAATAAATATATAATATATTGCAGATAAACGTGACTGATGATCGATTTATCATTAGCACCATTCGTCGTTTTCCTGTTTCTCCAATAAAATTTAGTCCATCTGATTGAACTGCCACAGGAGATCATTTCATTTAAAAAAAAATTATGTCAGGGAGTTGTAGTGATCGAATTAAAGAACAAAATACGTTTCCCCCCTTTTTTTTCATGATAGGACCAAATTATTTACGAAAGTCGATTTATTTCTGCAATGTACACAATTAAGAGGAACTAAAGTTTTTTTGACTTTGTCAATAGAGCATATCATTTTGGTCGTTAGCATAGCGACAATAAAATGGCCTTGAGATATTTATGTATGTTCGATTGATACATTTAATTGAATGTGTCTAAATATACTGGACACAAAAAGTTAAGGATCATATTTTTGAATTGCTTCCAAAAAAAATGCAATTTTGACCATTTGTTTTCTCCATATTTTCTTCCATGTTTACAATACATTAAAATCCACATGTGATGTAAATCTATTGTCTAAACTCTCCATTACTTTCAAGGAATGGAGAGTTATGAACAATGCGAACAGGGGCGGAGTTATTGTTCTCTTTGTACTTTAGATACTATACACAGACTTTTTTTGTTACAAGATTAATAATTAATAAGATTAATAAAGTACAATTGGTGGATTTTAAGTTGGAGAATGTCCTCGTATCTCTCCATTCCTTAAAAACAATGGGCCTCGCCCCCTTCGGGGCCTCGGCTCCATTATTTTTAAGGAATGGAGAGTTACTTGGACATTCTCCTATACGTAATGTTACCTGTGGGTAATTGATTACACGAATGAATACTGATACAGGGTCAAAAACAAAGTGTTTCAACGTGTCTACAGAGTTGACTGTGATGTTTATTTAAAGACATTTGTGAAGTTTTCGATAATTGTCGACATTCTACTGACATTTCACATGATGAGGCGTCATTTAACAGGTAATGAGGCAGCCCAAGCAGTAGGCATGCTCCAAGCTCGTCAAGTTGAAAGAGCTGTTGCTGGACATTTTAATGTCTCCCAAAGTGTTATCTCAAGGTTATGGAATCGATTCCAACACACTGGCAATGTTGCAGAGACCAAGGTCAGGTCGTCCGAGGAAAACGACGGTGCGCCAAGATCGTTATCTCTGCAATATGGCAAAGCGGCAGAGGTTCCAGAGTGCTGTTAGGCTCAATTCTGACTTTCGTACAGCTACAGGAGTACGTGTGTCACCACAAACAGTCAGAAACAGACTGCATACAGCTAATCTGCCTGCCTACCGACAAGCAGTTCGTCCCATATTGACCTTGAGACACCGAACAGCGCGCTTGCAGTGGGCAAGAGACCATGTGAATTGGCAACTGCGTCACTGGACTCCTGTAGCATGCAGAGACGTTGTCGCGCAGTAATTCGGGATCGTGGTGGACATACTGCCTACTGAAGAGCTTCTCAGACTGTTTAACGGACAAACTGTGAACGTTCCACCCTAACACGGTGTTGTTTTTCATTCTGTTTTTCAGGGGTGTTTGACATTCGAAGCTGCTCCCACTTAATGCTTCAATGATTTTTAATAAACACAATAAAAATGGTTTCGTTTATTGTTATTGATTATTGAATCATATTTATTTTGAAAATTATTGTTATTTGTTAAGAATAAAACAATTTATGAAATATGATCCTTAACTTTTTTAGTCCAGTGGTAGTAGTCACCCTTGGTAAAAAAAAGTTACTTAGAATATACAAATTGTTCGATATTAATTATTGATATGATAACTCGAAATTCTTTTAATTTCACTGTTTGTTAACTTTAATTACTTACAAATGTTTCCTGCAACAGTTTGGAGAAAATTGTACGATTCAATAAAGATTTATGTAAAAAAAACAACTTTGCAATTCAATGAGCTTTTAAGTGCCTAATTTGTGTCTAAAATGTTTGAATGATTTACACTTTCCACATATACATGTAGCCGGTGTTGCTTTTCTATTAATTGTTAGATAAACATATTGTGTTTGTAATTGTTTTACTTTCTTTGTGCTTACATCTTCCGTTTTATGAAGATACATCAAAATTCAACTACAATTACATGCATAATAAACTATTATTTTATATAGGACTACAATAAAAGTCAATGATAATCATTGCATTTCAAAAATCAACTACTGAGCTAAAACATGTGCTAGTATGAAGATGCTACGAGAAAGAACATAGTATCACATTATCCATCGATTTTTCTCCTGTCCGGGGTCAGTATTTTATCTTATGGGTCCGTTCCATATTTTATATACTGATTTCAGGTCCTGATTTTATACGGTAGTTCTATATCCGGATTTTATATACTAGGTACCTAGTCCGCGTAGCTGTCTTGATTTTATTAATGATCTAAAATGCCAGTTTTATACACATTTAATTTTATCTATCGTGTAATCGAGTGTCTTTGATTTTGCCCATTATTGCAGAAAATATGCAAATTTGGCTGATTTCGACAAAAAAATAAGTCGGAAATACTCCTCTGAAACCCTTGCATTAATTTAATCCAAAACAAAATATATCAAGGTAGCACATGAATATTGTAAGCATGCAGAAAGCTTTCTTCTCAGAAAATTATATTATTTACATTAATATATATTTAATATTTAAAATATATATTAAACATTTTACTTCTATATGAAAATGAAAATTTTCTAGACATTGTCTTAGATAAGAGCATTATTTCAAAAACGTCTTATCTGTTTAAATCAATTTTTAAAATAACAATCTCTTTTCCAAATCTGAATGAAATTCTATATTAGCCTTGTCCTGCTGATGGTTACAGTAATAAATGTCAAAATATTATTGATGAAACAGACACATAAAATAATTAAACCAGACTAGATAAGCAAAAGTAAACAGTGAAAACATTAAAACATTCTATGATATATAGTGCATATGTTGGAATAGTGTGTTGTTGATCAACTTAGCTTTAGTTTTATCGTATGATGATAACAATGATGAAATAAAATTCTGTTTTTAAATTGCACGAGGTGTCAGATAATTATGAAAATATTTTGATTGACCTGATGCCTGATGACTTAGGTATATAAGCTCAATGCACTTATCAGGAAAATTATTTCAAATGATAGATAATAAAAATAAAACCATGATTGTAGAAATGAAAGCACCTTCTGTTATACCTTCTACATGTTTTTTTTTACTTTATCCTGCTTGTATTCTTGCGAGAAAAAAAATATGCTAAACCTGAAATGAGGTAACATCTTATTTGATACACACAATTTACCCACAATATGATATTTTATACCTCAAGATGTAAGACGCATTGAACATGTCTAAGGCAAACCAAGAGAGGAGAGATAAGGTGATACATACCACCACTTTTATATTTTGGATCTTCGTTTGGATCTCTTAATAAATTTTGAGTCGACCTACCCCTTTTAAATAATAAAAACAAAGTCCCAAGAATGTTTTTCGAAAAGTCTTGTATTTAATTTAATTGATATATTTCGGATAAAGACATATGAGGATTTTGATACCAATGTTCCATTGATGGGAATGTCTATTGACGTTTTTCATATGATGGGAAAAAACAAATCTGGGTTTGTGGGAAATCGGCATCCATATTTCCCCCAAACCCTCTATGATTTTGCCACGTTTACTTGTATTTATAAATGAGTCGTTGAGTCTCCGTAGCTTGATCAGTCAGGGAGTAGGAACACATTTTATTTGAGAAGAGGCGGAAATAGTTTTTTAATGCTGAACAATGTGAGCGCTGCGTAGCAAGGTGAACATGCTAAGGGAGTTTAAAGACATCCATCCTCAAGAAAATTCCGAAAAAAGGTGAAAAACACAGCACAGTAACTTAGGCATTCCAAATGTTCACATAAATATGTACAAAATTATAGTTTGTCATTTTCAGCAAGATTGTAATGTTGCGGAGTCAAACGATAAGTTGCAGTGGAAATGTTCTATTTTAGCGATGTATAACAAACGATTATAATTCGATATGCAAATTTAATATTTACAATATTTACAGTTAATTTTTTCACAATCTCAAAACGTTGTTTACCATTCGATTACGATGACCAAACTTCGACTTTCTTTTCGATTAACGATTGCCAAAAACTCCAATTACTTTTCGATTAACGATTACAAAACCTTATAATTACTTCTGGATTAAATTACAATACAAATCTGACTAGACTCTCACTTTCACAGTCTGCTATAAAATTTCACAGCTATCATTAACCCCAATTTAGATTTAGAACAGAAGCAATAAAAGTAATTAATTACTGCAATGCAGGCTACAATTTGAACTTCTGACCTCGATGATGGTATAATAAAAATAGGAAACCCGTTAACCCTGAAAAGTTGTAAATAAAATGTATTACTTAATTTTACACACGATAATCTTATCTCTAAATCAAAATTTAATTTTTACGAATTGAACGATAAAAAATAACTAGTGAAAAACAAAAATATTTCAATCTAAAATTTAAAACGATTTCTACTCTACTGTATAAAAAAGATTCTAACAAACGAAAATATTACGGCACTAATTAATCTAAAATCACTATTGTCTTTTGGTCATGTAACATATGTAAAATTTATTGATAACTGACACATAATTTGTGAAGTAAAAATTATAAATTTTGGCAAAATAATATGGGGCACCCCTTTGACCCATCTTCTACTTCGGATTTGTCAGCGTGTGATGAGAGTTTTTTATATATATATATATATATATATATATACGTCTGAAAATTAAACCAAACAGTGTTAGAATTAGATTTTAGAGCTGTCAAATGTTTGTTCTTCCCTCGACGGGATTTGAACCCACACCATATCTTTTTTTTATATCGTTGTGCTAACATTTTAGACGTTTATATATATATATATATATATATATATATATATATATATTACGAATTTAGTTTGTTACACATATTTTCATTGGTTCTTCAGCCCTGAATGTCAGCATATATTCGGAAAACAGACGGGGTATATATTTCAGTCCCCAAAAAAGATTAAATCATGGACGACAAAACATTACGCTTCACTGAATCAATGGTATAATACGGAATAATAAATGTATTTTTACCAAATTAAATGCTGTTTTTATACTCAAAACGGCTGCATGAATAAAAAAATATTACAACGGTTAATTCCGTCACAAATACCTGATCGATTCAGCAAACTCCTATGTTCCACGGCTGTGCCATAACAAATAAACAACACGTTGAGCCTTGACAACTTTCGAAGTCATGGGGCCACACCAAGGTTTTATTTACATGTAGTTAACATTTAAATTATTCGAACTGTTTCGCAAACCCGTTGTTTTGTTATATGATATATTAATGTTATATTTATAAAGTTTATAAAATTTACTACATATGAAACTGTATTGATTTAGAAATTTAGTACAGTATTTTCCTTCATGAGACACCCTATATGACGTGACACATATTTTGATGTCATTGAAGAATGACGTGAAAGGTACGGAAACGGACATCTAGAGATACGAAAAATGAAAATAAAAGAGGCAAATTTATTTAATACAGTTGGATGTTGTATTTAAAAAAAAAAGGTTAAATCCGTAATATATCTGTTATTCAGCTATCAGACAGAGTATATAATGTGACATTCCTGGCTTAAGATGTATATTCCCTTCGGCTGCGCCTCAGGGAATATAGATCCTAAGCCGGGAATGTCACATTATATATCCTGTCTGATAGCTGAATAACATATAATATATATATATAACCATAAATTTGGAGAGATGAAATTTTGGCTACAGCTTGGATGGAATACATAATTATATAACAATATCGTTCATAGTTCACAGAGAGTGCAATAATTTTCAATTATGAAAAAATATTCTTCATTACTGTGGACTGCTATATTAACGAAATTGTCATTTTCATTGATTGTTTTAATTCCTCGTGCAGTAATCTGTTAAACGGCATTTAATTGCTCAGAAAGAACACCAGTTTGTTATCTTTACACCCATTGGTTAATCAGGATATTGAATTTCGAATCTCGAATTTCAGATATTGAATCTCGAATTTCGAATGATCCTTCTGGGCTTTCTAACAAGTTGATTTGACTGTTAAGCGTGCGTCACTTACTGATTACCTGTTACATTTTGATGATCTGATGATGATATCTGTGACAATAGAAAATGTACGAAATTGTTTGTGATATATCAACATTTTTCAATTAAATTTTCAGATTGAATCGGTCGCCATTGGTTTAATTCACAGACCTCCATCTTGGTATAGATTATCGTTAACAACGTCCATGAACTCTCACGCAAAAATAATTTTCCTTCAAGAAGACAAAGACAAAAGCCGAATATTTTTATTTTTCAACTACGATCAAGGTCAGGAATTCGAATTCCCCTTCGAACTCGTACCGTCTCGAACTTACTACACTCGTGTGTTAACAGTTACAAGACAGAATAACACATCTACAGCATCAAGTATTCTTATATTTGATCGAGTTAAGTTTAGCAACCTTATTGAATTCAAAGCATGTGAGTACTAATATTATTTTGTTTTCAAAGTACAAAGTATAGATAATGATGTGCATATATTTGAAAATATGTGTAGTTTACCAGCACTATTGAGTAAGTGATTGATGTTTATATCCGAATGATAGTTTTAGCTATATCTATGACCAGGACAAATAAATGTTTGATGAAGTGATGCTACCGCCATCCTTAATACTAGACTACCACGTTAGCTCATTAAACTAGCTGTCTGTATGCGGAGTTGTCGCTACACTCGTCATCATTATCCTGACTCCTGAGTCAACAAGTCTTTGTTCTTATTCCTGAATGTGGCTTGGTTATGCACTAAAGCAGTAAATACTAATTTTATAGTCACTGATTTTACTCGACGAAACCACAATTATCCACATTCTAGACAAGCATGATAACCATTGCTCATTGTAAAACAGTTCTATTAAAGAGAGACGATGGTCTCGACCATTATCTAAATATTAGATAGTATACAAGGTCAAGGATTTATATAGTAGAAAGGATTCGAATCTCGTATTTTCTCGCTTTATCTCGCGTGGCGAGGTTTTATGCTACAACAGAGCAAAATTAATTCATTTCTTTTTGAAATGCCTTAAGAATTCGTAGGAAAATCAACCAATTACACCAAAGTTCGTGTTATTCATCGTCTATATACTACACTACACAAAACAATCCTTGGATTTGCAGATATAGGTTCAATGGAAAAGTTTATTTTTATTTTTTCTGTATCACCCCTCATACACGTAAAATAAAAAAAGTACAGTAAGCTTTCATATATTTAAAAACATATTAAAAATGATAAAACACTTGAAAGAAACCAATCACGCCAAGTTTTGTTCTATATATCGAATACACATTTATACACTTTGCTATGTCGATTTCATGTAAACAAGGAAGTTTATTGATTTCTAAATAGGCCACCCCCATTTCCGCCAATAACGCCGCCATTTTGACAAATGACGGTAAACAATCCTTAATAAATACAAATCGGGAGCACTATTTTCAATAAACTCCTTCTATACATTGGAAAATATTTATATTATCACAAAAATGACGGCTCCGCTTCAATATTCGGTATGATGAGAGAAGAGAGGAGTTTGAAAATTAAATTCGAGTCTTGACCGCCCATAATAGGCGGGATTATGAAGGTCAAAAGGGAAAATCGATTAATGTTAATTATTGATGAAATATGGGCGATACATCTACAAAAAGTCGATACTTTATTAATGATTGGTATTTAGGACAGATATTTTCACTTTATACCTGTAATTATGGTTTTATATACTTACAAATACTGGTTTAAAATGTTGAAGCGATGGAAATTTCCACCATTAATCAAGGCACGCGCATCGTCAACGAATTGCACTATGCATGGGTAATCTCGCCACGCAGCATATTTACATACAATCTATGTTAAATCTCCCGAGATTAATATCCTTCCTACTATATAAATCCTTGACAAGGTCATCGTAAGATTTATTATTTAAATACATACCATATACAATATCATGGATGTATCACAACGTTATACAATATACAAATGTATTTTACAGATTTTACCAAAGCAGAATATCACACGCTCTATCAAATGGCAGTCCAATACAAAAACACCAGAAATAGAGGCATTCACCGAATCAAGTACCTATACAGAAATAAACCAAGGTCATATTTTGATAGGATATTTGAGCAGGATAATGGGGTGATGTATCCGTACAGGAAGGACTTTAATGGCGACACATCTTCTATAATTAATGGGTGCATTAATGGTCTTTTCTTCAGCACATCTCTAGATCTACGGACACATAAACCACCGCTGAACTCGTATTTCGGTGAAACAAGACTAAGCATTAATGCTTTGGAACTATTTCATTGCAACTGCAACCTGTATTTCGTGGATTTTTACTGTCATTATCATGCGCACTATGTAACAGTTCTGTTGACACCAATGAATTCACAAACTGATATCTTTTGTCGAGACAGATTATTAAGGTTGAATATATACGACAATCCATTTTTGAAATTGTCGCGAAATGGATGTCACGTGCTTGCCGATCATAATGTCCATGTTGAGGTGTTTTATACCGAAGAAATTGACATATCATATATACAGCGACAAAAAATTGGGTTCATTAACAAAGTTAGACCATTAGGAAGAGGACGTAGTAAGTTGCTTGGCATTCCTAAAAACAAGGAGTGCTCGATTTGTAATATTACCAAGGAATGACAGGAAGTGTGCTCAATTTACAATATTACTAAGGAATGACACGACAAGAGTGCTCGATTTATAATATTACTAAGGAATGGTAAACAACGTTTTGAGATTGTGAAAAAAATAACTGTAAATATTGTAAATATTAAATTTGCATATCGATTTATAATATAATTAAAACATGCTAACTGTCTCACATTCTGTAGAATTCATTTGCAATATCAATTTGAGGGAAGAATACATTAAATTAAAAGACAAAAAACAAAAGACAAAATTAGTGAAACATAGAACAAACAAAGAAAACATCGACCAACACAATGGCCGAAAGAAAAAGGACAAAATGATAAACAACGATCTACAAAGATTACATAGAAAACTAAAGATTGAGTAACAAGAATTCCACTAAAACAGGGGGTGAACTAAGGTGCTCCGGAATGGTTAGCCATTCCTGCTCCACATGTGACACCCATCGTGTTACTGTTAAACGACACGAACATCATCTGATTATGGAAATCATGTTTGACACCAGTATAATAAAGAAATAGAAATAACATAAATAGAACATGAACCCCCTACAAAACAAATGGGAGTTGATACGAATCGAACATCGTATTTTTGCGGAAATCGTGGTTTTGGGTTTGTTTCGTATCTGATCTGTTTTTACTAGTTTTAATAACATGATAACATCACTCAAATGTCCTATTTAAGTAAACTGATAATCAAATAGGCAGTAAAGAGGGTTTTTGTTTTTAATCGATATCATTAATCGCTCACTATCCTGGCCTGGCATAGTATGTTAAATATGTTACCTTCTAATTACTATAATCAGCAATATACTCCCAAGAAAGATAACTCCACTTATAGCTATTAAAGCGATCTCAGCTGCACTCATGTCTTCAGGAGCTACATGTATGTATTATGTTCTCCGATTCCTAAATAAAGACTGGGTTTCAACTGTATGATTCAAAATTATCCTATAAAATTGCATAATCTGTATATTATGTAAAGTTAGATTAGAGATACTGAAATCGTTCTATATAGTAAAAAAATAATAATATATATAGAAGTTGATCTTTTATTTGTTTTTAAGTAAGTACATAAAAGATAATATAAAACCAATTTAGACATTTACATTAAACATCAAATATCAACACAAAGACCAACCAGTCAATCAATCAAAACAAAGACGTTTTTTGGAAAGTGTACTAGTGTGGTAACATATAAAATGGGTTTTATTTTTTGTTTTTTTGTTTTTGTAATAGAAAATACTTGCTTTTGAATATTTGTGTTGAAACGTGAAATCGAAACATTCTCATAAAATGGTTATGTGAATATCATGGCTATAATGTAAACAAAAATCATGTATTATCTATGAGTAATAAAAATATAGGATTCACTGAAAATTTAACAGCAAATAAATTAGCGTCCAAGTTGCGTTGCTCTTGTATTAAAATATAATATAATATCCATAGATAGAGTGGAGAAGACTCCATAAATTTGTTCAACTTGTGTCTAATCCATTTTGTCTATTTAATTGACGAACAAAGTATGTTTAAACTAAACCAGTAGATAAATATACAATACTTGTGCATTGTCGAAGCATATAGGTAATATGTGTATGAGGCTTAGAAACAGGGGAAAAGGCGAGGCTTCGCCGAGCCTTTTCCCGCGTTTCGCGCCGAATACATACCAATTACATACATAGTGTGGTGGTACAAGACTTTGTATCAGGTCGAGTCTGTTGTGTGAACTAGTATCACTACGAGTCGCGATAACGACGAGTTGTGATGCGGTTTGTCCACGCAACAGACAAGACCTGATACACAGTCTTGTACCATCACACTATGTATGTAATATGTTTATCTAACATTTCAATAAAAACGAATTTTAAGCAAATAGGAAGGGTTGAATTAAAATGTGTACAATACTCTGAGGGAGACTACATTTTGTGTATGAAGTCACGTTATTTTTTCCGTTCATTCACCAACGTCAGGTCAGTGTTTTGTCTCGCATTCCAATGGTATGACGTCATGTCAAAGTAGTTCGACAGAGAACGTCTCGTGCAACGTCGCGCCATTCTTTTATCACCACAGTGTGGTGATACAACATCTTGTATCAGACAGGCGACTTTCGTTAATTTCAAAGAAAAAGGTATATAATGTTAGATGAACACATTTACCTATATGCTTCGACAGTGCACATGTATTGTATTTATCCTGCAATTTTAAATCGTAAATAAACGTTTACTGGACGATGATAAAAGTATTTGAAATAATTTTGTGTATGAATATGAAAACAATATCCCCCGATGTGCTCCGTTTTACATTTGTATGTTCTATTTATAACTGACCAATATCAAAAAAAATATTGGGCAGGCTATATTGGTCGGTAAATGCTGTCATTGCAGGATAAATATTGTAATATGCTACTAAATGTCACTTGCAATTGTAGATGGGATGCCGGAATATTTGATCCATTTTTATATTACCCTGATATAGACATGTGAGATCTGAAAAAGAGTAAATACTAACATTTATGTTTAGAGCAGGGAACAAAATTCTAAACTTTATTGTCACAAACCAAATCCCCATACATTTCTAATGGCAGTCAAAAATCATTGCACCGCTTGTTCTATTCCTGTCTCGATTCTGTATATTATCTATACATTATTGAACTTGTTCTCGTTCTGAAGATGTATGAAATATTTGTCTCTGATCATTAAGCCATAAACAATTAATCAATACATATCAATATAAGTAATTACAGTTGGAAATGTGTTCTTAAGTATTCACAGTACTCACGCATTCGGAGAACTTGGGACAATCATACGATTTGCACTTGGAAGTTCGTATAAATTACTTTAATTTCTGTACACTGTATTGTTCATTGAACTTCGACATCAAAACTTCAATAATACGATTTATTCATATGAGGAATAAATCCAGTTATCCACAGCTAATCGGACAATTTTTCCCGCAAACATTTGATTCTTCACAGATTTGAGCAAGAGTTATCCCGCTTTAATTTGACGGGTGTTACGTGACAATTTGCTGTGACATCATACTTCCTTTCTGAATCTGCAATCGAAGAGCAAGGTCACAGAAAAAATTGATCAAGGGGAAAAGTGTTTTTAAAATTCCCCACCCACCCTCACCAATTATCTGTCAATGCATATATAGAAGTTTTGTTCGTTTTTCTGCTGTTGTTATTTTATTTTCCAGATAGAGTCCGTCCCCTAGGTGAAACCTATCGTCACGGCTGGAGGAAAGCGAAAATAGCGACACAAAGTATTCATATTATGTTGTAACCCGAATAATCCAGTCGTTATATTACGCTTTGCTATATTAACGCCTGAACGACTTTCTCAATAAAACGCGTCAATCGGAAGCTTCAAATTAGCAATGCATTCTGGGTATAAACTGCGCGTTGTGACTTTTGGCACTAAAAGAAGGAGGAGCTTAGGAAATATTTGTAAACATAGGTCAATGGAGTGTTCAGGTGTCAAATGTTTTCATTGTACCCACGTGCTTGACCTTACTAATCTAAAAGGTGAAAAGAGAAGAAATGTAGGAAAATTAAATAATGAATTAAACATCGTTAATCAACTTGTCGATCTCCATTTCTTGTTGTTTGTAAACATTACCGGAAATTGAAAGAACCGCCTTGCGCATACTCGGCAAATAATCATCGCTGATTGGCTCTCTCGTTTTTATCACAAGGAGAGTTCAAGCCCTCATCCAGCGATAGTGCCGATAGAGGGCGCAGTATTATTCGAGTTAATTATGTTGTGTTATTTTAATGGATTTGTTTATAGGCTGAGCTTCTGTTCCCAGGGCCAGCATTTTGATATTTTCATGGATAATGTGGATATGGTTTATATGAACATTATGATTTGTTGGAATATTATAATGGTTATGTGTATATATTTCGGGCCTGCCATTGACGTTTGCCGGCGGCTCATTATCTCCAAGCCGTGGCCGTACAATTTGTACAATTTGCCATTACAAAACAATCAATAAAAGCTTATTGTTTATTATTTGTCTATTTTTATACTGCCCCGAATAGTCTTGGATAACAAATAAACAAAGATTTACAAACCAATATGTCAAAACCTTATTGATCATTTATCTTAAGAGCATTCTCGTGTATGCCAATAACTAGAGATTTGAGTTGGTAGATATGTATATATACAGGTAAATTATCAAATTTAGCATGTTCAGGTAGAGTATCCTCAAACTCATATTACCTTACATAAGGAAATAATAAGGCAATCTTTTTATTTTATTTATATAAAGAAAACTACAAAGGTCAACAAATATGAAATTAAATATTTCCAACAAAATGTTGTCGAGTACAGTGAAACCTGTTTAAACCGAACCCCAAATAAACCGAAATCTTGCATAAATCGAACTTTAAATAAAGTCCTAATGCAAGATATCTTTGTTAATTTAAATTGTATAAACTGAACATCTGTATATTCCGAATACAAAATTTGATCCCCAGGAGATTAGGTTTAGACAGGTTTAACTTATTCATCATACCTTGTAAGCCGAGTAGTATCAACATGAGGCACACTTTTGATTTCCTCCGCCACACTCTTTACCTTTAGAATGGCGCTTATTATACTATAAACATATGCAAAATATATTTTATTTACACTCGAATTACATGTAATTAATTTGATACAGCCCTATATGATAACGTTTGTTATTTACTTGTGGCAGGTTGGTGGTTTCCCACTGGTTTCACATGTAATTAATTTGATACAGCCCTATATGATAACGTTTGTTATTTACTTGTGGCAGGTCGGTGGTTTCCCACTGGTTTCACATGTAATTAATTTGATACAGCCCTATATGATAACGTTTGTTATTTACTTGTGGCAGGTCGGTGGTTTCCCACTGGTTTCAACCAACAATAAAACTGAAGGACACGCTATAATGGAAATATTGTTGAATGTAGTGTTAAACGATACCAATAACTTTTCTGTTGTGTTTTTGCTGCACATATTTGTACTAGTGAACATGACTTACATAAAAAATTATAAAAATACACCCTTTCAATCGCTATTATAAAAATACACCCTTTCAATCGCTATTATAAAAATACACCCTTTCAATCGCTATTATAAAAATACACCCTTTCAATCGCTATTATAAAAATACACCCTTTCAATCGCTATTATAAAAATACACCCTTTCAATCGCTATTATAAAAATACACCCTTTCAATCGCTATTATAAAAATACACCCTTTCAATCGCTATTATAAAAATACACCCTTTCAATCGCTATTATAAAAATACACCCTTTCAATCGCTATTATAAAAATACACCCTTTCAATCGCTATTATAAAAATACACCCTTTCAATCGCTATTATAAAAATACACCATTTCAATCGTTATTGTAAAAATACACCCTTTCAATCGCTATTATAAAAATACACCCTTTCAATCGCTATTATAAAAATACACCCTTTCAATCGCTATTATAAAAATACACCCTTTCAATCGCTATTATAAAAATACACCATTTCAATCGCTATTATAAAAATACACCCTTTCAATCGCTATTATAAAAATACACCCTTTCAATCGCTATTATAAAAATACACCCTTTCAATCGCTATTATAAAAATACACCCTTTCAATCGCTATTATAAAAATACACCATTTCAATCGCTATTATAAAAATACATCCTTTCAATCGCTATTATAAAAATACACCATTTCAATCGCTATTATAAAAATACACCCTTTCAATCGCTATTATAAAAATACACCATTTCAATCGCTATTATAAAAATACACCCTTTCAATCGCTATTATAAAAATACACCCTTTCAATCGCTATTATAAAAATACACCCTTTCAATCGCTATTATAAAAATACACCCTTTCAATCGCTATTATACCCGAGGTTTTGTTGTTGTTGTTGTTGTTTGTATCCTTGTTCTACGAAACTACATAGGTGTTCTTTTCAGATTTATTTCATTTATATATATATATAAACAAACTTAATATGAAAGTAAATTAATAACCTCTCAAGTTCATTCTTCTTCTCTAATAGTTTATCCTCTTGGAGTGGTGTTCCAATCTTCACCAATGTCCCAACAATGTTAACTCTAGTTATCTGAAATTTATGTTTCTGTATGTCATACTGTTTAAAAGTTTACAGATATAAGTACAAACCATACATCATTTTCGAACTTTCCACATAACTGTATACTATTTTCAGTAGTAATTCAGCTATATTCACAAGGGGAACAAGTGTAATGAGGTGGCAGTGATATTGATCTATACAAGAATGTCGAATAAGTGATAATGACTGTCTGGTGCTAAAATCGAACAAAAAGTGATGAGATCTCACCGTTTTATCTTTATGTTTGTATTGTTGTGTATTCTATCTGAATGTAACAATACCTACCAAAACCTCTACGAATGATGATAGACTTGGAATTCCATTATCAGACGCTATAACATAAATCTGGTACAAACTCTTGCTATCGTTGAAAGGATCTTTTACACTTATTTTACCAGTGACATCAATTTGAAACAAATGTGAATTACTAAAATAAGACAAATCCTATCATAGGTCATAATATATATTCATATGTGTAGTAACATATATAATTTTTGTGATTATCAAGCCTTACTAAACAAACAGTTGAATTTTATTATTGATTGCTAAACGCCATCTTTGTCAATGTATCATCCATATCGTGGCGTGAAGTAAAAATAAATCAAAAATGATATTATTTCTCTTCTGGAACTTTGTTAAATTGACCTTACACATTGATCTGAATGTACGGGTGGTCGAACATTTCAAATGGATTTTACCCCTAATAACGCTGATTTTATTACAAGATCAAACCTTTTTAAAATTATTTTAAATGTGAACTTTCGTCATTTTATGAGTAATTATACAATTATAGTGTTATGGTGAAAACATCATTTTTTAGCGTAGCGGTGCACATGTGTGATATTAGAATAGAATAATAAAATGTACTAAAACAAAAAATGACAGCGGCTGTGTCTGTATAGAATGTACTTCCAATTACTAATTTTAGTTTTAGTTTTTTGCGTTGTCCTATTATTAGTCTGAGATTCCTCTGTCGTTTAACGGCATTGATAAAGTTGCTGTAGTCGTTCAACGTCAGAGCGTGCTATATACGGAAACCATCGAATTTGCCTCACCAGCCCTTGGATCGGCACATTTCCACGTTTCGTGGCTATCGGATTTTATTTTCTATCAGAAACCCTTATATAAATCGCTTCACCAATCATTTTTCTATTCATTCAAAACCATCTTACCCTCAGAAAGTGGTGTTACACTCCATTACAGCACGATTTTGCCTTAGTTCCTATTATTCCGCCATTTGACTTCCATTTTCGAATCTACAAACGTGATCTCGCGATACTAACTGAATGATAACAGTAACGCATTGCATGATGGGAGCTACTTAATTCAGCGCGCCAAATTATTTTAGCATTATTTGCATACGTAAACAACATTCAAATCACATGGAAGACCATACATTTAAGCGTATTCTACAGGACAAACAGTCCATCTATAGATCAAAGCAGAGCAGAAGGAAATAATACAGAATGTGTTGGAAAGAAAAGATTCAATGGCAGAGTGTTGCCAATGGGCTTCGGAAAGAGCATGTGTTACGTCCCCCTTTTTTGGACAAGGTACTACATCATTTTTTCTTTTCTTATGGTTATCTGTAATTCACTATTGCTGTTAAAATCATTACCAATCAATATAATCAACTGTATTAAATTTTATGTTAATTGTTCTGCCTTAACAGGCGTGTATGATTGACAATACAAATATTTGTTTGTTTGTTTATATGCAAATCATCTCCCATGATACATTGCGGTAATCGTGGTTTTCTCGTAGTCACGTGACAAATGTTTGAAAAATGGAAGACAAATGGCGGAATCATAGGATCTAAGGCAAAATCGTGCTGTAATGGAGTGTAGCACCACTTTCTGAGGGTAAGATGGTTATGAATGAATAGAAAAATGATTGGTGAAGCGATTTATATAAGGGTTTCTGATAGAAAATAAAATCCGATAGCCACGAAACGTGGAAATGTGCTGACCCAGAGTTGGAGAAGCAAATCCGCTGTTTTCCGTATGTATCACGCTCTGACGTTGAACGGCTACAGCAACTTTATCAATGCCGTTAAACGACAGAGGAAACTCGGACTATCCTATTATGTGTATTTACGTTCGTAGTTGTGTTGTGATGTCCATTACGATTTCCGCATAAAAACGATGTTCGGTTCGGGTCTTTAGCTCCAGTTGTTTGTAAGAGGGTTCATGTATTATTTACGTTATTTGTGTTTGCTTGCGTATAGTGGTGTGTTTGTTTGTCTTAGTCCTGTGTCTTGTGTTCTCAATGTTGCCCGTTTCTCCGGATTTTTGAAACCCCTATCTGTGTTCTCTAACGTTTATTAAAATATAATTTTACAAGCTTTATTTTCGTAGCTTATGGATATACCAATCCTTCCCGAGCAAATAGTAGGGTATGCGAGTATGGTTTATCCTGTTTTAACTTGTTTTGTTTTGCAAAAGATGACTACTACGGTTGTTTTTGTATCTGGGTCTACCTATTACATGAATCTCTATTCTGATCTGGGTCGCCCTATTACATGAATCTCTATTCTGATCTGGGTCGCCCTATTACATGAATCTCTATTCTGATCTGGGTCGCCCTATTACATGAATCTCTATTCTGATCTGGGTCGCCCTATTACATGAATCTCTATTCTGATCTGGGTCGCCCTATTACATGAATCTCTATTCTAATCTTGTTAGCCCAATTACATGAATCTCTATTCTGACTTCTGCGTGGTGTTATTTGCTCATAGCTTTAACTTACATGGCATTCTGTATTCTGTAATGCACTAGCGAATTATTTCCAGAATCTCTATCTGAAGCCTATTGAAAAGAGAAATGAAAATAACACAGGTAGAGTTGGAGTTTTTTGTGTGATTTCTAACTGTTAATGGAAAGTATATCAATCCAATGAGCGAGTTATCAAATAAAATTTGGAAGTTTGAAAGTCAAAGTAGACTTGAAAAAGCCCAGCAGTGGTTCGATACCCGAAAGTCCGACAATTATGTATTCCACGTTTTTAAGCATAAAACAGTAAAAGGTTAAAGTTCATATATTCAAGAACAAAAGAATAAACTGTAGATTCTTAAAAATAATCCACTGTTCGAACAATAGAGTGACGTCAGAGAAATGTATTATTTCATAAGAGTAGCTATTTCGTATACCCAATTAATCAGGAACACATGGGCCTGTTTGGTAATTGGGGCAAAAGTAGGTTTTTGCTCAGTTAACCAAGATATTTTTGAAACCAACATCCTTTCTTATTTTCAGAGAGTTGTTTTGCTTAAAAAAATCAATGGACCTGTTCTATCTCTTACCTGGAAGTAATACTCCCAGCTCTTGTCGAACTTGTAGATATGGAGATTGGTTAGGCAGAACATATTCCTGTATCAGTATGCAGTACCCCTGCATTTTCCGACACCGTTGTCGCTGATTCAGACTCAGTAAGCTTTGAAGACTAATAGTTTTGTATAGACTCGCACTTACTCGGAACGATCAAATGGATGCTGAATGCAACTAAGAGTACATTGATATCATAGGGAAAGAGACAAAGTATTTATACTGTTAATTGCTATTAAAAAAATTAGTGCCTGTATGACCTACATACCTACAATATTATGTATACAACCTGCTTTACAATGCTTATTGTACGTCTATTCATAGATACGATAACGTAACCCTCAGTCCGCTTTTGCTCCCAGCGAGGGTTACGAATCGGTCCCATTCAACGTATGGGAGCAGAGCCCGGAGTGATTCACACCGGGCGGTTTTTTGTCCCAATTCCGTTGTAAGTGGTTGGAACAATTAACGGCGGTGAAAGATAAATATATTTAGGTAAACCTTGTGGTGTTAAGTAAACGTTGCATCAATCCATGGTAGACTTATATCCATCTGAAAATTTGAATGCATGAAATCTTCTTTCTGTCCGACATTTTGTTTACAAGTTGCTATTTCACGTGCACTTGCTTCGTTTTGGAGATATCCTTATTTGGATCAATCGTAGTAATATATTATAGTAAAGTTTTTCATACTTGGCATTCAGATCCATTTATGGATAAGCTCCTCCCATCACGAGAGTATACGTAAGGTGCCATGGTGGACAAGAAACAATTTTCGAATACTAAATCGATCGTGAAGGTAGAAACAGGTATTGTAACACTTATTTCGTATCGCCATTACTTACAAATTGTAGGGAATAATAAGTTATGACCAGATATGCAAAACGAAAGTTGAAATATTCACTTAACGAAAATTTTAATTTGCTCCTCCCATACGTTGAATGGGATCGATTCGTAACCCTAACTGGAGCACAAGCGGAGTGAGGGTTACGTTATTGTATCTAGTCTATTCACTGCTCAAAATACGATTCATTTAGAATTTAACTTTAGCTTACTTATATTTAACAAAATTAATTACGACCACGATTGATTTGCGACATCTGGCAACCCCCTTTTGTTTCTTCAAATTGTTCTTGCAAACTGAAAAATTTGTGATATTCTTTAAATATATTTTCAGACATCGGTTTATATACACTCCGACAAAAGTTAAGCATACATGTATATTTTTATCGATATATTTTTTTACATCAATACTATTAAAACAATAAAATAGATATCACCATTTTTCTTACACTTCTTAAAAGACTACACCAAGAGCTCTAAAATTATCAATCTACGAAGTATTTATCATCCGGAAAGACGTGACTATGACGTGGCAAACATGGGGTTCAAAAACGTAAAACCAGTTTGTCTTTGATGGAAGTTTTAACATTGCATTAAAAGGCAGAGTCTTCAGATTTTAAGAACTTTTAAATGCAACTATTGTGCGTATGTGTAAGGCATAAAAATCAATAACGAGTATATCCACCGCGTTTAATGTGAAGTTCTGCAACACGCCTCGTCATGCTTCGCACAAGACGCCTAAGCCGTTATTGTGGGAACTGTTGCCACTCCTGTAAGATAGCAGTTCTTAATTCGTCAATATTTTGACATTTTGGATTGCGTTGATTAATTTTTCGGCCAATAAAGTCCCATACATGCTCCATAGGGCTCATGTCTGGCGACATCGCAGGCCATGGAATTGTCTGAACAGCCTCTTGCTGTAAAAAATGTTGTGCAATTCGGGCTCTATGTGGCCTAGCGTTGTCGTCCATGAACATTGGCATGTCAGCCAACGCACGATTGTCGAAATGGGGGACTACGCGTGGAGCGAGCACATTGTCACGGTATTTTTGGCCTGTCAAGAACGTACAAGTCCAACTTACGATCAAAGGAAAGACAACCCCAGACAGTTACACCCCCACCCCCAAAAGCAGCTGTGCCCAAAATGTGGTTCTCCTGAAATGAAGTGTTTCGTTGGCGCCAAACCCTTGTACGACCGCCGGTAGGGCGTAACAAAAAACGACTTTCATCAGAAAAGTGGACCCGTCTCCATGTGCGAATAGTTCACCCCAAATGATCATGTGACCAGTCAAATCGAGCATGGCGATGACGTAATGTCAACCGTGGACGTTTTATGGGTCGTCGCGCTCGCATTCCCTGATGCTGGAGGCGTCTGATTACAGTGCGTGTGATAATGTGGCCTCCAAACGCTAAATTACCACGAAGTGCACCAGCTGTACTGAACGGCCGTTGCCGCACCTGTCTGGATATGAGCCGGTCCTCTCTCGGCGTCGTTTTGCGAGGTCTACCTGCACGTGGGCGGTCAGTAACATTCCCCGTTTGACGAAAACGCTGCATCAGTCGTACAATGGTGGAATGGTTAACCCTGAAGTGGTTTGCCACCCTTCTATGGCTAAAACCACCGTTATGCATGCCAACAGCTTGTCACCTTTCTGGTATGGTTAATTTTCGCCGTACCATACCAAACCAATAGAAAATGAAACTTAAAACTCTACACAAAAAAAATCAGCTTTCGTTCGCAAACACAAATGTTGAAAAGTACACGTGGCACTTTACACACCCTGTCATATACACATAAATAAAAATCGATCAATAACCTGTTTCACAGGTAAGTAAGTATGTGTGTACAGGTAACGAAAACAGCAAACCGATTTGAAATAAGTTCATTATTAGAAAAGATATTATTGAAACAAGTCAGGTGGTGCTTAACTTTGGTCGGACTGTATTAATCTGCAGGGCCCGGATGGCTCAATGAGTTAGGTAGTTGGATTACCTAACAACTCATACAAGCCTATCACCAGTACGGCGTGGGTTCGCTCCCGGCTTTGTAAATGACAAAAAAGGGTGCACTCGACTAGTAGCCGCAAGTGATAAAGTGTACCAGTTACTTGCCCATGATCGGTGGTTCTCTCCGGGTATTCCGGCTTCTTCCACCATTAAAACTAGTCACCATGATATAGCTGAAATATTGCTGAAAGTGGCGTTAAACACCAAAAATCAAATCAATTCAAAATAAGTATTAATCTGCTATATTATAAACTATACAGTCTAGTACTCTACTGTAGTAATCAAGAATCTAATACAAACATAAAGGATTAGGGATTAGGGTAATGGTATTTAACGCCACTTTCAACAATATTTCAGTTACATCGTGGTGGTCAGTTTTCTCGGTGGAGGAAACCGGAGAAAACCACTGACCTGACGCAAGTCACTGACGAACTTGATCACATAATGTTGTATCGAGTACACCTCGCCATGAACGGGATTCGAAGCCACAACGCCGGTTTGTGGTGATTGACATTGATTGCATAGGTAGTTGTAAATCCAACTACCGTACGACCACGACCACGGCGGCCCTTTACAAACATGTATATCTAATTTAGTGCGCACGATGTGTTTCTGGAATAATCTTTAATCATGCACGCTCAAAGTCAAACGATTGGGGACCAAATAATGTTAAAGTATTTGGGTGTAGGAAAACCAAAGGGCCCGATCACGAAGTAAAACCAACATCGGCAAAGATTACCTATAACTTAAGGAGAGTGACCTTAGTTTTATCAGCTAAGATTATCTATACCTTAAGGAGAGTGACCTTAGTTTTAATAAATTACATTATCATAGGAACTGTAAATATCAAATATGAATATATCTAATAAACCATGTCAGTGCTGATGAACTGTAAGTTACTGATAATAAAATTACTAAAAACGGATGAATTTTACTTTCAGTTCTACTTTCTGTTTTACTTTCACAAACAAATCCACGATATAATCCGATGGAAATTCAGGTCCCAGACAGATTGGGACAGACACACAAATGTTGCCGGGTTATTCCGTTTAACGGTATACCAACCATCCTTTGCAGTCAATGTGCATCAACATGCATGTTGTACTTTCACTTTCATTTTCGAATATATTAATGGTGTGAAATAAATAAAACATGAAGATCACAACAATTCATTTCAATTAAAATCAATTGAACAGCATGCAATCTGCATAATAATTGATTATATAATCAATGTTTTTATTGATGGTGTGTATGCCCCCATCATAAGCACTTTAAATTGGTTATAAAGAATTATTATTATTATTAAAAGGATACAGCAGTTTGTCTTGTTATTTCCCCCTTATTTTTATTTTATTTTTTTGCAAGTCATTAAAATGAATAAAAGATAAACGACATGCAATCACTCTACCACATATTATTTAAATATTGACCCAATTTATGGAGATGTACAAATACTACCTGGTAAATTGATTATCAGTACTGACTATATAAGTCTGGTATTTATTTAACAGACCACTAGAGTTTAAAAAGGTAGGAGCAATTATATAGTTTTTTTATTTAAAAGGTGGTTTTTTTTGTAAGAAATAAACCTAGAGCATTTTGTCAATTAGATCAAAATAAGATCTTCGTATTTGCTTCCGATTTTCTATTTATTGTTTACTGGTAGGCGGTGAATAGTAAACAACTGATAGAAAATAGGGAACAAGTGTTGAGATCTAATTTCAATTAGTTTGGTGTCTTAGTATTATACAGATCAACTAGTGGTTTATAATATGACTACAGAGGGCGGATCCAGGGAGGCCCCCCCCCCTAAAATTGGAGGCCCCCCCCCTAAAATTGGAAAAAATGTATGATTTTTTGGCGTAAAATCGTGATTTTTCACACGAAATACCCCACAAATTTTCACGCCTCCCTCCGCTCGGCGTAATTTTTTTAAGCGCGTCCCCCCCTAACTTGAAATCCTGGATCCGCCCCTGGACTATTAAGTTGATATATTCTTCAGTAATGATATCTGATGTTCTGCATTGGCCTATATTAAAAAAAAATTTCTCGCCTTGCACTTTGGTCCCGCACCTGTGTGAATTTCTGGAAGTCATCAAGTCATGATCAGATCGAAACATAGTAGACATGAACTGACACGTCTAGTAAAACTATCACTCGGTCGATTTCGTTCTTCCTTCTTCATCCGAAGTTAGCCGAGCTATTTGTTGTTGTTCTGAACGACATATAATATGCATTAGAAATTGGTTTTGTCAGTTATTATTAGTGGGTATGGTATTTAATGTCACAGCAATATTTCAGTTATATATATTATAGATATCATGGCGGTAACCATGCTCAAATTTACAAACAGTAAACCATGTTAAAAGGTGGTGCTGTGACAAGCCTAGCTAATGATCGATGCTTAGAATCCAGGAAGTAAAACTGGTTTATTTCATTCTTATTTCAGGAAACTGATTATTGGGGTTAGTGTCAGAGTTATGATGTCTAACGCCACTTTCAAACTAATTGCCTAGTTAATGATCGATGCTTAAAGTCTAGGAAGCAACTGGTATATTTCATTATTTCAGGAAACTTATTATTGGGGTTAGTGACTTAGTGTCAGAGTTATGATGTCTAACGCCACTTTCAAACTAATTCTGATTTATGTCAATAGACTTATTAAGATCACTAAACATTTATTGGAATTTAATGCCAAAATTTTTACAATGTTTTATGACCGTAATATAAATACAAAATGTAGATATAATGATTCTTGTACAATAAAATCAATTGACATATGTATAAATCGAATTCTGACACTGTTGGATAAACTTGGGTTTAACGTTCAGACTCCCTCGATCTGGATTCGAACCCACACCTTTGATACACAACAGGATCACTCGCTTCTTATTAGCCTTATGTCTAGCGCCCTAGTCCACTCGGCCACATCGGCTATTTTATAGATTTGCAACTTGTATAGCTGCTCAGTTCGATTTCCCTCATCCTGTCCTGGGTAATCATTAACAATAAGTACTCAATTGAGAAACATAATGATATGAAATATTGTAGTGTATTAAAATATAAAAAGAATCATTCATTTGGTTGATTAAGAAGAGTTGGAAGATACCAAAGGGGCAATCAGAATCCGTTTTTAATACCAGGGTACCTAATAAATACAAATCCATCCTGGTTTTCACTATTTATTTATTTTTAGATTAAATTCCCTTTTATATCCTCATCCTGTAGATCATTTGATAACATATTCTTCAAGTTCAACCATAGAAATGTAAGCTCTAAAACATGAAACAAATAATTTCATAAAATTACTGAAGTAACCCCTATAAATCATATAAAATTCCTGAAGTAACCTCTATAAATCATATAAAATTACTGAAGTAACCCCTATAAATCATAAAATTACTGAATTAACCCCTATAAATCACATCAAATTACTGAAGTAACCCCTATAAATCATATAAAATTACTGAAGTAACCCCTATAAATCATATAAAATTACTGAATTAACCTCTATAAATCATATAAAATTACTGAAGTAACCCCTATAAATCATATAACATTACTGAAGTAACCCCTATAAATCATATAAAATTACTGAAGTAACCCCTATAAATCATATAACATTACTGAAGTAACCCCCTATAAATCATATAAAATTACTGAAGTAACCCCTATAAATCAAATAAAATTACTGAAGTAACCCCTATAAATCATATAAAATTACTGAAGTAACCCCTATAAATCATATAAAATTACTGAAGTAACCTCTATAAATCATATAAAATTACTGAAGTAACCCCTATAAATCATATAGAATTACTGAAGTAACCCCTATAAATCATATAACATTACTGAAGTAACCCCTAT
This sequence comes from Bathymodiolus brooksi, assembly GCA_963680875.1. Classification (NCBI taxonomy): domain Eukaryota; kingdom Metazoa; phylum Mollusca; class Bivalvia; order Mytilida; family Modiolidae; genus Bathymodiolus; species Bathymodiolus brooksi. Next base: position 30,565,519 of record OY804581.1, on the reverse strand, counting down.
AAATCATATAAAATTACTGAAGTAACTCCTATAAATCATATAAAATTACTGAAGTAACCCCTATAAATCATATAAAATTACTGAAGTAACCCCTATAAATCACATAAAATTACTGAAGTAACCCCTATAAATCATATAAAATTACTGAAGTAACTCCTATAAATCATATAAAATTACTGAAGTAACCCCTATAAATCATAAAATTACTGAAGTAACCCCTATAAATCACATAAAATTACTGAAGTAACCCCTATAAATCATATAAAATTACTGAAGTAACCCCTATAAATCAAATAAAATTACTGAAGTAAACCCTATAAATCATATAAAATTACTGAAGTAACCTCTATAAATCATATAAAATTACTGAAGTAACTCCTATTAATCATATAAAATTACTGAAGTAACCCCTATAAATCATATAAAATTACTGAAGTAACCCCTATAAATCACATAAAATTACTGAAGTAACTCCTATAAATCATATAAAATTACTGAAGTAACCTCTATAAATCATATAAAATTACTGAAGTAACCCCTATAAATCATATAAAATTACTGAAGTAACCCCTATAAATCATATGAAATTACTGAAGTAACCCCTATAAATCATATAAAATTACTAAAGTAACTCCTATAAATCATACTAATACTGTTGGCTCTGTAGTGAGTTGAGACTGGAGCTAGACCTTCTAATTTGAAGCCTTGGATAGTAAGATACGCTTTCAGTTTAATTTACACACGTCAAACCTGATGGTTTATGGTGTTTAATGCCACTTTCAACAATATTTTAGTTATATCGTGGCGGTCAGTTTTATTGGTGAAGGAAACCGGAGTACACGGAGAAAACCATAAACCTGCCGCAAGTCACCGACAAACTTTATCACATAATGTTGGATCGAACTCATCTCACCTGAGTGAGATTCGAACTCACAACGTTAGTGGTGATAGGCACTGATTGCATAAGTAGTTATAAATCCAACTAACATATGATCACGACCACGACGACCCCCTGTCAAACCTGAGGAGTTTGAAAATCATCTTCATCTCCATTAGCAATTATATGTTGTCCAATCAAAAGCTCCAACTAACTATTCGTACGGTCGTGAAATCCTCCGCTGGCTAGTAACTGTTCCGGCATTTCATTATATTTTATATGACTTGTATCTGACTCACATAGAGAAATTATCTGATAGGAAGGGTTAGGGTTGTGGTGTTTAAAGCTACAAAAGAAACAATATTTCAGTTATATAGCGGCGGTCAGTTTATTGGTGGAGGAAACCGGAGTACCCGGAGAAAACCACCGACCTGTCGCAAGCCACTGACAAACTTTATCACATAATGTTGTATCGAGTACACATCGGCTGAACCGGATTCGAACTCTGAGGCACTGATTGCATAGATAGTTGTAAATCAAACTACCATACGATCACGACCACGACGGCCCCTCTGGTAGGAACAGTATCAATTAATATAGTGTCAAATACAATAAAGGTGTTTATACATTTCTCTGTGTTTGCAAATAAAACAACAATATGCAAATTAAATGTTCGAAGCCTATTATTGATATTTCTTGATCGGAGAGAAGAGACTTTATCACAATATCCTACATATCTACTATAGTTAACACAATCAATTGTTGGTGGAAACAAGTAACTACTGAACCAATGGTCCCTAGAGACAAAGTTTAAGTCATCACTTTGAATGTGATAAGGTCGCCATCATGACTTGGTAAATCGTTGCTGAATATCTTTATCACAGATGAAAACAGATATGTTCTGTTTGTCGTGGTCGCAGCCGTTTTTCTTTCTTCGTCCATGTTTTATCATTAAATGTTTATGGTAGTTGGATTTACAACTACCTGTGCAATCAGTGCATATCACTACTAAGGGTGTGAGTTCGATTCCCGTTCATGGCCAGGTGTACTCGATACAACATTATGTGATAAAGTTTGTCAGTGACTTGTGACAGGTCGGTGGTTTTCTCCGGGTACTCCGGTATAACTGAAATATTGTTGAAAGTGGCGTTAAATACTATAATCCCCCGTGAATGTTTAACGTTAGTAACACGACGGCTCTCTATAGTTGAATAGGAATCATTTAATCTTCTGGAGCACCTGATTTCATCCACGGTTTTTAGTGGGGTTCGTGTAGCTCAATCTGTCGTTTTCTGTAGTGTTTTGTGGATTATTGTTTTTTTTTTGGTCTCTCTTCTTTCGGCCATTGTATCGTCTGTCCTTCGATTTACAGCTTCTGATTACCGCTTTTGTATCTTTTTCAGACAAGTATCATGATGTCGGGCTATTTTACAAGGATCAATCGTGTTGTTGAACCGGTTTTAATCTCCATCAAAGCATATTCAATAAATTTCATTTATATACTTTCTGAATATTAATGTCTTTGCAGAAATGTCATCTTTTGACATAAATATTGACGATGGAAGTAGCAGAACGATGAAAGCCGAATGGTCTACTGGTTTTCAGGTTGATGGGTTCCTTGTCTTATCGGACAATTGTAAAACCCTCGCCAGAAGCATCGAATTGTTAGATTCCAGGACGCAAGAGTCAGATCACACGATAAAAGTACCTAATAACCCCGACATCTATATATTACATGTCTACGGGTTACAAACTAAGACTTCAGAGAGGGGACAATATAAACAAGTGCTGTGCCATGCAAAAATGAGAATCAGGGGTGAGTTTACACTTATAAACAAATACATTTTGTAGTCACCAATTTAGAGTGAGAGATTTTTGTTTAACGTCAAGCCGGTGAGCAATTTTTTCAGAAAAAATATGGCAAGAAGAAGTTACATTTCGATGAGACTAACGTTGTGGTAAAGTTTGCCAGTGACTTCCGGTGGGTTAATGGATTTATCAGTGTACTCCAGTTTCCTCCACCAATAAACCTGATACAATGTATAACTAAAATATTGTTGAAAGTCGCGTTAAACACCATAACCCTAACCCTATTAATGTCGCTCTCGGCTTCGGCTCGATCTTAATCACGAAAGTAGGCTTATCATGTTCTGACATAGGCATACGTATGTGAAATAAACTAACGTTTTTGTCATTTCATTTTTATTTCCGTCCAGTTTAAGCCCAGAGAGGGCTTAGACATTTAATTCGAACAATTCAATGATAAACTTGAAACCACTTTGATAAAAATTGTACGTTATATTTCAGCTGGCATCACCAACACAAAATTACACATGAAGTTGACAAAATATACAAAAGACTATTTACCCATTGAATTGGAACATAAGGTACTAACAATTATTTAATGAATATTCCAACCAAATTGTTATATATTTATATTTCATTAACATGAGATTTTGGCCCATAAAACCAATTTAATCCCGCCAATTATTAAAGTACCCGTACTAAGTCAGGGAAGAGAGTGGTGTTTGTTACGGATATCGATTTGGCATATGTTTCTCTGCTTATTCGATTGAATTCTTGAATTGTTCCGACGGTGTAGTATTTTTTTATTTTTATCTTTTTTTTTAACACAATATTAATATTCATTGTGATTTTGATAATTAACGTCATATATTTACATGTAGCTGCAGTTTACAACTTACACGAATGTAGCTAATAAACAGAAAAAAGGGGGAAATGAATAAAAAAAAAGATTTTTGGAAAATAAGTCAAAAGGCTTAAAATATGTGATCAGTACATACTGGTATTTATTTACCAGCAGTGTCATAGGTGTAAGTCGAAACAAAAAACTATCTACGAGTTGAGTCTTACTCATACAGCGACGACTAAATTAAAAAAATTAATCATTTACATATTGTTATTTTTTAAATGTATTGCTTAATACGCGTTTCCAATTGGCTCTTTTTGATTACGTGACCTGCGATTATTTTTGACAGTATTGACCTGTGATGGAATCATTATTGATCATGTGATAGATATGACAGAGCAACATCCATCCAAAAACAAAATGGCCGTTTTCATGGACTGAATTTCAAAATGCAGGATTAAGATTTGTCATGTTCAGATCGCGATCATGGGTTCAGTCCAAGTTCTTTCAACATAGACTTTAAAATTGGTATTTGGTGGTTCTCCAATAAACTTGCAGCAACGATATAAGTGCAAAATTCGAATACAGTGGCGATATAAATCTTAAATTCTATGAAAGGGACGATATAACTGAACATGTTATGGAAATAATCATAGACACAAATAACCTAACGTAATCGATAGCATGTTTGAAATCAAAATCAAAGAAAATGTAAGTGAAAAATAAATTGGGAATTATTGTGAATTTCAGTAAATTTAATAACTGGTAGTTTATTTTGAACATATGTCTCACATTTTGGCTTAATTGATTTTTTAGGGTACGCTTCAAGGGAGCGTAGAAAAGAAACCACCATCCGAGTATAAAGTTGTAATCAGTGAATCCTTTCCGACACCAGTGCAGTTTTTTGTCATGGCTGCTTATGATGACAGCCTAAGCATTTGTTGTGTAGATGATACATCACTTGCATTGTCATTGCCGTTTGATTTACCACCTGCTACGTGGGTTTTCTACCAAGTGTTTTGTAGATGTCAGCAGACGTCGGTTACTCGTAGCGATCCAGATAAATTTGAAACTTGTAAGTACTGAGTATATTCTAGATCTTGTTCGGATAGTATTAAGAAGAGTTGGACGATACCAAAGGCGTAATCAGAATCCGTAATTCTTAGAAGATCAGACAACATATAATGGTCAAATGAAAAGGACAAACGGGCAAACAACGATCTACAAACATTACACGTAACACTAAAGATCGAGTAACACGAACCCCACCAAAAACCGGGAGTGAACGCCATGGCGACGTGTACTCGATCCAACTTTGTGTGATAATTTGCTTTTAGTCAGGGACCTACCACCCCATAATCCTTTCTTCTAATAATGTTTTTTAATTAAGAAATAATTCAATGCAGCCTTAGATTTGTGCTCATATAACCATGGGTTGGGTATTTATATTCGATTATTTTTACCCGAGCGCTAGCGAGGCATAACATACGAATATAAATGCCCAACCCATGGTTAAATGTACACAAATCTACGGCTGTCATGAATTATTTCTTTTCTAATATGACAAATACGGTAATTTTTATGACCCTAGGCTACCTTAGAATCCGCCACACAACGGTTGTTCCGTTTAGCTCCCTTCACATATGAATACGAATATTGGTTGTTTACGTCGTCAAAATTTCACGTGGGAGCTAGATGGCCGAAACATCCGTCGAGGAAAACCCCAGATGAGTGCGTTTTCATCGCATATTTGTGTATACAGAAGAAGAAGAAGAAGAAGAAGAAGAATACTTTATTGACCAATTAAGGACCCACAAGGGGCATAGCAATTACAATGATTGACAATATGGAATACAAACATACAATGTACATAATAACAACAAGGAAATAAATATTGATAATTTCATATAATTAGATAAGCCACCAGTGCAATTTGTTTGAATATAAATACAGTTTTATTTCCAGTAAAATAAACTTTTAACAACAACTGTCAGTAGACCAGAGATGTGCAATCAATAATGATATTATTAATAAATAAGTAAAAACATATATATATACAGTCAAACCTGCCTTAAAGGGCACCTCTATATAACAAATCACTGTCTAAAGGGCAGCCTTGTTTTTCCCTATAATGAATAGTACATATGATTTTAACCTGTATATAAAGGGCAACTGCTTATTAAGGGCACATTTTCATGCTCCCTTGAGTGCCCTTTATATACAGGTTTGACTGTATATATATATATATATATATATATATACAGTAAAACCTGTGTAAACCGGCCACCATTGGGACCACGTTTCACGGTCGGTATTGACAGTGGGCCGCTTTATTCAGTGTCTACTCCCTGACTACCGTATAAGTGGTTTTTTCACGGGAGCCAAATTTCGCGATTTTCTTCCAAATTGGTGGATTTTTTTTAGCGGTATACTTAATTTTTGCGATCCTGAGTTTTAACCAAAATCAAATTTTAGCGGATAGACCGTTATATTAGAATTACATTCAGATTGTCTGAATTGCTTAACTAACAATTCAAACAAGATGAACTGTGAGCTAATGCTCACCTATGATACCCCCGCTCTTTGGCAAACAGGAAGTAGGAATCTGACGGATCAAAAAACGCTTCCCACGATATGGGGTACATATATGAAGCTTGTGACCAAATATCAGATTTCGGCCATCAATAGTTGCTGAGAAAAATGCGACGAAAAATGAGCATATATGTTCAATGTGTAGAAAAATCAACAAAGTCGGCAAACAGGAAGCAGGAATCTGATGGGTCCAAAAACGCTTCCCACGATATGGGGTACCTATATGAAGCTTGTGACCAAATATCAGATCTCTGCCATCAATAGTTGCTGAGAAAAATGTGACGAAAAATGTGCATATATGTTCAATGTGTATAGAAACCGACTAAGTCGGCAAACAGAAAGTAGGAATCTGACGGGTCCAAAAACGCTTCCCACAATATGGCATACCTATATGAAGCTTGTGACCAAATATCAGATTCCTGTCATCAATAGTTGCTGAGAAAAATGTGACCAAAAATGTGCATATATGTTCAATGTGTATATAAACCAACTAAGTCGGCAAACAGGAAGTAGGAATCTGATGGGTCCAAAAACGCTTCCCACGATATGGGGTACCTATATGATGCTTGTGACCAAATATCAGATCTCTGTCATCAATAGTTGCTGAGAAAAATGTGACGAAAAATGTGCATATATGTTCAATGTGTATAAAGACCAACTAAGTCGGCAAACAGGAAGTAGGAATCTGACGGGTCCAAAAACGCTACCCACAATATGGTATACTTATATGATGCTTGTGACCAAATATCAGATTTCTGCCATTAACAGTTACTGAGAAAAATGCGACGAAAAATATCTTGGACGGACGGAAGGACAGACGGAAGGACGGACAGACGGACAGAGGTAAAACAGTATACCCCCCTCCCCCTTCGGGGAGCGGGGGTATAAAAATTGAGTATCGTAATTTCTTATGCATAATGCACGGATTTTTGTCCAGATTCTTTATTTTGCAGGAGGGTGCACATGTACTACTGTCTAATATTTTCGTATTTCTTTACTTGTTTGGACACTATTCCACAAAGTCATTAAATGCGTATAATACTTTTTAATTATTCAGAGAATTACATTTATTGTCATACTCTCTAGTGCAGTTGTGTTTTGAACCAGTAAACGTTGATACGAAAATAAACTAAAAATAAAAGTGTGACTATATCTAACCGTGCGTAAAATAATCAATAATGCTGTCGACAAGATTGAATGTGTGTATGTATGAAAGGTGTATAATTAGACTGCCAGACTGTGTTTACACTAACCCGAATAATCCAGTCGTTATATTACGCTTTGCTATATTAACACCTGAACGACTTTCTCGATAAAACGCGTCAATCGGAATCTTCAAATTAGCAATGCATTATGGGTATAAACTGCGCGTGGTGACTTTTGGCACTAAAAGAAGGAGGAGCTTAGGAAATGTTTGTAAACATAGGTCAATGGAGCGTTCAAGTGTCAAATGTTTTCATTGTACCCACGTGTTTGACCTTACTAATCTAAAAGGTGAAAAGAGAAGAAATGTAGGAAAACTAATTAATGAATTAAACATCGTTAATCAACTTGTCGATCTCCATTTCAAGTTGTTTGTAAACATTACCGGAAATTGAAAGAACCGCTTTGCGCATACTCGGCAAATAATCATCGCTGATTGGTTCTCTCTTTCAGAGAGCAGCTGACGCGTTTTTATCACAAGGAGAGTTCAAACCCTCATCCAGCGATAGTGCCGATAGAGGGCGCAGTATTATTCGAGTTATGTTTACACAAGCTTTTAATGATTGAAATAAAAAGAAAAGGGAATCAAATGTATGTATGAAAGGTGTATAATTAGACTGCCAGACTGTGTTTACACAAGCTTTTAATGATTGAAATAAAAAGAAAAAAGGAATCAAATGTATTTGTCATTTTTTATGTCAAGTCTGGAAGTTTGATTACTCCCAGCTGTGAAGACTAAAGTATAATCCGATTAACAATAAATTATTTCAAGTTATGATTGTATGGCTTGGATGCTAGTTCATCACTTAAATAATAAGGCACACTTAAATAATAAGGCATTGTTTGTTGTTCATTTATGATAATTGTCAACATATGCATTGTTTTCGGGAAGGATTCCCCCATGTTGGATATTTTAAAAGCGTCCCGGCGAAAAAAAAACACTTATAAGTTATACGGGGTATTTCATCTTGATTAAGCTTTCGCTTTTTAGGTGTTGATTCCATGTTTGTTTAACATTTAATGAACATTTAAACATTAACCACATGAGTTACCAGTGATCACTAATTACAGGTGTGCTAATATACACACTTCGATAAATACTTTCAATACGTTTCCCCTCGGACGCCCCTTCAATTCACTACCGATCGATATTCACATATAATATGCGAGCTTAAGCGAGCTCTTTATGGTATAAAATGTGTACTTAGGATTTTTTAACAAACATGGCTGAATATACTGTTGAAGAAAAAAAAATTCGACGCTTTGTAAACACCGGTTTCCGTGTAACACACTAACACACTCGACTAATGAAGATCTTCTTAACATAAAGCGCAAAGGTGATCCCGAAGTCTCGTACCCTCTCTCGTACGTCCGATGCCACAATCGGCAAACCTCGGGTGAGTCCGCTTCTCTCCCTCAATACCTCGGCTGTAATACGGTATTTGATATGCGTCTACGCGTCATAGTTATAAAATGGCGACAATAGATGAGTTTGCTTTGAAAAATATTGGTCTTTGATGAAGGTACGGAATCAGCCGACATTGCGACGAATGAAAATATATTATTATTGGACGAATATTCGAAAGTGAAATTATTTTAATACCTCCTTCATTGAAGATTTCCGAAAGTAGTTCCAATGGGAGCTATCGTAATACGGACGAGGTATGATGAAGGTACGGAATCAGCCGAAGTTGCGACGAGTGTCCGATGCCACTGAAACCCGGAACCCGTGTGTAATAAAAGTCATTTTGTTAGCTTGTTTTACTTATTTTGATATTTTTAAAGGAGTGAGTATGATAAGGGTAGATTTTGGCCCAATCTCAGAAACTGTTTATATAGATATAATATTAAACACAATCATTGAAAGGTAAGATTTTTTTGATTTTTTTATGATTTCACTTTGTCCTTTGTTGCTTAGCAACGTAAATGGAGGAGGGTCCAATTAATCATTGGAAATTCAAATATGGTGGTTTTATTTTACACATCTTGCATAGTTTTTTCGACAAAATGTTATATTCTGTGTATGTACACTCTAAAAATAATATTCCAATTCTCTATGGTAGCATATAGTATTTTTGTGTAGTTTTGTCACCCTAGCAACGGTTTTGTAAACATTAAATTAGCCGATATTATTGCAATTAATGGTCACAAGTTGAATTTTGACATCTACGATCTTTTGACTTGATATTTGATTAAGCGGTACATTTTTGTCAAGTTATACACACTACAAATGTCATTTCATATTTCAAAAATACATTTTGATATTTGTATTCATAGTTATGCCCCGTCTATAGCAACATGTTTCCCTATGCACAGTATTTTCCTGTAGATCTCATGGACCTTTTATTTAATCCAAAAAAAAAATTCTACAACAGCACCTTAGCAGATCTAGAGACATCTTATCATTTACTAACCAGTATATATTATAAGAATTCCTTAAACCTTACAATGTCCCTAGTAACCAAATATTATCCCTAGCAACCGCAGAAACTCGTCAATGCTGAGCTCTGTAAATTGCTTTTTTTAAATCTTTTTATAACCGAATGTTGATCTTTTTATTTTTTAAATCATGAGAGGAAATTATTCTCAGTAATTAGAATGTCAAAGGAACCAAGTCAACTGCATAACATGGTAAAGCAGCGCAACAGCGGCAGGAGAGGATATAATCCATGTTGAATAATTAAGAAATAAATCATGGAAGCCAGAATGTGTTGGGAGTTTTAACATGGATTGGCGGATATATTAGTCTCGAGATGTTATATATCCCGTTTTAAAGGGCAGTGGTTTTGTTAAAATGTCGAATCTTTTAACAAAACCACTGCCCTTTAAAACGGGATATATAACATCTAGAGACTGATAACATTTTTATCTGAATGTTCCAACATTAATAAGTATGTCCTTATTATAGGAAAAACATAAATACGTGTATCTTTGGACAAAGATCACAGAGAGCGATTATTGATTTTCTGTCATCTTGTGAAATGTGTGTCGTCTGCTGTGCACAATGTAAATGGACAGCACATAGGTGAGAGTGTTTATTGATTTTTTGTCACCGCACGGCTTCCCTGAAGTTTTAAAAGTACCTTTTTAGCCAATCAAAATTCTACTTGTCACGAGAACATCAGAGAATAGTATTTTATCCCGAGCCAGAAGTGAGGGATAAAATTTACTAATATCCGCCAATCCATGTTAAAATTCAAAACACATTCTGGCTTCCATGATTTATTTCGATTCTGATATGTCTAAGAGTACAAATACTGTAGTATACTTTGATTGGAAGACGGTAATTTATATTTACTGTATCTTCAAACTTTTTTTGTTGAGAAAAGTAAAACGTGATAGATTATATAAATAGCATGGCAATGCTTGGTAATACTGTATTATCGGTCATGGCCCATTAAAGTAAAATCATTCCACTAAAATTCCAAGTAATACTACACATTTAGCACTGACTCATAAACGATAGACTATATCAATGACATTCTTAGTAAGGATAACAAAAGGACCATTATAAACAAAACACCGAATATGTAAATCAAACCTGACATCCGTGTACAAAAACCATGTACTATGTTAAAACATGCATGTTATATCGCTATATGTACTGTATTAGATAAATTATGAATTATCAAATATATTGTTTGTTTTTCCATACTTTATTGAAATAAGTAAGAATAAAATATTGATCTCACGATGTTGTTATCGGCAGTCATGTGTGCTAAACCATTATGCCACCGCAACGTTAATAGTAAGCTATATATAAATCAAATTTACGTTAATACAATTATTCATCGGCAATTCATTTTGCGAAAGAGCTAAATAAAATATATTTGTTAAAGTAATATGAAATGCCAAAATCATTATTTTCAGTTTTCTAAAAATTTCTGATATATGTAAAGATTAAATATATAAAGAACGTAAACCATTCACTTTTTGAGAGCTACGATGTATAATTCAGGAAAAAACGTCATTTAATTCTGTCTTCGATAATTCTTGCTACCCGGACAATAATGCAAATCATATGCTATTGACCTCAGATTTGAACTCATTCGGTAGAGATTGTGCGCATGCTCCGTTATAGTCTTGACAGGTAACATCATTTTCGTTTGGATTTACATTCCATTATTTTCCATTCAATCCACGATTAAAAATAATTTTCCCTTAGCGAAACATTAAACAAGGATCTCTTTACCTGGAAAATATATATCACCATCTATGATCTAAACCGCCGTAAATGTCTTTTGTGTATAATCAAGGACGTATATATAATCTTATATACGTCAAGGACGTATATATAATCTTATATACGTCCTTGGTATAATTCAGCAAATTTCGCTGGGCCCAGTAAGGGAACACTGCATACGCAACTTGTAATTATGTTAAAACATTAGGTTTTTTTTATATTAAAAATGAATACTACTTTGCTTCAAATCTATTTAAAATTTATTTGGCCTAAGAGACCAGAATGTGAAAGAAAGCACACATTCTTGATCTCGCAATAATATATAGGCAAATAATTTGATTCTGAGGGGGCCTGGCAAGATTAGTCAGGTTAGAATATTTGACAGAAAATTCATTCGACACATAGTGCAGGACATGTTATAACATTGTTTACTCAGTTCAGGCCAGATTTTTTTTTATTTTCTATGAAACAAAGGCCAGAATTTTTTTCCAACTTTGGGTGGCCAGATTATTTATTTTATTTACAAAAACTGCCAGACCCCCCCGGAATCAATTGGTTGTCCCCAAAACAAACCAGGAAATAAACGAACCAAGTTATGAAATGGTTGGTGTCAAAATAACGGTGTCATATTATGGACAAAGTAAGTCGTATTTTTGGCATTTTTTTTCTTGTTGATTTTTTATTTTCTTCTCCGACAACTCCAAATGTTTTCAACGTAATGGTTTTGAACTGTACATACTAATAATAATTTACACAGTTTGTATATGCGATACGTTAGTTCCGACGAGGATTTTAAATTCTGAGATTTCTTGGTTCTGTTTCGATTTCCCCAAATGGGGCCCCGTGTCATTCATTATTACCGATTTCAATGTTTTTGTCCAGTTTTTCGAATAAACTGATTAAGTCAGAATGAAATTCATTGCAGTTAATAATCTTTAAGGTAAAACATACATACAATAATTTCTTTGCAAAGCAAGAAATGCAAGAAATTTAACTTCTTTCAAAACCAGAATGATACATGTGCTCGCCTGTTTACGTTGGTGATGAAATTTCATGATCGGCAATCATCGGAACGGTGCATCCGAAAGTTAATTAGCCGCCATTGTCTTGACAAAACACGTACGAGATGGAATGATTTTCTGTTCTTAATCACAGATGATCGCGATTTTCGTCCTCAAACATGCACGAATTGTTTAGTTTTTAGGGAATGTAAACATATCAAGAATATTTTTGAAGATGTTTATTTCACCAAAAACTCGTTTCATATTACTTTAAAGAAAAAAAAAGTAAAATAAAGGGACTACTAAAAATAGAAAGTTCCGATGACGTGTTTACATGTCCAATGAATTAATTTCTAAAATAATCTGACGTACTAATTTTCTTTTTGGTTGCTTGTTTCGTTTTCTGTACTTTTTGTGAATTGTGGGGATACTATTAAAGTATACTTTAGTATAGTAACACATGAAATTCCACTGAGGGTTAGAACAAAAACACGTCGGACTCAATGCACAATCAGGTCGGCAGTAAATCACTTCCAAAATTGATTTAACGTCAAAACTGTTTCATAAAAATTGTTCAAGTTTTACTCCCGTAGCAAAACAACTACGATAACCAACTTTATTTTGGATGAGATTAAAAGGTCGATTTCTATTTCTGTCTATTACGGATGAAAACGGTCAATAAAAAATGGCCGCTGACGAGAAATCGACCTTAAAATAATTTTTTGATTGCAGATTTCATACTCTCCACACTTGGGTACCAACACAAAAATTAAATGAGATATGTGTTTATGTATATTAAACATCATACTAAAATATGCCGTTGGTACCTGCTTGTGGTTATACTGAAAATTGACATTAAATACACATTTCTTGTTAGATTTCATATATTTTCACGAAACGATAGACTTTTCATTGACTAGTGTGACGTCATCGCACGTGCAAATATGGAAAATTGTTACCAAAATAGTAGTTGGGGTAAAGGTCTTATAAAATCAAGAAACAACGAAAGCTATACGTTTCATTTATAATTTGTCTATTTTTTAGGCCAATTTCTGCCCTTATCATACCTACTCCTTTATTAAATTTCTTCTGACATACTGACAAGAATTTTTGTTTCTACGCGGAAGTTAACTTTTGAGATTTCGTAAGGAACGATAACTCGAATAAAGGAACGACAGCTCGATTGAATGAGACTAGATTCGGCCCTAAAAAAAAGTCGTCCCCAATATATCTCGGCCCAAAAAATCTCGACACTTTTTGATGAAATTGCCAGATAATTTTCAGATGCGCGAGCATTCATGGTCGTGCCTGTTTCATATTAATATGCGAGCTTAAGCGAGCTCTTTATGGCATAAAATGTATACTTAGGATTTTTTAACAAACATGGCTGAACATACTGTCGAAGAAAAAAAAATCGACGCTTTATAAACACCGGTTTCCGTGTAACACACTAACACCCTCAACTAATGAAGATCTTCTTAACATAAAGCGCAAATGTGATCCTGAAGTCTCGTACCCTCTCTCGTACGTCCGATATCACTGAAACCCGGAACCCGTGTGTAATAAAAGTCATTTTGTTAACTTGTTTTACTTATATTGATATTTTTTAATTTATTAAATCTCTTCTGACATACTGACAAGAATTTTTGTTTCTACGCGGAAGTTAACTTTTGAGATTCGTAAGGAACGATAACTCGAATAAAGGAACGACAGCTCGATTGAATGAGACTAGATTCGGCCCTAAAAAAAAGTCGTCCCCAATATATCTCGGCCCAAAAAATCTCGACACTTTTTGATGAAATTGACAGATAATTTTCAGATGCGCGAGCATTCAAGGCCGTGCCGTTTTCATATTAATAATAATAATAATAATTTTTATTGATCTAAAAATCCAAACAAAGGATTATCATCAATACAGAACATGACAAACACATCTAAGACAACTTTAAGTACACAATATTTGATAACATAATACACAATAGTTGATAATATAACAGCTGAGGAAAGACAGAGTTATCTCCCATACAATACAAATGTATAAAATTTCAAGTTACCTCCCATTGACAATTGAAGATCAGTAAAAGTGACATAAAAAATTAATTAAAATCACTGATTAATCTTGTTTTTTAGACTGATTTAGACTATGCAACTTATTGACACCTAATATACACATTTTACATATGTCTAGATCATTACAACTAAATATAAATTTAAATTTGTCAAAGTCAGACATATTAATAAATGAAGGCACAACATCACAAATATCCTTGAAAAATTCTTCACGACAAGACTGTAATTTTGAACATATAATAGTAAAATGGAATTCGTCTTCTACATATATACAAACACATGGTTGATTGATCTGATCATGACCGGTTTACGGAGATAAATTATAACAGTAATTAGTGTATTGGGACCGCAAGTCCACGCCGGAATTCGGAATGTGCAGTGTCCGGTTTATTCAATGATTTTTAACAAAGATTATTGAGGAAAAAACTGGGGACTTGAAATTTAGATCGGAATGGACAGGATTCCGGTTTACTCAGGGTCCGGTTTCATCAGGTTTCACTATATATATATACATATATATACGTCTGAAAATTAAACCAAACAGTGTTAGAATTAGATTTTAGAGCTGTCAAATTTTTGTTCTTCCCTCGACGGGATTTGAACCCACACCATTGTTACACTGCAGCACCATTCGCTTAGCCTTACGTCCAGCGCCCTAGACCACTCGACTACATCCATATACACACTATATCATATACACACTATATTTAACCTTTACCAACAATACAGGCACAGCATGGCTGTCCCCTCAGTGACCAATGCACAAGGACAAGTATCAGTTATACATGTAAACAAAGTAATATCATGTGTAGTAGTTGTGTATGACCTCACGGAAACGGCCTTGTAGGCTTTTATTCATTACAGAAACTTTTTAAATTATATTTTTTTGTTTCCAATCGATAATTTAGTGCGCAGGTGCTAAAGGTAGATATATACCGACATATACTGGTTGACGATATATATGCCGTCATATTATAAAACAGAACATTGAATGTACAAAAAATGTATATTAAAGGTTGATCTGTATATTGTTTAAACAACCCTTTTCTCCTGTTTTAGTTCTCACCGTTAGTGAAAACAACCAGCTGTACAAGTTGGCTTTGAAGTTCAATAAGCCAAAAGGACTTCGAGAGATTAAGTACTTTTACAGAAATAAAAAGAGGCAATATTTTGATAACATCATCGATGATATGGATGGCGTCATGATTCCGAGGCCCAAGAACAATGGCGGAGAGCAAGGATCCGTCATAAATGGCAATTTTCGAGGTTTGTTTTTCAGCACGTTTATGGATACTCGTACCAACTGGCCGCAACAGTTTTCATTTTACGGACCGACCAGATTTAATGTACAGGCTGAGGTTCTGTTCTCCCAAAACTCCAACTTGTATTTTGTAGATTTTTACTGTCATTACCAAAAACATCATTTGGCAGTAATCCTGACACCCGAGTCCTCTTGTCATAATACGTTCTGCAGTAAATACCTACGTCAACTTGACATTTACGACAATCCCTTTTTGAAATTATGTGAAAAGAATAAGTCGTGGGTTGTCATGGCAAATATGGATATGATTGTAGAGGTGTACTACACTGAAACAGTGAACATTAACTCTATACTGAAAAAGGGATTAGGTTATATTGAGGAAATAGATGTTGTCGGCCGTGGTTATGTTTTGCCTCAAGGAATTCCAAAAAGAGCTTCATGCAAAATATGCAATTTGTAATAAATAATACTGATTTATTTAAATGCTACAGGAAGTATGAAGCACCAGTGCGAGACATTATTTATAAAAATATATATTTAAACATCAACAAGGTCTACAACTGGCGGGTTTTTTTTCACAGATACGTGTGGACAGGACCACAGGGGCTAGGTGCGTCCGAAAAAAAAAAAAAAAAAAAAAAAAATACTATATAATACTACAGGGGGGGGAACTCACTTGCTTCCATTTTTTTAAGTCGTCGTGTTAAATTGATCGTAACTTCGGAATGCCTTAATATTTTCAAAAAATGTTTCCACCAGTCGAAAGTCAAGTAATTTTCCTTTCCAAAGAGACCCCAATTGTTAGTGTAGGCCTCCGAACTGCTGAGGTATCATACACGAACCAAAACAAAACGGCGTGAAAATCCGAAGTCGTACAAACGTTGGGTTGACCACTTCCCATCTGTGTACAGACTTTCCCATGCGTAAACGAGTCATTTTGACTAACTAAATACTTTCATCCATTCAAATTATGATAAAATTTCTTACCTTACGCCAATTTATATGTCCTTTAAGTCTGTTTTTGAAAGAAATCCAATTTGCATCCTTGACAAACGCCATAGACGTGAAAATTGAGAGTTCTAACGGGCTTTTTGATTGGCTGAAACAGATTGTTCAGCCAATCAAAAAGCCCGTTAGAACTCTCTCAATTTTCACGTCTATGGCGTTTGTCAAGGATGCAAATTGGATTTCTTTCAAAAACAGACTTAAAGGACATATAAATTGGCGTAAGGTAAGAAATTTTATCATAATTTGAATGGATGGAAAGGAAAATTACTTGACTTTCGACTGGTGGAAACATTTTTTGAAAATATTAAGGCATTCCGAAGTTACGATCAATTTAACACGACGACTTAAAAAAATGGAAGCAAGTGAGTTCCCCCCCCCTTGTAGTATTATATAGTATTTTTTTTTTTTTTTTTTTTTCGGACGCACCTAGCCCCTGTGGACAGGACCCTATGATGCCCCCCATTTTTTTTATTTTTATATTTTTTTTTAACATCGATTTTTTTTCATATAAACAACATTTTGCAACTTTCCATGTATCACTGTATGACATATACACAATAAATACAATCAAACAGTAGTTTCTATCCATGCCGGTTGGCTGACATAATAGTATAAGAGAGAAGGTAAGTCACTCTTCTTTGTTTACATTGGGGTACCTGTTGTGCATTCATCTTAAATTTAGTGAATAAAAAAGGCCTACCTGTCTGGAAATTGGCTTATTCCTTCTCTGTATATATTATCCTCCCTGAAAACACACATCAATATTTATTTACAGCAGCTGACAACTCTCCATGGAACATTTTCCACTCGCGATTTGCGATTTTCAGACGACATTTTTGAAAACTCGAATTAAAGCTACGGAAGTGTGATATTAGCGACATCTGCTGGTCATTTGAAATATTGAGGATACGGTAAAACGCGAGAGTTCCGGGTAAAATTAATTTTGCGCCAAAAAATTCCCGAACTTTTTACCCGGAACTCACATTTCCGTAGCTTTAATTCGAGTTTTCAAAAATGTCGTCTGAAAATCGCAAATCGCGAGTGGAAAATGTTTTCTTATCTTATCTTATCTTATCTTACTCTGAGAAGTACTCATACCAGTGAAATCTATGGGCTTAATCGTTTATTGTAAGACTAGTTTTTCAATGCATCAGATTTTATTGGAATAAAAATAAACTACAAACAGAAAATTATATAAAAAATTCATAAATTGTCATTTAATGAAATAAAAACAATATATTTAAGAAAACAAAAATCCGTCGTATTCGTAGCCTCTAGATGCTAGCAATACGTGATTAATTTCCGTAAAATAGGGGTCCATGTCCGGAAACCGGTTGATCATATACTCACAACTTCCGCCCGTCGTACTTGTAGAACCCAGGCTACGAATACGTATCCGTCGTATTCGTAGTCTGTGCCCAAAAACAAACGAGAGTAATGTCTGTACATGCTTAACCTTACTAGTGTACCAAATACCGGTAGTATTGATACACTGGGTTTAAGGAATATAATACTTGTATACTGTCTTTACATGTCTTTGACCAGCTAGTGTACTCATAGTATTGGTATATCTCATGGAATGGGTAGACTTCAATACTGTCTGAACGGTTTGGAATCGTTTAATGAGCTAATGGTTAATAATATGAATGTCTGCTTATTATATTTTGATGTTGTCTAGAAGTGGATGTGAAAACTCTCCCCCCCCCCCTCCTAAAAAAATCCCTCCTTAGGAACAAAGTATACCAGTCAGAACAGTTAAAAAATCTAATTGAAAAATCACAGATAGAGGCAAAATCGATGCCCCCCAACACACATATACACAGCCACTCATAGACCATCATTTAAATATTAGACAGTACACAAAGGTCATTAGAAAACATAACTTTTATTGGTGGAGGAAATGGAGTACTCCGAGAAAATCACTGACATGTCGCTAGTCAGTTTGTCAGTGACTTGTGACAGGTCGGTGGTTTTCTCTCGGTACTCTAGTTTTAATCCACCAATAAAACTGACCGCCATGATCAGATATAACTGAAATATTGTTGAAACTGCCATTAAGCACCATAACCCTTAACAAGGAAACCATAGTCAACTACCAAAAACTAATAGCCAATACCATCTTTGGTCCTCTGTATGCAACTGACAGAATACCTTATGCTTTTAATAAGGTGTGGATATCTTAAAAAAACAACTTTTTGAAAGTATGAAGAGACAATTCTTTAAAAATCCTTGATTTAATCATTTAGATCTCGGAATACTGTGACCTAAAAGTCTGAATACAAACCATGAGTGATTATTGTTTAGTGCCAACTCAGCATTTTTTCAGCTATATTATGGCGAGAACAAATTAATTTTAAAAGAAATAATGATGAGGTTCGCTTTAGTACGTAAACCAACACGCTTAGTTGGATTTTTATAGTGCGTGGGTAGACATGCCGTCCCACTCCACACATTATCCTGATTCCGAGCCAACCAGTCTTTGCTCTTTCTCCTTAATGCTGCATGCTTAGCAGAGAAGCAACAAATACCAATCTTATAGTCGTTGGTTTGACCCGATCTGGGCTCGAACCCACGATCTATAACACCACAGATGCGGTTTTGAAAAATGTGTTCTTCTGGAATAATTTGTTAGATACAATAAAAGAATACTTATGTCCAAAGCTTTTAATTTCATTGAATAACAATTCAATATGTTAAATATTTTATAATTTAGACTTTCTTTCTTAACATTAAACTGTGTTTTAGTTTTGTAAAGATATACATGTGACGATGACATGACACAACATTGGTATACAAATAAATGTTTACGTACTAATATAACAATCCTATGAACAGAAATCATCTTGTACATCTAGTAAATAAATACACAATTTTCAAAGGATAGTAAAATTCACTTTTGTACAAAGTTACTTTGCTTTGGAAACGTTACAGCCGTTAAAGTAAGTGAGTGAGTGATTGTTGTTTAACACCAACTCAGCAATTTTTCAGCTATATCATGGCGAGAACAAGTTAATTTTCAATGAAATGATACAGTCGTTAAAATAAATGATAATTGTGTATGAAAAGTCTGTTTACTGTCATAAAACTTTCTAAACGTTTCATATGTTGACAATACTGCCATACCAAGTGGTGGAAGCTAATTAATTAGAAACTCTGACAGATGCTGATGTTTACCAAAGTTAAAATCATTAAGTTGCTGTTGCAGCTTTCTTCCTCTTGCTGACTCGGCCATCTTTTACATTCATCTGCACATGTGGTGCACATTCAGCCATAGAGCATCTGCCAAGTGCAATCAGTTCAGAGTTCATTTGGGGTTGGGTTATGGTGTTTAACAGCACTTTGAACAATATTTTAGTTATATCGTGGCGGCCGGTTTTTTGGTGGAGGAAACTAAAGTACCCGGGGAAAACCACCGACCTGCTGCAAGTCATTTTCATAAAGATTACTATCATAAATTTGCACAAATAGGTGGAGTACGGGTTTGCAAAGTATTTTTTAAATGAATTTTAATATCTGTTTAATATGTTACACAGGACAGTGTCTATTGAAATATTAGAGTTGTAAGATTAACTTGTTAACAACATATTTTAATTTAAACATGTATAATGAACCAATGTTCAGAATTAACAATGTGGCAGTTTTCATTTCAAAACATACCAGTATACATTGTAATTTTGTTTACTTCAAATCATACCACAATACATTATAATTTTCTTGTTTCAAAACATACCAGTATACATTGTAATTTTCTTGTTTCAAAACATACCAGTATACATAGTAATTTTCTTGTTTCAAAACATACCAGTATACATAGTAATTTTCTTGTTTCAAAACATACCAGTATACATTGTAATTTTCTTGTTTCAAAACATACCATGTATACATTGTAATTTTCTTGTTTCAAAACATACCATGTATACATTGTAATTTTCTTGTTTCAAAACATACCAGTATACATTGTAATTTTCTTGTTTCAAAACATACCATGTATACATTGTAATTTTCTTGTTTCAAAACATACCAGTATACATTGTAATTTTCTTGTTTCAAAACATACCAGTATACATTGTAATTTTCTTGTCCTTTTAATATTACCATAAGTCATTTCAAGACAAAAATGATCAATTCAAATAAATAATTCCAATAATAAATATTGTCAAAAGATCTGTACAAAAAGTCCAGTTCAAATGCGTTTACTTGGCGGGTGGAGAAATCTTGGATCCAGCCTTTTGTGACAGGTTAATCTTGTCTCCCATACTCAAAGCCATACCCTGAAATGACAAATTAATAAGTAAGTAAAGAATATGGATGTTAATGAACATGACAGACTATCTAATATTACTACACTTAGACACAAATTAAAGTAAAGGAACAACCTTCTATTGCTGTTCTACATTTCAGTCACAGAGATAATACACCCAAGGATCAGTTTACACAGAGTTTCTGTTTAACCAAGGTTCAGTTCCCACGTTTTCTGTTTAACTATGGTTCAGTTTGCACAGATTGCAGTTTAACTAGGGTTCAGTTTAACCAGGTTTTAGTTTACACAGGTTCCAGTTTAACAAGGGCAATGCAAAGCATGGCGTATCCCCTCGCCTAAAAATTTGACCCGTTGACCTTGAAAATCAATAGGGTTCCAGATTATCTTAAGGACTAAGTATGCACCAAGTTTGGTCAAAATCCATTGAAGGATGTTGATTCTAGAGTGGTCACAAGGATGTTACGGAAGGAAGGACGGACGGTAGCGTTACTATATCCCTTCGCAACTTCGTTGGCGAGGGGATAACCAGGGTTCAGTTTGCACAGATTGCAGTTTAACTAGGGTTCAGTTTACACAGGTTCCAGTTTAAACAGGGTTCTCTTTTTTAACCAGGGTTCAGCTTACACAGATTGCAGTTTAACTAGGGTTCAGTTTACACAGGTTCCGGTTTAACCACGGTTCTCTTTTTTAACCAGGGTTCAGCTTACAGAGATTGCAGTTTAACTAGGGTTCAGTTTAACCAAGGTTCAGCTTACACAGGTTGCATTGTATGTATCTTTCAATCTAACAATTTCCTGGTCCTAGTATACAGTGAATATGACATTAAATCATCCATTCATGACCTACCTGACTTTTTGCCCTAATTCTAATATGACCTTGTACTGGTGATGTAGCTGGTAGATGCACTGGTTTCTCTATACTTAAATTAGCCAGAACATCCTCACCAAAGATAGACTTCGCATACAAATTGGCAGCCATAAATCCACATTCTCCTGATAAAGCCTAAATATGAAAGAATAAAAATGGTAGAAATAAGACAAATTGTTACTATGTTACCTGATAATTATAGTGCTTGTGGTTTGTGGTGTTTAATGCCACTTTCAACAACATTTCAGTTATTTCATGGTGGTAAGTTTTATTGGTGGGGGAAACTGGAATACCCAGAGAAAAGCACCGACCTGTCGCAAGTCACTCACAAACTTTATCACATAATGTTGTATCGAGTACACCTCACCATGAACAGGGTTGGCACTCACAACTTTAGTGGTGATAGGCACTGATTGCACAGGTCATTGTAAATCCAACTACCATACAATCACAACCACTCAAGGAAAAAGAGTAGAAATAAGATAAATTGTTACTATTATCATTAATAAGATGTATGCTACCTGATAATTATAGTAATATCTCCTAAGAAGCCAGCTTTAAAAATATTTTTATTTTAGATTCTCAAATAATTCCAGATTTTCAGTAACTTATAAGTAAATATGATATAGACTGAGTGAGTGAATAATGTTTAATGCCTTTCAGCTATATCATGGCGAGAACTAGTTACATTTTGTTGAGATGATGATGACGATGTTCGCTTTGTACTAGACCAACAAGCTTAGTTGGATTTTCATAGTCCTAGCTCACTGAAACAACCGTCCATGGACACATTATCCTGATTCTGAATCAACCAGTTTTTGCTCTTACTCCTTAATGATTCATGCTAAGTAGGGAAGCAGCAAATACCGATTTCATAGTCCTTGGTTGACAAAGGCTCTAACTTGACTAGTACACTGTATAATACCATCTTACAGTCCTATTAATATTTATTATACAACAAACCTTTTCTGGGGTCAGACACTTCATGTTAGTACACTTGATAACATGTCGTAGAAAAGCAGGCAGATCAGAAATGTTGGTGTTAACAGCCACTTTGTTTTCCCATTCAAACTCTGCCCACATCTGTCTAAACTCGCTGTCATTACACGACGCTGGTACAATGTAGTCCATGATATCAATATGTATATCGTTCAAGACAACACAGTTACGGTCACTGGCAGCTCCGCTTACATCATATACTGTAAAACAATGATAAAAACTTTATATAAACAGTAAAAAATATATGAAACAGTGAATTTATGCAGAGAATAGATCATAGATCAAAAGAGTGAGTGAGTGATTATTGCTTAACACCAAACGAACAATTTGTTAGTCATATCATGGCAAGTACAAGTGATGTTTTGATGAAATGATGTCCGTTTTGTACTAGACCAACACGCCAAGTTGGATTTTTATAGTGCTAGCTCACTGAAACAACAGTCTGCGGATAGACATGTTGCTTCACTCTTCACACATTTTGTGACTACGAGCCAACCAGTCTTTGCTCTTACTCCTTAACGCTGCATGCTTAGCAGAGAAGCAACACAGACCAATTTTATAGTCTTTGGTTTGGCATGACTGGGGATCAAACCCACAGTCTAAACATGTTATCAAACAGGAGCAGTTTAGACACGTGACTGGGGATCAAACCCACAGTCTAAACATGTTATCAAACAGGAGTAGCTTAGACACGTGACTGGGGATCAAACCCACAGTCTAAACATGTTATCAAACAGGAGCAGCTTAGACACGTGACTGGGGATCAAACCCACAGTTTAAACATGTTATCAAACAGGAGCAGCTTAGACACGTGACTGGGGATCAAACCCACAGTCTAAACATTGTTATCAAACAGGAGCAGCTTAGACATGTGACTGGGGATCAAACCTACAGTCTAAACATGTTACCAAACAGGAGCAGCTTAGACACGTGACTGGGGATCAAACCCACAGTCTAAACATGTTATCAAACAAGAGCAGCTTAGACATGTGACTGGGGATCAAACCTACAGTCTAAACATGTTATCAAACAGGAGCAGCTTAGACACGTGACTGGGGATCAAACCCACAGTCTAAACATGTTATCAAACAAGAGCAGCTTAGACATGTGACTGGGATCAAACAGGAGCAGCTTAGACACGTGACTGGGGATCAAACCCACAGTCTAAACATGTTATCAAACAAGAGCAGCTTAGACATGTGACTGGGGATCAAACCAACAGTCTGAACATGTTATTAAACAGGAGCAGCTTAGACACGTGATTGGGGATCAAACCAACAGTCTAAACATTGTTATCAAACAGGAGCAGCTTAGACACGTGACTGGGGATCAAACCCACAGTCTAAACATGTTATCAAACAGGAGCAGCTTAGACACGTGACTGGGGATCAAACCCACAGTCTAAACATGTTATCAAACAGGAGCAGCTTAGCCACGTGACTGGGAATCAAACCCAGTCTAAACATGTTATCAAACAGGAGCAGCTTAGACATGTGACTGGGGATCAAACCCACAGTCTAAACATGTTATCAAACAAGAGCAGCTTAGACATGTGACTGGGGATCAAACCAACAGTCTGAACATGTTATTAAACAGGAGCAGCTTAGACACGTGCTTGGGGATCAAACCAACAGTCTAAACATTGTTATCAAACAGGAGCAGCTTAGACACGTGACTGGGGATCAAACCCACAGTCTAAACATGTTATCAAACAGAAGCAGCTTAGACACGTGACTGGGGGTCAAACCCACAGTCTAAACATGTTATCAAACAGGAGCAGCTTAGCCACGTGACTGGGAATCAAACCCAGTCTAAACATGTTATCAAACAGGAGCAGCTTAGACACGTGACTGGGGATCAAACCCACAGTCTAAACATTGTTATCAAACAGGAGCAGCTTAGACACGTGACTGGGGATCAAACCCACAGTCTAAACATGTTATCAAACAGGAGCAGCTTAGACACGTGACTGGGGATCAAACCAACAGTCTAAACATTGTTGTCAAACAGGAGCAGCTTAGACACGTGACTGGGGATCAAACCCACAGTCTAAACATTGTTATCAAACAGGAACAGCTTAGACACGGGACTGGGGATCAAAACCACAGTCTAAACATTGTTATCAAACAGGAGCAGCTTAGACACGTGACTGGGGATCAAACCAACAGTCTAAACATTGTTATCAAACAGGAGCAGCTTAGACACGTGACTGGGGATCAAACCCACAGTCTAAACATTGTTATCAAACAGGAGCAGCTTAGACACGTGACTGGGGATCAAACCCACAGTCTAAACATGTTATCAAACAGGAGCAGCTTAGACACGTTACTGGGGATCAAACCCACAGTCTAAACATTGTTATCAAACAGGAGCAGCTTAGACATGTGACTGGGGATCAAACCCACAGTCTAAACATGTTATCAAACAGGAGCAGCTTAGACACGTGACTGGGGATCAAACCCACAGTCTAAACATTTTATCAAACAGGAGCAGCTTAGACACGTGACTGGGGATCAAACCAACAGTCTAAACATTTTATCAAACAGGAGCAGCTTAGACATGTGACTGGGGATCAAACCCACAGTCTAAACATGTTATCAAACAGGAGCAGCTTAGACACATGACTGGGGATCAAACCCACAGTTTAAACATGTTATCAAACAGGAGCAGCTTAGACACGTGACTGGGGATCAAACCCACAGTCTAAACATGCTATCAAACAGGAGCAGCTTAGACAAGTGACTGGGGATCAAACCAACAGTCTAAACATGTTATCAAACAGGAGCAGCTTAGACACTTGACTGGAGATCAAACCAACAGTCTAAACATGTTATCAAACAGGAGCAGCTTAGACACTTGACTGGAGATCAAACCAACAGTCTAAACATGTTATCAAACAGGAGCAGCTTAGACACGTGACTGGGGATCAAACCTACAGTCTAAACATGTTATCAAACAGGAGCAGCTTAGACACATGACTGGGGATCAAACCCACAGTCTAAACATGTTATCAAACAGGAGCAGCTTAGACACATGACTGGGGATCAAACCCACAGTCTAAACATGTTATCAAACAGGAGCAGCTTAGACACGTGACTGGAGATCAAACCAAGTCTAAACATGTTATCAAACAGGAGCAGCTTAGATATGTGACTGGGGATCAAACCCAGTCTAAACATTGTTATCAAACAGGAGCAGCTTAGACAAGTGACTGGGGATCAAACCAACAGTCTAAACATTGTTATCAAACAGGAGCAGCTTAGAGTCAAATTTGTGTTTGAAACAGATTCACAGGAAAAGTTGGAAGTGAATTTAAAGGAAAAATTTGACTGTGTAAGACAACATAGTCTCAAGCTTCAATCCAGTTCAACATATTTATCCCTTTTTAAGATGATGTAAAATTATATAACATTTTACATTGTTACAATGATGTTTGAGTGGGGTTATGGTCTTTAAGACCACTTTCAACAATATTTCTGTTATATCATGCAGTCTGTGTTATTGGTGGAAGAAACCAGAGTACTCGGAGAAAACCACAAGTCACTGACAAACTTTATCACATAATGTTGTATTGAGTACACCTCGCATTGATTGGGATTCGAAATCACAACTTTAGCGGTGATAGTCATTGATTGCATAGGTAGTCGTAAATCCAATTGTCATACGAAAACGACCATGACGGCCGCTATGATGAATGTATATAAATATCAAATTTCAATAATTATAAAACTTTTCACACTCCTATGATTTCATGCCATTTTAAGTACGTACCTATGTTACCAAATATGATACCATTTTCTGTAGAAGCCACTTTAACATTAGCTTTAATGTTACAGAAATCATGAGGAGCCAGCATTAATGGAGAAGGTTTTTCTACCAGTTTTAGGTCACCTGTAATATATGAGTATGAATATACAATGAAACCTCTAAACCAAATCCAGAATAAACTGGAATCCTGTAAAAACCAAACTTTAAATAAAATCCCAATGTAGGAAATCTTTATTAATTTAATCTGTATAAACCTAGCACCTGTCTATTCTGAACACAAGTTGATCCCAAGTTCTGATTAGACAGGTTTCACTGTATTTACTTCTCAACAAAATTCTTAAAGGATGAATAATTTTCATGAATGTTGTAACATAAAAAATATTAACAACTGTGCCATATGCACATGATATGCCTGTATAAAGTCCCATAGCAAGGAAAGGGAATCATGTCAAAATATACACAGACACTCAGATTATCATTTCTAATAATCTCGTTAAAAAGGTTTGAAGAAAAACAGTCAAGGCAGAAGACAAAAATATATGTAAGCATGCAATTGAAATCTACATAATTTACTTGAAAATATTAATACAAAGAGATTGAATAAGATTGTAGCTTAACTCTAAGAGAGCCATTTTTGTGGCTATATCATAGAGACAACAAGCTTACATTTGAACAATTTTGTGGCTATATCATAGAGACAACAAGTTTACATTTTGATGATATGATGATGATGACCAACACGCTTAGTTGGATTTTTAATAGTGCTATCTCACTGAAACAACAGTCCATGGGTAGACATGTCACTCCACTCAGTCACATTATCCTGATTCTGAGCCTACCAGTCTTTGCTCTTTCTCATTAATGCTGCATGCTTTGCAAAGAAGCATCAAATATCAATTGTAGTCTTTGGTTTGACCGACCAAGGTTCGAACCCAGGATCTACCGAACTCGATATGAGCATGCTAGACATTACACCACAGAGGTGGTTCATTTTATTTGAAGATAATTTAAACAGAATATGCATTAATAAATAAGAAATTTTAAGCATGAAGAAACTTAAAACACTAAACAGTAGAGTAACAATGTGATGTGAGAGAATTTTAGCTATAGCAGTTTTTCAGATTGGAACAAATACCGGTATGATGTGATATTTATTCCAATGGAAAGAAATATTACAATATTTATCACTGACGGAATAGACAGTGAAGAATATATATTCCTCAAAGAAATAGTATTGAGTTTTTTTTATAATAAATTATCCAAAGGAACAAATATTAGGTAGAACAAATAGTTGGTTTGGTTTTACTTATGGTGTTTTATGCCACTTTCAACAAAATTTCAGTTATATCATGGCACTCAGTTTTATTGGTGGAGGAAATCGGAGTACCAGGGGAAAACCACTGACCTGTTGTAAGTGACTGACAAACTTTATCACATAATGCTGTATCAAGTACACCTCGCCATGAACGGGGTTCAAACTTACAACTTTAGTGGTGATAGGCACTGATTGCATATGTAGTTATAAATCCAACTACCATACGATCATGATCATGACCACGACAGCCCTTATTCTTCAGAGAAACAATATTATGGAGTTGTTTATGATAAATTATCCAAAGAAACAAATATTAGGTGGAACAAATATATGTTCCCACTATAAGAGTAACTTACCAAGAGTAGCCAGTTCTAAAGTCAGATTCTGTAGAGTATCAGAAGTCTGGTTCACGATTAGAACATCCAGTACTATATCAAATTGGTTCACGTTGACATAGGCCTCAGCGTAGACTGGGTCAGAGAATCCTGTCAGCTGTGTCACCTTGTTCAACTTTGAGGATCCCATGGGATCAGCGTCCTTCTTGCTGGACATTCCCAATGCCTGGGACAAAGTCAACTCAAACATATTCTGTATAAAAAAAATGTCATTATGACTTTAATAAATATAGATTTTCATCTGCTACCAGTGGATTATGATATTCTCCATTCAAGCTTTAGAGTTTTACAATTTGAAAATAAAACTACCGAGAGTGGAGAAATATCACATGATCTACAGAGTCATTGACTGTATTTGCCGAAATTCAAAATTATGTCATCAGTATTTATCAAAACACATGGGTATGGAATGGATTATTTATTTATTGCTGTTTTTCTAAAACCTCTAAGAACATCATTTAACTCCAATCAACAGCCATGTTGTTGAATATATCTGAAATACTGCTCTTTTGACATCCTTTCAAATCTGCTATGCTATACAGATGATACAACAAGTATATATAAAACTGTCTACAAAACATTTAATATTCTGTTACATATTTCTATCTAACTGCCAAGTGGATTAAGTTCACTCATATAAATATAAACAAACCTCTGTTGCTCCGAATTCACTTTTGTTGATCAGTTGGTTGAATGCTATAGGGTCATCAGCTTGCACTTTCACTGTTTTTCTTTGAGATTCCTAAAAACCCAAATGTAAGCATAGTTATCGTATTTGTTTAAATCATGTCTTTCTACTTTCTTTTCGTCATTTTAAATGTATTTTTAGATACTAGATACAGAAAATTATATAAATTATCACTAAAAATAGATGAAGAGGAAATTACGGTATTTAACATTTCTCAGATTATTGCAATCTTAACTGGTCTTCACCAGAGCAATTTTTATGTCAGAAGAAATCAGGCAGTTTATATGGGAGTAATAACCCAGCATCGGGGAAATACATTTCTATATACCAAATAACACCGCCACGATATAACAAAATATTGTTGAAAGGGGCGTTAAACATCATAGCCCTAACCCTAACCAAATAACATTAAAACAACAGAAGTTTTCCAGATGTAGTGTTTATTGACAGTAGTAGAGAGTACCTCACAAATGCAGGCTAGGGGCCGTTTCAAACTCATTTTAGAATATGAATTATGTTCAATGTTGTAAGAACTAATTTGACTGTTAAATGTAGAATAGGAATATAAGTGCTGTTCCTTTACTTTAATTTGTGTCTCAGTGTAAAAACAGGATAGTCTCTCAAGTTCATCTACACCCATAAAGTGCTGTTCCTTTACTTTAATGTGTGTCTAAGTGTAAAAACTGGATAGTCTCTCAAGTTCATCTACACCCATAAAGTGCTGTTCCTTTACTTTAATGTGTGTCTAAGTGTAAAAACTGGATAGTCTCTCAAGTTCACCCGTACCCTTTCTTACTAATTTGTTTACCCTTTGTTGTTCTTTGTCTTCATCTGCTTTGGCAGCTAACATCATTGACAATGATTCTCTACAGCTACTGTTAAAGATTTCATTCATCAGAGGGCTTCTCTCAGCCAACACTCTGAGACATGTGGCAATACGGTCCAAATCATCATCTGTCATCGGCTGAAAAACAAAATGATTGGAGAGGGATTAATATAAGTTCTAACATCTTGTATCCATTAACTACATTGTATCATAAATAATATATAGCTCACGATTGTAAATTTATATTAAATTAATCAATGAAATATGCTTAAACTAAATTAAAAATCTACTACATTACAAACATCACTATTAATGTAAAGCAATTATAATACTGTCACTCTTGTGAAATACTGGTTGTAACATATAAACCAATACATGGCCCCTGTATTGCTCATCATGACAGTTACAATATTTCGTCTACATGGACCCTGTATTCATTCATTGTGACAGTTACAATATATCAGAGGTTTAAAATTATTTTTTGAAGAGCTTTCAGATTTAAATCCTGAAGTTCTGCCTCATTGTGTTTTTTTCCCAGATTGTTTTAAGCAATAAGCACTACACACATTGTTTTATTTGTTCAGGTTTGCATACACATTTTATTTATTTCCTGCTTTTTTTTCGAGTTCACATGAGTTATTATTCTTTGTTTGTTTTCTGGAAGTGAATAAAAACAATACAGTCAAACCTGCCCATTTGGTGACCTCTATTTAACAGTAAAACCTGCCCATTCGGTGACCTCTATTTAACAGTCAAACCTGCCCATTCGGTGACCTCTATTTAACAGTCAAACCTGCCCATTCGGTGACCTCTATTTTAGTCAAACCTGCCCATTTGGTGACCTCTATTTAACAGTCAAACCTGCCCATTCGGTGACCTCTATTTAACAGTCAAACCTGCCCATTCGGTGACCTCTATTTAACAGTTAAACCTGCCCATTTGGTGACCTCTATTTAACAGACAAACCTTCCCATTCGGTGACCTCTATTTAACAGTCAAACCTGCCCATTCGGTGACCTCTATTTAACAGACAAACCTGCCCATTCGGTGACCTCTATTTAACAGTCAAACCTGCCCATTCGGTGACCTCTATTTAACAGTCAAACCTGCCCATTCGGTGACCTCTATTTAACAGTCAAATCTGTCCATTCAGTGACCTCTATTTAACAGTCAAATCTGCCCATTTGGTGACCTCTATTTAACAGTCAAACCTGCCCATTCGGTGACCTCTATTTAACAGTCACTTGCATTAAAGGTTAACTTTTTCTTTTCCTGTCATAGAAAATTTCATATGAATTGAACCTCTACTAAGATGCCACTTTTTCTTTTGTCCTAAAGATGACCTCTCAACACAGGTTTTACTGTATAGCTATAATATGAATTAAAATATACCTTTGTTGGAAGTCCAGATTTTCCAAAATGTATAATGGATGCCATTACTAACATAGCTTCTGCTACAAATGCCTAAAAGATAAAAAAAACAAAAAACAATTGACAATTAGTCAACATTCCTTATTTTTTGGTTGAAAATATGTAAATATAGTAAAAAAAAAAAGACGATTGAAATGAACAAACATTACCGTCATAAACTTGTAAGTAGACGTATCTTACTCTAAAATCAGTGTAAGCTTAGTTTTATTATAGGTGCAAAGTTTCTGATTTACCCGTTTATTTATGTTTGGTGGAAAAAAATACACTCTGGTTTGGTTGGATATCTACATTCTTATTTCAACAATATTTCAATTATATAATAGTAGTCAGTGGAGGAAACTGGAATACCAAGAAAATACCACAAACCTGCTGAAAGCCACTGACAAATTTTTATCACATCAAGTCAACACAGGCAAGATTCAAACTCAAAACAGTGGTGATAGACACTGCTGTACACTGATAGATATACTATCATACATAGTTTTATAAGGGTCTCATTAATGGTCCTAAAACCATTTTAACACCACCATTTTTTTAAATTGAAGTGCATGTACCAAGACAGGAAAGTTGGGCAATCATGTATTTGTGTGTTATAGGTATCTATGTTGGGCGATCATGTATTTGTGTGTTATAGGTATCTATGTTGGGCGATCATGTATTTGTGTGTTATAGGTATCTATGTTGGGCGATCATGTATTTGTGTGTTATAGGTATCTATGTTGGGCGATCATGTATTTGTGTGTTATAGGTATCTATGTTGGGCGATCATGTATTTGTGTGTTATAGGTATCTATGTTGGGCGATCATGTATTTGTGTGTTATAGGTATCTATGTTGGGCGATCATGTATTTGTGTGTTATAGGTATCTATGTTGGGCGATCATGTATTTGTGTGTTATAGGTATCTATGTTGGGCGATCATGTATTTGTGTGTTATAGGTATCTATGTTGGGCGATCATGTATTTGTGTGTTATAGGTATCTATGTTGGGCGATCATGTATTTGTGTGTTATAGGTATCTATGTTGGGCGATCATGTATTTGTGTGTTATAGGTATCTATGTTGGGCGATCATGTATTTGTGTGTTATAGGTATCTATGTTGGGCGATCATGTATTTGTGTGTTATAGGTATCTATGTTGGGCGATCATGTATTTGTGTGTTATAGGTATCTATGTTGGGCGATCATGTATTTGTGTGTTATAGGTATCTATGTTGGGCGATCATGTATTTGTGTGTTTTAGGTATCTATTTTACTTCTTTTATTTTATTAACACTACTTACATTTTGTCTTTTGACATTATCAGTTGACTCTATAAATCTGAGGGCCAGTTTAGTCAGAGTAGTGGACAGAGCAGCACCAACAAAGAATTCTCCATCCATTAAGTACTGTCTCATTGGGGGTCTAGATGAAATAACAAAGAAAAATAAATAAAACTCAATAATGCTAAATATGTATTATAAAATTCAACATAATATTCATCTAATGTCAGGCTTGTGGCTTGATTGGCTTACGGATTATAAATCAATTTGCTGGATCAACCATTTTTGTGTGTGCTTTTTTTCTAGACAGTGCTGAAAGCTTGCATGTAATCATATATTGTTGTGAACCAACCTTTATTAACAATTGATATATTAAAAAAAAAAAAAAAAACCTCCTGCAGGATTAACTACAGTTAAACCTGCCCATGTGGTCACCTCTATTAAGCAGTCACCTGTATTAAAAGGTCACTTTTTTCTTGTTCAGTCATAGAGAAATTCATATGAATTGAACCTCTTTTAAGAGGTCACCTGTCTTATAAGGCCATTTTTATTTGTCCCAAAGATGAACTCTTAATACACGTTTGACTGTATTTCATGAATATTCAGGATGAGAACAAGCTACACAATATGATAAAACTAAACAAACATTAACAAAGGACGTGACAACTGGGGCAACAACTTTTAACTGCTACTTGACAAGTATGGAGAGTTGGGTAGGGACAAAACATTTAGTTTTTTGCAGCAGCTACAATGTGCCCTATTTTTTTAATGAAATTTACAGAAGTAGTCTTTAATGAAGCAGAAACATAGCACTCTTCAGACATGTTACCAACTATAGCCCTTGGTCATGCTTTCCATATATTAACCCGACAACCCCCGATCGACAGGGTTCCTCCTTTCCATCACCTGGAGATGCTCTGTGGGTGAAAATGTGGGAATCTTCATCATTATGCAGCCAAATAGTAAAACCTTACAATAATTCTTTGACCCTCATATAAACACTAATCATATCTTTTTTTATCTACCTTTCCTCCTTTTTAGTTGTAGTAGTGGTACTAAATGCACTCTGTGTGGCATATGTACCATCTGCTGTTACTAACTTCTGTACGGGGCCTCCCGTCTGCATCTCATCTTCTTGTATTTCTCCTGCAGCTTTCTTTATCTCGTCGTCTACTATAGGGATCTATACATAAAGGGAAGAAAACATTTTTCTGAGGTAAACATGTCTCATTTTTGCTTTCGGTTTTTTTCCAATATAATACTGCAGTGAAAACTGTCTAAACCAAACCTCCTTTGGACCAACTTTTGTGCTCAGAATAGACAGGTGTTTGGCTTATACAAGTTATTTTTTGTGTTCAGAATAGACAGGTGTTTGGCTTATACAGGTTATTCTTTGTGTTCAGAATACACAGGTGTTTGGCTTATACAAGTTATTTTTTGTCTTCGGAATAGATTGGTGTTTGACTTATACAGGTTATTTTTTGTGTTCAAAATAAGACTGGTGTTTGACTTATACAAGTTATTTTTTGTCTTCGGAATAGACTGGTGTTTAACTTATACAGGTTATTTTTTGTGTTCGAAATAAGACTGGTGTTTGACTTACCTATACAAGTTATTCTTTGTGTTCAGAATACACAGGTGTTTGGCTTATACAAGTTATTTTTTGTCTTCGGAATAGACTGGTGTTTGACTTATACAGGTTATTTTTTGTGTTCAAAATAAGACTGGTGTTTGACTTATACAAGTTATTTTTTGTCTTCGGAATAGACAGGTGTTTGACTTATACAGGTTATTTTTTGTCTTCGGAATAGACTGGTGTTTAACTTATACAGGTTATTTTTTGTGTTCGAAATAAGACTGGTGTTTGACTTCTACAGGTTATTTTTTGTGCTTGAAATAAGACTGGTGTTTGACTTATACAGGTTATTTTTTGTGCTCGAAATAAGACTGGTGGACTTATACAGGTTATTTTTTGTGTTCGGAATAGATTGGTGTTTGACTTATTTTAACTAGGATCTCCTACATTGAGACTATAGTTAAAGTTTGGTGTACACAGGATTCCACTTTATTCATGGTTTGGCTTAGACAGGTCTGACTGTATGTTTTCATAAATGCTGTCATGTGATTATTTCTATTGCAGAATGAACAAAAAAAGCATATCAAACACATTATATGATTGTTGCTAGAGGAACATTTATTTTCATATTTTACAATTTGATTTCTTATACAAAGTTATAATGTGTTTCTTCAATTTCTATTGGAAAGAAATAAAACTAAAACCAATAATAAAACATGTAGTTCTGTACTTACCTCTCCTAGTGACTGTCTTATCAAGGTCATCACACTTTGTATGTCTTCATGTAGTTCTGTACTTACCTCTCCTAGTGACTGTCTTATCAAGGTCATCACACTTTGTATGTCTTCATGTAGTTCTGTACTTACCTCTCCTAGTGACTGTCTTATCAAGGTCATCACACTTTGTATGTCTTCATGTAGTTCTGTACTTACCTCTCCTAGTGACTGTCTTATCAAGGTCATCACACTTTGTATGTCTTCATGTAGTTCTGTACTTACCTCTCCTAGTGACTGTCTTATCAAGGTCATCACACTTTGTATGTCTTCATGTAGTTCTGTACTTACCTCTCCTAGTGACTGTTTTATCAAGGTCATCACACTTTGTATGTCTTCATGTAGTTCTGTACTTACCTCTCCTAGTGACTGTCTTATCAAGGTCATCACACTTTGTATGTCTTCATGTAGTTCTGTACTTACCTCTCCTAGTGACTGTCTTATCAAGGTCATCACACTTTGTATGTCTTCATGTAATTCTGTACTTACCTCTCCTAGTGACTGTCTTATCAAGGTCATCACACTTTGTATGTCTTCATGTAGTTCTGTACTTACCTCTCCTAGTGACTGTCTTATCAAGGTCATCACACTTTGTATGTCTTCATGTAGTTCTGTACTTACCTCTCCTAGTGACTGTCTTATCAAGGTCATCACACTTTGTATGTCTTCATGTAGTTCTGTACTTACCCCTCCTAGTGACTGTCTTATCAAGGTCATCACACTTTGTATGTCTTCATGTAGTTCTGTACTTACCTCTCCTAGTGACTGTCTTATCAAGGTCATCACACTTTGTATGTCTTCAGAACTAGTACAATATTCCCCAAGAATCCATAATGCTGCTCTGTGTATTCTGAACAAAATATAAACATAAACATCAAACAGCTGATTGGCTTTGTTTTCAACATTCAAGTAAATTTCAACAAAACACTGTGTATCTTAAAAGTCTATTGTTTTAATTACCAATTATCAATATTACCAGAATTTTAAACTTCCATGATATATAGACAAAATATTACATATCTATTTTAAACTTCCATGATATATAGACAAAATATTATATATCTATTTTAAACTTCCATGATATATAGACAAAATATTACATATCTATTTTAAACTTCCATGATATATAGACAA
The DNA here is from genome assembly GCA_963680875.1 of Bathymodiolus brooksi. NCBI lineage: Eukaryota > Metazoa > Mollusca > Bivalvia > Mytilida > Modiolidae > Bathymodiolus > Bathymodiolus brooksi. The sequence goes on along the minus strand of OY804581.1, from coordinate 30,529,380 downwards.
AATATTACATATCTATTTTAAACTTCCATGATATATAGACAAAATATTACATATCTATTTTAAACTTCCATGATATATAAACAAAATATTACATATCTATTTTTATTACATTTTTAGATGTGGAGATTCATCATTAATGTAAATTCTTAGAGTGAGTGAGTGAGTGATTGTTGTTTAATGCCAAATGAGCAATTTTCAGTTATATCATGGCGAGAACAAGTTACATTTTGAGAGAGATGAAGCCCACTTTGTACTAGACCTACACACTTAGTTGGTTTCTTTAAAGTGCTAACTTAAAGAAGAAACAGTGACTAGACTTGTCTCTCTACCCAAATGCATTATTCAGATTCCGATCCCAAATCTATGAAAGTGGGTCACTTTCATACTAATATATCTTAAACAATCTATGAAAGTGGGTCACCTTTTTCTACTAATCAATCATAAACAATTTCCAAAGAATATCAATGAAAATTGTTCTACATATACTTTCACAAATACACTATACTCACTTTAAGCCTTTAATTGATGGGAATACCTCCAACAGTTTACTGTTAATGGTGGGTCTGAGACCTTCAAATCTTTGTATGGCTTCACGTACAAATACAAGTACATCAAGGGCAGCTAACTCATTCTGATCACACAAAAACTCAATCAACTAAAAAAGAAAATAGTGAAAATTAAAACAACAAATATAAGTACATCAAGGGCAGCTAACTCATTCTGATCACACAAAAACTCTATCAACTAAAAAAGAAAATAGTGAAAATTAAAACAACAAATATAAGTACATCAAGGGCAGCTAACTCATTCTGATCACACAAAAACTCTATCAACTAAAAAAGAAAATAGTGAAAATTAAAACAACAAATATAAGTACATCAAGGGCAGCTAACTCATTCTGATCACACAAAAACTCTATCAACTAAAAAAGAAAATAGTGAAAATTAAAACAACAAATATAAGTACATCAAGGGCAGCTAACTCATTCTGATCACACAAAAACTCTATCAACTAAAAAAGAAAATAGTGAAAATTAAAACAACAAATATAAGTACATCAAGGGCAGCTAACTCATTCTGATCACACAAAAACTCTATCAACTAAAAAAGAAAATAGTGAAAATTAAAACAACAAATATAAGTACATCAAGGGCAGCTAACTCATTCTGATCACACAAAAACTCTATCAACTAAAAAAGAAAATAGTGAAAATTAAAACAACATATCTCAAAAGATATAAAAAATACATTTCAACTTTTATTTTCATAACATACAGTGAAGCCTACCTACAGAACATGAGTTTTTTCCTATTGGAAGAGTAAAGATTTCAATTAAGAAAGACTAAATTGGCAAAGGTTTCAAACAAATTTACTGGTCAGTTTACACAGGTTCTACAATTAGTAAGGTTTAGTTTAGACAGGATTTCACTATATTTTCACTAAAAAGATAATTGTGTAACTACTCACCACTGGGATAATAGTGATAGCAATATCAGAGAACTTGATACTACACTGATGTAGTGTCCTCACTAGAATCTGTCTGTATTTCCCTGTGTCTTCATGTTCTACATTGTTGGTCTTGACAACTTCCTTCTTCAGCACTAAAACCATCTGTAGAAAAATAAAATAACGGTACATTTTTAGTTCAATACAGTCATTGTATTTATTTAACAAATTAATTTGCGTGATCCATGTAAGTCACATTTTATTACCCCTTTTATGTGCTGAATGACATTTTGGTTAATGTCTTCGACTTCTAATCACAAGCACTACACAAAAGTTGTGGGCCCATGCTGGGTTACATACTTTAAGGTTTCCAAGGTTTCGAGACATTTACCCAAAATTGAGCATTTAAACAGCCATTTTCATTCTATTTATCCTGTTTTTCCTCCTCCATCAAGTCTGGTAGTCATGATATAGCTGAAAATTGCTGAAAGTGACGATAAACACCATTAAACGAACCCTAAAACAATTTCCAATACATAAAAGGTATTTTCTGGATCCACAACTTAGGTCTATCAGTTTTTTTGGGCTGTTAGCATTTTTTTTTACCAAAAGGTTGAATTATTTGTGAATGGAAGTTTGCTTACCTCTTCAATATTTCTTGATGTTACTAAATCTAATGCCAAACTCAATGTCTTCTTTCTGACTTCTAAATCAGGAGCACTCAATACTCTCAAAATATCCATCACTAATTCCTTAAAATTAAAAAAAAACAAAACATATACATCTTATTTAAAGGTAAAAATAAATGCATAGCTTGACATTCAAAAACACTGTGTTATTTTTTAACTATTGGTTACAATAGTATTCCTCCCATCATTGATCCATAAGAAATATGACAGATACATCATCCTCAAAATAAAGAATTCTTCTATGCATTTAATAGTGTAAATATTTATATCAAATCAACTAGTTCCACTAATTCTATGATAAAGGAGATATTTATTTTCTTTTTATCTCCCTTTGATATTAAGATTATTTTTTTTCTATGATCTCATGAAAATATTAATATCATGTTAGCAAAAATACTGATTATCTAAACAAAGCAACATTTCTATTTTGTTTAAATTTTTCCTCATTGCAAATTCAGAAAATAAAAAAAAATTGCCCAGCAAAAATATTTTGGACTGAAAAACATGTCTACCACAAGTAAAACATTAATTCTAAAATAAAATACCTGTAAGACTTTCTCATGAGCTGGAACTTCTCTCAGAGCTATCAGTCGATCCAGAACAATCAATTTAACATTGTTGTCACTTTCTTTCACAATCAATTCTATATAACAACTAGCAGCAGCCTACAAAATATCAAATATGACACAATAGTTTTTAATTAATTCATGCAAAAGCTGTTATCCAAAATTCGTAAATACATCAGAGATGAACAAGTCATGCACAAACACAAATCACTTACGAGCAGGTTGCAGTGTTAATTCATCCATCGATTAATGTAATAAAATCACTAATATACCGAAGATCAAGTACACCAATGAATGAGATTCATTTAACATTTTGTAAATACTGAATGTTCATATGTAGCTTTTGTACAACATTTGGTTAGAATCTATCGAGAAATTAATTTCAATTTTTCTTACATCTTCAAGGGACATAACTCTTAAATTTCTTTATGAAAAATTCTGTTTTTTTCAACTACACTAAGATATTCTCAATACATAGCTTGCGTAAAAATTTGGTTTTGAATCTGTTGAGGAAAAATCAACTAATTTGCTAACAAGATTATTTTCACATTGTTAAACATCTTCAATGGGCATAATTTAAAAAAAATTACAAGTATAGTGGTTAATTGAAACTTGAGATAATGTCTAAAATTTAGATTGATACCACCCACCCAGCATCAAACCATTAGTCAAGTTCAACTTATGGTCTTTTGACAAACGACTTATAATTTCTATAAATATGAAACTTTTAATATATAAAATATTACAAATAAGTAACATAAGAATTAGAAAGGATCAACTGCCGAATTTAAACAAAATACAATGTACACAAATGTAAATTCAATTGAAGATATTTGAAAAGAGAATTTTGGGAAAATATACACAATCAAATAAATAAAAATAATTGTGTAGCAAAGGGAGTTAAGAATGTGTTTAAAGGGAGATAATTAATAAATGGCACTACAGAAGGGGCAGACAAACAAATAATTTACCTTGACAGCTGTTGGGGCACTGGACAATGTAACCAGGGTACCAGCAGCTTCATATTTCACAGCAGGACTGGAGGAGTTGAGAAGGTTATAAATACATCTGATAAATCTAGCTCTCTCCGATGGGTTGGCATGGCACACCTGAAAGAAAAATAAGATTTTAAGTCATACATTGCAGTTCTTATGAATATTTGTTATATTTTGATGTTGTTTTCTGCTGTTTTATTGGGAAAGGAAACTCAACCACCATGAGAAAATCACTGGTAGGCATTGTAGTTTTTATTCACACAAGATATCAGTATTCTGTCAGTCTCGAAGTCTAAGGAAATGTTTGAAGATACCAAAGGGGTAATCAAAAGCCATCAAAGGACAGAGAATGCAATGACAAAAAAAAACAAAAAACAAGGACAAAATGATCTACAAAACATGACACAGATTGAGCAACATGTACCCCACTAAAATCCGGGGGTGAACTGATGTGCTCTGGAAGGGTAAGCAGTTCCTGCTCCATTAGTGGCATCTGTCGTGTTATTGTTAAATGATACAAACATCACAGAAGTCCCATATAAATAAAGCAATTCTTAATGACAAACATGGAATTTCTGAAGTGATGATACAAGTTTTGACCATAATAAAAACCCCAATGAGAAAATTTATGATAAACAAATCTATTTTTATCAGGCTAGCTGAAGTTAAACTAGAGGCTCAGCACTGAGCTGAGCCTGTGTCGCTCACCTTTCATTCTGCTTTGAGGAAACTTAATACAGAACCTTCCATAGGTGATTCCAACCAAATATCGGTTCATTTTGGCAAAGCGGTTTCAGAGAAGAAGATTTTTAGAAATCGACCAATCTAAAACAAGAATTGCCTGTGGCAGCCATGTGTGTTAATGGATCAAAACAAAATGAACAATCTCTATAGAGGACCTTCCATAGATGCTTCTTACCAAGTTTCATATCATTTGGCCAAGCGGTTTCAGAGGAAAAGCTATTTTAGAAATCGACCAATAAGAAACAAGAATTGCCTATGATGGCCATGTCTGTTAATGGATCAAAACAGAATGAGCAATTCCCATAGAGGACCTTCCATAGATGCTTCCTACCACGTTTCGGTCCATTTGGCCAAGCTGTTTCAGAGTAGAAGATTTTTAGAAATCGACCAATCAGAAACAAGAATTTCCTGTGGCGGCCATGTTTGTTAATGGATCGGGACAAAATGAGCAATCTTTATAGAGAACCTTCCATAGATGCTTCCTACCATGTTTCTGTTCATTTGGCAAAGCGGTTTCAGAGGACAAGATTTTTAGAAATCGACCAATTAGAAACAAGAATTGCCTATGGCAGCCATATTTGTTAACGGATCGAGACGAAATGAGCAATCGTAACAGAGGACTTTCCATAGATGCTTCCTACTAAGTTTCGGTTCATTTGGCCAAACGGTTTCAGAGAAGAAGAATCTAAAAAATCAGCCAATCAGAAACAATAATCGCCTGTGGCGGCCATGTTTGTTAATGGATCGGGACGGAATGAGTAATCTTTATAGAGGACCTTCCTTAGATGCTTCCTACCAAGTTTCGGATCATTTGGCAAAGCGGTTTCAGAGGAAAAGATTTTTAGAAATCGACCAATCAGAAACAAGAATTGGCTGTGGCGGTCATGTTTGTCAATGGATCGGGACAAAATCAGTACTCTTTATAGAGGACCGCCCATAAATGCTTCCTACCAAGTTTCGGTTCATTTGGCCAAGCGGTTTCAGAGGGGAAGAATTTTAAAAATCAGTCAATCAGAAACAAGAGTTGCCTGTGGCGGCCATGTTTGTCAACGGATCGGGATGAAATGAGCAATCTTTACAGAGGACCTTCCATAGATGCTTCCTACCAAGTTTCCGTTCATTTCGTCAAGCGGTTTCAGAGGAGAAGATTTTTAAAAATCAGCAATATCTGTGTAGAGATAACTGCATTTTGAATACAGATATCTATATTTAAACAAGAGTTATCTTTCTTTAAACAGAGGAGAAGATTTTTTAGAAATCAACCAATCAGAAACAAGAATTGCCTGTGGCGGCCATATTTGTTAACCGATCGGGACAAAATGAGCAATCTTTATTGAGGACCTTCCATAGATGCTTCCTACCAAGTTTCGGTTCATTTGGCCAAGTGTTTTCAAAGGAGAAGATTTTTTAAAATCTGCCAATCAGAAACAAGAATTGCCTATGGTGGCCATGTTTGTTGATGGATCGGGACAAAATGAGCAATCTTTAGAGAGGACCTTCCATAGATGCTTACTACCAAGTTTCACTTCATTTGGCTGAGCGGTTTCAGAGGAGAAGATTAAAATGTGAAAAGTTAACGGACGACGGACGCCAAGTGATGGCAAAAGCTCACATTGCCTTTGGCAAGGTGAGTTAAAATTGGAATTTTACCAGGGGAAAAGGAGCAGGATTGAAATATGAATTCCAAAATATTATATATTTACTCAGAACTATTCATCAAATTTGAACATGAAGATGGTAACTGTATACCCCATTCAGTCTTAGGTGTCATATATCCCTCCCCAAATACTCTAGGGAGATCAGAGAAAATAGAAATAATATATAGTTTCTTTATTGGGGTGTTGAATCTCTCCGAAAGAGGGCATTCACAGGGATGAACCAAATACACAACTGTCCCATCTCCTCCAAAATGAATGTTGTGGTACCGGTATATAGAAAAAAAAGAAAAAAAAACATAAACAAGGGCAACGCAAAGCATGGTGTATCCCCTCGCCTAAAATTTGACCCGGTGACCTTGACCTTTGACCTTGAAAATCAATAGGGTTCCAGATTATCTTAAGGACTAAATCTGTACCAAGTTTGGTCAAAATCCATTGAAGGATGTTGATTCTAGAGTGTTCACAAGGATGTTACTGAAAGACGGATGGTAGCATTACTATATCCCTTCGCAACTTCGTTGGCGAGGGGATAAAAATAACTAGTAGCAGTTCAAATAACTCAAACATTATACAAAGGTTAAAACCCTCATCTTGCCCTGGGCTTTAAATGCCCATAAAACATGGGTAACTATTGTTTAACCCATACCTAATCCTTAACCACAACTCAGGATAAATTCCCAAATCTTGTATAACACTGGAGGCAATAAAAATGTATATCAATGACCTATAACTGAACAAGGTGAGTAGATTTAACCATTAGGACATCAGGTTTATAATCATTCATTATTTTATCTTACCACTGACAACATGTTTAACCACACAATTCCAAAACATTTTGATTTTAGCAGTTATTCAAATGTGTCGGATTTTACTGACTTGCAGATCACATTTCAGAATTTTAGAGTAAGTATTTATTTAATTTTACAAGAAAAGTAAAATTATCCTAAAAATACTAAAAAGAAAAAAGTAACCAAAAGAAAACATGAATATTGTTGAAATTATTGAACAGCTGTCATAGATTCAGTGTAAGCTGTGCAACAACAGGAATTTTACCAATCCTTTGTACACCTTCAATCTTTAGGGGTAAAAAAGGGTGGGGTGGGGTAGATAATTTTTTATAGCCTAGAATGACAATGGAACCTGCTTTTTACAAGGAACCCCATTCTCTATTATGTACTTGTACTATGTATCTGTCAAGTTGGCCAAATTATTCTGTGAATTCTATTTCTGCTCTTTTGGTTCATCATATATAATTTAATCTTCACCAAATGTTGTCTGCTACACAGGGTTGTATAATCATATACAACAATACAAATAGATGTGTCAAATTGGTAATTATCTGCTTGGGCTGGTAGTATTAAAAATTGGGTACTTGAATGGTTTCACATGTATAGTCAAATTATTGATTAATCATCCGGTAAATAAATCCTAGTGTCTTATTTAGGTAAAGTCTGATTGCGGAAACTTTGCATTTCTATGTCGCCAAATTTGTGAACATAAATACACCACAAAAAGGTACAAATATAGTGATAAAAGAGCAGCCATTTCATGACTGTTTACAATCTCATAGCCACCGTGAGGTCTTTTAATGATAAGCATAACCAATAACCCATAGTACCGGTAACTCTCACAGCTACATTTGCCTGCAAATGAAAGGGAAGGGGGTACTCTAAACTTCTAACTTCTAACAGGCAATAACTTAAACAGAGCGACAACATTATAAGTTACTTTTATTGTGTCAACATGGGCACACCATCATTAGGACAATTTACTAAACATGTTGTGAGTTTAAATGGGTTCGTTAGGTATTCAGTCCATGATGACACAATCGTCAAATGTAACTACAGAATCAGTGATGCACCAATCATCAGAAACATTGGCTTATCGTCAGATGATGACTTTGATAGACCAAAACATTTTAGGATCAATTCTGTGTTTTTTACTTTGAAAATAAATATGTTGATTTTATTACTTATTTTGTCGATTTCTCAAAAAATACATATTCTGGAGAACTTAAATTCATGGATTCTGAATTAATTTTTTTTTTATCAACATATAGAAATTGTCTTTACTTATTGGTGCTGTTCCCGTTAATGTAAAGAAAATAGTACTGTGGTATACTTCGTCTGATTCTTATGGATTAGTTGGATCCATAAAATCTATGAAAATTTGTTCCCCACAAATAAAAAGTATTCTACAGTATGTGGATGCTGTGATAACATGAATAACAAGGGCAATGCAAAGCGTGGCGTATCCCCATGCCTAAAAATTAGACCCTGTGACCTTGACCTTTGACCTTGAAAATTAATAGGGTTCCAGATTCTCTTAAGGTCTAAGTATGTACCAAGTTTGGTCAAAATCCATTTAAGGATGTTGATTCTAGAGTATTCACAAGGATGTTATGCAGTAAAAATTTGACCCGGTGACATTGACCTTTGACCTATGACCTTGAAAATCAATAGGGTTCCAGACTCTCTTAAGGACTAAGTATGTACCACCAAGTTTGGTCAAAATCCATTGAAGGATCTTGATTTTAGAGTGTTCACAAGGATGTTATGTGGTAAAAATTTTACCCGGTGACCTTGACCTTTGATCTTGAAAATCAATAGGGTTCCAGAATCTCCTAAGGACTATGTATGTACCAAGTTTAGTCAAAATCCATTGAAGGATGTTGATTCTAGAGTGTTCACAAGGATGTTATGTGGTACAAATTTGACCCCTTGACCTTTGACCTTGAAAATCAATAGGGTTCCAGACTCTCCTAAGAACTAAGTATATACCAAGTTTAGTCAAAATCCATTGAAGGATGTTGATTTTAGAGTGTTCACAAGGATGTTATGCGGTAAAAATTTGACCTGGTGACCTTGAAAATCAATAGGGTTCCAGATTTTCTTAAGGACTAAATATGTACCAAGTTTGGTCAAAATCCATTGAAGGATGTTGATCCTAGAGTGTTCACAAGGATGTGACGGACGGACGGTAGCGTTACTATATCCCTTCGCAACTTCGTTGGCGAGGGGATAATAATCAGTGTCCTCAAAATCATTTGACCCCTCCCCTTTCTATGTCCCTCATCATAATTTCAATGTGCCTTAAGGGCCCGGGTGGCTCAATGAGTTAGGTAGTTGGATTACCTAACAACTCATACAAGCCTATCACCAATATGCATGGGTTCGCGCCCGGCTTTGTAAATTACAAAAAAGGGTGCACTCGACTCGCAGCCACAAGTGATAAAGTTTACCAGTTGCTTGCCCATGGTCAGTGGTTCTCTCTGGCTTCTTCCACCACTAAAACTGGTCGCCATGATATAGCTGAAATATTGCTGAAAGTGGTGTTAAACACCAAAAATCAATCAATCAATCAATGTGCCCTTATGCAATTATTAATTAACCAGCTAACATCCAAGCCAAGTAACTAGTGTCAACTTGATGAAACATCATAGATTAATTTGATTTTTTATCAATATATATAATATCCATGGTAACAATATAAAAAGTAGCAATAGAAGACTGAATACAAAATTCAACAATCCCAGACACTACAGTGACTTTCTCATGTCCCCCTCTAATTTCAGATCCTAGCTGTTACAATGATAATGAAAAAAAAAATTCTGTTAAGTTCTCATGGATTTCTTTCTATACTATACAAGGGTTAAAATGACATGCAAGATTACAAAACACAAAAAGATATATTATGCAAATTTTAACGAGACAAAAAATCACACCTAAGAATCAAATTAAAGTATGGTATTGCTATTCTTCACATGTAATTGGAGAAAAAAGTATATGTAGTAAAATACTAAAAAACTACATTTATTTAAATATTGAAGTAAAAAATGAAACTAAGAAATTAGGTTGATTGATTGATTGGTGTTAATGCTAACTTACACTATTTCAGCTAAGAAATTAGGGATTGCATGTATCTAAAGATGGTCACCTGAATATGACAGTGATATCAGTATAAGAAGAATTTCTTACCTTATAAATTAGTTCTACAATGACCAGTTGTAGAATATCTCCAAATGAGGTCACTTGGTCAATACAGCTACTTAGATAGTTCAAAGCTCTGTCCTGGTCGGCATGTATCAACATCATAAAGGCATTTCTTTTACATGACATGTCTTGTTCTCCTTCCAAAAACTTGGCAATCAGTTCTGGTCCATCAGGAATCAAAAAGTCAAAGTTTCTGTAAAGAATATTAAGCTTTAATTGATCAATTTTAAATCTGGGTTATAACTTATCATTGCTATTGTTTCTGGGTTATAACTTATCATTGCTACTGTTTCTGGGTTATAACTTATCATTGCTACTGTTTCTGGGTTATAACTTATCATTGCTATTGTTTCTGGGTTATAACTTATCATTGCTACTGTTTCTGGGTTATAACTTATCATTGCTACTGTTTCTGGGTTATAACTTATCATTGCTACTGTTTCTGGGTTATAACTTATCATTGCTACTGTTTCTGGGTTATAACTTATCATTGCTACTGTTTCTGGGTTATAACTTATCATTGCTATTGTTTCTGGGTTATAACTTATCATTGCTACTGTTTCTGGGTTATAACTTATCATTGCTACTGTTTCTGGGTTATAACTTATCATTGCTACTGTTTCTGGGTTATAACTTATCATTGCTACTGTTTCTGGGTTATAACTTATCATTGCTATTGTTTCTGGGTTATAACTTATCATTGCTACTGTTTCTGGATTATAACTTATCATTGCTACTGTTTCTGGGTTATAACTTATCATTGCTACTGTTTCTGGGTTATAACTTATCATTGCTATTGTTTCTGGGTTATAACTTATCATTGCTACTGTTTCTGGGTTATAACTTATCATTGCTACTGTTTCTGGGTTATAACTTATCATTGCTACTGTTTCTGGGTTATAACTTATCATTGCTACTGTTTCTGGGTTATAACTTATCATTGCTATTGTTTCTGGGTTATAACTTATCATTGCTATTGTTTCTGGGTTATAATTTATCATTGCTATTGTTTCTGGGTTATAACGTATCATTGCTACTGTTTCTGGGTTATAACTTATCATTGCTATTGTTTCTGGGTTATAATTTATCATTGCTATTGTTTCTGGGTTATAACTTATCATTGCTACTGTTTCTGGGTTATAACTTATCATTGCTATTGTTTCTGGGTTATAACTTATCATTGCTACTGTTTTTGGGTTATAACTTATCATTGCTATTGTTTCTGGGTTATAACTTATCATTGCTATTGTTTCTGGGTTATAACTTGTCATTGCTACTGTTTCTGAGTTATAACTTATCATTGCTATTGTTTCTGGGTTATAACTTATCATTGCTATTCTTTCTGGGTTATAACTTATCATTGCTACTGTTTCTGGGTTATAACTTATCATTGCTACTGTTTCTGGGTTATAACTTATCATTGCTACTGTTTCTGGGTTATAACTTATCATTGCTACTGTTTCTGGGTTATAACTTATCATTGCTATTGTTTCTGGGTTATAACTTATCATTGCTATTGTTTCTGGGTTATAACTTATCATTGCTATTGTTTCTGGGTTATAACTTATCATTGCTATTGTTTCTGGGTTATAACTTATCATTGCTACTGTTTCTGGGTTATAACTTATCATTGCTACTGTTTCTGGGTTATAACTTATCATTGCTATTGTTTCTGGGTTATAACTTATCATTGCTACTGTTTCTGGGTTATAACTTATCATTGCTATTGTTTCTGGGTTATAACTTATCATTGCTATTGTTTCTGGGTTATAACTTATCATTGCTACTGTTTCTGGGTTATAACTTATCATTGCTACTGTTTCTGGGTTATAACTTATCATTGCTACTGTTTCTGGGTTATAACTTATCATTGCTATTGTTTCTGGGTTATAACTTATCATTGCTACTGTTTCTGGGTTATAACTTATCATTGCTATTGTTTCTGGGTTATAATTTATCATTGCTACTGTTTCTGGGTTATAACTTATCATTGCTATTGTTTCTGGGTTATAACTTATCATTGCTACTGTTTCTGGGTTATAACTTATCATTGCTACTGTTTCTGGGTTATAACTTATCATTGCTACTGTTTCTGGGTTATAACTTATCATTGCTACTGTTTCTGGGTTATAATTTATCATTGCTATTGTTTCTGGGTTATAACTTATCATTGCTACTGTTTCTGGGTTATAACTTATCATTGCTATTGTTTCTGGGTTATAACTTATCATTGCTATTGTTTCTGGGTTATAACTTATCATTGCTACTGTTTCTGGGTTATAACTTATCATTGCTATTGTTTCTGGGTTATAACTTATCATTGCTACTGTTTCTGGGTTATAACTTATCATTGCTACTGTTTCTGGGTTATAACTTATCATTGCTACTGTTTCTGGGTTATAATTTATCATTGCTATTGTTTCTGGGTTATAACTTATCATTGCTACTGTTTCTGGGTTATAACTTATCATTGCTATTGTTTCTGGGTTATAACTTATCATTGCTATTGTTTCTGGGTTATAACTTATCATTGCTACTGTTTCTGGGTTATAACTTATCATTGCTATTGTTTCTGGGTTATAACTTATCATTGCTATTGTTTCTGGGTTATAACTTATCATTGCTACTGTTTCTGGGTTATAACTTATCATTGCTATTGTTTCTGGGTTATAACTTATCATTGCTATTGTTTCTGGGTTATAACTTATCATTGCTATTGTTTCTGGGTTATAACTTATCATTGCTACTGTTTCTGGGTTATAACTTATCATTGCTACTGTTTCTGGGTTATAACTTATCATTGCTACTGTTTCTGGGTTATAACTTATCATTGCTATTGTTTCTGGGTTATAACTTATCATTGCTATTGTTTCTGGGTTATAACTTATCATTGATACTGTTTCTGGGTTATAACTTATCATTGCTATTGTTTCTGGGTTATAACTTATCATTGCTATTGTTTCTGGGTTATAACTTATCATTGCTACTGTTTCTGGGTTATAACTTATCATTGCTATTGTTTCTGGGTTATAACTTATCATTGCTACTGTTTCTGGGTTATAACTTATCATTGCTATTGTTTCTGGGTTATAACTTATCATTGCTATTGTTTCTGGGTTATAACTTATCATTGCTATTGTTTCTGGGTTATAACTTATCATTGCTACTGTTTCTGGGTTATAACTTATCATTGCTACTGTTTCTGGGTTATAATTTATCATTGCTATTGTTTCTGGGTTATAACTTATCATTGCTACTGTTTCTGGGTTATAACTTATCATTGCTATTGTTTCTGGGTTATAACTTATCATTGCTATTGTTTCTGGGTTATAACTTATCATTGCTACTGTTTCTGGGTTATAACTTATCATTGCTATTGTTTCTGGGTTATAACTTATCATTGCTATTGTTTCTGGGTTATAACTTATCATTGCTATTGTTTCTGGGTTATAACTTATCATTGCTACTGTTTCTGGGTTATAACTTATCATTGCTACTGTTTCTGGGTTATAACTTATCATTGCTACTGTTTCTGGGTTATAACTTATCATTGCTATTGTTTCTGGGTTATAACTTATCATTGCTATTGTTTCTGGGTTATAACTTATCATTGCTACTGTTTCTGGGTTATAACTTATCATTGCTACTGTTTCTGGGTTATAACTTATCATTGCTACTGTTTCTGGGTTATAATTTATCATTGCTATTGTTTCTGGGTTATAACTTATCATTGCTACTGTTTCTGGGTTATAACTTATCATTGCTATTGTTTCTGGGTTATAACTTATCATTGCTATTGTTTCTGGGTTATAACTTATCATTGCTACTGTTTCTGGGTTATAACTTATCATTGCTATTGTTTCTGGGTTATAAATTATCATTGCTACTGTTTCTGGGTTATAACTTATCATTGCTATTGTTTCTGGGTTATAACTTATCATTGCTACTGTTTCTGGGTTATAACTTATCATTGCTATTGTTTCTGGGTTATAACTTATCATTGCTATTGTTTCTGGGTTATAACTTATCATTGCTACTGTTTCTGGGTTATAACTTATCATTGCTACTGTTTCTGGGTTATAACTTATCATTGCTATTGTTTCTGGGTTATAACTTATCATTGCTACTGTTTTTTTACCCTATTTTTTAAATCTCTTCTTGAAAAAGTAAGAACTGTCATCTCACAGTAAATTTTTTCTTTAAAAAAATTCAACATCTTCGGAAGAATATACTAGAGCCTATTTAAAGAGAATAAACTTTGACCCAGTATCGCTCACCAAGTAAAAAAGATTTATCAAATTTTTTTTATGATTTACTTAATTTCCCCCTTTTTAGATTCCCTCCTGCTAGTGCCTCCCCATAAAAAATCAACTTCATTGATACAAATCTGAATACTTCTCTTCCCAAAGATCATCTCTGCCAAGCTTGTTTACAGTAGGTTGAACAGTTTTGTAATACAGGATTAAAATAAATATTTTGCCATGTGAGATAAAAAACAAAATACATAATTTTTTTCCCAGCTTAAGCCTTTTTATTAAACCTCTTTTGCAGATATAACCAAGAACAAATTCTTTTCATTTATCATTTAACAGGAACTTTATTGTGTGTTGTCACATAGCAAATTGACACATTTTAATTATAATACCTCTATTGACCATGTTAAAGTTGCATTACTGTTTTTTGCAATTCCAAACAAGGGAAGTAACTCATCAGCAAAAACAATATGAAAGCAAAATATTTTTTTAATTTATATATATCACAGAAATGTTTTAATTTTATGATCTGATTCAGGAAGAAGCAGAAGATGCAGACAATTCCACATGGGAACTACAATGTCCAGAAACTATCGACTGTGTCTTTATCATGGCCAAGTCCAAAGACGTCACTTGTCTAAAACTGCTTCAACTCGACCCCTACAACAAACGTCTTTACCTCGAGATAGACAGTGAACTAGAGGTCATACCAGTGACCTTGATTTTGATTGGTCTACAGAGAGTAATAACAGAAAATAATTGTTATTATATAGTCAGAGCAGAAGGATGTACAGAGATAACATCCGGTATTATTTATGCATGCCTAGTTGAATCTTGCAAGGGGAGGGGGATACATTTCAATTTCATTCATGGGGGAGAGTAAGTGATTGCTGTTTAATTACAATGGAATATGTTTCAGCTATATCATGGCAAGTACCAGTTACTATTTGATGTGATCATGATAATGTACTAGACCAAAATGCTGAGTTGGATTTTCATAGTGTTAGCTAACTGAATTGACAATCCACAGATAGACATGTAGCTCCATTCTGACAGATTATCTTGACTCTGAGCCAACCAGCCTTCATTTTTTTCTCCCTGACGCTGCATGCTAAGCAGAAAAGCGACAAATGTTATAGTCTTTGGCTTTGCCTGAACAGGATTCAAACTGACAATTTACTGTCCTTATAGCAATCACACTAACCATTACACCACTGAGGCAATCAATTTTATGTCCAGATTGTTAAATAATGAGCTTCTTCATGAAGAAAGGGATAATATTTCTTTTGTCATAAAGAGTTAGGGTGATATGTTATTGGTGTTTTTGTCATCACTTTTAACAATTTTTCAGCTATATTGTGACTAGAGGCAAACTGATTTTTTTTTCCATATTTTTTTTCTTGCAGTTTTGGATAATTGTATTTATTTACATAGTCATGGTACTAAAAAAGGCTGTTATGGTTTCCTTGTTCCACGAGACTTTTAAATTATTAGTCTGTCTAATCTTTTTACTATGATCATATCTTATGAAGGTTATTACAAAAACGAGTTGTGTACATTAAATTAGATATCTACATTTTTATTACAGAACTTTCTACACTAGAACTTAATCTGAAAGAAAGTAAAGGGGCTCTGTGTGGGTCAAAGTTGTTTGACTTGGTCGACACTGTAAGTACTTATAGTATGTAGATGATAGCGTCTTTTTTTCGCCTAACTCTAAAAAAAAAAAAAAAAAAAAAAGAAGACATTTCGGCTTTTGTAACACTTATTTTTATATACCACAATAATTTATCTAATACAACGTCATAGGTGGCCTGTTGCAGGCCAATTTTTATTTTTACCCTATCTATTTTATCGTCTTTTTCTTGTCATGTGGTAATATAAACATCTTCCCATCACAGTGTAACAGTTTAACCTACATGATTTATTATTTGTATTCATTTAACCCTAAAGTCAAATTCTAGTTTGTATTATTTGCATGGTGTTGCCCACAGACAACTATTAAATAAAAACAAATTTCTTCTTTCAGGAAGGAGCAAACATAGCAGTAAAACATCGACTTGGTTCTAAATATTGGATAAAAACCGAGCCCTGCACCAAAAAACAAACATCCAAGATCATAATCCTGCAGCAAGAAGATACCCAGAATATGTACTTCTTCTTCACAGGAAACTCGTGGAAATTTAAGAGTATTCCGTTCACGCTAAAGCCGTGTTCCCAGTACCGATGTATGACGTGTTACGGTACAACCTACCATACAGAAAACCTGCCACTTAGTTTTAAATGTAAATCTACACCTAACAAAAACTTCTCAAAGAACTACCATCTATACAAGACTTCAAAGATCAACTCTTTTACAGCTTGTAAGTTTTTATATATGTATCAATCATTAGACAAGTTTTGACATGACAGCAACTGTTGGTTAACCTTTAGGTCAGAGTTCACTAAATCAGCCAATCAGAATGTGGTATAGTCAAACCTGTCTTATGTGACCATCCAAGAGAACATTGAAATATAGTCATATAAGACAGGTGGTCACTAAATACAGGTTAACTTCATATGAAATGCACTACGAAAGGGTATGATGATCAAGATCACTCAAGCAAGATAATTTATTGCTTAATAGAGGTGGTCACTAAGGTAAGTTTGACTGTTCTTATTGCAACTTTGGACTGAACTGAGAGTTATTATTGAATGAATCTCATTGGCAATGAGACAAAAAAATCATTATTTAACTAGGTTTAATGTTCAGATGTTTATATAAAAAAATATTTAATACAGCCTGCTATCCTTTTCAGTGGGGTAGATACATTGTACGGTTGTCACTAACTTCAGACGATTATAATAATAATTTTATATGGATAGTTAAATATTGAAAAATGTCTTGCAAGACTATCGTACTTCAAAGAAAAAAATGCCTTTCAACATAATGTAGTCTCTCAACAGAGCTTTGAAATAGGTCATGAAAGTTCTCTCCTAAAAGAAGCATGTCATAAGAAATTCTGCTTCATACAAGTTACTCCATTCTTAACTATATTTATATTGTAACAGTAAGTGATAAGAGAACATCTACAGTCACTGACTAATTTTCTAACATTAAGTTGTATCTATTACTGTATATCTCACTACGACAGTAATCAAACTCACAAATAAAGTTAGTGGTGATAGGTACTGATTCCATACGTAGATAAGAATACTTAAGTTTTTCCCAAAGATCATCTAGACTAGTTTTTTTTCATATACATTGTTTTGTTATATTTCCTCAGAATAAATGGGTAATAATGTTTTTTTTTCAGATATGACTAAATCAGAGTTACAAACATTACTGAACATGGGTACAAAATTTGTAAACAGGACAAGCAACAAATTCACATCAATCAAATTCTTCTACAGAAACAAGCCAATAGAATACTTTGATGATATTCTGTGGAAAAATGACGGCATCATGAAAAAATACATGAAGGACAATAACGGTGATCGTTACTCCATTATCAACAAAAAGCTGGAGGGATTGTTCTTCAGCGCTCTACTAGAAGCAAAAACCTTGAAACCGCCACCTACATCAATATTTGGTGCACGTCGACTGTTTGTTTATGCACCATCAATGCTCAACACCGAGTCAAACGTCTATTTTGCTGATTTTTACTGCAATTTTTATATCCATTACGTTACTCTTGTTATTACTGAACTAAATTCTGATGCTGATAATTTCTGTCGCAAAAGACTTGTTAATGTTAATATTTACGACAATCCCTTTATCAAATTAGTTCTGGAATGTGGTGAATATTACGTATTTGTCACAACTAATGTACATGTAGAACTGTTTTATACAGAGTCTGTTGATCTCCATTTGATCAGGTACCGTCAAGGTGGTTACTTGTTTGAAGATGTTCCAGTAAGAGGAAAGGGAACCAGTTGTCCAGAAGGAATAGCTAAGAAAGCAGGGTGCAAAATATGTAATCTTTAATAAATGAATGCCAGATTAATAGCACTGACAGTCCCAGTCATGAGGACAGTAAAAGGATGCAAGATGCAATCATTTTAGTGTTGTGTATTCTTAATAATATTGTTTTCTAATATTGCTGGGCATTTTTTAATAACATTTTAGTGCTATGTAATTTTCTGAATAGCATTTTAGTACTACGTGTATGTATATGTATATTTTATGATATTGCTTGAGTGCAAGAGTACATATTTTTAATATTATTTTATCACTGCGAATTATTTTTTTAAATATCTATTGTTTACATTTAAAATTTCTATAAACTTTTTATTTTGTACATGTTTTACCTACAACAGTATTAAGCAAATTTCATTCTTTTAATTCTATCAAAAAATTTTTTTTTTTAATTCTTTAATTTTTCAATTAAATCTTAATTCTATAGAATGATTTTCTCTTGTTTTATTACAGTAATTGTATTTATAAAGATCTTGCTATAATCTTATAAATTATGAGCTGTTAATTAATATGTATTTCATTTAATATGTTTTAATTAAGTGTACTAGTATATTTCTATTTAATTTCTTTGATGTTTGTATGTGTAATTTTGATACTAATAAATTATTCAAACATTGCAAACTTTATCACATAATGTTGAATCCTCTTAGCAGGATTCAAACTCACAACGTTAGTGGTGATAGGCACTGATTGCATAGGTAGTTGTAAATCCAACTACAATACGATCACGATCACGACAGCACTAAAATTTGGATGGTGCAAACAAATGTGTGATTTAAACCATATTGTGGCATGATTTAAGCCTAACTGTGGAGACCAATTTAAGCTTATTATATTTTGTATAGCTTGTTAGTTTTTTTTCATTTTCATGGTTTGATTTGTGACCTGCTTATAATTGATTTGAGTCTTTTTGTGGTATGATTTAAGCTGAGTAGTGTTGTTATTTAAACTGTCTTGTATTCACTATTGAGATTTACTGTGTTGTAATTTAATCCATGTTAAAATAATCTGCCATTGTCTTTACCTGTACGCCACGATATAACCGAAATATTGCTAAAGTTGGCATTAAACACCAATCAATCAAAGTCTTTACCTGTAGATGGTGTAGATAGCCAGAACAGCATTTCTCCTGACATAAGAATGTCTATGTTCTAAACATTGTCTGATGGCTGGCATCAATGGCTCTAGTAGTTCAGCTTCCTTTAATTTACACAGAAATCTCAAGGTTGATCCTCGTATAAATTCATTAGGATGTTGTAAATCCTAAAAACAGAAAATTAAAACTCATTGTCCATTCTGTTTAGGCCCTTTAGTATAATGGCATTCCTGCTCCAAAAACCTTTTTAATTATTTGGCTTTAATATCTTGATTTTGAGTGTTATTATAGAAACATGTAGTGTGCACTAAGTTATATCTCTACATTTTTATTGCAACAAAAGAGATGCATGTACAATTAAAAGCAAATTGAAAATGGCAGACTCATTGAAGCTTTTTTTTTTCATTTGCTAATCAGTAAGTCCACATATGTATTCAACATTTATGTAAGAATGGCAGTTACTGACAGTAGCTGTCTATCAGATTTCAAAATGAATTTTGGAATATACAATAGTCCCCCCCTCTTATAAGGCCTCTCCCATCAAAGGCCATCCCTCTTATCAGGCCAGCATTCAGATTCACTGAGATGGTAAAATACAACTAAATTGTCCCCCTCTAGAAAGACCACACCTCTTATTTAACCACTTTTTTCATTGTAGAAGGATTGGCCTTATAAGAGGGGGCCCACTGTATACATATATGGAAGACAGTCACCTTTCTATAAGCATCACACACAAGAATAAACTCGTGTAACATTTTGCCTTCAGGATTATATTTTGGTACAATTTCCCAGAAAATCAACAGCATTTTCTTGATGGTATGGTCTCGTACTGGCATGACAAATCTAATGATTGTCATCAAAAGTGATGGCATCTTCTCTCCATTCAATATCATCTGAATCGTCTTCTTTAATGCCTCAATCTTTGTCTTAGTGTCACCCTTTTCTGTAATCAAAAGCAAATATTTGTAATATTAAAATACAGTAAAACCTGTCTAAACTGAACCTCATTTGGTCAAACTTTTGTGTTCAGAATAGACAGGTGTTCAGTTTGTACAGGTTAAATTAACAATGGACCTTATTTAAAATTTGGTTAATACAGGATTTTTGTTTTATTCAGTGTTCGATTTAGATAAATTGACAAAGATATCCTACATTGTGACTCTATTTATAGTTAGGTTTAGACGGGTTTCATTGATATATTTAGAAGTTATGAAGGGGTTGTGGTGGTTGTTATTGTAAGGTAGTTAGATTTACATCTATCTGTACCTATCCCCATTAATGTCGTGATTCCCAATACAACCCCAACCCCAGAAAGTGCTTTACAAAAACATGCATTGTGTACAGAAAATGCAAATATAAAATGGACATGTCTAAGCTAAATACCATGAGGAACAGTCAAAAAAGCACAGAATAATTTTCGGAGACACATTTAGTGTTTTCAGTTAACTGTGTACAAATTTTGACATGAGGAGAATTGAATGTCTTGTGCTGATTGGCTGAAAATGATATCATTATAAGGGGCATAACTGACCAAATCTAGCAGATGGCAGTGCACAGAATTACGAAATTACAGCCAAAACTGATGAAGAGGGGAGGAGGATCTTAACCCTTGGCTAGCAAAGATAAAATTCCTGACAGCCAAAAATAAAGTGCCAATAAAATTCATAACATAAACCGTTAGTGACGCTTAACAGCCATAAATCATGCAAATACATTTATCTTTCACTTGAAATTATTTGTCCTCAACTGCATTTCAAATTTTTAATTCTGAATTATTACGATATTTTGTTTACCTAAATCTTGCTTGAGTGATATTTCAGTTGGAGGCTCTGCCTCTGTTGGTATGTTTATTAATGTGTAGCATGGCTGCTCTGCCAGTGTCGACATCTTCTTCTCCTGAAAATGTACAAAGGTTATCAAATTTTATTGATACATGTATAACCACAGCAAGTACATTTATAGCAAATTTTGGCAAAAATCCCCAAAATCAATCTGAACCTTTATTCTGTGACAAAGAGTATTTTGTTAAAATTTCAGAAGGATTCA
Source organism: Bathymodiolus brooksi (assembly GCA_963680875.1). Classification (NCBI taxonomy): domain Eukaryota; kingdom Metazoa; phylum Mollusca; class Bivalvia; order Mytilida; family Modiolidae; genus Bathymodiolus; species Bathymodiolus brooksi. The sequence continues at coordinate 30,507,939 of OY804581.1, read as the reverse complement.
ATGATCAGAATCTTTTGTTACAAAACACTGTCTTCAGTAGGAAAATGACGACGATGTTGGCTGAATGTTTAAGATCATTGACTTCCTGACCACAAGTTTAACACAACTATTGTGGGTTTACGCCCTTATATATAAACCCACCTGAAGTATTGAGGTTTCAAGACACCTACTCGTGGCATGGGGTTATTCACTGTTTAGTTTGTTATAACTGTCTGGACATTCCTCCTCCAATAAGTTTGGTAGTCATGATATAGCTAACAAATCGCTGAAAGTGAGAAAGATACCAATAACCGACCAATATCTAAAGTTAAATGAATGTACAAAGGAACTCTACTAAAAATAACAAATATTAATATGTACAATACATCTTACCCTTCCACTTTGATCAAAGATATTGATTATAAAACAAAAATCAGATTTTTACCAAACTACTTCCTGTGTGCCTTATATATGGGTAAATGAAAGTTATATACTTTATAAAATAGAAAAATAAAATCTACAAAATATCAGAACTAAACAGTTCATCTATTTTCGCAAATAAATAGCAAATATTTTAATCCTCAACACCCTTTATACTCAACTACATGAAATACATGAAAAGTTTAAAAAAAATATATCAAATAAAATATTGCAGAAATCTTATGCTATAATTTTAACTTGAGATTGTGCAGGATAAATATGCAGAATTTATACATACCAGTTGGTTAGGTAATAGTTTGTTTTCTCAACTTTTCATGCATTTCAAGTGTACATGTATATTCAATTGAAAATTTTACATATCTTACCGTCATTCTTTGATCTAGTCCTTAAGAAATGAAATAAATATGGTCAATGGGAAAATACATGTAAATCAAATACAAGTTTGTTTTACAGTCGCTGAAAACATTACAAATAATGAGTAAGGTATTCTTGCTGTATGATAAGAGTAAGGTATTCTTGCTGTATGATAAGAGTAAGGTATTCTTGCTGTATGATAAGAGTAAGGTATTCTTGCTGTATGATAAGAGTAAGGTATTCTTGCTGTATGATAAGAGTAAGGTATTCTTGCTGTATGATAAGAAAGGTATTGACTGAAATATCACTATTATGGTATTGACCCTCACAATGAAAGAGGCTTTGTTCATTGAAGTTACAGAAAGCAAGATATTGACTATGACAATGTTAAAAGCTCTGCTTAAATTAAATTGCAGAGCAGTACATAGCAGCGGAACCTTGTTACATGAAAGTATGTCAAAATAATTTTCATGGAGAAAAATGAACACTACACCATTGACATTTCTATGATACTTTTGCAGGTATCACGAAACAAGGTGAAGTGGGCAAAATTCTACATCAGTTCAAAAGCAAAATTAACATCATCTCGTTTCTTTTTTAATTAATAAATTATGTTTATTATAAAGAGGGTCATCTTAGTATCCTGAACATCTACCTTGATTGAAAGACACGGGTAGAGCAGGACAAATGTCAAATATAATGAAATATTTCAATGAAAACAAAAAATCGCATTTGAAATGGAGAGGCCTAGAGGTCGTTGAAATAGTTAGCCACATTCTCTTATATTACATGGGTAGTCAACCTTCCTATTATAGATAGAACAAGTGTCTGGACTGTATTAAGAGAGCCCCATAATTATTAATGGCATAATGCCATGGCCACATAATTTATAAAAAGCATATTTTCACGAAATCCAATCGACTTCCGATTATAATAATGAATAGTCGTAGTTCAATACAACCCTAACTGATAACTAATTAAATGTAAGCATTTTTGTAATCTTTAACTGATTAAAATAAGCTCTTACTTGTTTATTTGTCGGTCACGGAATTTTTCTTGATTTTTCACCGACAGGAAGTAACAAACGTGGCCGGAAATCAATATTTCTAAATTATGACTTACATTTCCGATCTACAGTACAGAATGTGCTAAATTGTGGAGTGATGTTGGGTTATTGGTTGTGTTTATCGTCTCATTTCATAAATTACTCAGCTATGAGGAAAATCCGGACAGATATAACGAATTGACCACGTGAAATACACCGGCCTTCTTTTTTTTCTTTTTTTTTTATATATATGGATAGTGAATAAACATTACATAGAGTTGCAATTGGGCTTTTCTACATGATACAAACAAAAACTTTTATTTATAGTCGGACATACAAAACAATAAACATAAGCTCTAATGATCTTTTTACCGACATATAAAATCATTGGAAGTAGTTTTCGGAAAACTTCCAAGGTGTCTATGAGTTTGAATGATATTATGGATTTTATATTGATATAAAAAAATGTTTGTACTTAACCTCTACAATTCGACATCTAAAATTTTGCTTAATGGGAACCATCACCATATCCTTGACTTTGTTAATCAATACCTAGTGAACATACTCTCAATCCTGGATCATAATGATAAATTTAAGGACATTAACAGTAAAATTAGAGAATACTGCGGGCAATATCTTACAAACGCAGGAAATAAAGACATGGAATCTGGGAAAACAGCCACTATGCCCAATACGGAAATAAGACAAATAGAATCAATAAGTGAGAATAATATATCACCATCCTTAATAGACAGTACAGACAATCCAGAAACTGATTATCCAGTATGTCCAATATGTTCGAGACCCTGTGACGACAAACCTACTTCGGTAGCATGTGATATCTGTAATTCATGGCTCCATTACGAATGTGAAAATATAACACCAGAAGAAGAGACAAAACTAGACGACCCCGGTACAAACTATATCTGTATTTTGTGTAATTATCAGCACGATACCATGATTGGCAAAGAAGGAGCAATCCAGTCAATTAGTTATCATAGCAGTCAAAAGGGGGATACTGATAACAATAAAACTGATCGTCCTACTCCACACTTTCGAGCACAACATATTCTGTCTAGGCCACAACAAGTAGAAAAGCAAACTACCCAGCCTAGTTCACAGTCAATTAAGACACCCACTGTTAATCGGGATAGAGTACTGTCACCTAACAGAGTAACTCGACCAAAACAACCATATCAACCCACACAAACCGGTTTAACGCAGAACACAAAAATGTCGGAAAAGGCTATCATTGAAAATTTACAGAATGAGACAGATATACTACAGACCTCTCTGTCAGAAAAAGAAAGACTATTAATTATTAAGGAAAATCAAACTACCAAGTTGGAAACAGAAGTCACTCACCTCAAAAAGCAGTTATCCACGAATAGATCATACTCGATAACATTAGAGGGGGAAAACAGAGAGTTGCAAAGATCAAATATGATAGCCACACAGAGAATAGAACAACTAGAAATGGAATTACAACGAAATAATGCTAAGCCACAACAAGAATATCCTCATGTACAATACCCACAAAACCAGAATGCTTACAGAAATGAAGCAGCGGACATGAAGGTGTGGTTCTTAGAACAAAAACTTAGACAATTGGAACTCGATGTACATAGAAATAATACAGAGTTGCTAATGATGAAATCTCAGCCACCTCAGGGCCGCAGGCAAGCACAAATGCCTCGATATTACAACCAAATGAAACGAAAAAACGAATATATGAACAACGCAAATCCGTCTCTGAGGATGCCAAACATAACACATAATAGAGACCACACTCTTTGCGACCAAATGGACGATTTTCTACAACCTACAAGAAACGACGAAACATTCTTGAATACAGGAGACAATTCGGATCATTTTTTATTCCATCCCCGGCCACCAAAAATTCGGGACAAACACCTGACAGGAGCACCACCTATCATACCATCTCTCTCCCGACAGTAAACGATCAAAATACGGATACTGCTACCCCAACTAAACAAAACGTAACTGACAGGGAGTTAGACCCAACTAAACCTCAAAGTACAGGAAATGATAAATTCAAAACTCAACTATCCACAGAAACATTAACTTTGGTCACAATTAATATAGAGGGATTTCACGGCAATCAGGTATATCTCCAAACTTTAGCAAACAGGGCCGATATCCTTCTTTTACAAGAACATTGGCTACACACATTTGAAAAGCACAAGCTCGATGACTTCCTACCAGATTACGTATGTTTAACCAAGTGTTTTGATGACTGCATAGTTCAGGATCCAATAATGCGCCACAGAGGGCATGGCGGTGTAGCAATCTGTATTCACAATAAGTACGAACACTTGATTGAACCAATACCCGATGGCGGAAACAGAATTGTTGGGATAAGACTGAACACTACTCCACCAATATTAATTTTATGCGTCTACCTTCCATGCAGAGGAAATAGCAACACAGACCTATTTCAAGAAACTTTGGACGAATTATCAGAAATTATAGAAAAGTACAAGAACAAAACGAATATTTTATTAGAACTACATGATATCTGCACTGAACAACAGCAAAAGCCTAAAAGCAACAACCCAAAACGAAGACCTAACAGAAAGCATAAATGGACACCAGAAATACATAAGGCTATGAAACGTAGCAAGAACCAATTTGCAAAATGGAAAGCTGCAAACAGACCTAGGGATCCAGACAATCCAACTTACCAAGACATGAAACAATCCAGGAAAACACTACGATCTATGCAGAGACAGCACGAAGCACAATTGAGATACAATCGATATGAGGAAATAATGGAATTGCAACAAAACAATAACAACGGCTTCTACTCTTTAATACGCAAACAACGGGACACAAAAAGTATCTCAGGCTCAATCATAAATTTTAAAAATGTACAGGTCTCGAATGATGACGAGATACTACTTGGATGGGCTGACTACTTCAAAGACCTAGCGACGCCAACCAGCATGCCCGAATTTGATAAGGCTTTTCTACAACAAGCCGAAAACGATGTCAAAAACTTATATAATCTCTATACAAATGATAGACAGGAAACCCTAAAGAAAGTCTCTATAGACGAGATTGCAACCACTGTTAAATCCTTGAAGAACGGGAAATCACCGGACGAAAGACATATCTCCGCAGAACATCTAAAATATGGTGGAAGAAAACTTCTAGAATATCTGACTGTCTTGGTTAACTGGATTTTTGAAAATCTTCAAATACCAAAAACACTGAAATCGGGCATAGCCTGTCCAATATTAAAAAAAGGGAAACCTGCACATGATCCTAATTCCTATAGGAAAATCACAATAACAAATCTAATTGGTAAAGTTATAGAAAAAATCCATATAACTAGAAACAGTAATGCCATAACTGAACAACAAAATAAACCACAGAAAGGATTCACACAAGGAGAAATGCCCATAATTGCTGCCCTCATTTTATCAGAACTTATTGCGGAGGCAAAAAGCAACAAGTCCCCTTTATACGTGGCATTTATGGATGCTCGTAAAGCCTTTGATCTGGTTTGGCACACTGGATTGTTTCGCGACTTGTACACCTTTGGCATAACAGGCGATAACTGGCTTTTCTTCAAACACTGGTACGAAAACGTCGCATCAAAAGTTAGATGGAAACAAAATCTTTCAGACTCAATCAACGAATTACAAGGAGTACGACAAGGCGGAGTATGGTCACCAACAGCCTATAAAATATTCATAAATCCGCTACTAGACACTTTAGAAAGAAACCAATTAGGTGCCTATCTAGGAATACACTACTGCGGAACTCCAACTGTAGCAGATGATGTCACCTTAATATAAAACGACCCATATGAACTACAGTCCATGCTTGACATACAAACAAGTCATGCTAATTCAAAAAGGTATCTCATAAGTGAGCAAAAGTCTTTAATACTAACATTCAACTGTACGAAAGAACATAAGTGGTATCTAAATAATAAGGAAATGTCAGTAGCAAATAAAGCTACACATCTAGGTATTGAAAGGATTTCAACTGGCAACAACCGAAAAGAACTAGTCCAAACTCGTATAACAACTGCAAGAAGGACAGTATTTGCCTTAATGGGAGCAGGACTACACGGACTGAATGGGGTGAACCCTAAAGTAGCTATACACCTTATCCAAATATATGTCATGCCAAGACTTCTATACGGTCTGGAAATCACGACCTTAAGACATAATGAAATACAAAAACTGGCAATTTACTTAAAAAAACTACTAAAGCAAGTTCAAAACCTTCCAGAAAGAACAGCTAGTGAGGCAACATACTTAATGATGGGCCGTATACCAGTGGTTGGAGAATTACACAAAAGAATTTTAAAAACTTTCGGCAATATTATAAGAAAAGACAACTCTATTGAAAAAGATATAGCTCTAAGGCAGCTAGCTATGAAAGGTCAGAATTCGGACAGCTGGTTCTCAAAATTGGACGAAATCTCGGAAAAGTACAGTCTGAACTCGCCCCATGATTTGATAGTTAATCCACCTACAAAATCTTCATGGAATAGATCTGTTGGCACCACAATAAATGAATACTATATCAATCAAATGGTGAAAGATGCAGAAAACAAAAGTTCACTGAAATTTCTACACTTGACAGAAGCTAGATACGGACATTGCCATAATATCTGGTCAAGCTGTGGAACTGAACCATTCGCCGTGACAATGGCAGCGGTCAAGGTGAAACTAGCCACAGGAACGCTTACTTTACAGGAACACAAAGCAAAATTCGCAAGGAAAGGTGAAGTCAGCTCCCTTTGTCCAATATGCAAACAGGAGACTGAAAACACGGCTCATTTCATACTGCAATGTGCAAGCCTACAGGAAGTTAGAAAACCATTCATGGATAAAATTCTATCATATCTGGAAACAAATGAGAATCTGACACCTTATGTCACAGACCTACTGGAGGATCAAAATATGCTACAGCTACTAATTGACTGTATAAAATTTGACTTTATACCACTAAAGGAAAGGAGCTATTTGGAAACCTAATCCAGAGGTTTATGTTATAAACTGTACCTGCAACGATTACACAAAATAACTACGGTATCGTAATAGGATCTAACAAACCAGCGAATTAATAAGATATCGACACCGTTAGAGAGCAGACAGAAGTAGATTAGGCATATACATATATATATATAAGATTTAGCAGGGTGAAAGCTTGCTGAATATCGTAACGAACAACTTTTTCTTTTTAGAAATTTTAATTGGATATGCCAGGATATTTTAAACGGTTTTAGAATGAAATTTTAATGGACAGTGTATATATTAATAACGTTTCATCCAGCGGCTACACACATTTGAAAAGCACAAGCTCGATGACTTCCTACCAGATTACGTATGTTTAACCAAGTGTTTTGATGACTGCATAGTTCAGGATCCAATAATGCGCCACAGAGGGCATGGCGGTGTAGCAATCTGTATTCACAATAAGTACGAACACTTGATTGAACCAATACCCGATGGCGGAAACAGAATTGTTGGGATAAGACTGAACACTACTCCACCAATATTAATTTTATGCGTCTACCTTCCATGCAGAGGAAATAGCAACACAGACCTATTTCAAGAAACTTTGGACGAATTATCAGAAATTATAGAAAAGTACAAGAACAAAACGAATATTTTATTAGAACTACATGATATCTGCACTGAACAACAGCAAAAGCCTAAAAGCAACAACCCAAAACGAAGACCTAACAGAAAGCATAAATGGACACCAGAAATACATAAGGCTATGAAACGTAGCAAGAACCAATTTGCAAAATGGAAAGCTGCAAACAGACCTAGGGATCCAGACAATCCAACTTACCAAGACATGAAACAATCCAGGAAAACACTACGATCTATGCAGAGACAGCACGAAGCACAATTGAGATACAATCGATATGAGGAAATAATGGAATTGCAACAAAACAATAACAACGGCTTCTACTCTTTAATACGCAAACAACGGGACACAAAAAGTATCTCAGGCTCAATCATAAATTTTAAAAATGTACAGGTCTCGAATGATGACGAGATACTACTTGGATGGGCTGACTACTTCAAAGACCTAGCGACGCCAACCAGCATGCCCGAATTTGATAAGGCTTTTCTACAACAAGCCGAAAACGATGTCAAAAACTTATATAATCTCTATACAAATGATAGACAGGAAACCCTAAAGAAAGTCTCTATAGACGAGATTGCAACCACTGTTAAATCCTTGAAGAACGGGAAATCACCGGACGAAAGACATATCTCCGCAGAACATCTAAAATATGGTGGAAGAAAACTTCTAGAATATCTGACTGTCTTGGTTAACTGGATTTTTGAAAATCTTCAAATACCAAAAACACTGAAATCGGGCATAGCCTGTCCAATATTAAAAAAAGGGAAACCTGCACATGATCCTAATTCCTATAGGAAAATCACAATAACAAATCTAATTGGTAAAGTTATAGAAAAAATCCATATAACTAGAAACAGTAATGCCATAACTGAACAACAAAATAAACCACAGAAAGGATTCACACAAGGAGAAATGCCCATAATTGCTGCCCTCATTTTATCAGAACTTATTGCGGAGGCAAAAAGCAACAAGTCCCCTTTATACGTGGCATTTATGGATGCTCGTAAAGCCTTTGATCTGGTTTGGCACACTGGATTGTTTCGCGACTTGTACACCTTTGGCATAACAGGCGATAACTGGCTTTTCTTCAAACACTGGTACGAAAACGTCGCATCAAAAGTTAGATGGAAACAAAATCTTTCAGACTCAATCAACGAATTACAAGGAGTACGACAAGGCGGAGTATGGTCACCAACAGCCTATAAAATATTCATAAATCCGCTACTAGACACTTTAGAAAGAAACCAATTAGGTGCCTATCTAGGAATACACTACTGCGGAACTCCAACTGTAGCAGATGATGTCACCTTAATATAAAACGACCCATATGAACTACAGTCCATGCTTGACATACAAACAAGTCATGCTAATTCAAAAAGGTATCTCATAAGTGAGCAAAAGTCTTTAATACTAACATTCAACTGTACGAAAGAACATAAGTGGTATCTAAATAATAAGGAAATGTCAGTAGCAAATAAAGCTACACATCTAGGTATTGAAAGGATTTCAACTGGCAACAACCGAAAAGAACTAGTCCAAACTCGTATAACAACTGCAAGAAGGACAGTATTTGCCTTAATGGGAGCAGGACTACACGGACTGAATGGGGTGAACCCTAAAGTAGCTATACACCTTATCCAAATATATGTCATGCCAAGACTTCTATACGGTCTGGAAATCACGACCTTAAGACATAATGAAATACAAAAACTGGCAATTTACTTAAAAAAACTACTAAAGCAAGTTCAAAACCTTCCAGAAAGAACAGCTAGTGAGGCAACATACTTAATGATGGGCCGTATACCAGTGGTTGGAGAATTACACAAAAGAATTTTAAAAACTTTCGGCAATATTATAAGAAAAGACAACTCTATTGAAAAAGATATAGCTCTAAGGCAGCTAGCTATGAAAGGTCAGAATTCGGACAGCTGGTTCTCAAAATTGGACGAAATCTCGGAAAAGTACAGTCTGAACTCGCCCCATGATTTGATAGTTAATCCACCTACAAAATCTTCATGGAATAGATCTGTTGGCACCACAATAAATGAATACTATATCAATCAAATGGTGAAAGATGCAGAAAACAAAAGTTCACTGAAATTTCTACACTTGACAGAAGCTAGATACGGACATTGCCATAATATCTGGTCAAGCTGTGGAACTGAACCATTCGCCGTGACAATGGCAGCGGTCAAGGTGAAACTAGCCACAGGAACGCTTACTTTACAGGAACACAAAGCAAAATTCGCAAGGAAAGGTGAAGTCAGCTCCCTTTGTCCAATATGCAAACAGGAGACTGAAAACACGGCTCATTTCATACTGCAATGTGCAAGCCTACAGGAAGTTAGAAAACCATTCATGGATAAAATTCTATCATATCTGGAAACAAATGAGAATCTGACACCTTATGTCACAGACCTACTGGAGGATCAAAATATGCTACAGCTACTAATTGACTGTATAAAATTTGACTTTATACCACTAAAGGAAAGGAGCTATTTGGAAACCTAATCCAGAGGTTTATGTTATAAACTGTACCTGCAACGATTACACAAAATAACTACGGTATCGTAATAGGATCTAACAAACCAGCGAATTAATAAGATATCGACACCGTTAGAGAGCAGACAGAAGTAGATTAGGCATATACATATATATATATAAGATTTAGCAGGGTGAAAGCTTGCTGAATATCGTAACGAACAACTTTTTCTTTTTAGAAATTTTAATTGGATATGCCAGGATATTTTAAACGGTTTTAGAATGAAATTTTAATGGACAGTGTATATATTAATAACGTTTCATCCAGCGGCACACTAGAAGAGGTTCTTTTTACCTTTTATCAATACAACTGACTCTTTTATGACCCGTGTATATAGAAATAGATACTTTTAATCCCGTTTTTTTAAACTAGATAGGGATATTTTAGAGATAAGTTAGGGATAAGTCCCTCAATGGTTTGGATATTTAGTAGTATGTTTTTCATAATACTATGCATATTATAAAAACAATCTCCAAAGCCCATGTGGGCGAAGTCCCCCGTAAGTTCATGAGAAGTAATAAGTGTACATAAACTTGTTATAAATAACATGAGCATGGCATTTTTACTGTTTTAACAACAAACTATCTGAATCTAACTCCACTTTAGCAAATGTAATTGTATAATTTTTTAATTAACAAGATAACAAAAACGATACAGATATGAAATCATAAAGAAATGTTTATTGAAAATAAATATGTAAACAGAAAGTTAAAAAAGGGCGGTAATTCCGTGCCACCTGCATCTGTGGAAAAGACAACAGCAAATAAACATCAATTATAATTCACCATATTATAATATACATGAAAATGAGCACAAGTTTTTTATGCAGAGATCTCGTCCACTTTCCTCAGTGACCAAGAGTTTTTAACAAATCGCACAACGAACTGCACGAGTATTTCCGAATAATATTGATTTTTGTCAAAACATATAAAAACTATTCCAGTTGTCGTTCTTTGACTAGTCCTTATTTATGTGACGTTATAAGTCATAAGTTTATTGATTCACCAAGCAAGGGCCCACAGGGGGCATATGCATATACAATATGAGCATTTATTACAATTGTTTTATTAAACAACCTTATTAATAAAAAAAACTGCTGAGATGTGCTAATCTGGGTCACGGGTCACTGTAATCTGGCGGCTGTATCGAGAAACAGATACGGTGTTGAACAAACTGTTGATAACTCATAAAATATTGATAAATGCTATAAAATTTTATGTTTGTCTTCAAGAAATATGATAGACAAAACATGTGTGAAGTTTTATGACGAAATATCACCGATTTCTATGTAAATTTACGAGTTGAAGTTGCGGCTGTATCGAGAAACAGATACGGTGTTGAAAAAACTGTTGATACTCATACAATATTGATAAATGCAATAAAATTGTATGTTTGTCTTCAAGAAATATGATAGACAAAACCATGTATGAAGTTTTATGACGAAATATCTCCGATTTCTATGTAAATTTACGAGTTGAAGTGGGGAAACACCCACAGGTATTGATTTGAGTTTGGACGGCGACTTTCTCACAGGTAGTTTTAGCGATGTATTTTTATCTTGGACAAGAATAATGAGCGTCCTGATTGGATGACCAATTAAAAACACACTGACACCGCATGGTAAAAAGATGCATGTAAAAGAAATCTATGTTATATTTATTCATTTGTTTGATTCTGGAATATTGTTGATCGTTGATTTAAACAAGAAAAAAAGGGGGGGGGGTGAATTTTATTAGTGGATTTTACAGTTAAATAAATGTTATGTTTCGACAGTTTAAAGAGAAAAATAACAAAATGTTGCGACTAAAGCTTAAATCAGCGTTAAAAATTGAAAAAATATCAGTGGTTTTGTAAATGAGATTTATTTTAAATAGTAAATCTGAATTTATTATTTATTAATTTATTATTAATGATACAATTTTATATCCCTTGGGAGGGGGAGGGGGAGGGGGCTATGATGAAAAGTTGAAATAAAAACACAGGACCGGACTTTAAGCAAAAATAATAATCCAGGATTAGTAACATAACAAAAAAGATGGAAAAAACAAACAAACAAAAAACAGCACTAATGTTTTCACCACTAGTTCAGAGCCATAGTCATAGGTGTGTATTGATCCCTCTAACAATTGAGGAGGGAAAAAAATGTATCTTAAAATAAAGAAATAGTATGACATACACCACATCCTTTATATCAACGATGAAAACAGTAAATATGGAGCCTAGGAAGAAAGAAGATTATGGCGAGAGTGAGAAATGCTACTGATAATAATGGATATCCGTTAAAATCAATTGGAGGATTGCTTAGAGGTGATCTACTTCAAAAGAAGAACCGCGGGAGCAAAAAGCAAGTCTCCAATAAATACTAAAATAGTGACCTTGAAATGAGCACAAAACTCCCAGTCATATTTCAGAAACAGAAATTTGAGAGAATTTGGGAAAACTGCAAAAATTATAAATGCAAAACAAGGTGAGCTGAAAGATAGTTAAGAAGGAAGATGCAAAAATCCAACTCCTCTTAGAATTCTCAGGGGTTTGAACGGGGGTAGAATGACCACAAAGTTGCCCTTAATATTTAAAAAATAAAAACAATTGAAAGAATATGACAACCCAGGAAAATGAAGATTTGAACAGAAAGATTTGCTTGAGATCGACAATACTTTGCATAAATTAGACAGCGCCTAAACCCACACTATGAAGACAATACTTTACCTAAATTGGACAGCGCCTAAACCCAAACTATGATGACAATACTTTACCTAAATTGGACAGCGCCTAAACCCAAACTATGAAGACAATACTTTACCTAAATTGGACAGCGCCTAAACCCAAACTATGAAGACAATACTTTACCTAAATTGGACAGCGCCTAAACCCAAACTATGAAGACAATACTTTACCTAAATTGGACAGCGCCTAAACCCAAACTATGAAGACAATACTTTACCTAAATTGGACAGCGCCTAAACCCAAACTATGAAGACAATACTTTACCTAAATTGGACAACGCCTGAACCCACAATGAAAAACTACAATGATTTCTAAGTGAAGACCGCCGTTTATCAAATACTATGAAACGTAAATAACAAGGGCGCCATGTATATGTTCCAAAACTTTTTTTTACTTTCATTTTATGTTTTGATTGTATTATATTTTGTTTTGTATTTATAACAATTCAAATGATTTAAATATGGGAATAAATATTTGAATTGAACTGATCGAATTATTACATACTGTAGATAAGTAAATAAAATGTTTATAAATACAGCTGAAAATTAATTATAAAAACAGATACACAGATTTGTTGATATTAAGTATTTATTTCTCCGATCATTCTATATTGTGTGGGTAGATTGTAACTGTCTTGAAATAAACTTGTTAGAATTATGGTGATTAACGCCACCTTCAACAATGTTTCAGTTATATCGTGGCGGTAATTTTTACTGGTGGATGAAACCGGATCGGAGTACCCAGAGAAAACCACCGACATGCCACAAGTCACTGACAAACTTTATATCATAATGTTGTATCGAGTATACCTCGACATGAGCGGGATTCGAGCTTACAACGTTATTGGTGATAGGCATTGATTGCATTGGTAGTTGTATATCCCCGATCAAACATACGTAAATGTAATTAGATAATTTATTAACAACATTCCTTAATTCATATTTTGGTAACCGCATCGGCGGGGTAATGGTTAGCGTGTTCGCCTCCAGTGCGGTAGATAGTGGGTTCGAGCTCCGATCGGGTCAAATCAATGACTATAAAATTGATATATGTTGAAAGATCAAAGACTGGTTGGCTCAGAATCAGGATAATATGTCCGAGTGGGGCGACATGTCTATCCGCAGACTGTTGTTTCAGTGAGCTAGCACTATACAAATCCAACTAAGCGCATTGGTCTAGTACAAAGCAGTCCTCATTATCACCTCATTGAAAATCAACTTGTTCTCGCCATGATATAGCTGAAAAATTGCCGAGTTGGCTTTAAGCAACAATCAATCACTCACTCACTCTGAATCCGTGCCTAATGGAGTATGTCATTCAAAAATAAAAATACTGACGGTATGTGTATACATACAAGTCTGGTCTCATTAGCATATTACAATCAAGATTCGAGATATGCTGAAGGTATACTATTACTGGAAAGAAATACGAGGTTACATCAGTATATTACATGTAAAGACAACTGACTCGAAATTGGTCTGCATACATGTAATTATGAAAGCATATTCAAGAGTATGTTGACATAGATTTCAAATCACACAAAACACTTAGATAAATCCTGTCACTGTCCAAACATTAAAAGGGTGTGAAATGTGCTTTTTACAAAAATGCATACATGTACTTCCTTAATTTTATACTAGTATGGAATGCCAGATTTTTACTATATTACTCATCAAACCTAATTTTTATTGACCAACACTATACCCTTATGTAATCATAAATCAAAGCTAGATTATGGTCTTTGATTTGATTTAAATTTGTTTATATTGGTATTAACTTTATAATATATGATAGCTAACTGTATACACATGAAACTAATGGGAAGACATACAGGTGACTATATATACTTGTATATATCACCGGATATTAATAACATCACGGTGTTAGTGGACAGACGTTATGTCACCGTTTTTATATAACCGTCAACCCATTAAAAAATAATCCAGACTGTAACATGGGAATCAGTCCATCTCAGAATACGGTAGCACCAATACATCAAGTGGGCAAAGGAAGTGGCAGCGCGTTATTAGATACTGATATTCAAGACTATATGACACCAGAGGAAATGAAAGAAGCCGATCTCAGAGCATTACAGGTTAGTTGTACCTTATAAAATAATACGTTGCCTTAACATGATAAACAGGCTCAACGGGCGACATCGCTGCTCTTTATACCTGTACAAGAATTCTCATTTTTCTGTACGATCTATGAACATAAAGATGGCTTCATTGACCAGTATATCACATATTGCGTTTAGTCGATGGCTTTCGTCAGTCGATTAGCAAATATCATAATTTACCAATAAAGCAAATCATGCTTAGGTCTACATGGTGGATTACGGGAGTCCATTCGCAGAGGATCATGTCCAGAGGAAGTGAAGAAACAAGCATACACACGCACCTGTCAGACCTCACCTTGAGTATGTCAGCAATGCTTTGGGCCCGTGCCAATAAAACATAAATATCACATTGAATTCGTCTGGAAACGTGCAGCATGCTTCGACAAAAACAATTACTCAAGAAACTGAGTACCGTGACAACATTGCTAGAACAATTGGAACATATTATTATTACCAATCCAGCAAAAACATCATGACTCCAACATCAAAGAATATGTTTACAATAAGAGCCTCTTCTTATGCACGATCTGAAACTGAAACCATTTACTACACGAGCTGTTGGATATCGAGAGCAACAAGGAATTAAATCCCACAGTCACAAAGCTCCTTCGTGGTTGTTAAACACATGATATATAAGCAAAATTATCATTGTTTTAAAACACACTAAATATGCACTCGTCATATTTGTAAATTGGACTTCCAGTAATAAATTTATGTTGCGGTGTGGGTGGATGTCATAAACAAATGTGTACGTGTGTTGATGAGTATATGACATTTTTTTAAAGCCCCATATGCGTGGATGTAAATGTTCATGTCATTAGCGCAACAGTCTGTTGCATAAAATATATAATAGGGTCGTAAATTTTCCACTTCAGTATATCAATGGGTGATAATTTTTAAGCTAAGATACGAGTCATATTGCTACAAGCTCATATAACTTATTTATTGCCAAGACAAATTCTTCTATAATTGTCATAATTTAACATGATAAGGTGCAAAATTTATATATGCGTGCATATTTTGATTGATTGATTGATTGGTGCTTACCGCCAACTTTAGCAGTATTTCAGCTATATCGTGGCGTAATTTTGTTTATTAACT
The DNA here is from genome assembly GCA_963680875.1 of Bathymodiolus brooksi. Taxonomy (NCBI): domain Eukaryota; kingdom Metazoa; phylum Mollusca; class Bivalvia; order Mytilida; family Modiolidae; genus Bathymodiolus; species Bathymodiolus brooksi. The sequence continues at coordinate 30,491,988 of OY804581.1, read as the reverse complement.
TAGACACCTACCCTTTTATTTTTTTTTGCATATGTTGAATTTAAGTACCTGCAGGGGCGGATCCAGGATTTCAAGTTAGGGGGGGGCGCAAAAAAAGCAGATTTTAGAATCTCCCTCCTACCCCTAACCTCCAATTCTAAAAATAAAACCGTGGTGAGCAAACTACATTGTATGTCAAATTTGTAGTTTAAGTTTCACTTCAATCCATTGAGTGGTTATTTAGGAGTTGCGGGTTGCAGAATCATCCTCCTACCCCCTCCACCCGGCCTTCAATGAAAAATCTAAAAACCATTGTGCACAACTACAATGTATTTCAAGTACATTATATAGTTTAACGTCAATCAATTGCGTGGTTACAGTCAGGGGAGTTGCGGATTGCAGAAATCTTACAGACGGACGGACGGACATCAAGTGTTTTGAGCAACGGGCGTAAAAACCTCATTACACTAAAAGATCAAACAAAAAAAATGTATCAAAGTTCTCGAGAAATATGCTTACGGAAATCAGGTGTGAGATTTGCATAAACCATTTTGTCGAGATTATTTTCACACTTTCATGTGCAGTTGTAGATATTAATTTATTACAAATAAATTGTAGTCACAATTTTTTGTTAAAAATGTGTAAAAAAATTGTACATCCATCCATTGGTAGATACAAATAATATAAACGTACCCGGACAAAGGATTTGTTCACACTTTCTTCTGCAGATACCTCGGGCAGATGCAGAGATTGTTACAAATAAATTGCCGCTAATTTTTTTTTTTTTATTAATATGTTACTTTTGTATTTTAATGTACAATATACCAACGCGTATTTTTACTGATCTTTACTTGAAAAGTAAAAGGCAACATTTTCGGGTATTTGTATACAAATCAAACTTATATTTTTTTTTTCATATGAAATTGCAGAATTTCGAATTCAAGAACTATTTGAACCATTATTTAAAGAGAAGTAACCATTTTCTTGGGGCACTCAAGTTTCTACACACTGTCTCAGTTTCATCATCTGATTCTCTCGTTATAGGTTTTCGTTGTATGTTTTATAAATGAGATCAATTGTTAAATTAATTATTCGAAGTATTGATTGAATTTACTTTGTAGTTTACCTTTGACTTTTCTCGTCTCGTCGAGGAATCAGAAATGTATCCAATCTTGCTTGTTTTCTTGGCCTAGAATTTTCGTCCATTTTATAATTTCTAAATAGCACGTGTACATTTAGTTGTAAAATTGACTGCAGAAATAATGTTTAATTAGCGTGAGAAAATAGTTGATGTCTGGTACCTCGGAACCAATCAGAATGGAATAATCTTTGAACTACTGACGGCGAATACATATATGAATCAGCGAACACATCCAACGTGTATTTACAATGTGTAAGAATATTTTACTACAGGTCACGAGTTAACCATTCATGAAAAAGTTATTTATTGAACTGCTTAATTAACGTTGTATAACATATGCTTTGCGAATTTTAGGGGGGGGGGGGGGGGCGCACGCCCCGCACGCCCCCCTCTAAATCCGCCACTGACCTGGGTATAATATATGAATCGGTCACCAATACCTGAATAATATACGAATGGGTATAGTTTTCATGGGAAGGTATATGAAACTTTTCAAACTTCAGCGGCACCACCATACTCGCGAAAACGCATTTTTGCAAAAGTCACATGTCAGGGTGTTTTTTTCTAGAATAACGTGAACACAATGGGAAAAGTTTCAGCCAACGGATTAACTTTCGCATATTTTGAAATCCAATTAGATCCTGTTCTTCTGTTTCGGTGTCGTTTCTGTGCTCGCCGAATTGTTAGGGTTTAGTGTTTAACGCCACCTTCAACAATATTTCAGTTATATCTTGGCGGTCAGTTTTATTGGTTGAGGAAACTGGAGTATCCGAGAAAACCACCGACCTGCCATAAGTCACTGACAAACTTTATAATATAATGTTGTATTGAGTACGCCTCTCAACGAGCGAGATTGGAACTGCAACCTTAGTGATGACAGCCACCGCACAAATAGTTGTAAAATCTAACTACAATACGATCACAACGACACCGCTCACTGAATGAGGGAATGTAACTGTGAAATAGTTTGTTATCATTATAATAGAATATTCAATATACGTGTGTATATATATACATATATTATTAATGTTAATTTTAGGTATACATGTATATCATTAAATACGATGATTTTGTACCAGTTAATTGGTGTGCAAACTTGACAGCATCACTCACAAACGCAATACAATAATATTAATATAGGGTAACAGCTACATGTATTGCTGCCTGGTTTTTTCTCATCCTGTAAAGCTATGTTATTAACACCTTATTAATGTTGATAGTCTTAGAAAGGAATGCAATCTGCCTATCACCAGAAAGGTTTGTGAAGTTGACTGCCTTCATCCATCAATAAAATTGACTGAAATATTGTTGAAAATGATATTAAATGCCCACAAACCTAACCTCCATCTTAATGTAGATCTGACAAGTTCTGTTTTTTAGACAAAAAATGCAAATAAATTTAGAAAATGCTAATTTCAGATTAATGCACACAAAATTTAGAAGTCATGTTTGTTATTTGTTTTGTGGAGCTTTTGTCAGAATAAATGTCTTGTAATATATGCCAGTAGAATGGCAAGGAAGATATTGCCATATAGTATATTGAAATTATTTATAATACAGGTAAATGAGCATCCAATATCTATAGAGCAATTAACTACAAACCTATCTAAAGATTCAAAGAATGACATGTCTAGTATCAGGTCATTTTTCAAGTGGATATGTGACAATATCAGGTATTTATTCTTTTTTTCAAGTGGATATATGACAATATCAGGTATTTATTCTTTTTTTCAAGTGGATATATGACAATATCAGGTATTTATTCTATTTTTCAAGTGGATATGTGACAATATCAGGTATTTATTCTATATTTCAAGTTAATCAATGTTAGAGAACACCAAAGGGGCAATCCAGAGAGATACTGACAACATTCGGCACACAAAACATAGTATGAAGTCAAAAAATAGCACAAAAACACAACACAGACAGCTAAAAATATGAGCAACACAGACCCACCAAAAACCGGAGGTGAACCCAGATGCAAGAGATGCACTGGAATGTTAAACACAATAATCATTAGAAACCGCCAAAAAAAAAGGACATAATAAATATTTAAAATGTACCGACAAACAAAAGAAACACACTACTTTAGTGTCTACATTTTCAGGAAGGAACATTTTAAAAATAATCTAAATATCTTTGTGTTCAAATGGATCATGTGGCAAAAAAGCATCAATGCAGTTATTTTATTTATTAACATGACTTCACAAAAAAGACAACAGTAATTCAATTTTTGGTTGATAGAAGTGGAATTTTCAGTTAAAAAAAGAATGTTTCTATAGGATACAGAGATGCCTCACTTCTATAGCACAAAAACACAGGCACTTGTTTCTGGTAAAAAAAAATATACCCAGATACTAATAATACCATTAGTATCTGGGTATATTTTTTTTTTACCAGAAACAAGTGCCATTAGTATCTGGGTATATTTTTTTTTACCGGAAACAAGTGCCTGTGCACAAAAACCACAAAATGCCTTTTTTAATCAAGGGACATAATAACCAAATTCAAATTTGACCTTGTATTTAGGTCAAAATCTAGTCCTACAAATTAAGACTCTGTATCTTTACAATCATTTACTTTTAACGTTTCTTTATTTGTGAGAAATGCAACAAGTGCCTGGATGTTTAAGATATGTAAGCAACAATCTGAAAGTTCAACAAAAATATGTTGTTTTAATAGATATGACCCTAAAAGCAACTGCACAGATGTAACGACTATACTGAGTACTAAAAGATGTTCTTCAGAAGGATATGCTTGTTTTTTTGAGAGGATGTGTAGGTAAGTAATCAAATAATCAATACAAGTCAGTAATCAAGTAATCAATACATATATAATTAAAATAAGAGTTTAAAGTAAAAAATTTTGCATTAAAGTCGAAGGCAATGATTATTTTACTTTGAAATATCCAAACATGTATTAGAGGTTAACTTTGGGAAAAGGAAAAAAAATGGCCTTATGAGAAAGGTGGCCTCTTAAAAGTTAAATTCATATGAAATTTTCTATGACAGGACAAACTAGAGGCTCAGCACTGAGCTGAGCCTGTGTCGCTCACCTTTCATTCTGCTTTGAGGAAACTTAATACAGAACCTTCCATAGGTGCTTCCCACCAAATATCGCTTCATTTTGGCAAAGCAGTTTCAGAGAAGATTTTTAGAAATCGACCAATTTAAAACAAGAATTGCCTGTGGCGGCCATGTTTGTTAATGGATCAAAACGAAATGAGCAATCTCTATAGAGGACCTTCCATAGATGCTTCTTACCAAGTTTCATATCATTTGACCAAGCAGTTCCCGAGGAAAAAGCTGTTTTAGAAATCGACCAATTAGAAACAAGAATTGCCTATGGCAGCCATATTTGTTAATGGATCAGAACGAAATGAGCAATGTTTATAGAGGACCTCCCATAGATACATCCTACCAAGTTTCGGTTCATTTGGCAAAGCGGTCTCAGAGAAGATTTTTAGAAATCAACCAATCAGAAACAAGAATTTTCTGTGGCGGCCATGTTTGTTAACAGATCGAGACGAAATGAGCAATCGTAGCAGAGGACTTTCCATAGATGCTTCCTACCAAGTTTCGGTTCATTTGGTCAAACAGTTTCAGAGAAGGATCTAAAAAATCAGCCAATCAGAAACAAGAATCGCCTGTGGCGGCCATGTTTGTTAACGGATCGGGACGGAATGAGTATTCTATATAGAGGACCTTCCATAGATGCTTCCTACCAAGTTTCGGATCATTTGGCCAAGCGGTTTCAGAAGAGAAGATTTTTAGAAATCGACCAATCAGAAACAAGAATTGCCTATGGCGGCCATGCTTGTCAATGGATCGGGACGAAATGAGCACTCTTAATAGAGGACCACCCATAGATGCTTCCTACCAAGTTTCAGTTCATTTGGCCAAGCGGTTTCAGAGGTGAAGAATTTAAAAAATCAGCCAATCAGAAACAAGAGTCGCCTGTGGCGGCCATGTTTGTTAACGGATCGGGACGAAATGAGCAATCTTTATAGAGGACCTTCCATAGATGCTTCCTACCAAGTTTCGGTTCATTTCGCCAAGCGGTTTCAGAGGAGATTTTTTAAAAATCAGCAATATCTGTATAGAGATAACTGCATTTTGAATACAGATATCTATTTTTAAACAAGAGTTATCTTTCTTTTAACAGAGGAGAATTTTTTTTAGAAATCAACCAATCAGAAACAAGAATTGCCTGTGGCGGCCATGTTTGTCAACCGATCGGGACAAAATGAGCATTCTTTATAGAGAACCTTCCATAGATGCTTCTTACCAAGTTTCGGTTCATTTGGCCAAGCGGTTTCAGAGAAGATTTTTAGAAATCGACCAATCAGAAACAAGAATTGCCTGTGGCAGCCATGTTTATTAATGAATCGGGACGAAATGAGCAATCTTTATAGAGGACCTTCAAAGGATGCTCCCTACCAAGTTTCGATTCATTTGGCCAAGCGGTTTTAGAGGAGAAGATTTTTCTAGAAATCAACCAATCAGAAACAAGAATGGCCTGTGGCAGCCATGTTTGTTGATGGATCAAGACAAAATGAGCAATCTTTAGAGAGGACCTTCCATAGATGCTTCCTACCAAGTTTCACTTCATTTGGCCGAGCGGTTTCAGAGGAGAAGATTAAAATGTGAAAAGTTAACGGACGACAGACGCCCAGTGATGGCAAAAGCTCACATTGCCTTTGGCAAGGTGAGCTAAAAAAGGTAATACAGATGACTGCTTAATAGAGGTGACTGTATGGACAGATTTGACTGTGTATTTCTGCTACCCAGCATATCCTGGAAAGCTATTACAAGACAAAATTTTACTTCAAGCCATCCAAGGAAATGACTTGTCTTTGTTCAAGATGACAAACTGCTTTGAAGGTGTAATGGTTTGCATGCTCGCCCCGTGTGGTAGATCGTGAGTTTGAGCCCAGATCGGGTCAAACCAAAAACTATAAAGTTGGTATTTATTGCTTCTCGCAGCAATAAAGAGTAAAACAAAGTCTTGAAATCAGATAATGTGTCGAAATGACATGTCTACCCGCAGACTGTTGTTTCAGTGAGCTAACAAAATCCAACTCAGCATGTTGGTCTAGTACAAAGTGGACATTATCATTATCTCATCATCATGTAACTTGTTCTCACCAAGGAATTGCTCATTAGGTGTTAAACAATCACTCACTCACTCTTTCATTCAAAGTTTTTACAGTAGTTCAGTCATATTGGTGATGGCCATTGAAGACTACTAAACATACTGAAAAACTTTAGCATATATAAAAGTTGTATCAAGTATACTTCGCTTATGGGCCAGAATCAAACTCACAATGTTAGTGGTGATAGGTATTGATAGAAGTAAACAAAATATTTTTGGACTATGATCTACAGACATTTATATTATGAACATGATGAGGCAGATATCTGTTTTCATCTATGCTAGTTAATTCTGATTTTGACATTTCAAAGACATAAATTTTTCATCTATCTTTGTAGATTAAGGAATATATTTGCAATCAGATTAAACAGTCGTATCAAGAATTACAGTTTTGTCTTGAACTATGCAAATTTAGAAGATAAGACACATCTACATGTTTGGAATGCTGTATTAATAGATAAAAAATTCCACTATGTTGACTGCTCATGGGGTGCATCTATTGTAAATGGACATGGCTATTGTGATAGTGATAGCGAAGATAAAGAACACTTCTTTTTTATGTCTCCTAAAATTGTTGGTGATTATTGTTGAATTTTTTCATATCTATTACATTCAATTAAAAACATATCTTTTATCATAAGAGAAAGTTGGTAATAGAAAACACTGTACATTCATTCATGTACATCTTAGATTTAGTCAATTCAGTAGATTTTTAGAAACTTCATAACTTCAAATGATAAACCAGAAGACAACAAAATAAAAACATATATAAAGTTTATTTCTAAAAAAACAACTACAAGCTAAAAATAAAGATCAACAATTACTAAAATAACTGAATATTATGCAATCAAAATGATTAAATATAAGTTTTACTTGGAACATAAACATAAAAAAACATTGCATGCATTATTTCATAATTCACATGGAATGTAAAAAATCAATGATATTATATAAATATATTTTATTTTTAATGTAGCAAGCAGTACACTTATCAATACAGAAGTAAATATGATTATTGATCACACTTCTATAGGATTAGGGTTATGGTGTTTAACACCACATTCAACAATATTTCAGTTTTATCATCACACACACTTCTATAACATGTCATAAACATAATGTTAAAATATTCCATAATTAATACTGGGATAAAATATAGCATGATATATATATATATATATAAACGTCCGAAAAAGTAGCCAACGTATGAACCTACGAGATGTCGGATCGGAAACAAGTGTTAACGATACTGTGCAAACAAACAAAAATGATAAATAAACGTCTAAAATGTCAGCACAACGATATAAAAAAAAGATGTCAAAATCGTGACGTCCTTGAATAATATAAAGTATAAAGTTCAAGATTATGATTTTTAGTAATTTACGTCACGATAACTGATGGTCACGTGACAATTTTTCAAATCAGATTACAGACGTTGATGAAGCTTGTCGGTCAAGCGAAATATCCGTCGATTTAATTATAATTATAGTCTTTTTGTAGACTTATAGTTATTTTTGTTACATTTTAACATCTTTTTTTGTTATCGTTGTGCTAACATTTTAGACGTTTATATATATATACGTCTGAAAATTAAACCAAACAGTGTTAGAATTAGATTTTAGAGCTGTCAAATTTTTGTTCTTCCCTCGACGGGATTTGAACCCACACCATTGTTACACTGCAGTACCATTCGCTTAGCCTTACGTCCAGCGCCCTAGACCACTCGACTACATCCACTCCCTAAAAAAGGAGCTTCAATAGTCGTAGTGTTACCTTGTTTCGTAAGGCAAATCTAGGGATAGGCGTAAGACATGTGTATAAGTACATATATACTTAATATTATAATTTGACAGCAATCTAACTCAGCAATTTTTAATATATTGGATAGGATAATGAAGAATTATTCACTATACAGTCACAGGAAATAAAGTATATTATACAAACGTCTAGAAGCAAGTGACAACCATACCATTGATACACTGCAGAACCATTCGCTTAGCCTTACGTCCAGCGCCCTAGACCACTCAACCACATCCACTCCCTATATATATTATATGTTATTCAGCTATCAGACAGGGTATATAATGTGACATTCCCGGCTAAGGATCTATATTCCCTGAGGCACAGCCGAAGGGAATATACATCATAAGCCGGGAATGTCACATTATATACCCTGTCCGATAGCTGAATAACAGATATATTACGGATTTAACCATTGTTTTTTTTAAATACAACATCCAACTGTATTAAATAAATTTGACTCTTTTATTTTCATTTTTCGTATCTCTAGATGTCCGTTTCCGTACCTTTGACGTCATTCTTCAACGACGTCAAAATATGTGTCGCGTCATATTTCATGTATGGGGTGTCTCATGAAGGAAAATACTGTACTAAATTTCTAAATCAATACAGTTTCATATGTAGTAAATTTTATAAACTTTATAAATATAACATTAATATATCACATAACAAAACACCGGGTTTGCGAAACAGATTCAATAATTTAAATGTTAACAACATGTAAATAAAACCTTGGTGTGGCCCCATGACGTCGAAAGTTTTCAAGGCTCAACGTTTTGTTTACTTGTTATGGTACAGCCGTGGAACATAGGAATTTGCTGGATCGATCAGGTATTTGTGACGGAATTAACCGTTGTAATATTTTTTTGTTCATGCAGCCGTTTTGAGTATAAAAACAGCATTTAATTTGGTAAAAATACATTTATTATTCCGTATTATACCATTGATTCAGTGAAGCGTAATGTTTTAATCGTTGTTGGGGACTGAAATATATACCCCGTCTGTTTTCCGAATATATGCTGACATTCAGGGTTGAAGTACCAATGAAAATATGTGTAACAAACTAAATTCATAATATATGCTGACATTCAGGGCTGAAGAACCAATGAAAATATGTGTAACAAACTAAATTCGTAATATATATATATATATTATATATATAAACGTCTGAACCTACGAGATGTCGGATCATAAACAAGTGTTAACGATACTGTGCAAACAAACAAAAATGATAAATAAATTGTTGTGCTAACATTTTAGACCTTAATATTATATATATATATATATATATATGAAAGACTCAGAAATATGTCCGGTTCCACAAACATGCCCAATTATATTATGCCGTCAGATTTCAACTTGAGAATCCAAAAACAAGCCCGATTCCATTGTGATGTCCTTCTCCCAAACATGTCCGATTCTGTCCCACAAACCTGCCTGATTTTACAAAGAAACAACATTATCCTCCCATCTTATGCATGTTTACAATTCTGTCCGTGTTTCAGTGTTATTACTATACTATAAAACCATAGATATAAGTGAGTGAAAAGTATAATATTTAGAGAAAACCAAATCGTGTATGGTTAGGGTTAGGGTTACAGGTTTTTCTGTATGTACGTGTCGTAAATGTGTTCCATTTGTGGCATACACCATTTTGGTTGCTAATACACATAAAAAAGACGAAACTATTAAAATGGTAAGAATATTACAGGGAAACATTATTTATGATCATTTGTTGTAATGCAGATGTGAATATTTCCGATAATGGAAAAGCCAACGTCCGGAATAGTCTCATCCATATATTGAACTGCTGTATATTTTGTTGTTATATTATGATGTGGTGGACGTTTTCCCTCCAACCAAATCAGAAACGTTTGTGGGAAGATGACATAATCGGACATGTTTGGGGAATCGGACACGTTTGTGAGTCCTACATATATATAAAAGAAAATATACATAAAAACTTAAGAGGAGACAAACTCATTGTAAATAATTCATGATAAAATATTACTCTAGCATTCAAAATAACAAATATAAATGTACATTGAAAACATGAAACTGAGATCCAACAAATGAGAAACTGAAAGAGCCTTTCATCAACATTAAAGTTCCTGTTTTTTAATCAACTTTTGAATTGGAAACTGTATCACACAGAACATTTTTCTTTTTACTATTCTTAATTTTGTAATGTCATCCTGCAAATATGTTTTTTTTTTTAAATTAGTGAAATAATAAATGATAAACTGTGTATAATGCAAAATACAAAAAAGCAAACTTTCACATTCTGAATTTTGACCCCAGGACAAGATAAGAAATAAATTCAGCATCCACAAAAATGAGATTTTTTTGGGGTCTTGTGTTATAGACCAATTTAATTTCGGATCCACACGAAAAATGAAAAAATTGTAAGAAGCCATCCAATGACTATTCAGTTCTTTACAGGTATGGATTTTTCCATTGGAATGGTCCTATGCTAAAACTATGTTGCTGACATCTTTGATTTCCGACAGACACTGATAAAACAAAAATTACAGGACACTCCAGTGATTTATTCATGCATAGGTTTTTTACAATTTGTTTCAATAATTTGTTTATTTTACCATGACTTTAAAAAAGAAAAAGTCTGCAAATTAAAGATGAAAGCATATTGCTTCATGAATGAAAATCACAGGGTGGTAAAAATCTACTTAAGCTGTCACTATAATGCTTCCAAAAATTGTAACTGTATCGGTGGTGTAATGGTTAGAGTGTGGTAGATCATGGGTTGCTGCTTCTCTGCCAAGTACGTAGCAAAGACTGATCGACTCGGAGACAATGTGTCAGAGTGAAGCAACATGTCTACCAGCGAACTGTTATTTCAGTGAGCTAGCACCATAAACATCCATTTAAGTGTGTTGGTCTAGTACAAAGGGGACAACATTATACAATTAATGACTTTGAATGAGGTTAATACCACGATTTATCAACCCCAGAGATCTGATTATCACCGAGCCATCATTTATCAACCCCAGAGATCTGATTATCACCTCGGCCATTAACTGAAATCCAAAGTCATCAATTGTTTTATTATATGAGTAAATCCGAAGTTAGTGATATTTTTTTTTTTTTCACTGAAATAGTCATCACAAAAAAAAAATAAAATATGCAGTTCCCCAAAGTAATACTTGAGCGAGCCTCTTATCCACCTGTGACTTTCACCGGAAGATGAATAAAATTCAAAACAAACAAAATGTTGCGAAAAGGAAAACAACGTGGGGTAGACATAAAACAAGAAGATGTAATACAAGCTGTTGTTAGGAAAATGCTGATTAGATAGCAAAACCACTTCTTTTAGATATCGACCAATCAGAGAATACATTTTCAAAATAAGCAACTTGGACTTTCCCTGTTACTATTTTTGGGTACACGCTAGTGTTCAAAAGTAATGTTAACCTCGCGTGCACTTTTGAGCGATGATAATCACATTTTGAAATGGAGAGTGAAGTAGTGTTTTGTCCAATCAGAATCTAGGATATTTATAGTCATATAATAACATCATTTCATTGAAAATAAGCTTGTTCTCGCGACGCTATAGCTTAAAAAATTGCTCATTTCACATTAAACAACAATCACTCTCTCATTCACTCCAAAAACTGTTGATCTATTGGAAGCTACAAAAATGCTAAAAATGAAATAAAACAAATGAGAAAATGTACATAAAACATGATAGCAGGAGACAAATTCATTGTAAATAATTGTGTAATAAAATTATTATTGAACAGATAAACATGATTTGCTGAGCAAAAAGACATAAGACATACATAAATAAATAACATAATAACTCAAAACAAATATCAGATTCTATATAGTCCAACACAGGTCATTAATGATCAGATTTTTACCTCTAAGAGGTTATGACCTGATTTTTTTTTTTTTTTTTACCTTTAATAGGTTATGACCTCATTTTTACCTCTAATAGGTTATTATGTATAGGTATGTTATACAAGTTTTTGTAAACATAAAAAGCCTGATTTTCATATTTAACAATTCATTATACATGTACATGTAATTAATTTTTTTACAATATACCAGAACATAGGTCATCTGTTAAATACCCCCACAAAAATTACACTTTTCTTAATATTCTATTGATAATTTGATAAAAAAAAATTGTAAAAATAAATAGTCTGATTTTCATAATTAATTCTACACAATACTTGAGACTTCTGTTTAAAAAAACCAAATAAATGACACTTTTCTGAATATTCTAATGTTAATTTGATAAGTTTTTGTAAATATAAAAAGACTGATTTTCATAATTAACAATTCATTATAATTAATTCTACACTATACTTGGGACTTCTGTTTTAAAAAAATGAAATAAATGACACTTTTCTGAATATTTCAATGTTAATTTGTAATAACTATCTAAATTTGTAGGCATAATCTAGAAATATCATACAAATATATATGTCCATCAAAGGTGTTCCAACCCAACTTTGGGGGTGTGTAAAATTTAGCAAAATAGTTCATTTAGTAAACTTCACATCAGTTTCCATGGCAAACATTTTGAGATGGTGAAAGCATCAGCAGACATAAATAAAATGGCAAGTGGTTCAGCATTCTGAAAAATATCAATATGTCAATGAGAAGTTGTGGCCACCATACACAATGACAGGTGCAACTATCAGATATCGAGAAGAATGATATAGAGATCTAAGGATCTCCATAGACAGTATGGCTAAAATGTCTTCAAATTTACAGTTAAGCATGAGTCTAACAATAAATATGTTGAACCACATCAGAGGGGTAATAGTTAGCATGTTTGCCTTGAGTGGGTCGATAGTGGGTTTAAGCCCTAGTAAGTTCAAACCAAAGACTATAAAATTAGTATTTGCTGCTTCTCCACTAAGAAGGTAGCACTAAGGAGTAAGAGCATAGACTGGTTAGCTTTGAATCAGGATCATGTGTGCGAGTGGAACGACATGTTTACCCACAGACTGTTGTTATAAAAATTCAAATTAGTGTGATGGTCTGGCACATCATCTCATCAAATGTAACCTGTTCACCCTATGATATAGCTGAACTATTGGTATTAAACAACAATCACTAAATATGACCAAGTCAGTGTCAAAGACAAGTCAGTGTCAAAGACAAGTCAGTGTCAAAGACAAGTCAGTGTCAAAGACAAGTCAATGTCAAAGACAAGTCAGTGTCAAAGACAAGTCAGTGTCAAAGACAAGTCAGTGTCAAAGAGAAGTCAGTGTCAAAGACAAGTCAGTGTCAAAGACAAAATTTGTTGAACTGTAAAAGCTATAATGTAAGACTGCTTATTTTTTTATTACTTTTTTTAAAATTTTCTCTATATATTTTTTTATCACCATATCTTGAATTTGTTGTAAAAAAGTGACTTATAAGACAAGTGGTCTCTCTTGAAGACAATTTTGTAGTATTTTACTACCTCTATGCATTTGAAATCTGGCCCAATGAGAGGGATTGGATGGGGACAACTGTACAACTCGTTGTGATAAAGTTTGCAAGTGAATTAAGGCAGATCGATCGTTTTCTACATGTACTCTGATTACCCCCACCAATTAACCTAACTGAATATATTTTGTGAAAATGTTGTTAACCATAACCAAGATTCTTACTAATAATAAGCATCTTGAACTTTAGCAGCCTCCTGTACAATGACTCCTTGATTTCCAAATATCTTAACATTTGGTGACACTTCTTTCCATGTAACTCTGTTACTATCCTGAAAATAGATGGCAGCTTTTTAAGGATTTCATCTCGTATTAGAGTGTTACTAAATAAAAAAAAATCTACAACATCCATTGCGAGAAAAAGATGTCGTACTACTAACCAGAAATTTCATTTTTTGCTAAATTTTGATCAATAAAAGTGATTGTCACAATATAAATTAATATTGTTGAAAGTGGTGTTAAACATCCATTATCCTAACAATATTTTGCCAAAAAGAAAATCGAAAGAAAACAATAAGGTTAATATCACACTGAAAAACCATGTCTTTAAGAATATAATCACTCATTAGATAATTGACTAATTGCATACAGAAGGTATATACCATTATAATTTAAGATAAAACTTTCTGACTCAAAACAGGATCATAGTTCATTGAAAAACTGACCAATCATAATAGTGTTATGATTCTGGATAGAAAATAAAATAACTGAAAATTAATGAAAATAGCTGAAACGATCTACACCCCCTTTCAAAAAGGTCATTTTTGACCTGTTCTAAATAGTGTCCTGCAATTTCCGAATTTCTTTTTCACAGAAAAATAGCTGAAATCAGTTAAATGTAAAAATCCCTGCTAACATCACCTTGTATGGTGTAAGATCAGACAATCTTTCTTTCATCTTTGACTGTGCAATCATATGAAAAACAGTTAAATATCTTGATCAATCTGTCAACTGCTCTCAGCATGTGCTCAGATTTCATACTTTAAGATTTGGTAGACTCATTGCTGGTTGGTCAGTTGAAAATATGATCTCTGATGTTACCCAATGAAGAATGTCGTTAGATAATAGTGTACATTGACCAAAAAAAAATCATCATACAAACATCAAATATGATTAAATTGGAAGTTGAAAAGACTAATAATCCTTACTTCTGGTAATCTAACATCAAATGTATCTCCAGAATCATAGTGAAAATTCCAAACTTCAGCTTCTACCCAGGCATTGTCTGTGTTCCTTGGATCATCAATGTAACCTTTGTATAACATGGTAGCACTAAATCCAGTGGAATCTATTTCTGTCCTTAAACTTGTCTTAGAACTGGCACGAGATGTGATATTACTCAAAAGACAGGGTTGTGAGATGGATCTTGTAGGGAAACTTGCTGAAGTTCTCGGTCCAATATTTCCTATACTTCCTAAATTTGGTGCTGCAAACTGCGAAAAATACTGAACAAAAAAATATATGTATAAATCAGTTACATCCATACAAATAATAAATCTTTTTCCTTAATAATAATAACAAGAAAATAAGTGTGTACTCTTTTGTAATGTAATAGTTTTGGGTAGGTTTTGTTTTACAACCAAATTATGTCAAGAATATAACTAAAATACTACTTACTTGACATTAAATAACAATCCTTTGTTCAATCAATACAATAAAAAGTTTACATTCACTTTCTAAAGGGAAAAATAGAAGTTGGTTAAAAACATTAATACCACAAGACATCTGATACCTTGAGTTTTCTCAGAGATGTCAACTGACTGTAGGAATTTAAAAATTCCCATAAAGAACTCTGTAGATACTAATTTTCATTTCTTGAAGATGGCTATTGTAAACCAAATCGAATAAAGAGGAAATTTATGTTATTAAATTTGCAGGGGAGAAAATAATTGAGAAAAATAATAAATAGCTTTAATAATAATAATATGACTTTAATAACACTCCATAGGAAATTCTAATAAAATGGAAATATTACCTAAAAATTACAAGAGAATTAAATTCTCTTCAGCAAATTAAGTAATATATATTCCACAATTTTCCGAGTTAAACGGTTAAACAATCCAATGTGAAGCGTGAGATCATTTAACCGTTTAACTCTGAAAACCATGGTATAAATTATTTGTAACATGAAGCCATGCAATATCACATCTAGGTCATTGATTACTGCATGGCTTTCTGAGAGTAATAAAACTACAGCCCAGATTTAGTTTGTGCAATATCTTGTATCTGCGTGTATTATTTCATAGTTCTTAGCTGTGGCTTATATCCTGGTATATAAAACCATAAAAAGATCAAAGGAAAAGAATGCATTCATGTTACAAGTATTGGTAAACAATGTATCAGAGAACCATGACTAAGTTATAAGTCTAAATTATCTAAATATTTTCTCTCAACCTATCTCCATGTTCATCCAACTGGTCTTTATACCTGTATAAGGTCTCCCTGATCCATGTTTGGTTTTACTTCAAATTCAGCCTCGTCTAACACACCTTTCACAAATGATTCAACCAGTGTACTGTAAGGTGAAATCAAACCATGAAGTGCTCCCTGAAACAATGTACATATGATGACACATGAAAAACTGAAGAAAACATATTGGGCCTTATTATATTTAAAATGTAAAACTACAATTTGCATATATCTGTCAAATTCAAAATATAGCACTTCAAATACCATAAATTTGAAGAAGAAAAATGGAGTAATGTGTCCTTAGGGACACAGATGCCCCTGCTTCCAGCTAAAGTAGATAGGGGCATAATTCCAGAATGGAATAAGAAGTAAAAACAGAAATCAAATTTGGCCTTCCTTTTATGATCCCTGACATTGTGTAAGATTTCAATTGATTTGTCTATATAGAACTTAAGTTACTGAGCAGACCAAATGTGTAATGTACGGACATGGGTAAAACTTATTATTATACCTTACATTATATATTATATATAAAATAAAAGTGATGTTTTTTACAAAATTGATACCACAAGGAAACATCACTGTTGTTCACCAGTCGACAAATGTTATGTTCCATGTCTGTCCAGAAATGTATCCGTTTTTGCATTCCGGAATTACAATCTTGACCGGAAGTTAAAAACACAAATATGAAGTTTATAAAAACACAAGATAAAAACACACAAATAAGTGTTTATTGCATCCAACATTATTGTAAATAGAGTTTCGGTATAATAAAACAATTATTGCCTGCACTTATGATGTTCACCTTAAGTGCAGGTAATAATTGTATAATGCCCCAGATGACTAGCGACGGGGGCATAAAAGAATTACTACCATCATAATTGCCTACCTACCACTAGCTAAAATGGAAATAGGCATTGTAAAAGGGATGCACATTTGGTTTGATTAAAAATATCTAATATTAAAGTACATTTGTAATATGAAACGAGTTTTTGGTGAAATAAACATCTTCAAAAATATTCTTGATATGTTTACATTCCCTAAAAACTATATCATTCGTGCATGTTTGAGGACGAAAATCGCGATCATCTGTGATTAAGAACAGAAAATCATTCCATCTCGTACGTGTTTTTTCAAGACAATGACGGCTAATTAACTTTCGGATGCACCGTTCCGATGATTGCCGATCATGAAATTTCATCACCAACGTAAACAACTGAGCACATGTATCATTCTGGTTTTGAAAAAAGTTAAATTTCTTGCATTTCTTGCCTTGCAAAGAAATTATTTCATGTATGTTTTACCTTAAAGATTATCAACTGCAATGAATTTCATTCTGACTTAATCAGTTTATTCGAAAAACTGGACAAAAACATTGAAATCGGTAATAATGAATGACACGGGGCCCCATTTGGGGAAATCGAAACAGAACCAAGAAATCTCAGAATTTAAAATCCTCGTCGGAACCAACGTATCGCATGTACAAACTGTGTAAATTATTATTAGCAAGTACATTTCAAAACCATTACGATGAAAACATTTGGAGTTGTCAGAGAAGAAAATAAAAAATCAACAAGAAAAAAAATGCCAAAAATACGACTTATTTTGTCCATAAATTGTCACCGTTATTTTGACACCAACCATTTCATAACTTGGTTCGTTTATTACCTGATTTGTTTTGGGGACAACCTGACTAATCTTGCCCCCTCTGAATCAAATTATTTGCCTATATATTATTACGAGATAAAGAATGTGTGCTTTCTTTCACATTCTTGTCTCTTAGGCCAAATAAATTTTAAATAGATTTGAAACAAAGTAGTATTCATTTTTAATATAAAAAAAACCCCCAATGTTTTAACATAATTACAAGTTGCGTATGCAGTGTCCCCTTACTGGGCCCCGCGAAATTTGCTGCATTATACCAAGGACGTATATAAGATTCTATATACGTCCTTGATTATACACATAATGCCGTTAAAAGACATTTACGGCGGTTTAGATCATAGATGGTGATATATATTTATTTTCCAGGTAAAGAGATCCTTGTTTAATGTTTCGCTAAGGGAAAATTATTTTTTATCGTGGATTGAATGGAAAATAATGGAATGTAAATCGAAACGAAAATGATGTTGGCCACTTCAGAGTTCGTTTCCAGATGAAAAGCGGTCTTTATTTCCATCCAATGATCATATTCATCTCCAATATATATTTTGTTTTTGTTTAACTTAGAATTCGCTGCTTTTTTGTTTCTTTTTCTGGCAGAATCGCTCAATTTACGCTTCGGACCTGGTTTCAATTTCTTTGCCTTCGACATTTTCTTCATCCACACTATAACAGAGCATGCGCACTATCTCTACCGAATGAGTTCAAATCTGAGGTCAATAGCATATGATTTGCATTATTGTGCGGGTAGCAAGAATTATCGAAGACAGAATAAAATGACGTTTTCTCCTGAATTATACATCGTAGCTTTCGAAAAGTGAATGGTTTACGTTCTTTATATATTTAATCTTTACATATATCAGAAACTTTTAGAAAACAAAAAATAATGATTTTGGCATTTCATATTACTTTAAGGCAAATTACTTGTCAAGATTTAAAGATGCCTTTACTACTATATTTTCATTTTAATGTTGTCTTCAACTGTATAAAATATCATGTAACTTTCAAGGAGTGATTGTCTAAGAAAACCTAATTAGAAAACTTAACAATTGTTGAAATGTGGTGGTAAGCAACATGTTTTATCATCAGAAACTTTTACTGCTGGTTAGTAAGATGCAATAAACAGAGATAAAAATGCTCACGGTGAACAAAAATGAAACCCCCTAAATAGTATCCCTAAACCTTCACACATTTCATTTCCAAATATATTGCAGGCGAGGTGCACTGTATATAATATTATGTGATAAAGTTTGTCAGTGACTTGCGGCAGGTCTGTGGTTTTCTCTGGGTACTCCTGTTTCCTCCACCAATAAAACTGAAATATTGTTGAAAGTGCCATTAAACTCCAACCCCCCCCCCCCCCCCATTACAGATTATATATGAAAATACAATACCCCTGGTAAACCAAAGCAGTTCTCTTCACCCTCATCATCCTTCCTTCCTGCTATAAATTCTAAGACTTTCTTTCCTTCCACATACAGAAAACCAGAGGGTGCACCATCAGTACCAAACGTTTGTCTCCATCGTGTACATACAGCCAAGATCTCATGGTTTGGTCCCCACCTCCACAACATACCTTTTCCTCTAACACCAGTTCTTCCCATTGGATTTCTACAACATGTTTAATAAGCAGTTGTCTGTTGCCATACTTTTGCTTACCCTACATTAAGAGTCGTCATCAACAGCGATCGTAGGATAGTTGGATTTACATCTACCTATACAATCAGTGTCTATTAGCACTAAAGTTGCAAAGTTAATTTCGTGTGAGGTGCACTGGATACAACGTTATCTGATAAAGTTTGTCAGTGACATGCATCAGTTCGGTGGTTTTTAGCCAATACCTCCACCAATAAAATTTACCTCCATGATATAAAGTCAAACCTTGTTGTGTAGAAGTCTTACCTCCATGATATAAAGTCAAACCTTGTTATGTAGAAGTCTTACCTCCATGATATAAAGTCAAACCTTGTTGTGTAGAAGTCTTACCTCCATGATATAAAGTCAAACCTTGTTGTGTAGAAGTCTTACCTCCATGATGTAAAGTCAAACCTTGTTGTGTAGAAGTCTTACCTCCATGATATAAAGTCAAACGTTGTTGTGTAGAAGTCTTACCTCCATGATATAAAGTCAAACCTTGTTGTGTAGAAGTCTTACCTCCATGATATAAAGTCAAACCTTGTTGTGTAGAAGTCTTACCTCTGTGATATAAAGTCAAACCTTGTTGTGTAGAAGTCTTACCTCCATGATATAAAGTCAAACCTTGTTGTGTAGAAGTCTTACCTCCATGATATAAAGTCAAACCTTGTTGTGTAGAAGTCTTACCTCTATGATATAAAGTCAAACCTTGTTGTGTAGAAGTCTTACCTCCATTATATAAAGTCAAACCTTGTTATGTAGAAGTCTTACCTCCATGATATAAAGTCAAACCTTGTTGTGTAGAAGTCTTACCTCCATGATATAAAGTCAAACCTTGTTGTGTAGAAGTCTTACCTCCATGATATAAAGTCAAACCTTGTTGTGTAGAAGTCTTACCTCCATGATATAAAGTCAAACCTTGTTGTGTAGAAGTCTTACCTCCATGATATAAAGTCAAACCTTGTTGTGTAGAAGTCTTACCTCCATGATATAAAGTCAAACTTTGTTGTGTAGAAGTCTTACCTCCATGATATAAAGTCAAACCTTGTTGTGTAGAAGTCTTACCTCCATGATATAAAGTCAAACCTTGTTGTGTAGAAGTCTTACCTCCATGATATAAAGTCAAACCTTGTTGTGTAGAAGTCTTACCTCCATGAAATAAAGTCAAACCTTGTTGTGTAGAAGTCTTACCTCCATGATATAAAGTCAAACCTTGTTGTGTAGAAGTCTTACCTCCATGATATAAAGTCAAACCTTGTTGTGTAGAAGTCTTACCTTCATGATATAAAGTCAAACCTTGTTGTGTAGAAGTCTTACCTCCATGATATAAAGTCAAACCTTGTTGTGTAGAAGTCTTACCTCCATGATATTAAGTCAAACCTTGTTGTGTAGAAGTCTTACCTCCATGATGTAAAGTCAAACCTTGTTGTGTAGAAGTCTTACCTCCATGATATAAAGTCAAACCTTGTTGTGTTGAAGTCTTACCTCCATGATATAAAGTCAAACCTTGTTGTGTAGAAGTCTTACCTCCGTGATATAAAGTCAAACCTTGTTGTGTAGAAGTCTTACCTCCGTGATATAAAGTCAAACCTTGTTGTGTAGAAGTCTTACCTCCGTGATATAAAGTCAAACCTTGTTGTGTAGAAGTCTTACCTCCATGATATAAAGTCAAACCTTGTTGTGTAGAAGTCTTACCTCCATGATATAAAGTCAAACCTTGTTGTGTAGAAGTCTTACCTCCATGATATAGTCAAACTTTGTTGTGTAGAAGTCTTACCTCCATGATATAAAGTCAAACCTTGTTGTGTTGAAGTCTTACCTCCATGATATAAAGTCAAACCTTGTTGTGTAGAAGTCTTACCTCCATGATATAAAGTCAAACCTTGTTGTGTAGAAGTCTTACCTCCATGATATAAAGTCAAACCTTGTTGTGTAGAAGTCTTACCTCCATGATATAAAGTCAAACCTTGTTGTGTAGAAGTCTTACCTCCATGATATAAAGTCAAACCATGTTGTGTAGAAGTCTTACCTCCGTGATATAAAGCAGTGTGGGAAACGACCGCTCGCCAACTCGCGGAAATTTCGGGTGGCGAGTAACATCCACTTTATACTCGCCGGTCTGGCGAGTAGGAACATGAAAACGCTCGCCACGATAACTAGTTTACAGCTTTAAAAGATCAGCTCCCAAACAGTTAATTTTTTTGTTAACTGTGTCATTTATCCAACATTTTATTAATCATTGTACTCGATAAGAAAACATTCCGCCATGAGTCATGACACTTCATTTCTGTCAACAGAAAAAATAAGTATACAATCCCGACCCCGCATAATTTTGCCAAGGTCGATTTCACGATTAAATGAAATATTGTTTCATTACCAATAGATGTGATGACTTTTAAAATTAATGTAAATAAAATAATTTGGTTTTGAAATATTTCAAATGAATTCGTAGCGAAAACCTACGCGAAAACATAAAGTTAAATATGTGTCGGAACCGAGTTTGACATACATGTTTTATACCGCGCATTAAAATTTAAAAGACGAAGACAACGAAATTGAGGAAGAAGAGATCGACGCAGCTCTTAAGAGAGTGTTGATCCTTCTTCACCAAGTTAATGACTTGTCATAATCTGCAAAATAAATTGTTGAACATTACTGTATTGTTTATTTGGTATTTGTTGGCGAGTTTAAAAAAAATGTCACTCGCCAAACATGGCGAGCTCTTTTTCATCTTGGCGAGTAATAGTTTCAGTCCACTCGCCATTTTGGCGAGTGTTTGAAAAAAATGGTTTCCCACACTGTAAAGTCAAACCTTGTTGTGTAGAAGTCTTACCTCCGTGATATAAAGTCAAACCTTGTTGTGTAGAAGTCTTACCTCCGTGATATAAAGTCAAACTTTGTTGTGTAGAAGTCTTACCTCCATGATATAAAGTCAAACCTTGTTGTGTAGAAGTCTTACCTCCATGATCTAAAGTCAAACCTTGTTGTGTAGAAGTCTTACCTCCATGATATAAAGTCAAACCTTGTTGTGTAGAAGTCTTACCTCCATGATCTAAAGTCAAACCTTGTTGTGTAGAAGTCTTACCTCCATGATATAAAGTCAAACCTTATTGTGTAGAAGTCTTACCTCCATGATATAAAGTCAAACCTTGTTGTGTAGAAGTCTTACCTCCATGATATAAAGTCAAACCTTGTTGTGTAGAAGTCTTACCTCCATGATATAAAGTCAAACCTTGTTGTGTAGAAGTCTTACCTCCATGATATAAAGTCAAACCTTGTTGTGTAGAAGTCTTACCTCCATGATATAAAGTCAAACCTTGTTGTGTAGAAGTCTTACCTCCATGATATAAAGTCAAACCTTGTTGTGTAGAAGTCTTACCTCCATGATATAAAGTCAAACCTTGTTGCGTAGAAGTCTTACCTCCATGATATAAAGTCAAACCTTGTTGTGTAGAAGTCAATGGATTAATGTTTTTATTTCGAAAAAATTCTGTATTTAAGTTGTCCGGGATAAAGTAAGCTGAAGGCTTACATGAGCGAACAAAATGTTTATTTGGAGTAATCCAAGAAAACAACTTTTCCAAGTTAGACTATAACTGAAATATTGTTGATAGTGATGTTAAATATCCCTTTTAACCTGCAACAAAGTCAGTTTTATTTATGATTGACTTATATTTGCATTAGTTAACATTGTTCAAATACAAACTGATAATAGGTCAAAACCATATGCTTGAAGAAGAAATGATTTGGCTACAGACAGATAACTGAGACACACCCATACCATAATATGAATAAAAATGTTCCAAAAATAATATACAAATATTTATTTGAAATTCCTGATTAAATGCTTTGGGTGTAGAGCAGATTTGATAGTTCAACAAAGATACATTAAAAAAAATATAGATGGCTCAACTCAGATATTTGTTTAAAAATACAACCCCCCCCCCAAAAAAAAAATCCAAATGGGTCCAAAAGGCATAGACATGAGACAAAATTCTACATTTTTATAAAGAAACTTACAATGGAAGACCAAGTGGGTCAATTTTATATCTGTAGATCTGGTTATCCATCATTACCCATGATCTTCTGTCAAATAATTGTTTTCCTTCGTTTATTTTAGATGTCACCACTTTATTCCACATGATATTCACAGCAGGTAAGGGTGACAACTCTGCCCTCTCTTCGTCTGGCAATAAATCTCTTTCTAGTTGTTGTAATTTGATTCTGCAAAATAAATGTTCTAGTCATTTAACATGTAACATTATAAAACAGATATATAATCTTTATTAAAAACAACTTATTTGGTTCATTGGCTCAAGTTCCATGAAAAAAATTGCAACAAACGAATATTATTACATTAAAGGACATGATTTTTCCAGCTCTATGATTCATAGGTTAAACGGCTATGTCAAGTTCGATCTTTAAATTTATTTGCACTGAAAATAAATTTTAAGATATATCAGAAGTTAATATGTTAATTGTTGTTTAATGATAATTTGTACAGTTACCTGAGGTAAATTAATCTAAACTCTACAGTACTACTAATAGATCAAATGTTTATTTCGAGTTATCTGAGGAAACTATTTGTCAGAAGATAACAAGATTCAATCGTACTGATTGATTGACTGTTGTTTAATGTCAAGTAAGCAGTAATTCAGTTATCTTCATCACACCTGTAGGCATGGGGAAGGGTTGTACAAATCACTCCCTTGAAAGGAATATTGATGTCAAGATCTTGGTTGACCTATGACTATTAAAATCAGGATGTTGGTTGAATTATGATTATTAAAGATCAAATTTTGAGTCTACGGACCCCAGGGATTTCAATATTTTTCAAGTCTACCAGTACTTCAATATTTACAGGCTGTACATTTTTATTAAAATGTGAATAATTTTCATGAATATATTATACAACACTCTTTAAAATCAGGAGGTACCAAAGACCATTTTAGGTGGATAAAAGTACCTGGTACCGCCCATTATTGAAAGGCCTGGGACCTCCTCCTTGAAATATCCTGTCTGCAGACCAGTTCATAATGACATCAATAACTAATTAGATAAAAATCAATTCTGTGATAGTTAACAGTCAATAGCAACCATTGTCACAGGTAAAGAAGATATATTTAATTGGGTTATAGAATATTCTGCCTTGTACTGGGTTATCAGCAAGAATTAATAACAAGCTGTGGAATATGAACAGGTGCTATATATATTTATAGGTGAGTAGCGTTCCTACAGCATGGATCACTTATTTAAATTGATTGATTGATTGATTTATTGTGTTTAATGCCACTTTCAGCTATATCATGATGATCAGTTTTAGTGGTGGAAGAAGCCGGAGTACCCGGAGAGAACTGCCAATGTCTGTATGTACATACGGACATACAGACATTGGTAAAACTTAATGTCCCCAACACCTAGAAACAGGGGTATAAAAATACTGAGCCACATTAATTTTCATTTCCTGATTTTTTTTTTCTTACTCTAAAATATCTTCATCAACAAACAATCTTTCTTCTTCAGTGAAATATTCTTTTGGCTTGGTGTATCTTTTTGGATCATACACATCGTATAATTGCTACAATGGAATAAGAAAATATATCTAAAATTCACATTAAAGAGTTTGTCAGCGACTTGTGGCAGGTCAGTGTTTTTCACCGGTTTCCTCCATCAATTAAACTGACCGCCACGATATAACTGAAATATTGTTTAAAGTTGCATTAAACAACATAAAACTAAACCCTAACGACATTAAAGACAATAAATTCCATTACATACTCTTTCTAACAAGATCATTACTTACATGTAGCTGTTTCAGTACCTTTACATACCGAAACATGTTTGTGTATAATAGA
Organism: Bathymodiolus brooksi; assembly: GCA_963680875.1. Taxonomy (NCBI): domain Eukaryota; kingdom Metazoa; phylum Mollusca; class Bivalvia; order Mytilida; family Modiolidae; genus Bathymodiolus; species Bathymodiolus brooksi. Next base: position 30,466,888 of record OY804581.1, on the reverse strand, counting down.
GACAGCCATTGTGGATTTCAATCAATTAAAAAGTAATAATATTCATGTAGACTCTTAACTAACCATAAAACAATTCAATTACTCAATATTTCATTTACTCAGTTCAAAGGCTATTTCTAAATGAAAAATGTATTTCTCATATTTTGTGACCAGAACACACAAAGATATAATAATTTAACTCCCATGGAACATATTTATCAAACACAGGGAATCTGGTCACACTGGTTCCTGGATATGGTGATTATCTGGCAGCCACTTATCTCCCATAGAACATATTTATCAAAGACAAGGAATCTGGTTACACTGGTTCCTAGATATGGTGATTGTCTGGCAGCCACTTACCTCCCATGGAACATATTTATCAAAGACAGGGAATCTGGTTACACTGGTTCCTGGATATGGCGATTGTCTGGCAGCCACATGAACAAGTAAACCTTTAACTGTTGCCACACCAAGGACATCTGAATATAAAGAGTTCTAAGTTATTTCCATGTGCTTTATTTAAACTTAACATGAGGGATCTATAAGAAATAAAAAAGTAGGAAAAAATCCTTCAAATCAGTTTAACAAAAAAGAATGTGGAAATTATACAAATTTGTCGTATTTGTATATGAAGAAAAGGTCACTGGTTTCAAAATCATTTATCACTGATCAGATATACAAATCTGCATCTTGCAAGTCAAAAGCAAATGGTGTTAAATAGTTTTACCTTTTGGAAAAAATATATAAGGTTATTTTAAAACACCCATTTTGCCTGCCAAATTTCAAATGATATCAGGGAATGTTGTAGATGTGATCGTATGGTAGTTGGATTTACAACTACCTGTGTAATCAGTGCCTATCACCACTAACATTGTGAGTTCGAACCCCTTTTGAAAAAAGCATGTATTACTGTTAAACCTGTCTCAATGCAAAAATCTCTTATCATGCTCAAGTCTTATTGTGAGAGGTCCCCCTTTGAAGGTCAGAGGTAAGAGATTTGACATCTATATCAATAGATCCCACATATGTCAGTACATTGCAATCATAAAAAAATACTTGGATTAAAAAAATTAAGACATTTTCTTTCTCTCTTCTAAGATACACATATTTTATCTGACAAGCCAAAAACTTAATTTTATTTAAATCATTAAAATACTTGTTTAATTATACCAATTTATCTCAATTTGAAATTATCCAAAAAAGGGTCCATGTGCATTTTGTCTACTTTTTATTTACAAACTTCTTGAAACTAGCTCATATATGACATAATTTCATTAAACAAAATGTCCTTTAAAACAGGACAAATACTGGTATTTTAAGAGCTACCTGACTTGTCTAGTTTGTGGGAGATATTTTCTAGGTACATTCTACTAGACTGTATCATTCTCTCTAACTCAACTATCCTGTCTGTCATCCTCTTGATTGTCTTCTTCTGGTATTTCATATCTTCTTGTATATTCTGTAGTCTACAATCAAACAAAATGTAGAATAAAGTACATTGTACACTTTGTTTTACAGGTATTCATTCATATATTGTCCTTCATAAAAGACCAGTACATATCATCTTGTATTACATTTCACAAATCAGGAATAAAGGGAATCAATTTCAAAAATTACCTTCCACTCCCAATGAGCTAAAAAAAAAAAAAAAAAATGTATCTGTGGAGATTCAATAACTAATAACTAACATTCTAATGTAGTTGTTTAATATTCCTGCTTTGTGATTGGACAATACTGTAATTTTCACGGTATCAATTCCACGGTTGAAATAGCATGAGATATTTTTTTAGAATTTTAGCCACTTATGTCATCTTGTCAATAATGTGGCAATACACATCTAAACACATGATTACATTAGAATGGAGATAACTGTATTGTATTTGAAAATTTCAAGATATCAATTGTCGATTTAATGGTCTTACATGAAACTACTTTTTTCACGGACGAAGGAATGTTCACTCATCTGTCAGCTGATTACCGCTTATGTCATCTTGTCAATAATGTGGCAATACACATCTATATACACATGATTACATTAGAATGGAGATAACTGCATTGTATTTGAAAATTTCGCGGCATCAATTGTCGAAAATATCCGTTTACTGGCTCCACTAACGCGTCGCCAGTAAACTCAATTTGCAACCATCAAATTTACAATTGATGTCGTGAAATTTTCAAATACAATACAGTTATCTCCTAATTCAAGTCTTTACTTATATTTTCCTAAGATGAAATGGCACTAGGAATGTATATCAGAAACGACTGATTGTTGTTGAACCTGTATCTTAGGAACAGCTTCTATTTCTTACAGTAATGATTCTTACATCCAAGCCTATATCTTAGGAACAGCTTCTATTTCTGACAGTAATGATTCTTACATCTAAGTCTATATCTTAGGAACAGCTTCTATTTCTGACAGTAATGATTCTTACATCTAAGTCTATATCTTATGAACAGCTTCTATTTCTGACAGTAATGATTCTTACATCCAAGCCTATATCGTCTATATCTTAGGAACAGCTTCTATTTCTGACAGTAATGATTCTTACATCTAAGCCTATATCTTAGGAGCAGCTTCTATTTCTGACAGTAATGATTCTTACATCCAAGTCTATATCTTAGGAACAGCTTCTATTTCCGACAGTAATGATTCTTACATCCAAGCCTATATCTTAGGAGCAGCTTCTATTTCTGACAGTAATGATTCTTACATCCAAGCCTATATCTTAGGAACAGCTTCTATTTCTGACAGTAATGATTCTTACATCCGAGTCTATATCTTAGGAGCAGCTTCTATTTCTGACAGTAATGATTCTTACATCCAAGCCTATATCTTAGGAACAGCTTCTATTTCTGACAGTAATGATTCTTACATCCAAGCCTATATCTTAGGAGCAGCTTCTATTTCTGACAGTAATGATTCTTACATCCAAGCCTATATCTTAGGAACAACTTCTATTTCTGACAGTAATGATTCTTACATCTAAGCCTATATCTTAGGAGCAGCTTCTATTTCTGACAGTAATGATTCTTACATCTAAGCCTATATCTTAGGAGCAGCTTCTATTTCTGACAGTAATGATTCTTACATCTAAGCCTATATCTTAGGAACAAATTCTATTTCTGACAGTAATGATTCTTACATCTATGCCTATATCTTAGGAACAACTTCTATTTCTGACAGTAATGATTCTTACATCTAAGCCTATATCTTAGGAGCAGCTTCTATTTCTAACAGTAATGATTCTTACATCTAAGCCTATATCTTAGGAACAACTTCTATTTCTGACAGTAATGATTCTTAAATCTAAGCCTATATCTTAGGAACAACTTCTATTTCTGACAGTAATGATTCTTACATCTAAGCCTATATCTTAGGAACAACTTCTATTTCTGACAGTAATGATTCTTACATCTAAGCCTATATCTTAGGAACAGCTTCTATTTCTGACAGTAATGATTCTTACATCTAAGCCTATATCTTAGGAACAACTTCTATTTCTGACAGTAATGATTCTTACATCCAAGCCTATATCTTAGGAATAACTTCTATTTCTGACAGTAATGATTCTTACATCTAAGCATATATCTTAGGAACAGCTTCTATTTCTGACAGCAATGATTCTTACATCTAAGCCTATATCTTAGGAACAGCTTCTATTTCTGACTGTAATGATTCTTACATCTAAGTCTATATCTTAGGAACAGCTTCTATTTCTGACAGTAATGATTCTTACATCTAAGCCTGTATCTTAGGAACAGCTTCTATTTCTGACAGTAATGATTCTTACATCTAAGTCTATATCTTAGGAGCAGCTTCTATTTTTGACAGTAATGATTCTTACATTTACGCCTATATCTTAGGAACAGCTTCTATTTCTAACAGTAATGATTCTTACATCTAAGTCTATATCTTAGGAACAACTTCTATTTCTGACATTAATGATTCTTACATCTAAGTCTATATCTTAGGAACGGCTTCTATTTCTGACAGTAATGATTCTTACATCTAAGCATGTATCTTAGGAACAGCTTCTATTTCTGACAGTAATGATTCTTACATCTAAACATATTTTTTACTTGCATTAGAAATGGATTGTATTTCTGACTGTTATGTTACTTACATCTGAGCCTGTATCTTAGGAACAACTTCTATTTCTGACTGTTATGTTACTTACATCTGAGCCTGTATCTTAGGAATAGCATCTATTTCTGACTGTTATGTTACTTACATCTGAGCCTGTATCTTAGGAATAGCATCTATTTCTGACTGTTATGTTACTTACATCTGAGCCTGTATCTTAGGAACAACTTCTATTTCTGACTGTTATGTTACTTACATCTGAGCCTGTATCTTAGGAATAGTATCTATTTCTGACTGTTATGTTACTTACATCTGAGCCTGTATCTTAGGAATAGCATCTATTTCTGACTGCTATGTTACTTACATCTGAGCCTGTATCTTAGGAATAGCATCTATTTCTGACTGTTATGTTACTTACATCTGAGCCTGTATCTTAGGAATAGCATCTATTTCTGACTGCTATGTTACTTACACCTGAGCCTGTATCTTAGGAATAGCATCTATTTCTGACTGTTATGTTACTTACATCTGATCCTGTATCTTAGAAATAGCATCTATTTCTGACTGTAACAGTACTTATATCTGAGCCTGTATGTTACAAAAGGCTTATACTACTTACATCTGAGCCTGTATCTTAGGAACAACTTCTATTTCTGACTGTTATGTTACTTACATCTGAGCCTGTATCTTAGGAATAGCATCTATTTCTGACTGCTATGTTACTTACATCTGAGCCTGTATCTTAGGAATAGCATCTATTTCTGACTGTTATGTTACTTACATCTGAGCCTGTGTCTTAGGAATAGCATTTATTTCTGACTGTTATGTTACTTACATCTGAGCCTGTATCTTAGGAATAGCATCTATTTCTGACTGTTATGTTACTTACATCTGAGCCTGTATCTTAGGAATAGCATCTATTTCTGACTTGTTATGTTACTTACATCTGAGCCTGTATCTTAGAAATAGCATCTATTTCTGACTGCTATGTTACTTACATCTGAGCCTGTATCTTAGGAATAGCATCTATTTCTGACTTGTTATGTTACTTACATCTGAGCCTGTATCTTAGGAATAGCATCTATTTCTGACTGTTATGTTACTTACATCTGAGCCTGTATCTTAGAAATAGCATCTATTTCTGACTTGTTATGTTACTTACATCTGAGCCTGTGTCTTAGGAATAGCATCTATTTCTGACTGTTATGTTACTTACATCTGAGCCTGTATCTTAGGAATAGCATCTATTTCTGACTGTTATGTTACTTACATCTGAGCCTGTATCTTAGAAATAGCATCTATTTCTGACTTGTTATGTTACTTACATCTGAGCCTGTGTCTTAGGAATAGCATCTATTTCTGACTGTTATGTTACTTACATCTGAGCCTGTATCTTAGGAATAGCATCTATTTCTGACTGTTATGTTACTTACATCTGAGCCTGTATCTTAGGAATAGCATCTATTTCTGACTTGTTATGTTACTTACATCTGAGCCTGTATCTTAGAAATAGCATCTATTTCTGACTGCTATGTTACTTACATCTGAGCCTGTATCTTAGAAATAGCATCTATTTCTGACTTGTTATGTTACTTACATCTGAGCCTGTGTCTTAGGAATAGCATCTATTTCTGACTGTTATGTTACTTACATCTGAGCCTGTATCTTAGGAATAGCATCTATTTCTGACTGTTATGTTACTTACATCTGAGCCTGTATCTTAGGAATAGCATCTATTTCTGACTTGTTATGTTACTTACATCTGAGCCTGTATCTTAGGAATAGCATCTATTTCTGACTGTTATGTTACTTACATCTGAGCCTGTATCTTAGGAATAGCATCTATTTCTGACTGTTATGTTACTTACATCTGAGCCTGTATCTTAGAAATAGCATCTATTTCTGACTTGTTATGTTACTTACATCTGAGCCTGTGTCTTAGGAATAGCATCTATTTCTGACTGTTATGTTACTTACATCTGAGCCTGTATCTTAGGAATAGCATCTATTTCTGACTGTTATGTTACTTACATCTGAGCCTGTATCTTAGAAATAGCATCTATTTCTGACTGCTATGTTACTTATATCTGAGCCTGTATCTTAGGAATAGCATCTATTTCTGACTTGTTATGTTACTTACATCTGAGCCTGTATCTTAGGAATAGCATCTATTTCTGACTGCTATGTTACTTACATCTGAGCCTGTATCCTAGGAATAGCATCTATTTCTGACTGCTATGTTACTTACATCTGAGCCTGTATCTTAGGAATAGCATCTATTTCTGACTGTTATGTTACTTACATCTGAGCCTGTATCTTAGGAATAGCATCTATTTCTGACTGTTATGTTACTTACATCTGAGCCTGTATCTTAGGAATAGCATCTATTTCTGACTGTTCCTCCTGATGACTGACATATTCATGAGAACATTTCTTCCAGTAATTAAAATCTTCTGAACTTTTGTATTTTTGATTTTTGTGCATTGTTTCTTCATTTTTTTTCTGCTAAAAGGAATTTCAAAATTAATTGTTAATCCATGTAATAAAAATAATTCTTTCAAGAAGTTCAAAGATTTATTCCTGTATCATAATCTGCTTTTCCAAACACCTCTAATTCATCAATATTTTTGCATAAAATTTATTTTGTCTGCTGCTTTAATTCAATTTATAAAAATTTAACATGGCTTTAGCAAAGTGTTTTTGCTACTCTTCTCTAAGGTAACTTTGAATGGTCACATTGGTTGGTTGGTTTATGGTGTTTAATGCCACTTTCAACAATATTTCAGTTATATCGTGGCAGTCAGTTTTATTGGTGGAGGATACCGGAGTATCTGGAGAAAACCACCAACCTGTCGCAAGTCACTGACAAACTTTATCACATAATGTTGTATCGAGTACACCTCATCATGAACGGGGTTCACACTCAAAATTTTAGTGGTGATAGGCACTGAATGGACAGATAGTTGTAAATCCAACTACCATGCCATCATGATCACAACAGCCCCCCTTGTGCAGTTGAACCATGCTATCTCGAATACTGATATGTTGCTTCATGAATTAATTGAAGTAAAGGTATGGTCCTCTTATAAGTAAGTATTTACTTAATTTATGATACATAGCTTAAATACTCTGTTAATTTGAGATTACAATGGTAGGTTCCTTGATTGATTGAATGTTTGTTCAACATCTATTTCTCCCCATCCCCTCCCATAAATTGCAGGCAGAGCTATGATAACAATGTTCAAATCATAAAGAAATTTGATTTCCACATCGTTATGTGATAGCAGTAAATAAAAGAGTGACACAGATGAAAACAAAGACAGACGAAGTGATCCTTGTGTTGATCATGCTATGTGGGCCAAACTAGATTTTTTTCTGTATCAAAGGGGATTTGTGTACCTAAGCATGTCATAGAGAGCATGAATTTTAAACAAGCAAAAATTTCAATATTCATACCTTTCCAAATTTTTTACAAGTGCATAAATAAGAACAGCTTTTTCTACAGCCTTTCAGTTTCCTATGTATGAATGCAATTAAGATGAAGAAATAGTTTATAATTGTAAACGGGGGAGGAAAACAAAGTCTTTCTTCAAAGTCCATAATTAACATGTATCGTTGGAACTTCCAGATTTCTGCTGCTTCTTTGTCAACCTTTGTTATAGTTAAACTGTAATAGATAACATAAAACATTAAACAGTTGAATACAGCCACCTAGAATATTCACTGACAAGCTTTAATTAATTGTACGAGGGCGATCAAGAGGAGTCATCACAACTTAGAAAACAAATAGGCCAGAAATATTCACTTGCGAATGGTCCAGAGTTTATTCAATACATTTAGTTGTACTTTTATATTGCTAGTTCACTGAAACAGCAATCTGCAGGTAGACACGTCGCTTCATTCTGATACATTATCTTGATGTCGAGCCAACCCATCTTTTTTCTTACTCATTAACTCTTAGTCCCACGATCAACCGTACATGAGTCGAGCACTCCAACCATTATACCACTGACAAGTTTCATCAATCTTTGCAATCAGTGCCTGTCACCACTATGTACTTGATACAACGTTAACTGAATGTGATATAAGTTTGTGAGTGATTTGAAGTCTGTAGGTGGTTATCTTTGGGTATTCAAAAATGCATGCCCTTTCACGAGACGTACTCAATACAATTATAGTGAGATAAAGTTTGTTGATTGGTGGTTTTCTTCTCGTACTTTGATATAACTGAAATATTGTTGAAAGTGGCATTAAACACCATAAGCCTAACCGTAACCATCTTCTGGTACTCTGATGCCTCAATCGACAAAGCTGATTGCCACAATATACTGGTAATTAAAATATTGTTGAAAATGATGTTAAACATGAAATGCTGTTAAACACCAAAACCCATAATGCCTTATATTTACAGTTATTATATACTTACGCAAACATAGCAAACAGTAACGTCACCAGTACCAGTTTACATATCAACAGATACTGTATGGTGATAATATAACCTCCAACACTGGACAATGGACACTTCTGAACAGGAGCAACTATAGGTTCTGTAAATAGATGGAAGGTCAGATAAAACAAATATTTTTGTATTCTGCAAATTTCTTCTTTCCACTGAGTTTATACATTTATTAACCAGTATGAGTATGGATTTTTTTTTAAATCATACAAAGGCTTAGTTTCAAGTTTATAATAATCTTATTAAACATGTATTGCAATCCAGGAAAAAAAAAATTAATGATCACTCATGACGAGTGGACTTTCCACTGAGCGATTGCCTTTTGTTTTTTCTGTCCTGTAGCTGGGTCCAATTCTGGGTTGCTTCAATAATACATCAATTATGCAGATTTTAAGCCCGATAGTCAAATATCAAAGAAAAATAATACCATCGATATATTTAATAAAACGCTATACTACACCAATATAAATGTATAAGCAGGAAAAATAGTTTTAGAAAACCCAAACTTTTCTACACCTTTCCATAATCGTGATCATTTAATTATCAATAAATATCTGAACTTTTAATACAGTTGACTCTCATTGTCTTGAACTCGGTTGACTCGAATTTCCGGTTGAGTTGAATTTTTATCGATGTCCTGAACTTCGTTGTGTATAAATATATATAATTTGACTCCTGTTGAGTCGAATTCGGATGAGTCGAAATTTCGGTTGTCTCGAATAAAAGTTTTGGTCCCAAGATGTAGAAAGCCATATTATTTACATTCGTTAAGTCGAATTTACCTGTCAAAACATGTGTATTACCTTGGGCTTAAAATCGGATCACAGGTGAAACATCCGGTCATTGACTTTGACATTTTTACCTTAAGCTATTTCACAATCTGTCAAATTAATTAGTGATAATATTTGAATTGGCTTGGTATTATGACACAGGTTAGATGTGTACAATCAAAAATTATCGATTCATAATAAGTGCCGCTTGGGTCGGCATGCATCAATGATTATGAAAAGTACACAACGGAAGCGTTTTATCTATTGAATTATTTGTCGGAAATTAATTTTGATTAAAGAAGATGTATAATTTCTCAATTTTGAGAGATTTGAAAAAATGTTACTCTTAATTAACAGTTGTAATAAAAGGGAAGAAAAACCAGCAACAAAAACATCGAATAAGTTTAAAATCGTTCCAAAAATCGGGACAGTGCTGGTTTTAGCTCTTCAAAATTTCGCTCAAGTTGTCTCCCTTTCATCGTTAAACAAACTACACTTCCGGTATTTTCGTAGCTCCTCTTGAGTCGAACTACGGTTGACTCGAATTTTTTCCATGGTCCCATCGAATTCGAGAGTCAACTGTATAAACAAAATGTGGGGTCAAACCTCATCAGGAAAAAATATTCTTAGAAGAAAAAATATTGTATTTTATTGATGACAAAGAAAAGGTTGAGTATGAGCAAAATAGTGAGTTGTTCAAGTTAGGTACCTAACATTTCGGTTGGGTCTCTAACAAAACAAAATTAGGACTTCAACTGGACCATGGTACACACCAAGATCAATAAGTCCACTAGTTATACTCAAGATATATAAAACATAAAAAATAAAAAAAACTTACCAGGAATGTACATATGTGAACCAGCAAAAGCATCTGAAACAAAAAACTGACATTTAGGCAAATTCAGTTAACCTATAAATCAATGATATACTAATATTATTTTAAAACAATTTACGTGGGAAATATCAATTTAGAATACTATTTGCATTTAAGGTTAAAAGATGTTTTCGAACAAAAAACATGTCTCCCACCCTCATTTTGATGAAATATTTATAGTCAATAAAAGGGAAATAAAAACTTCAAAATTGGTCTGATCAAAACTAGAGGTACTGCTGGATGCAGGAGTCCTGCATTGATACATAAATGGAATAACTTAACTGTCCTCTACGCGGGACTAATACACCCTGCGTCCCCATCATCTTAATTGAGCCAAAACATATTTGGAACACAACTTTTAGACTCATAATTCTGGGAAAACTTGATGGACCATGATATACTACTAATGTGCACATCTTCATATAATAGGATCTTGCAATGTACAAAGATTCATGAACTTCTGATTAATCATGTAGGAGAATTTGCGATGACAAAGTGCATACTGAATTGCCTCAAAATTTCCAAGTCCAAAGAAGCATAACAGAGGTAAAACTCAATGGACCGGGATATCCTACTAATGTGCACATCTTCATATTAGGATCTTGCAATGTACAAAGTTTCATGAACTTCTGATTAATCATGTAGGAGAATTTGCGATGACAAAGTGCATACTGAATTGTCCAAAGAGGCATAACAGGGGTAAAACTCAATGGACAATAAAATCCTTTATACTGCAAAGTTCACACATCATGATCTTAAAATCCACAAAGTTTGGTGGAAATCGGACAAAAGATGTGGAAGTTGGTCTGGACGGATGGACAGACAGATTCCTATATACCCCCCCCCCCCAAACTATGTTTGCGGGGGGTATAATGATGTGTAGATATGTGATTTTCCATATAGTAATAAGCAAGCATGCAAATTTTAAGGAATTCCCATTTAAAATGTAGGAGGAGTTGCGTTAGCATGTACAAACTTTTATGACAGATGGACATAAACAATATGTTTCCCCCAGGGAAGACATAAATATATCAATACAAAACTAAGAAAACTTACTAAATGTCGGTTCTGACACCACTATAAAACATTTTTTTTTTTTTTTTTTTTTTTTTTAGAAAATTAAACTCAATTTTCTTACCATTTGCACAGTAGCTAGTTGTCAAATTATTATAATGTGAACTGCAATTTTCATCTCCTGAAAAAAAAATAAGCAAACATTAATGAAACCTGCTATGCCCATGGTGCATTTTACACTTCTTATGTGTACATGTAGTCGACTAACTCTTTTTGCTAAATGGGTTCAGTGTTTCTTACTGCCATTTTCAACAGTATTTTAGTTATATGGTGGCACTCAGTTTCACAGGTAGAGGAAACCAAGGTATCTGGAGAAAGCCACAGATCTGCCACAACTTTCTAACATTCTATCACATTGTATTGAGTAAACCTTGACACGAGCGGAAATCTATCTACACCTTTAGTGATAAGAGTATGACATTGATAGCATAGGTAGATATACATCTAATTATCATATGATCACAGCCACAACAGCTTCTTTTCGTGCTAAATAAAGGTTATTAATTAATGGTAATTCAGGGGTTAAAAAATCCTGGACCACCTCACTATCCCAGGGCTGGCATACTCCCAAATATTACTAGCCCGAATCTATGAACCACTAGTCCTGGTCAATACCGTGATTTCATGAAACTGACTTGCAGACTTGAACCCTTGTACAACATGTACAATGTATATTAGTTTAACTATCTTTCTTTCCCGATCTGGTATTGCGTTTTATTTTCACTTATTTTCCAGTTCAGGTCACTGTAAGGCAAAAAAAAAAAAAAAATATGTGTGTTTACGGTCACATGTCAAAAAAATCTAGGGTCGGTCGGCATTAATTTTTTTTTTACTATCGGCAAAACCGGAAATAGTCATTCCCGGTTCCGGAATCCGATATTTCATTTTCAAAATTTCCGGTAAGCCGTCTTTTGTTGAAGCTGTTAAATATGATGAGTTACACAGTTTTTCTATTTTCTTTGCTCTCAATTTCGACAAAAAGCTAGCAGTTGAATAAATAAAACATTGCTGCTGATTAAACAACATATAACATATATGAATATAAGTAGATACGCGAATATTGACAAGCGTGTCAATATCCGATTAATTTTTTTACTAGCCCGTCGGGCATACAGCTGATTATTTCAGCTGGCCCAAATGTGGAAATTACTAGCCCAGGGCATCGGGCTAATGGATTTTTTAACCCCTGTAATCTATACAATTGTAAATGGGTTAGAAATAAAAAATAATTGTCCATTTATTTTTTCATTGGATAAAAGGCTATGATCAACATATCTTACATAAACTAGATACCATTGAGATGGGAGCCATCTCATGAGGGTCCTGCCAGTGTGTCATGTGAAGATGGAATTTGTGTACGTGAAGGACAGGAAAAATGGATGTATGGTAATTGTGTACAATTTTTAATATTGGTATGCGGCACATCGTCTCCTGGAAATGCACATACATGCCAAATGTCATAAACCTATGTGAAAAAATAAAACATTTCTGGGGCGGACACGATTTGGACCGGACGCACGGACAGAGTGATCATTATAGGGCATCCGCCACAAAGTGGCGGGGCCCTAATGAATATCACTTATTCAAAACAGAAATCACACTAGAAGACTGGAGGGAGAATATGATGCTGACATATCACTGTCCCTCAAATCTTCCATAGTGCCATATAGAAGCATTACAACAAAAGCATAAAAACATAAGATTTCTTACCTAACATATACCTTAGTGACAATTAATAATCACTTCAGGCGTCAATGATGAAGTATCAAAATGCCACGAACAAGATGACACAGTTTGTTGAGGTCAATGTTCAAGGTCAAAGGTCACTAACAATGGTATGCGACACATCGTCTGGAGGTGGTCTACCTACATGCCAAATATGAAAAGCCTATCTTGAACGACAAAAAAGTTACAGCCCGGACACGATTTGTTACGGATGCAGAGACCGATTTGACCTTGAGGTCAAAATTCAAGGTCAAAGGTCACCAACAATGGTATGTGACACATCGTCTGGAGGTGGTCTACCTACATGCCAAATATGAAAAGCCTGTCTTGAACGACTAAAAAGGTACAGCCCGGACATTATTTGTTATGGACACACGGACCAGTTTTACCTTGAGGTCAAAGGTCACCAACAATGGTACGCGAAACACCGTCTGGAGGTGGTCTACCTACATGCCAAATATGCAAAGCCTGTCTTGAACGACAAAAAAGTTACAGCCCGGACACGATTTGCTACGGACGCACAGAGTGATCACTATAGGGCGTCCGCCACAAAGTGGCGGGGCCCTAATGATAGTTCATGTTTGTAATATTTAATACCCGAGCTTTTACTTAATTGCACACATGATAATTCACATGCAATGTTTTGCAAAACCAATACCAAATGCTAAATCCCAGTCACAGAATTACTAGAATTTTTTTTTCAAATATAACAACTTTAGACATTTGAAGATGCATTACCTGTCCATGAAACTTTAGACTACAGTTAGGTGACATGTTGGTGAAAGTCATATGCAGAATATTGATAATAAACGTGATTATCACATATTTTGTTGCAATAAGTTCATTTTTGCATGTCCAATATAGCTAGAAGTTAGTGTTGGTTATTTGCCCTCAGGCCCTCAGGGCAAATATCCATGCAAATATCCATTTTTGCCCTCAAATATTCGTATTTGCCCCCAAATTCAACTTCCCGTATATTCGCAGTGTTCTCAAAGATTATATGTCAAAGTACAAGGAAAGATGGTGTATAAAGATATGCATAAAATCGTATTTCAACCAAATTAACACATTTCAAAACATTGGAATAAAGTTTAAATAACTTGAAACGGAATAATTAGCTCAAATGTATACGTCGTGTTGAATCGGAATTTCGATTCAAATGTCAACATCTTGGGTAGATGCTACAAACACTTTCCAACATCATTGTACAGATCGACATTGCTTGGTATATTTCTTAAACCAGACTCGAAACAAAAATATTTGCAAGTTGAACAAAGGCAACACTCTTAAGGATTTATTTTTGCAATTTGTCAGTTCAAAGATCTTTTCTGCAATATAAAAGTCAATGCTTGGAAAATGTCAATGTAAAATATGTGATAAATAGATTATGACATGAAATTTTCCATATTGTCCCTGGTATCAGCCATCGACCCATATCATCCCTCCAGCTTCGTTGTCGGGCTTGATATGGGAGTCTCGGGCTGATACCAGGGTCGATATGCAAAATGTCATGTAATAATCTCTTAATATTCCGATACAATACACTGTGATATGGTGAACATAAATTCTAAAATTTACCCTAAAAAAATGTCCAAAAGTTGCAAGGAAAATAAAAAGAACAGAATAAAATCCTTAAATTATCTTTACAAACCTTTAAAAATTAGGTTGTACTAGCAATTCCTGCCAATATAATAGAATACAGAACATAACAACAGCATTTACACTGGGATAAGCTACTACAATGTATTTTAGCGAGTAATTGATTCTTGTTTAATGCCAACTCTGCAATTTTTCAGCCATATCATAGCTCACTGAACAACAATCTGTGGATATAAATGTCGCCCCACTCGGACACATTATCTTAATTCTGAGACAACCAGTCTTTGCTCTTTCTCCTTAATGCTGCGTGCTTAGCGGAGAAGCAACAAATACCAATTTTGTATACATGTAAAACTCAAAAACACATTTACTTAATTAGTGCAAAGTAATATATTTTGTAGACCTCAACATGACATTCCTGTATACTCTATTAGTATTATTTATCAGCTGACTTTTTGGATTCATTTGGAAAAGTGTTATCATCATCTTTAACAGAAAAAAGAAGAAAAATTCAGTAATCCGAGAGACTTATACTATTATAGTTTACTAACCATCAAGATCTCCTATCTGTGTAAGAAACATGGCAAACAGTGGCCTGGTGAGAACTCTTTTAATAAGGTCTGCCCCTAGTGGATAGTTTGGGTACAGAATAGCTTGAATTGTTACTCCACCAGATACCATAAAGATCAAAAACATTCGAATGAAGGCCACAAAGTCAAACTTTATCTTCAAAACAAAACAAAACAAAATTTTAAATCCAAATATTGAATTGTTTTATAACTGGTTATGTGAAGTACACATTGATATATAAAAAAACAAATCTTTCATAGTATTTTTTTATAACATGATGTCCACTTTTGTACTAGATCAACATGTTTAGTCGATATTTTTATATTGCTAGCTCACTGAAACAACAGTCCGCTGATAGACATGTTGCTCCACTCTGACACATTATCCTGATACCAAGCCAATCTTTGCTTAGCGGAGAAGGAGCAAATATCAATAATATAGTCTTTGGTTTGACCCGATCAGAGTTGGAACCCACAAACTTCCACACTTGATGTGAGCATGTTTACCATTACATCATTTATAATTTTCCTTAGTATAAAGCTTAGTATCATACACATACTAATTTCCAACTATTGAAACTGTCATAACATTGGCCACTAGTAAGTTCATTTGTTAAAAATGCTTAACCAAAATGATTAAGTGAATAATAAACTGAAATCATGTTGTTTGTCACATACTACACTCACCAGTAGCTGTTCAGGGATAAATGAACAGTTTATTTCATTGGACCATGTTTTTGTCTTTGGAAATTCAAGAGAATTCATAAATGAAATTAATAATAAGACCACCTGTAATCATTCATATTCACTATTCCATTGATAACAATGGGTGAACAATTAACAATTAAACCTAATAAATGATACTCAACACCAAAAATTCAAATTCAAAAGATGAAACTGTCCTAGTTGAGGTTTATAAGATGTTGTGAAATTGACATAAGATAACTCCATTGTGCATCATATTATAAGAAGTAAACTAAACAAATCACCATTCTATTCATTCTGACCAGCATAGGTCCAAGGGTAGGACTTATAGGCAGGTAAATACTTGGTAGTCTGTAGAAGAAGAATATCAGCCCAACACTTAGTACTGTCTTAGTAACATAAATATCTGAATAGTTAATCCATTGTGGCATGATACGTAGGCACAGATACATCACAATGAAGCAGAAAATCAATGTCATTTCTACAAAAGATCTCATCATGGACATCCCTTTATGTCTCTGAAAGATGAAAAAAAAAGGAAATGTGGAAAATTACTATATAACTACATTTTATAATGAAGATTACAAAAAAGATAATAGTCTATCTGTGGGAGGTAGAATTCATTGTTCAGCAGCTTTAACAATTTTGCTTTCCTATCTAGGAAGTCATTGATGGTGATCGCCTTTCTACAGTAGAATGACAAGACAAAACCAATGATTTGAAACGGTTTTTTAAATTAAAATTTTGTTATTGCATAAATTTTGTTGATTAAAAACCATATAATACAGAAAAAAATTATGATCAATAATGATTTGACAGTACTGTAGATGAATTAAGAAAATTACATCAATCTCTTAACAACTATAGTAGTCCCCTTTTTACAAGACCACCACTTCAGCAAGGCAAAAGTGGCCTTATAAGAGGGATGACATCTCTTTTGGGTAATAATTTAGTAGTATTTTATTACCTCAGTGTATCTGGAATCTGGCCTGATAATAGAGGGACCACTGTAATAACATCCATTAGCTTTGGAAGAACAAACATTATGATGAATCAATAAAATACAAACTATATGTTCCCCACAATTTTTTTTATTGAGAACATAACGAGAAGACTACAACAATTACCTGGTGTTTGACATAACTATGTCTCACCAATTCTGTGAAGATCACACAGGTCCACATCCAAACTACCATATCTAAATATAGATTTCCACATGTTGGCCAAAGTACAGCTAGGCTAAACACACCCAAATACAGGAAATAAAATGTCTATAAATAAATTAGGAAATCCATTATATATATTTAAAATGTCAATTAAAGTTCTTAAATGCAAGAAATACATATACGAAAACAAATGCTCATAAAACTTTCGAGTATGAGTTAGTACTCCAACTCAAAAATCATCCAATTAGAAAGTCATATTCAATAAATACAGCATTCTGATTAGACAATATTCCAGTTTTTGAGAGACACACCTAATAGATTTCAGGTTTTGGTTTTATGGTGTTTTAATGCCACTTTCAACAATATTTCAGTTATATCATGGGGGCCAGTTTTATTGGTGGAAGAAAACGGAGTACCTGGTGAAAACCACCGACCTGCTGTAAGTCACTGACAATCTTTATCACATAATGTTGTATCGAGTACACCTCACCTGAGCGGGATTGCATAGATAGTTGTAAATCCAACTACCATACCACCACGACCACGACAGCCCTTTGGCAAAGCATGTGGCAGCAGAACTAATAAACCTGTATTCAAAAGGTCAGGTCTCTTATTTATGAGTGAAGTAGCTTTATAAATATCTTCCAAGGACCAATGGGGTCTGAAAATTGACTATTTCAAACACCCTTGTGAAGTTCAGACCATCAACTTATTTAGAAAATTGTTACTCACTTGTATATTCCAAAACTTAGCTATAGGTGCTGTCCATAGAAGCTGAATTTGTTTCCATACTGGTAGCTTTCTTTGTTTTTTAGATTTTAAAGCACTTGTGAATTTCTGTTTCACAGATTTCCTTCTTTTCATCTGAAATAGTGTAATTTTGACATATTGAAATTCATTATTATAATTTCATCATTTATTTATATGAGGTTATATAATGGAAAGAAAATTCGTGTTTTTAAGACCTAAGGCTTGCAGATTTTAACAGATCATATTTTATGTGAAGCAAGTCATGTTTATTCTAAGAAGTTGATATATATTATAGTACCATCAAAGTCCTGTATTTATCTATTAATGTTTTCATTATACTTAATAACAGGTAAAACAAGATAAACTACCAAATTAATTTTTGGGTTAGAGTTATGGTGTTTAATGCCACTTTCAACAATATTTCAGCTATATCGTGGCAGTCAGTTTTATTTCTGGAGGAAACCGGAGTACCCGGTGAAAACCACCGACCTGTCGCAAGTCACTGACAAACTTTATCACATAATGTTGTATCCAGTAAACATTGCCACGAACGCGGTTCGAACTCACAAAGTTAGTGGTGATAGGCACTATTTCCACAGGTAGTTGAAAATCCAACTACCATACGATCACCACTGCCCCTAATTAACTCTTGGAAAAAAGCCACACATTTTACTGCAGTGTACTCAATATAACTTTAATAATAAAGTTTGTCAATAACTTGTGGTAGGTCGTTGGTTTACTACAGGTACTCTGGTTTACTCTACAAATAAAACTGACTGCACATAATAAATATTAGGTGATAAATACTCATTACCAAACTTAAAATATAATACTAACACTTCTCAATTCTTTCTCTAATTTTGATTTTGAAAATGCTAAAACAGCTTCTTCATCATCAGATGTGGAGCGATCTGATGTTTCATCTTCCATCAAAAAAGATTCTGCAAATAAAAAAGAAAGTAGCTGAATTACAATATTATAACTAAATATATACAGTAATGAGTCAAATGTTTTGTACAATCTTACCATCAGTTATTACAGGGTTAAGGTTATGGAGTTTAACGCCACTTCCAACAATATTTCAGCTATATCGCGGTGGTCAGTTTTATTGGTGGAGGAAACCGGAGTATCTAGATAAAAGCACCGACTTGCCGCATGTCACTGACAAACTTTATCACATAACGTTGTATCAAGTACACCTCGACATTCGAACTCACAAAGGTAGTGGTGATAGGCATTGATTGCATAGGTAGTCATACATCCAATTACCATACGATCATGACCATACTGCCTAAGAAGACATTACAGGTTGGCAGGTATGAACCAGGAAAAAATATATATAGTATAACTAATCGTAGATTTTGAATATCAAAATAAGACCATGAGTGACCGAAGCACGCATAAGAATTAAACGAGTGGGCGGAATTCCGCCCACGAGTTTAATCATTAATGCGTATTTGGTCATGAGTGGTCTTATTTTGATATTCAAAATGTATGATTTAGTTATACTGTTTATTATATAGACTTTCAAAATTTCTTATATATATTTTTTTTTATTTGTATATTTCATTCCACACGTATGAATCTATGAGCAATGATACTAACGAGTTCAGCTGGAAGGATCTGCCATCTTGAAAATGTGAAATCCTACATGTCATATTTACAACAATACACAAAAATAATTAAAATGCTTACCTTGAAACCTTATTTCAGTTAAATTTGATCAAAATTGTAGCATACACGAAGCCAAATAACGTCTAATCTTTACGTTTCAAACTGGAAGTCTTCATATGACGTCAATGACGTCATGTTGGTTATGTGCCAAAGTCGTTGATAACATTTCGTTGGAATTTTTTCAGTTTAAAATCGTACATGTATTCACCGTAACACAACAAGGGACGTAACCACCACACTTGTAGTTGTTTAAAGTAGTTCCGGCGGGAAAAAACTAATATTTCACATGTGAAATACCGGAATTTATTTCACAGATAAATCCCCATAATTCACACCTAACTATATACAGTAGAGTTCGTTTATAACGAACAGGCTTATAACAAAATCAGGCTTATAGCGAAGTAAAGATAAATCCCTGGTCCCATCGCTATTTAAACCATGTATTTCTGAAGGCCTAATACAAATTTTTAATAACGAAATCAGGCTTATAACGAAGAGAATTTTAAACCCAAACAACGTTTTTATTACTCAAAATTGACATGATATAACAAAGAAAATTGCTGAACAAACAATTGTTTACCTGTCTTCCGTTACGCATGGACGATCACATATTAGAATGGTCAAGTGCACTTGACACTTCCGTTATTGATAATTGAAAAATCAATAATCCCACCTTTGATGTTGTTAATGATGTCAATCAAGACTTTTCTTTAAAATATTCAAACAATAGAATGGGTATTAATCATGTGATTAACAAGTTGTCAATTAATAACACACGCGCTAATTTATTGCATTAAAAATTAATAAAACATAATCTAAATTTTAATGAATGGATGCACAAGCTAAAGAAATTAAAAACAAAGTCATGTGTGAGATTAATTCATTCCTATTGTTTTTTTTTTCTTTGATGATAGACTCTTTAATTAAACAACAAACTGCGTTTTTATGTGTATATAATACCAAAAAGAAACAATTATTCTTCAAATTAAAAAAAAAAGAAAAGAAGGAAAATGGCTACAATCTTAAAATTGGCCATTAAAAATATATATCCGAATTATCGGCATTATAACGATATCGATCCAAGCGTTAATACCCGACCTCATATTTCCTGTTTATAAAATAGATCGTGAACAAAGTTAAAAAAAATGTTTCTAAGGAACGAGGGAGCACTGTATGTAGCACATAATGAAATATTACTTGACAATGTATACAATGTTATAGTTACCATTGACTGTCAAGCCTTTGTTTTTCTTCCCAGCAGACCTTCCAAACACAATCCAGAAAAACATTGGAAAGAACAAGTATACACTTGATAATATCTGGAAAAAAATGAACAACAAAAACAGTTCAGGTACATCATTAAAAGACGAGTGAATATGAAAAGCCTTATAGAATCATTGCTAAATCAAAAAATACCCTTTTAAAAATTAATTAGCAATATCGGTACTAACAAATAATAACAATACACCACATATTATTTAATTATTCATGCCGTTTTATTTGAGAATCAATACAACCCTTAAAGTAATGCTGTCAAAGTCAAAAGGAAAATGAACTATCCAAGGAAAGGCATATTCCAATATTTTACTTACTTTGTCTCTTTCTACGATTTTTCTATTAGATTTAGAAATGTTACGACAGTGTGGTATTTTTCTATTAGATTTAGAAATGTTACGACAGTGTGGTATTTTTCTATTAGATTTAGAAATGTTACGACAGTGTGGTATTTTTCTATTAGATTTAGAAATGTTACGACAGTGTGGTATTTTTCTATTAGATTTAGAAATGTTACGACAGTGTGGTATTTTTCTATTAGATTTAGAAATGTTACGACAGTGTGGTATTTTTCTATTAGATTTAGAAATGTTACGACAGTGTGGTATTTTTCTATTAGATTTAGAAATGTTACGACAGTGTGGTATTTTTCTATTAGATTTAGAAATGTTACGACAGTGTGGTATTTTTCTATTAGATTTAGAAATGTTACGACAGTGTGGTATTTTTCTATTAGATTTAGAAATGTTACGACAGTGTGGTATTTTTCTATTAGATTTAGAAATGTTACGACAGTGTGGTATTTTTCTATTAGATTTAGAAATGTTACGACAGTGTGGTATTTTTCTATTAGATTTAGAAATGTTACGACAGTGTGGTATTTTTCTATTAGATTTAGAAATGTTACGACAGTGAGGTATTTTTCTATTAGATTTAGAAATGTTACGACAGTGTGGTATTTTTCTATTAGATTTAGAAATGTTACGACAGTGTGGTATTTTTCTATTAGATTTAGTAATGTTACGACAGTGTGGTATTTTTTTGTTTTTCATTTTATTACTTAAATATGTCATTACTTCATATCTGAAATATTTTTGCCACTGCTGGGATATCAATATAGGTAATATTTGCCTAGCAAGGCAATTCTATTTAATCATTTTAGTGCAAATGAAACATCGAAGTCCAACGAACGTTGAATTCTACTTTAAATTTAAAGACAATTGTTCAATGTAAAATCTTGATTATTTCGCAATACAAAACGTCCCATAATTCTGCTAAAAAACAGATGTTCATATTCACCCAAGCCATCATTAACAAATATCTATTTTATGCCTAATTTTTTTCAAATTTTTGCAGGCAAACAGTGCACAAAAAGGGCATCCAAACATTCAAAATGGCACCACAATGCTTTTATGGAAAGCTTTAGATTTTAAATTTAGGGCTGTTCCATTAAAACATAAGTGGCATCCATGGATAGTACTTTTAAGTCACTTCCATGGGTGAGTGGGTGTCTCAAACGGGTGAAATGGGGCAGAAATGGAAAGAAATATTGCTTATATGAACTATCACCCTAATTTTCAAGTGCCATCCATGGGTACCATGTATGTTTAAATGGAACAGACCTTACCATGACAATATCCAAAAGTCCTGTATTTGAGTATTGAATTGTTTACAGTAAAATATACCTTAAACCAGTAAGGGAGTCTACAAATCCCCCAGTCTAGTTCAGTAACTTGAATAGGACCATACAGTTTACTCGTCAACCACTTTTGACAACATGGATGTGCAATAAAGTTCAGATAATTAGATTCGTATGCTATTTCAATTGTACTCTTATTGTTGAAATCTGGTAACGGTCTACTGAGCATAGAGTAGGCCTGGGCGCTGGCGTCTGTATAACTGATATCTAAAACTCCTAATGCCATCTTCCCAAAATCTCTAAAGTCAAAAAGAAAAGTAGTAAAGTAATAAAACAAGATTCCACAGCATTTTAGAAGATCTCATCAACTGACTAGTTTTCCAATTCTAGTTTTTCTTGAATATAATATGGTCATGGCAACACTTTTTGAAAAATCAAATTAAATATGAGAGATAAAATATGGGTTAACTTCGTGTGTTATTGACACTTATCTAATAATTTGTTCATTGTAAATATTTGTAAACCTTTGAGGTTACCTGGTTCTCAAAGGTAAATTGTTCAAACGTTAATGATAAAAAATAATAACTGTATTTTAAGAGGGAACCAGCTAAAACAAATTAATCTTCACTTACAATGGAATTGTCAAAATTTGACATTGAAAGATTTATTATTATCATAATGTTCTTGCTATAAATATCTCCTTACTGTGCACAGGCTTCCATTTCATGTCTTTGATACAACTCCATTGGACACTTAGATAACTCCCTGTACATGTTACTACAGATTAAAGCTACAGGGATGGGTTGATCACAGCGATACCACAAAACCTTAGCCAACTTTGGTCTACTGACTAGTATAGCCCAAACAATGAGACAGTGAATAGCCTGAAATATTTAAGGTAAAATGTTGTTTTTAGTGGTATGTTGATTAATTGATATTTGAAATCCCTTTTAATAATATTTACTAGTTCAATTCTTTTTTCCAAATAGGGAAAAATCACATATTTTATACAATACCTCAGTCATCAGGCCTTTTTCAAGGATAAGTCTATATAAAAATCACATTTTTTGTTTCACAAAATGTTAATGTTTATGTCATAGACTTGCCCTTGATAAAAGCAAGATGGCTGAAATATTGTCTAAAGTAAAAAGCAATAAAGTTGCCCAAGAAAGAATTTTGATAATCAGGGATGAGAATTATTTTAATTTTCAACAATATTTCAGCTATATTGTGGCAGTAAGATATATTGGTGGAGGAAACCAGGGTACCAGGATAAAATAACAGATTTGTTGCCTTTATTTGCCTCAATACTTGGCTATAATTGAACTCAAAACTGATAGGTACTACCATACAACCAGGACTGCCCATTTTTATCAATCAAAGCCAAAAGTGACATCATAAATAGCATTATAGCACATTTTGGTCCCATAAGGATTTCACTCTTACTGGACAATTTATCTTCAATGTTGCCAAACAGTGTAGTCTCTAGAAATGGCTGAAGTCTTATTTTCCATTTAGACAAACAATAAACAATCATATAGAATGTTTCATTAAGAGTAAAGATATAATGAGAGTGTCCTCTAAATTTTTTTTTAGGTCTTAGTGGTTTGATTTATTTTAATAGCAAAGAATGGTCAATTTAATGCACAGTTTTCCCAGTATTAAAACAAGTTAGTTTTTCTGATAAGAACAAAAACAAAACACACAGTTTTGCCACACATACATTGTATATCATTTAAAAACCTGATTTTATCTTTCAAAAACTAATATCTTGCAAACTGTGTTAAAACTCACAACAAATTATTGCTTCCATGAAATTATTTCTTATACATATTTATTTTGTACAAGAGATCTTGATAATTTTTATTCTAAAATCATTAAAGAATAGAATAAACAATTGTTCTACAACTGACCTTCCTTTCTGCTACAGCAGGTTCTATCACATAAAGTTCAACAGAGTTCATGGATAATTCATAAGGTTGAACAAAATCCTTAATTCCAGACAACTTGGCAATAAGTCTATTTAAATCATTAGCCAGAAAGTCTTGTGGCAGTGGCTGGTCCGGATTCTTCAATTCATAATAAAACACAAATTCAGTTCATACAAAGTATGAATAATGATTGAAAATTAAATTTCATTGAGTGCAACCAACGATTAAGTTTAACAATGTCAAAAATATGACATATATCTTGGTGCAAAACTGAGTACACATAGATTTTTCTTCATTTATCACCTCGTGAAAATGGGAAAGCTATATAGATGTCAAATGTCATCCAAAGATTAAAGAGATAAAATTTGATATATATTTATCTGTATTAGGAAGGAGGACTAATATGTTCTAGAGCATCGTCTCTTGGTGCCTTTTGCCATAGAATGAATATTATAACATACAATATTATTCTATTGTGTATTATACATGATATATATTGTAAGGTTACTTTGTTTGTTATTTTGTGTGTTTATAATCATGGCTGTATATGTGATCATCTATTGTAAACCATGCCCCCTTGTGGGTCGGTGATTATAAATAAATAAATTATCTATCTATCTACAAATTACCATATAATTCTTTCCAAGGATACCTTCCAAACAAACTGTTGTAAAAAATTCCAAGTCTTCTGCCTTCTCAAACAAGTATTTAAATTGTTTGTGATTCAGATATCTATGTATTTGAAAACCTTGATCTAAAAATAGTGAAACAAATTCCTCCCTGTCTTTCCGCAATAAAGATTTCTCAAATAATGCATTGTCCACCTGTAAATATATATTAAAAATGAAAGAATGGATGATATAATTTTTGTATGCCTCTTTCAGAAATTAATTTTACAGCTTTATGTGACACTTAACAACATTTGGTTTACATCAGGGTTCATATTATCATCCGACCAATCAGAGATAAGCCTACTAAATCTTAAGGTATTTAAACCAAGCACACGTTGAGAGCTGTTCTCCAATTGGACATGAAACTTGTTATTTTTCTTAATAATACTATACATTGTAGTCATTTTGTATAACCTATTAATATTGGTCATGAAAAAGATGGTTGGTTTGGTTTATAATGCTTAATGCAACTTTCAACAATATTTCATTTATATCATGGGGGTCAGTTTTATTGGTGGAGAAAACCACCAACCTGCCGTAAGTCACTCACAAACTTTATCACATAATGTTGTATCGAGTACATCTCACCATGAGCGGAATTTGAACTCGCATCTTTAGTGGAGATAAGCACCGATTGTACAGGTAGTTGTAAATCCAACTACCTTATGATCATGATGGCCCCCCAACATGCCAAGACACCAAACCAAACGTAAAATAGTTCAAAACACTAGATGCCGACACAAGACAATAGGATGGACCTGACATGAAAAGACAAACACAGGCAATCCACTATACCAATCATTCTACCGGAGTGGGGGTATAAAATACATGTTAATTTTAGTGTTCAAATAAGATGTCAGTGACAAATACATTCTGCTATATTTTGTATTTTAATTTTTTTCTTGCTACAAACGATCTTTAAAAGTATGGAAGTCTGACTATTGTTGAGTATTTGAAATCTGTTTATGCATAAAACCCTAAATCATTTATTACTTCGTATGGCTTATTTTTCGAATTTTGATTGGAGAAAAATCTAACATACCTTTATTCTAGAAAAATCTCTTGACTGAAATATTTCTGACTTTGCCAAATCAGGTCTATTCCAGTCTAGTAGAAGAAGTAAATCTTTATATGCTTTTTCTTCCCTCCATCTAGAACTACTTTTTCTCTCACCTAGAAATAATAAAAGAAAATAATGTCATGAAAACTAAAAACTAGATAGAACAAATTTCCTACAAAATTTTATATTGAATTTTATCCTACAATACAAACCACCATTAGGGGGACATCGTAGATTTACTACTACCTATGCAATCAGTGCCTATCCCTACTAATGTTGTGAGTTTGAGTTCCACTCATGGCAAGTTGTACTCAATACAACATTATATGATAAAGTTTGTCCGTGACTTGCACCACTGTCCAGGTCGGTGGTTTTCTCCGGGTATTCTGGTTTCATCCACCAATAAAACTGACCGCCACAATATAGCTGAAATATTATTGAAAGTGGTGTTAAACACCATAACCCAACCATCATTATAAGTTGCTAATACATGTAACTCAAATTACAGTGAATTATATCACACTCAAGCCCTGAAGAAAATGGAATCCTGAATAAGCCGAACTTTAAATAAATCCCTATGTATGAAATCTTTGTTAATCTAACTTGTATAAACCAAACACCTCTCTATTCTGAATACATAAACAGGTTCAAAAGACGTTCAGTTTATACAGGTTTCACTGTAATAATTATTGAATTTGAAGATTTGCTGGCATCAAAACATACCTGATGCCAGCAAATCTTCAAATATATTATGACAGCTACATTTGTATTCAAATGCAATTTCTAATAAATAAGTTTTACATTGCTTCTAAATTAACCAGATATATTGTTTCCCCATACAAAAACTGTTTGATGGCACCAATCCAGCAACTGATGCGAGGAAATGTTTTATGCCGTCCAGCCAAAAAAGGTTTTAAATAAAATGTATAATGTACACCACCTTCGATGGCTTTTCCATTCTGAGCGAAGAAGTGAGTGTTGTACAAAACTTATTACTATATTATGCATTTCCAATCTTCAAAATATAACATCAACCTTCCTTCATGATCACAAAATGAATATTTCACATACAGTTAGTTTTTAATTAGTTTTAATTTTTAAGTATATTATTTCTGTTATTCCTAGAAATTTTAATTTAAAATGGTCAGGCAATGAAGCAAATCCTACTTTTGAAAAGAGCTTTCAGTAAATGCTTGTCAAGGTCTGCCAAGCTTGCATCCCAGCCTTGTGTATTTATCAATGTAAGGAATGTTCTATCATCCTGAAAGTAAAATATTGTATACTGTAATGTGTATACCTTTTTCTATGCGAGTTTTTTTTTATTTAAGAGATAATCATGAAATGTTTAATATTACAGATACATATATATATACGTCTGAAAATTAAACCAAACAGTGTTAGAATTAGATTTTAGAGCTGTCAAATTTTTGTTCTTCCCTCGACGGGATTTGAACCCACACCATTGATACACTGCAGCACCATTCGCTTAGCCTTACGTCCAGCGCCCTAGACCACTCGACTACATCCACTCCCATATATATATATGTTATTCAGCTATCAGACAGGGTATATAATGTGACATTCCCGGCTTAGGATCTATATTCCCTGAGGTGCATTCCCGGCTTAGGATCTATATTCCCTGAGGTGCAGCCGAAGGGAATATATATCTGAAGCCGGGAATGTCACATTATATACCCTGTCTGATAGCTGAATAACAGATATATTACGGATTTAACCATTGTTTTTTTTAAATACAACATCCAACTGTATTAAATAAATTTGACTCTTTTATTTTCATTTTTCGTATCTCTAGATGTCCGTTTCCGTACCTTTGACGTCATTCTTCAATGACGTCAAAATATGTGCCGCGTCATATTTCATGTATGGGGTGTCTCATGAAGGAAAATACTGTACTAAATTTCTAAATCAATACAGTTTCATATGTAGTAAATTTTATGAACGTTATAAATATAACATTAATATATCACATAACAAAACAACGGGTTTGCGAAACAGTTTCAATAATTTAAATGTTAACAACATGTAAATAAAACCTTGGTGTGGCCCCATGACGTCGAAAGTTTTCAAGGCTCAACGTTTAGTTTACTTGTTATGGTACAGCCGTGGAACATAGGAGTTTGCTGAATCGATCAGGTATTTGTGACGGAATTAACTGTTGTAATATTTTTTTGTTCATGCAGCCGTTTTGAGTATGAAAACAGCATTTAATTTGGTAAAAATACATTTTTTATTCCGCATTATACCATTGATTCAGTGAAGTGTAATGGTTTGACGTCCATGTTTTAATCGTTTTTGGGGACTGAAATATATACCCCGTCTGTTTTCCAAATATATGCTGACATTCAGGGTTGAAGAACCAATGAAAATATGTGTAACAAACTAAATCCGTAATATATATATATATACAAAAATGTATATTGGAAAAGGTAAAATATCATTGTAAAATGTGCACAATATTATAATTAAAAATTGCTGAGGATAAATCTTTCGATAATTCATTGTTCTGAATATGCATGAAATATGTGCAGCTGGATGTTAAGCAACAAAAAATCAATCAACCAGTTTATTGATCTCCAATTTAAAAAAAAGACTATAACCTGCATTGATAATATACCTTTCTAGCAGTATAAAAACTTAGTGAGCAATTTCTCTGCTACATGTATATACCATGTGAAAACAAGTTACTTTTAAATGAGTTGATATCTGTTTTGTACTAGAGTAGACCCACGTTGATATCTGTTTTGTACTAGAGTAGACCCACATGCTAAGTAGGAGTTTCTCTAGTATTAGCTCACTACAACACCAGTTCCACTCTGTCACTTCTCTTGACTGTCAACCAAATATTCTTTCTTCTTATTCCTTAATGCTGCATGCTTAGTGAAGAAGCAACAAATACCAAGTTTATAATCTTTGGTTTGACCTGCCCAGGAATCCAACCAAAATTCGACCACATGAGGCGAGCGTAAAAACCGTTACACCACTAAGGCGGTCAAGTCAAAAACAAAACAAGGAATGACAACAGCATTCTATAAATAGGTATATATATTGTGTCCAATTGCAGGATTATATCAAAATTTTAACTGCTATGATATAACTTAAATATTGTTAAGAGAGGAGACATCAATATTCCTTACCCATTTAAATTCTGAAACAGTGTGTGTCTACACAATAATATTTCTTTTTAAACAAAGGTTGCATAGCAGTCACAAACACATATTTAATTCAGTCCAATAAAGACTGTAATTGCAGGTCCTGGCTAACCATGCACGCAGAGAGCTACTAGCAGCTATGACTTTCAAATAAACAATCAGAGATTTAAAATGAACAAAAAAACATACAAAATTGAAATAATGAAATATGCTTACATCACTTGCCAAAGCAACGCATTCCAATATTTTGTCCCTGAATGCATTACGAGCAAAGTTGTGCTCTTTAAAATCCTCAGGATATGCATGAGCTATCAACTTCAACAATTCTGGCTTAAGATGGTGTTCTTCATAATCAGGATCAGATCTGTAAACAAATTGTTTAAAACAAAATAAACAAGATTAGTAGTCTCCCTCTTATAAGTGTTAGGGTTATGGTGTTTAATGCCACCTTCAACAATATTTCAGTTATATCGTAGCAGTCAGTTTTATTGTTGGAGAAAACCACAGATCTGTCGCAAGTCACTGACAAACTTTATCACATAAATGTTGTATCAAGTACACCTCACCATTAGCGGTATTCAAAATCACAACTTTGTGGTGATAGGCACTGATTGCACATGTAGTTGTAAATCCAATGATCATATAATCACAACCACAATGACCCTTCCCCTCGTATAAGTCTTCTAGGCTCTACCACCAAAGGCCACCACTCGTTATCAGCCCAGACTTCAGATGGAGCGAGAAAGTAAAATAAAAATGTAGTAGTTAATTGTACCCCTCAGGAGAGGCCACCTCTCTTATATGGTCAGTTTTTCATTGCAGAAGGGACGATCTGATAAAAGAAGGACTACTGTATGTTAATCCTTAACAATTCATGTAGATATACAGTTAGTACATATACATTGATTTATCTGGGCTCTTGTTTGCTTATATGTGTTTTGCTAACTTAACATATATTTCTCGTTTTGTTATATAGTGCTTGCCTGTTTTAATTTTTTTTATATTTGCTTGTATATATGCTAAAGTGGGTTTTAAGAGCTTCATTGAGCTCATGTTATTTGTTAAATGTATATATGTACCGACTTTAAATAAAATTTACTTTACTTTACTTTACATGCATGGTTACAAATATTCATTGAATTATCAATTCTGAGGTTTGAATATGATCTTTGAAATAAACAAAAAGTTGGTATTTTACAAAATAATAATGAATTCACAATATCGTCTACCAGGGCTCACCACACATAGTAAAAACAGGGTGACTTGACTTGTCTCTCTTGACTTAAGGGTGAAGTGAGGGAAAATCTGGGAGACTTCCGAAAATCGATCCAAATTTTAATGTTTCTTTCCCCTCTACCGCATGTTCCCCTACATTTCACAAAAACGAACAATGATCTTAAAAGGATGCAATTAACGAGTTTGGAATAAAATATTGAACATCAAACCCTGTATGGGTCACATTTCAGGAACATGGGAGCTCCTTTTATGTGAATATTGAAGAAAAAGTATGATTATTGGTGAAAAAAATACGGACTTGAAAAGACTGACAGGGCGACTTCATTGAAACCAAGGCGAAAAAGTCGCCCAACTTCGCCTGGTTTGGTGAGCCCTGTCGTCTACAACAACTATTATGCAACATCTTTGTTTGTTTTGGCATTTCAAAAAATTGCTTGAAAGAATGATGTGAACAAACCCATATTCAGCTGATACCTTGATCCTACACTTGCTCAATGCACAATATGCTATTTAGGAAACAATTCTCGGATGCCGGGCTCTATGCTTATTTTAACATGGGTAGGCATTATATTTGTCATTATTTTACACCGAGCGAACGCGAAGTGTAAAATCTTGACAAATATAATGCCTACCCATGTTAAAATAAGCATAGAGCCCAGCATCCGAAAATTATTTCGATTCTAACCGGGTATATACGGTAATTTTATGCATTCAAGTGTACCTAGACAGAGGTTATTTTTGGGCACTGTATCAATTACCTCCCGCTATTATTTACAAGAATATATAACGCTACAGAAATGCTATAAAAATTTACAACAATCAAAAATTAGTTTCATCTGATTTTTTTGTATATTTATTATTTTTATTCTTTTAATCTAACATACATAAAGTACAAATATGCAAAATACGCTGTCGATTAGATATGCCTTCTGCGCATGTGCTAGGGTGTTCTGTGCTATTTAGAGCCCTCCATTGTTTTCAAAGCGAAAGTAGCACGCCATATTAGAATACTGAATAATTGTCCCAATACTTTTCTTCTTTATAACAATATTTCTAAATATTAAAAATATTCATCAGTGAACAAATTGTAATTCACTGCCTCTAACATTTTCACTGCAAAATTTTGTATTTTGAACAATTCTATACGTAAATACCTTTCCTGACTTTCTTCTAAGGCGTAAGCCAATAGATCAGCACAACCACCAGTGCCTTTAACAACTACAACTGGCATTTTGTTTCTGAGATAGAACAAAACTAGGTCTATACCTCTTGGTGACCCTTGTATTAATAAACCAACAACAGGTATGGTCTGTGATGATGTATCTGTTATTTCACTATCATTTTCATCTGAACCTGTAAATCACATAACAAAACTAGAGGCTCAGTGGGCTGAGCCTGTGTCGCTCACCTTTCATTCTGCTTTGAGGAAACTTAATACACAACCTTCGATACATGTAGATGCTTCCTACCAAGTTTCGGTTCATATGGCTAGGCAGTTTCAGAGAAGATTTTTTATATATCGACCAATCAGAAACAAGAATTACCTGTGGTGGCCATGTTTGTTAACCGATCGAGATGAAATTAGCAATCTTCATAGAGGACATTCCATAGATGCTTCCTGCCATGTTTCAGTTAATTTGGCCAAGTGGTTTCAGAGGAGGAGATTTAAAAAAATTGGCCATTCAGAAACAAGAATAACCTGTGGAGGGCCATGTTTGGTAATGGATCATAACAAAATGTGCACTTTTTAGAGAGGACCTTCCATAGATGCTTCCTACTAAGTTTCACTTCATTTGGCTGATGGGTTTCAGAGGAGAAGATTAAAATGTGAAAAGTTAACAGATGACAGACAACAAACGACGGATACCAAGTGATGCCAAAAGCCTACATTGCCTTTGGCACAGTGAACTAAAAAGAATATTAAAATATGAATACCTACATGTAATGTATAGTATAAACATGTTACACTATATCAGCATTAGTTAATTTCTAAGGGAGATAATGGCAAGTTATCTTTCTTTTAACAGTTTAATGCAAGAGTTATCTCTCTTTTAACAGTTTACTACAATGGAGAGATTTTTTTTTAGAAATGAACCAATCAGAAACAAAAATTGCCTGTGGCGGCCATGTTTGTTAACGGATCGGGATGAAATGAGCATTCTTTATAGAGGACCTTCCATAGATGCTTCCTACCACGTTTCAGTTCATTTGGCCAAGCGGTTTCGGAGAAGAAGATTTTTAAAAATCAGCCAATCAGAAACAAGAATTGCCTGTGGCGGCCATGTATGTTAACAGATCGGGATGAAATGAGCAATCTTTATATAGGACCTTCCATAGATGCTTCCTACCAAGTTTCGGTTTATTTGACCAAGCGGTTTCGGAGGAGAAGATTTTTAAAAATCGGCCAATCAGAAACAAGAATTGCCTGTGGCGGCCATGTTTGTTAATAGATCGGGACAAAATGAGCAATGTTTAGAGAGGACATTCCATAGATGCTTCCTACCAAGTTTCAGTTCATTTGGCTGAGAGGTTTCAGAGGAGACGATTAAAATGCAAAAAGGTTAACGGACGACAGACAACGGATACCAAGTGATGGCAAAAGCTCACGTTGCCTTTGGCAAGGTGAGCTAAAAAGGTATAGTAACACATTGTATCCATTTTATGAAGAATTTCTCTTACCAAAGGTCAACTCTTTTAATAAGTTCATATTCATATTCATTGTGCATCATCAGCAAAAAAAATCTATTTCAACAAGAGAAAACTTCTTTGATAAGATATTTCTTATTATCAAAAATGGTAGCTAAGGTATTTCTTTAAGCAAAAGTTGTAGTTTTATAACCAAACTTGGTTTTATTGCTCTCAAAAAAAAAATTATTTGGCTTTCCAATCTTTCGATTTTGAGCATACCTGATGAAGGTTATTCCAGAAACTTGTCGTGCACACTAAATTTGATATCTACGTTTTTATTGAAATACAGTCTCAATGTATGAAATCTATGAAGGTAATAGACTTACCAAAACTCAAAAGGCGCTTGAATCGTCTTGGTTTTCCTAGCTGACACTGTAACTGTTTTTCAATATTAGAACGGAAGTCTATATATTGGTTTCTTTCTCTATCTCCTGACTCTGTTTCTACTAAGATGAAATGTGTATGATCTGGATTGAGTTCATGTAAATCTCTACCATGTTTATATCCTTCATTGTTAATAACCGTTACTCCTTCCTGTAAAAAAGTCACTTTAAATGTTATCCTATATAATTGTTGTAAAATGAAAATGTCTATGCAAATGAGAACTGATCTTATTAATTTGAAGAAAAAAATTCTCAGTCTTGTTCTTGTTTTCTATGGTGTTTGTTCATTTTGTTGATAATTGTGAAATTGTTTACCATAATGTTTATACTTTCTTCTAGAGCAACAGGTGCCAAATGTGGAGCAGGGACTGTTTACTCTTCCGGAGCACATGAGTTCACCCCCGTTTGTAGTGGGGTTCATGTTGCTCAATCTTTTCTGTGTAATGTTTTGTAAATCATTGTTTGTCCTTTTTCTTTTGGCCATTGTTTTCTCTGTCCTTCTTCAATTTATGGCTTCTGATTAACCCTTTGGTATCTTTAAACTTTTCTTTCATAAAATCAATAAAATTTGGGGTACAACCTGAAGGCAAAAGTCTGAGTTTTTCCTAAACAGTTAATTCAGATCAGCTCACTTTGTGGTACAATTTGCATTCTCTTGATATGAAAAATCTAATAAAAATCTAAATATGCTTTATAATGGTATTTAAACTTTCTTTCCTAAACCTATCTAAACAGATCCTCCTTGCGACAAAATAGACAGGTGTTCAGTTTGTTCAGGTTAAATTAATAAGGGACTTTTATTTAAGAATTCTTGTTTTATTCAGTGCTCGGTTTAGATAAATTTCAATGTAATAACAAAATCATTAAAAAAATACAGAACTTCTGAGATTTAACTTCCAATTTCAATTTCAGAATCCTGAGTCGTTGACTGATGATATCTATTAAGCAAATACTATATTAAAAGCATGGTGTTTCTACTTACTGAACCATCAAGAAGATTTTCATATACAATCTTTGGTTTTGGAACGACACCAATCACAGTAAGTTTTTGGAATTTTTTGACAAAATCAGGTCTAATTTGACTTAGATTGATTCGACTGTTAGCTCTGAGATTTCTCTCCTCCCTAACTGCTTCCCCGATCATACCAGATATGCCATCATCAATACCATTTGTAATAATCCACATCTCTGTTGTATTAGCTGCCTGAAAAATAATGAGAAGAAAATGTTTTGTGTTAATACAATGTAATGCCATTGATATTTAGAAATATATTGGATCTGTGAGGCAAAAAAAACTTTACTAAATTATATGAACAATATATATTGTGTATGTTTTTTTACATAATGAATCCTATGTAAACTTGTGAAAAATATATTTCTCTTGAAAGATGCATAAAAATAGAAGAATGTGTCCATCTCACTCTGATGACCCCTGTGTATTGTGGTTAAAAAACATTATGCGAAAATCTCAGAATATTTGACAAAGGGAAACTAAAGTTAGAGCACGAAAACCAAAAATATGCTAAATGTCAATTTAGGAAAATAACTCTGAAATCATTACGCAATTGGAAATGGACCTACGTATTGTGGTCAAAACATATATATTATCAAGTTATTTAGCAGAAACCTAAGAAATTGTTTATTCTTCCAGCAAATCAAGGACATATCTCCAGAACGGAAAAGTTGTAAAATCCGAAATCAAACTTGGACTGATCCTTAACATTCATTTATTAATTTCAAATTATTTACTTTGGGAGAACTTAAGTTATTGAACGGAAACATGAGAAATTAAATATTTTTCAAGGGAAACGAAAAAAGTGGTAAAGTCCAAAATCAAATCAAAATATTTCAAATGATTCGCTTATTGAGGGCAACTTTAAAGCATTAAGCAGAAACCAAATGCAGGACGCACAGTAAAACTTAATGCCCCTGACCCATGAAAGGTGATCACATTGTCAACGGTTTAAAAATGGCTATGAGTATCAATGACAAAATATGAAACTTTTAACCAAAAACAATTTTTAATATGAAGAAGACTGTTTGCATTTACCTTTATAATTCCTTTCTTAAATTGGTCTTTTAAGCGAGAATTTTTCCAAGGTTTGAAATGACGGACTCCTGATATTAAGGACAATACAATCTTTGGACTCCGCATGTTCCAGTATCTCTCCATATAATATGACAATTCATATGGTGATGTGTCCCAAGGAATACACACATAATGCTTTTTTAGCTGAAATAGACAAAAAAAAAACTTTGTTGAACAAACAAAACAGATTTGACAAGGCAGCAGAGGACAATGCAAAACATGCCAATATACAATAATAAAATATGATGGTTTATTGTACTTAACACCACTTTCAACAATATTTCAGTAATATCATGATGTTCAGTTTTATTGGTGAAGGAAATCGGAGTACCCGGAGAAAACCACCGATCTGTTGTAAGTCACTGACAAACTTTATCACATAATATTGTATTGAGTACACCTCACCTGAGTGGGGTTCGAACTCACAAAATTAGTGGTGATAGGCACTAATTACATAGGTAGTTATAAATCCAACTATCATAGGAATACGACCATGACAGTCCCAAATAAAATATTACCATTTTAGTTCAAATTCTTGTCCAAAACTGAAAAAAAAATAAAGATTATTTTTAAGTATTTCTATAAAGTGAATCTTTGCAGTTTTATTACTGTTTGTTTGTATTTGTTTAACTGCTGGAAATCAAGAGGAGGAATGTAGTGAATCCAATTATTTATTAAAATTTGGTCACATTTTGTGCCTGTTCCAACCACCGAATCTATATTTCTATCAGCGTCTGTTGTCTTATCGTTGTGTTGTGAATTTTGAATGAGTGGTTTATGTTATTGAGGTTGGTGAGATTGTTGACCACCATTGTTTAGCTCTAGATATAATATTTGTAGTGAAAAGAAATATCTATCAAAGTTTTATGAAGCTTTCATGCCATAATACAAAGTTGTAAAATCTGAGGAAAGGTAACAAATGTTAATGACAAAGGAAAACATGACCTTTGTTCCAAGCAAAGCAAATAAAGGACTCAGAACATTGATTCATTATCTATGGCAACAAATATAGTGTTAAAATCAACATTTTTATTTCAATTTTTTACAATTTTGTTACTGAATATCTGTTTAAGTTAGTACCATATTTACCATGTTACATATAAAATATCAAGTTCCTGTAATAATAATAATAAATAAGCCCACACCCTCCTCCCCTTCCTCAGTATTCAATGCTACCTCTATTTTTTCCTCAGGTGATTTACTACCGAACTTTAAATTTCCACCAGCAAAAGGGGCATCTTGATAAATGCGACTGTCTTGTGTGTCAACTGAGATCTGTCCAATTGATATGACTGTTCTCTGAACATCATCAAAATGATCAGCAAAATTGAATAATGACGCAGAACTCTTCTGTGAAATATTGTCATGGTCTTTTTCTTCATTTATGTTGCTAACAGAGCCAATATTTTGCTGAGATGATGATTGCGACGATGTCGATGGTCTTTCTCGAGATCCAGTAGAGGGTACGTGATGAAATAGTTGCTAAAATTAGAGAAGATCATATTTTTTTTGGTTAAATTAGATATTGTTACAGCAGACATACATTTGTATACAGTAAATTCCTAATTATTCGAGGTATACAATTCTTGTGGTATTTGAGTTTTCAGTTGCATCAAACAAAATTAAGAGTTTAAAGAATATTTGTCAGCATATCCATGATATGTATTGATAATTGCTTGGGGATCCACAAATTTATATATCCATGAAAAAAACATATGGTCTTCAAACCATGAAAATTGGCACCAATGAATTTAAATGTATTTACAATTGGTATTTTTTGACGCTAGTAACTTTAATAGTTCATATACAAACTATTTTCCCTCGTATTTATACCCTGTTATTAAGTCACCATATTTGGCAAGTCATTAATTCATACATTAGCTACTTTCAATAATTAGCTATAAATAACATTGTTTGTGTTGTAAAGTGGCCAGCTTAATTTCAGCCATACCATATAACCTTACCTGTAAAGCAATTACATGTGGACTTGTTACACCGCTGGCACCTGGAGGACTAGTAGAATATATAGAAGATTGATTACTACAGGGTTTCTGTACATATTGATGAGATGGACTGCTTCTACAGCTTATTGATGGTGATTTGGCACCACCAGGTGTCTTTGGCGAGTGTAGCAACTCCTGTTCTTCTTCTTTGCCATCCTAGAATACAATATATCATGGCAAGAACAAGTTACATTCGATGAGATGATAATGATGTCTGCTTTGTACTAGACCAACATGCTTAGTTGGATTTTTATAGTACTAGTTCACTGAAACAACAATCTACGTACGGGTAGATGTGTTGCTCCACCTAGACACATTATTCTGATTCCATGTATTACAGTCTTTGCTTTTACTCCTTAATAGCTGCTTGCTTTGCAGAGAGGCAAGAAATACCAATCTTAGTCTTTGGTTTGACATGACAGGGGCTCAAATATCATATCTGTTTTCAATCATTCGTGCAAAATTTTATCTTGTTTGGTCATTCATTTCGTTAGTTATTACAGAAATATGATTCGAGTACAGCTTTTTCTGGTACGGGTACACTTTACACTAATTAGACACTACCCTCACAATCTACATGTATATAATTTAATTTGATTTGAATATTTCAATCTGATTGGCTAAATTAGCCTAATCCGCCTGGAGAAAATTTTGGTTATACTCGATAACCTGGGTTGGTATTGTGACATCACCAACGTGTTCATCCGCCAACGACAAATTCAAAAAGTCACTTGAAATAATCGTAATTAAAATCGAGGAATCATTAAATTTTGTTGTAAAAATTAAATTATAAGGAATATTTTAAATTGTTGAACAGGTTATACTTGCATAACCTGGTCTGGGTCAGTTTACGCTTTTCATAAACCGCTTCACGGTTTATTAAGCGTAAACTGACCCAAACCAGGTTATATCGTATATCCTGTTCAACAATTTCAAATATTCCTTAAAGAATTCCAATTTTCTATAGTTTGTCCATCAGTTTCCTTTTTTTTTGGTTTCGGTCAGATATCCTTATGTCTCTGGTTTGATAAACAGCTGCATCATCCCACAAGATCTGAAATTATATCCATGGAGCTATGCATGAGCACAGGGCCTTACATGCATGTTACTATCCATGGATATGCACAAAGGCTAACATCCTTTTTGCTAATCTAGTTGAGATTAGGATTCGAGATTACCTTTTAGCCCTCTGTCACTTCAAGTCCTATTTGTGTTGTTAAGTCCATACAATATGTCGAAAAACCTATAATGTACATGTCTCATCAACTCCCAATACATTGCAATTGTGGTGATCTTTAAAAAAATTTATAATGATCACTTCGCGATGATTTTAAATTTAAATACTGTAAAAGTCCATTGAATAAGAGCAATTATGATGAAGCAAAACGATCCACAAACTACCATGTAAGACAGGCAATATATGAATATGAACACTCAATCGCAACAAATATGAAAGAAGATAACAAGATATTCTGGAAATTTATACAATCAAAAACAAAATCCAAAGAAAATATCCCATGCATAATGGATGAAAACGGAGAAGTACAAATGAATAACAAAATAAAAGCGGAACTGCTCAACAAATTTTTCAAGAGTGTATTTACAATTGAAGTTACTTTCACTTTGGGTCCATGTTGTTCTCTACTCGGGCGAATTCCTGACAAAAACGACCGCTGCGCCTTCACAAGAGGTAGTCGAGGGGAGGTCATGATATTTTTTTAAAAGAATAAGGTCTTGGGAGTTGAACCAAACAGGATTTTGAATATATTAGAAGGAATTTAAAAAACAAACACGACTTGAAGCGAGAGGGGGTAAAAAAAGATGTCCGCCCTCGTATATGTTTATACATTGATAGTATATTTACCTGGATAGTGACAAGGCCCTGTGGTCAGTGGAGTGACTGAGTCTGCAAAAACTTAACCATGCATAAATTATAATTACACTTCAACAAACGATTGCTATGCATTACCTGCGATGTTAGAGAAACGTGCAATTTAAGATTTTTCTTTTTTCTTTCGTCCATCGTCGATTATAATACGAAGATGCAGACGACATTTCAGTTGCACATTTCGACTGGTACTGTAGCTAACTTTTTGTGGGAAATCAGTTTGATAACGGTTTACCTAAGAACCATACCAGATATAACCAGAACGTACTAGCAGACTAAACATTGCGTAATCTTAACGAGTGTTCGTCAAGCTAATTAATGATGACATAATCCCCGATTTGTATAATCAGCAATGGTTAATAATATATTTGTATAGTTATAATCCTATAGGTTGTATTTACTTACGGAATAAATAATTATTATAGAATTATTATTAATAGTTACTTTATTGCAAATTACACCCTTCAGGGTCAAGCAAAAACCACAGGCGCTCGTGGCGCGGACCACCCCGCCTCCCCCCCCCCCTTTTTTTCTAACTTTCTGTTTGCAAATTTATTTTCAATAAAATTTCTTTATTTCTTTATTATTTCATTTCTTTTTCCTTATTTTAACCTGTTCGTGTCAATATTCATACAATCTTATGTTAACATCAAATTGCATGTGTCGACCCTATTAGATACTAATAATACACAAGGCATGCAACTCGGCAGGTTTAAAAATCGTACCCCTGCTCGCTTCGAGTACATTTATTGCACCTTATTTCCATTATGTCATTCAATCTAGGACATGTATCCATTCCTAAAAGACGCATCTTTTTGCCCCTGTATTATTAGTATCTAATAGGGTTTAAAATTTGATGTTAACATAAGATTGTATGAATATTGACACGAACAAGTTAAAATAAGGAAAAAGAGATGAAATAATAAAGAAATAAAGAAATTTTATTGAAAATAAATTTGTAAACAGAAAGCTAGAAAAAGGGGGTGGTCCGTGCCACGAGCGCCTGTGGCAAAAACAAGAACAATTTAACATACATACATTATAAACATACAACATCAGGGGCGGATCCAGGATTTCAAGTTAGGGGGCGCACTTAAAAAAATTGCGCCGAGCGGAGGGAGGTGCGAAAATTGTTGGGGTATTTCGTGTGAAAAATCACGATTTTAAGCCAAAAAATCATATTTTTTCCAATTTTAGGGGGGACGCGCGCCGGGTGCTCCCCCCCCCCCCCCCCCCCCCCCCTGGATCCGCCCCTCAATGCTACAGATTGTTTCAAAAAAGTACAAACCACCGATAAAAGGGTCGAGTTCGGGTTAAGGAGGTAATGAACTTTCTGAAATGAGGTATAATGTTCGAAGTCTGGGAAGTCTAACTTTATGGTTTCTAATAATTCTTTTCTATTATTACTAGTGCGAATTTTGTTAAAATTTGTCTATTTTTAAAACTTGTTAATTCGGATAAATATTAAAGATATATGAGTAGAGGAGGGTTTTTGTGTTTTTAGACATGGGCTTATATCGATCTCGGATTGAGTTTTTGGTAATGTTTGAAGTTGTTCAACACTGTTTATAATGAAAACGTCCCACAAAAGTGATGAATTAACAAATTTAAAAAACAGAGGGGCCACAAATCGGGTACCTGTGATGGCAATGACATCTTTTCCCTTTAATGTACATTTTTTCTTACCTCTATCACCGACAATAGTTTCCGGACTTGACTGTGTGAGTAACACAACGAGTGTTTATAAGAAACAG
This sequence comes from Bathymodiolus brooksi, assembly GCA_963680875.1. Taxonomy (NCBI): domain Eukaryota; kingdom Metazoa; phylum Mollusca; class Bivalvia; order Mytilida; family Modiolidae; genus Bathymodiolus; species Bathymodiolus brooksi. Next base: position 30,425,673 of record OY804581.1, on the reverse strand, counting down.
GAAATGCTGCTTACTCTTCGCGAGGACATGGGTTTACACATGTGTTTTGGTAGTTGCTCCTATTTTTAGATTTCTGTGTTGTGTGTTTTTTTTCTTCGTACTTTGTCGTGTGTGCATTGCCGTCTTAACGCATGGGCACGATGGGCAGTTGCACGGGGGCCCCACGAACATAGGGGCCATGCTAATCTAGGTATGTTGTGTACGGCATGTTATTTAATGTTTAAACACTGAGTTTGTTGGAAGTATAAAATAAAATAAATATATTTTCAATTTTATCGACCATTTACATTTTTATTCCTGTGAGTGGTTGTGTAGGGAGGGGCCCCAGTGCATTATTTTGCCCGTGGGTCTACAACGCTGCTAAGACGATCCTGCGGCGGCTATGACGTGGATGAAGTCCTATTTGAATGACCGAACTCAACGTGTCGTTCACTAGTGTCATATGCAATGCATCTTCAAAGTGTCGTACCGCAATTAGGTTCTGTCTTAGGGCCTAGATTGTACTGTATTTTTACAAAACCAATCAGTGAAATTTCCGACGCCATACTTTTAGTTATCACAGTTATGCCGATGACACCCAAGTGTACCTTTTGATAACTGGACAAATATACCCAAACGCCTGGAAACTGGATTATCAGACGTTAGTGTGTGGTTGATCTCAAATTAAACCAAGACCAAACAGAACTTATTGTATTTGCACCGAAACACCGTGTGAAGGAATTTTCAGAATGTTGTCTCTCTTTCGACGGAACTATAGTGTTTGCCTCGGCATATTTTTCGACAGGACATTATGCATGCAAAAACAAGCAAGTGCAATTATAAAGTCATGCAGGGCCGGATTTAGATGAAGAGAGGCGCTAGGCTATTCCACAAGTGAGACCCCTCCCTTGCGACTAGACGAAGATGGAAGAGTATATTAAACAAAATTCAATGAAGCCGATTAAATGCATCAGCAGGTGTGTTCAGTAGCGGCAATCAGGCCAACGACTCTCTTTACGTCTGTTGGAAGAATATTTCTTGCGCCACGATGTCGAAACAAATGTGATGTCTGATAATACCTTATTAGCTCACTTGACCCAAAGGGTCATGCGATTTACAACCATCACTTGGCGTCCGTCGTCGTCCGTAAACTTTTACATTTTAATCTTCTTCTCTGAAACCACCACGCCAATTGGAACCAACTTGGTAGGAATATCCAATAGATGGTTCCCATACATAGTATATGTTTAATGTTGATCAGAATTACACAAAAGAAACAAGAGGCCCATAAATCATTATCAGATGTCACAGGATGTCGGATTGCACAAGTTCCACTGTAAATGGGTTTTTTTTTACAGAAACCCTAATAAGAAATATCTCGACGTGTTAAATCATAGCAGAAATAATTCTCCTTCTGCCTCTAATTGTTAATGTTACTACTGCTATACTTGACAGCAACAGATAAAGCAGCAAAAAGAATATTATGCTCATACTCGCAAAATTTCAACCAAATTGGGGGTTGTATTAGTTTCAAGTTGCAGTATGTCTGTGATCAAGGTCGTGTGATACATACATACAAAATCAGTGCCTATCACCACTGATGTTGTGAGTTCGAATCTCGGTCAGGGCGAGGTGTGCAACATTTGAACTCGCCATAGTTTTCCATGAAAATCTGTGAATTTAGGCTACGACATGGTTACATATTTGAAAGAACAAAATATTTGTTTTTAAGGGTATTTCATAGATATCTCATTGATGTGAACTCGCCAGAATGGCTAGTACTTGGATGGAAATACTTGCCTAAATCATTGTACACTCACTTTTGGTGAGTTGGCGAGCGGTGGTTTCCCACACTGCTATTCATCCATCTGGTCATAGCCTTTGAGATTTTATACAAAATTGCTTAATTTTTTATATTTGGAAAGACACTATCAAAATCGAACTAAGCGTTATGGTCGAAAACAAAGTGGACATCGTCATTTCATGGACAATATTCTCGCTGTGATTTAGCTGAAAATGTGCTCATTTGACGTTAAGACAACATTCAAGTGTCACAAATGAAGACTTTTTTTTATTATTAAAAACAAAATCAGGGACAAAACATAACATTTGTTTGCTGTAGTTGCTAGCTGGACTCCCTAAAACAGCACATTTAGTATCCCAAGGAAATTCTTGGGGCCCAGCAACCAACTTTAGAAATGAAATAGTTAAAATTTCAGTAACCAGCTGGGCTACTGTCTGATCATGAATTTTCAGGGACCCTGAGCTTATTAACGTTAGTAGTCTTGTTAAAATTTATCCCTGAAAATGTATTCTTATTATATACATGTATTAAGATTAAAATTATTTCAATATACAACAAATGTATTTCAAATCTTAAAAATGTAAATCTCACAATAGGATACACTAATGGATCACTTATTGTCAATCTCATCAATTGGTTAGAGACACCATTTAAAACATACATTATATTTTAACAATTTGATTTTTAATGATGAACAATATTTATATAAACCATACGTAAACAAGAAGCATCAAGTTTAAGTTACTTATTCCTTATTCCCGATTCAATGTGGAATAAGTATAACCAGTTACTTATTCCTTATTCCCGATTCAATGTTGAATAAGTATAACCAGTTACTTATTCGACATTGAATAAGTATAACCAGTTACTTATTCCTTATTCCCGATTCAATGTGGAATAAGTATAACCAGTTACTTATTCGACATTGAATAAGGAAACAGTAACTAGCTCCTTATTCGACATCGAGTCGGGAATAAGGAATAAGTAACTAAATTGATGATCCTGCAAAAACATCCCGTCGAGTGGTCCCGGAAATTATACGAGGGTTACTTGAGGTAGAATTAGATACAGTGGTGCCGCTGGAATTAAAAACCCCCCACCCCAATTCATATATTCCCTCACTGACAAAAATCGGTTGGGATCATTGATTATTTAATTGTACATGTATGTCAATAATCAACTCCAGCTTTTTTTTAATTATCAGACTGTGTTAAATTTTGAAAATTTTGTAGTATTTTACCTTAATTTTATTTGTTCATTTAAAAAAAATAAACTTTTGGAGGCAAGGTTTGAAAAATGGCATCAAATTTCAACAATAAAGGCAACATTTTCTAAAATAAAAAATACTAATTTCTCAACATGCATTTTTTTCTGCTACATGAATCATATAAAAAACAGAAATGGATTTTATAAGAATTCGATGTTATTATTATTTTGTTTTTGGGGGGTTTATTTATAAAATGTTCTTAAAAATTCATTGTTTGTTTATCTGAGTGTGTATTACACTACATATGATAAAAACAAATCTTATTAGACTAAAAGTTTAATTTTCAAATTTTTTCATTTTTTTTTTGCCGTTTTTTTTTAAAACAGATCCTTTCCTTTAAAGGTCCAACTCACGGTGTTGGTCAAGTACAAAGTGTACATCGTCATCATCTCCATCAAATGTAACTTATTCTAGCTCCATGATATAACTAACAAATGCCCATTTTGGCGTTAAACCAGTGGCGGATTTATCATTGTGCTTAGGTGTGCTTAAGCACATGGCCCCGTTGGCCAAGGGGGCCATCTTCCTGTCAAAATATTTTTTACGATGGATTTTTGCTTATGTTTTGCAATTTTAAATTTGAAGGCAATTTGTTTCTGAGCGATTCCAGACATAAAGACAGAGTTGATAGGGCCTACCTTCTTCAGGGCCCAAGTAATTATAAGGGTTCTCATTTGTCCTAAATCCGGCACCGCCGGGTTGAACAATAATCACTCGCTCATATTTCCTACACCTAAGCAAGAGAAAGTTAGAATTAGATAAATCAAAATTTAGACTGCATTCCATGAGATCAGGAGGAGCTAACTCTGTAGCAAATACGAGAGATTCAGAGAGTGTGTAAAAAACCGGAAAGATGGCAAACTAAATAAAGCAAAAGATGGATACGTTAGAGAGGATCTTAAATCTCCGTTGTATGTTTCTATGATTTAAGGCTTAATAAATATTTGATTTGTCGAATTCCCTTTCTTTGTTTGTCGAAGAGTTGCGTTTGACCTCTGCAAGGAGAACAAAATAAAAGGTTATAATGGGTCGAAGAGGAAGAGCGAGCGATTTTGTTTTACCTCAGACCCCTCGCCGAAAATTAGTTTCCATACCATTACGACCCTAGCTACGACATTGACCTCCAATGAGAGTGGTGGAGTTGATAAATATTTAAGGTTTGCTCAGGGTGGTCTTAATAGCACCATAGCCCCCGGGCAAAGCAATGCACTGTCGAACTATCTATATCGGACAAGGAGATCATAAAGCATCAGCTGTAGTTGTGACGAACTTCATTTAACCATGTATATTTTCATTAATTTTCAGTTATCAAGCTTTTTTTTTTTTTACATTTGTAAAATCTATCATTAGTATTTAAAAAAAAGGTGTATTTAAAGGCAAGTGTTTAAATAACCTTGATATTTTTCGGGAAAAGACTGCACGATTTGGCCGAGCGTTACCATACAGGTAATATATAGATGTGTGGATATACATGTAGGGTTATTTGGCACTGGACGGTGAGATGTTGGACATACAAAGTACACATATTAAGGAATAAGAATAAGAATAAGAATAAGAATGAGACTACTTTATTAAACCAATCATGGTCACAGTATGGGTACCTGTGCGGCGCAACTGACGTGTTTACGTAAAGTTTGTGGGCACGTTACCGTTTCCGATCATCGACTGTCAAAACTGGAAGGGTTCAATGTAGGTTTTTATGTTTATATGTGGTAGTAAACATTGCTAATGCAGACAAAAAATTACAGACACCCGCTGATATAATACCTTTATACGCCAGGAAAATTTTAAACATATCTGTTGAACGGAAATATCCTTTTTTATACTTAAGCTTGATTTTGATGTTGCGTAAACATTGACATCATTGAAAGAAGCTTCTTCGTACAACCAATTATCACCACACAAAGTCATGTCTCGTTCCAATTTACATTTTTTGTATTATTATAATCTTATCATTTACAATGACTGAGCATTTTAATGTTACACTGTGGGCTAGGAATACGTAATACGATTTTTTTTTACACATTTAGATGCCCACAGTCATTGGAAATGATAAGATTATATTTATGCAAAAAATGTAAATTGAAACGAGACATGACTTTGTGTGGTGATAATTGGTTGTACGAAGAAGCTTCTTTGAAAAAATCAGGGTCGTCCTTGCTGAATTCAGCGAGAAAACAATGATGTCAATGTTTACGCAACATCAAAATCAAGCTTAAGTGTAAAAAAGGATATTTCCGTTAAATTTTCCTGGCGTATAAAGGTAACGTGCCCACAAACTTTACGTAAACACGTCAGTTGCGCCGCACAGGTACTGACCGCGACGTAATGTATTTTATTTTTATTTTAAGAATAAAATATGAATATATTTGTATAATTAGTTGATATGTATTCAAAAACATAATTTGTTTGTTTGATGTCGGTTCAGAATATTGAAGTAAACCGGTATTCACTATTTTCCCCCTTGGTATTTGTAAAGCACGCGCAAGAATTTGATTTTCATCACGTGTTCTCACCCTATATAAGAAAAAGTTTCCTATCAGCGCCAAATCTTTATTCAAATAGCATACTAATATCTATATTTATAATTGTAGAAATCAGAATGTCGAATTGTTCAGAAATGGCGAGTCAAGTTGTTGTTAAGAGAAAAGCTCTTCCCAAACGGTAAGTCAATTCATATTTATACTTAATGAAATGAAAAATAAATAAATAAAATAATCAGACATTTAAAATTTTGCATTTACTGATTTAGAATAAATATTTTCACCTAAAATACATTATTTAGTCCTCAATAATCGTAAAATCAACATTTTTTATTAACCAAAGACAAAAAAATCTAAAAACACTGAAAGCTATGAAAGAACCCTCCCCCTTTTTTGCAATAAAAATAAATAATTCTTAAATTAACATTCGACGATTAAAGTTCTGATGTTTAATGACACTTTCAACAATATATCAGCTATATGGTGAAGGTCAGTTTTATTGGTGGAGAAAACCACTAACAATTTAATCTTTATCACATAACATTGTGGTTTATGGTGTTTAACACCACTTTTAACAATATTTCAGTTATATCATGGCGGTCAGTTTTATTGGTAGAGGAAACCAGAGTACCCGGAGAAAACCACCGACCTGTCGCAAAGTCACTAACAAACTATCACATAATGTTGTACCGAGCACACCTCGCCTGTGCAGGATCCGAACTCATGACGTTAGTGGTGATGGGCACTGATTGCATAGGTAGTTTTAAATCCAACTACCATACGATTACAACCACGATGACCCCTTGTAGCATTGTATCGAGTACACCTTGCCATGATCGGGATGCGAACTCGCAATGTTAGTGGTGATAGGTACTGATTGCATAGGTATTTGTAAATCCAACTACCATACGATCATGACCATCTGCAAAAGTTGGGTAGCGGTAGGGACTAAAAATTTGAGTCTTTTGTTGTAGTTACAATTCCTAGACCATTTTTTAAACCTTCACCAGTACCCTTAAAAATACTTGATGTCTATATTTGATACTGTTCTCAATAAAGACAACACACTACTGATAATTATTTGTTTATGGTTTTTCATGCTTCAACATATTCTTTTTTTTATGGAATCTTGATATTTTGTTTTAAGTAAAAAAAATGAAAAAAAAAATAGCACAACATGTTTGTGGTGTAAGTTAAATATATATATATAAGGACTACTAGCATAAATACAGCATTGTTTAATTTGAAAATGCTATAAAAGTGCATCTGAACCTGAAAACATTGTAAATTTGACACCTGTCCATTGTGACGTTTTAACCTGACAATAGCAACCCCCCCCCTCCCCAAATCAAGAGAGTATTCAGATGGGAATGTGCTGGGCAGCTCCGTTAGAGATTAGCCATTGGAACCATCACTGAGTATCTATTTTTAGTATGAAGATTAAAATGTAGGTTACCATTGCTGCCAAGTTGAAGATGCATAAATTCTGTCTTATACCACAAGTACCCTACTAGTTGCACTTAGACAGGAATTTCATCACCCTCTCTCCCTTCCAAACAATTAAGAATTTTTTTTTTAATTGAATCTTCTTTCTTGTAATTTTACCTGTTTTTCATGTTTACTGCTTGTTATACAAGTTTATGTCAATCTAAGTGTATACAAATCTTATTATTATTAAAATTAGAATTGGATGTTTGTTGTATCTTTTTTAATTTCTTCCATTGGCGATACATGCATATTCAACAATATGCTGTTTGGATCGTCATGCATCTATGACCATCCAATCATATAAATATATTTGATCAATTGAACAACAGATCATGGCATCTATTAGATTTTGATAACTTAAAGATTTAGTAGCCTCGTCTCTGATTGATCTGTTAAAAGTATGAACCCATACTGGATGTTCAAATATGATTAAGGGGCATATATCTCGGACACTGCAAATATCAAAGATCTCAAATTCAGACTTGTATTTTATCCCATTAAACCTACTTTAAAATTTTATGTCTGTATAATATATATATAATATACATTGTATTAAGAAATTAAATGTAAAAACAGTGATGACTATCATAAAAAACCATAAACAAGTAGATCTGAAAAATAAACATCCAATATATTTTTTTATACATAAACATATATACATTAATATCTAAACAACCCTGTGTATCTTAGGGGTCAGCTTCATGGCCTTCCTTGCAACCTCACTGTAAATTGTTTTTTTGCATATGAAACAATGTTGATGAAGAATTTCATTTCTTTTTCTTTTTCCAATGTAAAATGAACTGCTCACCAGAACTAGAAATGACATGTAATTGTAAATTGCATGACATTTCATTTACAAATGGAGATTCAATCTAGTACAAAAGAAGGCACCATGGTCTTTAGGTTCCTTTTCTAAGCAAATTAGGTTAATTTTTATCAAAACCACATTTAAATTTTATATATAAATTTATTTATGGTATATATAGAAGGGCATTGTTACAAATCAGTAATGGTCAAGGGGAGATAACTCCATTCTACTTTCAAAAGTGTTGACCCATGCACAGAATCACTTGATTCTCTTATGCAATTCATGCTCTACACACTAAATATCAAAGGATACTTTGGGATAATTATTATACCCCCGCTCCACCAGAGGGGGGGGTATACTGTTTTACCTCTGTCCGTCCTTCCATCCGTCCAAGGATATTTTTGTCGTTTTTTTCTCGGCAACTATTGATGGCAAAAATCTGGTCACAAGCTTCATATAGGTATACCATATCGTGGGAAGCGTTTTTGGACCCATCAGATTCCTACTTCCTGTTTGCCGACTTTGTTGATTTTTATACCTATTGAACATACATTTTGTATATGCCCATTTTTAGTCGAATTTTTTCGGCAAATATTGATGGCAGAAATCTGATATTTGGTCACAAGCTTCATATAGGTACCCCATATCGTGGGAAGCGTTTTTTGACCGGTCAGATTCCTACTTCCTGTTTGCCGAAGAGCAGGGGTATCATAAGTGAGCATTAGCTCACAGTTCATCTTGTTTTGAACTTGTAGATCAGATAAGTTGTTTCCATAGATAATTTGAAGTAAAATTCTGGTCCGTTTCTTATGACAAGAAAGTTTAAACAGTGATGGTCGACAATTCCACCAATATCACATTTTTATACACATTGAACATATATGCGTGGGTATCATAATATTAAGTGAGCATTAGCTCAGTTAATCTTGTTTATCCTACAACCATCAAAAAGCACAACATCCATCATTCATCAATGATTATGACACAACATCCATCATTCATCAATGATTATGACATAACATCCATCATTCATCAATGATTATGACATAACATCCATCATTCATCAATGATTATGACACAACATCCATCATTAAACAATGATTATGACATAACATCCATCATTCATCAATGATTATGACATAACATCCATCATTCATCAATGATTATGACACAACATCCATCATTCATCAATGATTATGACAACATCCATCATTCATCAATTATTATGACATAACATCTATCATTCATCAATGATTATGACACAACATCCATCATTCATCAATGATTATGACACAACATTCATCAATGATTATGACACAACATCCATCATTCATCAATGATTATGACACAACATTCATCAATGATTATGACACAACATTCATCAATGATTATGACACAACATCCATCATTCATCAATGATTATGACATAACATCCATCATTCATCAATGATTATGACACAACATCCATCATTCATCAATGATTATGACACAACATCCATCATTCATCAATGATTATGACATAACATCCATCATTCATCAATGATTATGACACATCATTCATCAATGATTATGACACAACATCCATCATTCATCAATGATTATGACATAACCATTATTTTGAAAATCTTTTGGTGACCGTTTCACTAAAGGTCGCAAGTTGTAAACGTAGACCTAAGTGTACTCTTAAGAGTTACGACCATTTCACTAATAGTTAGGATTTACGACTTACGATAAAAAGTGATCGCAAAGTTAAGAGTGGTGGTAGGTACGCATAAGTACGCATGTAGCAAAGATGACCGCGTTGTGCTAGCTCTTTTTCAGAAATAGAGACATGTTAGAGAAGACACTGGATTTTTTACGATAAACTCAACCCAATTTTATTTACTTAATACTAGCACAGGGCAACAAATAAATAGAACCTGTATCAAATAATTATTTAAACTTGGTTCTTCAATTCAATTATAGATTAAATCATTTCTTGGAGAATTATTAAATGGTTCTCATGAAATTGTTGAATGCGAAGTTTACGATGAATTACAACTTTCATAGGCAACAATGCAACCATTTTACATGTCAGTAGAAAACCATTATTTTCACACATCAGGTAGATCAATTTTTTTTGTATATACATGAGGCAAAGACAATTTTTCAAAGATTTTTTTTACAAAAGATTTACTAGTAAATTCAAGCACATATTTATCAAAGGACGCCTTGTAGGGTTCAAACTTTACAAAAAGAGAAGTCTACATACATTAATCAGAATGACCAGAACATTTATTTACCCCCAATTTCGTGTGTTGCTTGGAAACAAATTTTCTAAACTTAATGAGCTTTTCTGTAACTACAAAGAGACGTTTTATGTGTTAGTCACAATTCTTACTTTGTTTTACTTGGTAGTGTTCATATACCAGCAGTTTTATGTTATGTTTTAGTTTCAACAAGTTCAAGCATTTTGAATGTTTATGGTATTCTTGTTTTTTCATAAAAATGTATATTTGCATATATAGTTTGTCTTTATGATCCAATAGAGTTGAATAAACATAATTTCATAATTGCTACTTATATAATATACACCTCGCCAAAAGTTAAGCAACACCCGATTATTTTTAAATAATATTTTTTCAAGGAATAAAAAAATAACCAAAACATCTATTAAATGGACTGGGTTTATGATTTTATTAAGCAAGTAAATGCATTCTAAGTACACATTATAAATTTTGACATTTTAAAGCTTGTTTAGAAGAGTAATACTCAGGGGGAAAATGTGTGTAAAATGGCAGTAAAAAACTAAAAAAAAGTTTCACCTAAATCTGATATTTGTAACAAAATTGTTTGCATGTTTACAACAAATCATGTTTAGAACTCGAAATTGACAATTTAAGACTACATTTCAATACAAGTGTGGTCAGTAACACGTAAACTCCTCCCTTCCGGAAAGGTTTGTCAACACGTCTCATGCTTTGAACAAGGTGGCGTAAAGTTCTCAACTTGTCAAGGGTATACTTTGCCATTCCTGGACCAAAGCATCACGTAATTCTTGTAAATTCTGACATGCTGGAACCCGATCATTGATTTTCCGTCCAATATCATCCCATAAATGTTCAATAGGGTTCATATCCGGTGACATTGCTGGCATATTGAATACTGTCAATTGACTCCTGATGCAAATAATCACTAGCGATCCGTGCCCTGTGGTCTAGCATTATCGTCCACGAATAGCGGTCTTGTTGCAAGACGATGATTGTCAAAATGAGGCATAACGATATCCCGGATGATGTTGTTGCGATATTTTTGACCTGTCATGATACCGTTCAGAATGTAGAGGTCCATTTTGCAGTCGAAAGAAAAACATCCCCACAGTGACACCTCCGCCACCAAAAGCTGTTGTCCCTAAGATGTGTTGTTCCCTATATGCTGTATTCTTGGGTCGCCACACCCGCATGCAGCCATCAATATCTTGTAGAAGGAACCTACTCTCGTCTGACCAATGAACTCTACGCCATTGCCTCAAATTCCAATTACGGTACGATTGTCACGTGACCACTGGTGTCGAGCATGACGATTTCTTCAAGTCAACAAAGGTATTTTGATTGGTCTTCAGGCTTTTAAACGTGCGCAATTGAGTCTGCGGCTAACAGTTCGTACACTCACACGGCCATGAATCGCCCAGTTGTCGCGTAATCGACGTGTTGTCAAAAATGGACGACGACGAGCTGATTGCGATAGTGCTCTGTCATCTCTTGGTGATGTTTTATGTGGCCTACCAGAACGATCACGTTCTTTAACGGTCCTTGCTTCTCTATGGTGCTTCAAAAGCCTGGATATAACACTGTGTGACACGCCAAACTGATCGGCAATTCTGCGCAGACTCAATCCAGTATTTCGCATGCCAATGACTTGCCATTTCTGTTCAAGTGTTAACTTATGTCTGGGCATCATCAAAATGTGAATATGAATGGTATACACCGACAACAGCATGAGAAACGCGTTACGTTTAATTACATGAAACTGATGGGTTGCATAGTAAAACCGGTTTTTCATACATAAAGAAAATTAAATTGCTAGGTGAAAATTTACCTGTCGATTAAGAATAGCTGAAAGAATAATATGGTAACAAAAAAACCAACAAATTTAATTTTAAAACAAAAAATATTAGCAAAATGATATAGGTGTTCCTTAACTTTTGGCGAGGTGTATAGTTACTGATATGGAGGGCAATATCAGGATATACAGACTGCCCAAGGGTCATGGTACGGACCACGACACAAGGGCAGTCTGTCTATCCTGTCTTGTACCACCACACTATGTATGTAATGGGTATATATCAATCGGTATCAATATTTTTCACAAATCATATCAATATTATAAAAATAACCATTTTTTTTGTCAACAGTGTCCACCTATTGTTTCCTCATTTAAACATATGCATAAACATAAATTAAGGGGTGGGATGGTGTTTTTTTAACAAGTCCCAGCAAAACATTCAATATAAATACCAACAGCCAAATATTCCATGTAATATAACAAACTTTTAACAAAGAAATTTATAGATATAACCAAGGAAAAGAACTTACTATTCTCAAGTACGACCCCCTAAGCAAAACCGGATCAAACTGGTGTGCCAAATCAAATGAAAAATGAAAATTTCACTGTCTTGTTAATTAAATAATTCTAAAATTTTATTTTACCCAATGTGAATTTAATGTAATCAGTTTCCGAGATATACTATATAAATGATACAATATCTTTTTTTTACCTCCGTTGATGGGAGATGTTACTTGTCGTAAGTCTTAACTCTTAAAAAAAAGATTAGGACTAGTTTAGTGAAATGCACATATACGTGCACGTGAGGAAATCCTAAGAGTGATCTTAGACTTACGATTTACGATCACTTTAGTGAAACAGTCGTCTATAACTCTGATTCAATTAAATTCAAACTGAGGTTATGATAGTTCTTGGACAGTCTTCCTTTAAAATTGAATGCAACAGCCCCTGCCTCCCTCCATGATGGCATCAACAGAAATTTCTTCAAATCAACAGTTTTACTGTTACATTTTAAAATGATTTTTAACTAAAAAAAATTATTCTTGAATAATTTCACCAAACGTTCATATAATTTCCTAAATTTATGACTTCAGTCTTCGAAATTAGACTTTCCAATTTACTGGCCAGAAAATTTCAAAATTAGAATATTTATAAATTATATAGATTCTATTGAAAAAATTTGGCAAAATTCACTGGTCCGAATCAATTTCCACTGGCCGTGGACCACTGCTAAAGTCGATGACTGTGACTTTAGCTTATTTGTGGCCAAAATATTGTATTTAACACAAAAATATTTGAAAATAATGTAACATTTTTGTTTCATTTGTAACTGAATTTTTTTTTTTGTTTAAAAGGTAAATTTTTCTTTTTTAAGCCAAGCATGTTTTTTTTTAATCATTAAGCATTCATATAATCTTCTGAAACCTTTTAATGTTTCCTAGTTACATGTACAGTAAAACCTGTCTATATGGTCACCTCTATTAAGTAGTCGTTATTGAAAGGTACCTTTTTTCTTTTCCTGTCATAGAAAATTTCATATGAATTGAACTTCTTTTAGCAGGTCACCTGTCTTATAAGGCCACTATCCCAAAGGTGACCTCTTAATACAGGTTTGACTATGTTGAAAAAATTATATCTGCATTCAAATTTAAAAATAATTCTCGTACATGTATATACCAAATTTCAAATATCAATTTCTATTCTCATTAGTTTGAAGTTAAAATCTATTTTTAGCTCACCTTGCCAAAGACAACCTGAGCTATTGCCATCACTTGGTCCGTTGTCTGTCTGTCTGTCTGTCTGTCAACTTTTCACATTTTAATCTTATCCTTTGAAACCCCTTAGCCAAATGAACTAAAACTAGATAGGAAGCATCTATGTATGGTCCTCTATAAAGATTGTTCATTTCGTCCCGATCCGATAACAAACATGGCTGCACATGCAATTTTTGTTTCTGATTGGCCGATTTCTAAAAATCTTCTCCTCTGAAACTGCATGGCCAAATGAACCGAAACTGGGTAGAAAGCATATATGGCAGGTCCTCTTTAAAGATGCTCATTTCGTCATGATCCGTTAACAAACATGGCCACCACAGGCAATTCTTGTTTCTGATTGGTTGAGTTCTAAAAAATATTCTCCTCTGCAACCGCTTGGCCAAATGAACCGAAACTTGGTAGGAAGCATATATAAAAGGTCCTTTATAAATATTGCTAATTTTGGCCCGATTCATTAAAAAACATGGCCACCACAAACAATTATTGTTCCTAATTGGTCGATTTCTAAAAAAATATTCTCCTCTGAAATCGCTTGGTCAAATGAACTGAAACTTGGTAGAAAGCATATATGGAAGGTCCTCTATATCGATTGTTAATTTTGGATTGATCCGTTTACAAACATGGCCGCAATACGTAATTTTTGTTTTTCGGATTGGTCGATTCCTAAAAAATCTTCTCTGAAACCGCTTTACCAAATGAACCGAAACTTGGTAGGAAGCATCTATGGAAGATCGTTTGTAAAGATTGCTCATTTCGTCCTGATCCTATTAGAGAATTTTTTTGAAAAATGTTGACATCTTGTGTTCAATTTACATAGTGTACAATGTTTGAGTGCTGGGATAGCTGTGTTAGCGGTAGACAAAAAATGTCAATAGCCAAAGTGGCTAATCACCATTTTTTTTCCTAGCCACATTTGCATGTGATTAGCCACACATCTGAAATTGACACAAATGAACAAACACTCGTTTGAAATTATGTAACACTTTATTCAACTTAGAACCAACAAATATCAACAAACATTTTTTTTCCTAGCCACATTTGCGAGTGGCATTTCTGTCATAAGGTTTTTTTAACTTTTTAATTACAGCTGTCAGCTGTCTTGATCTTTTTAAAAGTTGACCTTTGGGAAATCCTTAGTAATTATGTATTTGGATTGTCCCTTAACATTCCTTTTAATTTGGGTACCCTACAGTTAGAATCTCGTGGCCACATGATAGTATGTCCTGGACACACGCTAGTATCTTGTGGCCACACATTGCACTAATGGCCATGTGATAAATATATATCTGCATGTCCCTTTCATGCTTCCATAGTAAACATTTGGAAGAAAAATGATAAAAAAATAAAAATATTAATACAATTTGTAAGTTTTACCTGAATTTGAAAAAAATTAACACATTGTCAGAGTAAAGACAGCTTGAATTCTTTTTTTTATTTCATTACAAAAACTTATCTTCAAAGAGTTGAATCCACTGCATCACATGGCTTTAATCAAACAGCATCCCTTGACTTCAATCAAACAGTATCCCTTGGCTTCAATCAAACAGCATCATTTGACTTCAATCAAACAGCATCACTTGACTTCAATCAAACAGCATCACTTGACTTCAATCAAACAGCATCACTTGACTTCAATCAAACAGCATCACTTGACTTCAATCAAACAGCATCACTTGACTTCAATCAAACAGCATCCATTGACTTCAATCAAATAGCATCCCTTGACTTCAATCAAACAGCATCACTTGACTTTAATCAAACAGCATCCTTTGCCTTCAATCAATCAGCATCCCTTGACTTCAGTCAAACAGCATCCATTGACTTCAGTCAAACAGCATCACTTGACTTCAATCAATCAGCATCACTTGACTTCAATCAAACAGCATCACATGACTTCAATCAAACAGCATCACTTGACTTCAATCAAACAGCATCACTTGACTTCAATCAAACAGCATCACTTGACCTCAATCAAACCGCATCACCTGACTTCAATCAAACAACATCACTTGACTTCAATCAAACAGCATCACTTGACTTCAAACGATCACTTGGCTTCCATATGCATTTCCTCATTCAATCTGCTAAATATGTGGACTATGTCAAGAGACACAATATCAAACATTACAATTTAAATGATTTACAATGCATAGTTTTAATAGACTCCTCATCATCTCATTGAAAATTAACTTGTTCTCGCCATGATATAGCTGAAAAATTGCTGAATTGGTGTTAAACTCACTAAAATAGACTCATTTAGTAGGAAAAAAATAAAATGTTTTGAATATATTTTGATTATAATATTGGGTTTATTGGCATTGGCTCAAATCTAGTTTTTAATAGCCCACTTTTTTAAGAGGAAGGGCCACTAGACAATTATTCCCAAATCCCAGAATGAACTCTGTGAAAGCCATATACAACATCAATTTTTAGAGACAAAAATGTACATGTCTGGTTAACAGATATATATTGAAGACAATAAATTCTTGTTTTATTATGTGCCTCAGAAATTATTGATGTATGTGTAAAACAAAGGCTGTCCAAGGCAAAGCTGAGGTATTTAAATGTTCATAATAAAGACATGGACAACTGTTGTTTAACCATGTTAGAACATAAACACTTCTCTGAGAATGTTAGAGTACATTGAAGGTCACTAACACTTAGATTTTTACTCTTAGAAATGGCTTAATATGTGTAGTAGTTAGACCAGCATTTTGACAAAAATTCCTAAAGTTTTTATTTTCAATTCCCTAGAGTTTAAAAAGGGCAAAGAAACAATTATATCATTATCTGTATATAGAGCATTTTATTTTCATTAAATCAAGATTTATCACTCTCCGCTCCCCCCACAAAATTTACAAAAAAATACATAATGCCATCAGTCAATGCTTTGTTCTTCTTGGATGTGACAGCTGATATTGCCTCGTGTTAACAAATCTGTGTCAATTAGAAGTCTCAGAAGTCATCAATTGTATCTTATTCTTATATGTAAATTTGATATATACACTTTTAAATTCAATATACATTTAATCTTCACAGTTTGAGAGTTTGCTTAACAATTTTTTTTTTTTTCAGGGTGAAGCCTGTACGTCAGGGCGAAAGACGCTCGAGGCGTAAGTTGGGATTAGCCCCAGAGTATAAGGCCGAGGACCTTCCAGTTCGGACCAGGCGTCCCAGGGTTCTGGTACAAGCTCCCGAGCCTGTACCAGTGGTACAGACACCCGAGCCTGTAGCAGTGGTACAGACACCTGTGTCAGTTCCAGTGGAGGCTATGCCCGCTGAATTACCACGGGATTTGCAGAATCCTGTGGTGGTTTCCCCTGTTGTCAGACTTGTTTTTTCGCCTACACCAGCTGTTAATTCAGCAGATGTAGACGATGAAGCAATGGCTGCTATAGGCCAGCGAGTTGTAGCTGAAGCACCCTGTGTAGCTTTGGAGGTTGTGGCAGAAGAGCAGGTTTTTGAGACCAGAATCCCAGTTGTTCCTATTGCCCCTGCTCCCCAGAGAGGTTTGGTTTGGTGGTATATTGGAGCTGCTCTTACTGTCGGCAATATGATTGTTAATGACAGGCCGGTTTTCTTTTAAGGGGCAAAATTTCTAAATTCAAAAAGGGGTTGCAATTTTGAAAACATTTCGGAAAGATCATGGTTCAGTCTGTTGTAGCAAAGATTTGGAATTTCTCATCATTGTTATGTTTTTATAATAAAGGTTAAAAAAGGGGAGATAATTTTTTTTTTAGATTGCTTCACAGAACTGATTTGATCTGATATTTATTTAAATTGTCAAAATTTTGTTTTATTTAAAAAAAAATCATATTGTCTGTTGGTGGTTAAAGTTATTTTAAACATCTGATCATGGTACATTAGGTCAAATGTCACTGAGGAATTCCATTAGGTCAATTGGGTTAGAGTTTTGGTGTGTAATGCCACTTTCAACAATATATCAGTTATGGCGGTCAGTTATATTGGTGGAGGAAACCGATGTGTCCGCAGAAATCCACTGACACTTTATCACATAAAGCCATTATGTCGGTTGTCCTAATATTGAGCACAGATAAGTCGATTCGATGTAAGTTGTAAATTTATGTCCCCATCCCACCCCACCCAAACACAGTTTCCAAGGCCTTTTAGTGTGTGTTAATCTGCCCTGTCTTCTCCCAAACCAAGTTTCTAAGGTTCTTTGTTAAAATTGTGTTAAAGCCCCCTCCCCACTTCTCTGTTCTTGGTTAAAGTTGTGTTTAAACATCTGATCATGGTGTCCCAGTGTCCAAGGTCTTATACTCTATTTGTAAATAGGTCTATGTATATATGTATAGTGTAAATATATTTTTGTATATACTGTAAATATGTAAATATGTTTTTAATCGTTAATATCATGTATTTAGTATGTGATATTGTTACATTTCTGTATGCATCATTAAGATATTGCAAACCTTCATTTGGAAAAGTGAAGGATGTCAACGTTTAAAATTAATTTTTTAATAAAAGCTATTATTCCTAGACTTTTGGTTAGTTCCAAGTGTAAAAAGTGAATTTTCTTTCTTGTGTTCATTAGATTCCACATCCCATCTCGTGAAAATACTGATTTTCCGAGAATCTTTATGGGTAATTAATTACCGATACTGCCCCATTATGAAATAGCTCAAAACAGATCGGTGTCTGTGTGAAGACGATCGATAACATCTTCTTAAAGATCTGGACAGCAGAACTCGTACCAAAGATAATGAGCATTTTGAATTAGAATTAGATTTATCATAGAATTATGTACGTTCCCGAGATCATTTATGTACTTGTACTTCAATAAAAATAAATTTTGATAATTTAATAAGGTTTATGAGTGAATGTTGCATGCAAGAAACGGGTGTATAAAAGAATTGAATGATAGATAAATAACTTTTTCCCAGTTAGGTTTCACATTTAATAAAGGCACAATAGTGCCAAAAATACAATAATTTTTTATATCGTCAGTAATTAAATGGATTAAGTATTTTGAAGTACTAATGGAATGGATCTCAAATGTGTTAGTTCTTGAGAAACTAGTTCTAATTGAAAATGCATGATCAAGGAGAATAAAAAGGATTGAAAGACTTAAAACGGCACAAACCAAGGTAATAAGTTTATGTATCATGGACGACTGTACATGTAGGAGTTTTTTTTTTTTTGTCAACTGAACAATATATCTATCAAGGACATGTGTGGTATCATTGTGGTTTACGTATCCTTAGAGTTTGCTGTTTCTATACAATGATAAACATCTCACACCTCAACATCCATGTGAGATGACCTTTTCCCTAAATTTGAAACTTTCAACTATATAAATGTATGTATGGTTTAAATTGTTATCAGCTATATATCATGTACTACCTGTATGCATGCTATTTCCCATCAAAAATGTGTACTCCAGTATTTTTTTCAACTACATCATGATCTCCTGTAAAGATATGTGTATGGCAAGTGTTGGTTTGTGATGTTAGTATGATGTTCAACAGGACTGCTTTTACAAAAAAACAAAAAAAATTGCATGGAAAGAAAAAAAATTGCATGAAAAAAAAAAACAAAAAAAATTGCATGGAAAGAAAAAAAAATTGCATGGAAAGAAAAAAAATTGCATGTCCTAATCAACTTTTGTTTTTCAGGTTTATTAATCTATTTTTATTTTTTCAGAAGTAAAAGTGGACTGCATCAATTCTTTTGATGAATTGTAAATAAAATTTTAATTAATATTTTTGTTTCTTTTGGATCTTTTGTAAATTTAATATGATTTTGTAAACAAGTCTCATTTAAAGTAATAGTTTTGGCGAAGTGCAAAATTGTTTAAAATTAAAATTTTATTTGTTTCGAATCTGTTGTAAATTTATTATAATTTTGGAAACAAATCTCATTTCTGGTGACTTTTTTTTTTAAAAGTAATAGTTTTGGCAAATTGTAAAATTGTTTAAAATTAATATATTTGTTTGTTTTGGATCTTTTGTAAATTTAATATAATTTTGTAAACAAGTCTCATTTAAATTAATAGTTTTGGCGAAGTGCAAAATTGTTTAAAATTAAAATTTTTATTTGTTTCGAATCTGTTGTAAATTATTATAATTTTGGAAACAAATCTCATTTCTGGTGACTTTTTTTTTTAAAAGTAATAGTTTTGGCAAATTGTAAGATTGTTTAAAATTAATATATTTGTTTGTTTTGGATCTTTTGTAAATTTAATATGATTTTGTAAACAAGTCTCATTTAAATTAATAGTTTTGGCAAAATGCAAAATTGTTTAAAATTAAAATTTGTATTTGTTTCGAATCTGTTGTAAATTTATTATAATTTTGGAAACAAATCTCATTTCTGGTGACTTTTTTTTTTAAAAGTAATAGTTTTGGCAAATTGTAAGATTGTTTAAAATTAATATATTTGTTTGTTTTGGATCTTTTGTAAATTTAATATGATTTTGTAAACAAGTCTCATTTAAATTAATAGTTTTGGCAAAATGCAAAATTGTTTAAAATTAAAATTTGTATTTGTTTCGAATCTGTTGTAAATTTATTATAATTTTGGAAACAAATCTCATTTCTGGTGACTTTTTTTTTTAAAAGTAATAGTTTTGGCAAATTGTAAGATTGTTTAAAATTAATATATTTGTTTGTTTTGGATCTTTTGTAAATTTAATATGATTTTGTAAACAAGTCTCATTTAAATTAATAGTTTTGGCAAAATGCAAAATTGTTTAAAATTAAAATTTTTATTTGTTTCGAATCTGTTGTAAATTTATTATAATTTTGGAAACAAATCTCATTTCTGGTGACTTTTTTTTTTAAAAGTAATAGTTTTGGCGAATTGTAAAATTGTTTAAAATTAATATTTTTGTTTGTTTTGGATCTTTTGTAAATTTAATATAATTTTGAAAACAAATCTCATTTCTGGTGACTTTAAAGTAAGTTTTTTTATGAATATTTGCTATTAATGGCAATTTTAAAATAGTTTTTAACAAAAAAGTTAAAAAAATTTTTTTGAATATCCATAAAAAATGTGTTTTAAGATACACTCACGCAGATACCACAGCCAATTGAAGATGGCATCAAAGCCACCGAAACTACAGTCAACAATAATTTTGGTAGGTTTAAAATTTAAGGGGTTTTAATAGGGACAAGAAGAGTTTGAAGATACCAAAGGGTAATCAGAATCCATAAATCGGACAGAATACACAATGACCAAAAGAAAAAGAAAAACAATGATCTACAAAACACTACACAGAAAACGAACGATCAAGAACCACGAACCCCACAAAAACCGGGGTTGAGCTCAGATGCTCTGAAAGGGTAAGAAGAGTTTGGAGATACCAAAGGGGTAATCAGAATCCATAAATCGAAGAACAGACTACACAATGACCAAAGAAAAAAATACAAAACATGTATTTAAAACTAAAGATCGAGTAACATGAACCCTACTAAAAACCGGCTTTAAAAAGTTGAGGTAGCTCTGTGTAATAGTAATCAAAATCCGTAAATCGAAGAACAGACAACACAATGACCAAAGAAAAAAGTACAAAAGGCCAAACAACGATCTACAAAACATACATATAAAACTAAAGATCGAGTAACAAGAACCCCACTAAAAATCGGCTTTAAAAAGTTGAGGTAACTCTCATGCACAAATAGTTTAACATCTACAGAGATTTGAAGGTGTTCTGAAAAGGGTAATGCATCTATGGAGAATTTAACATACTCCAATAAGTGTAAACATCTACATAGAAATTAAGGTGCTCTAATAAGGATACCGGTCAACTTTCATTTCTTTTTTTTGCACAACATGCATACAGTGTACCTTGTTAATTTTTTTTTTAAATGTTGTCATCAATTTTTCGTTCATTTAATTTCCTTAAAAACTGCTTGTTTGTAAGATTTACTGTTGCTACCAAACAGTTAGAAGAAAGAAGCATACAGCAGACGAATACCAAATCTTTATCCATGGCATACATGAGGTATATATTTTATTCTAGTAGACAGTAACAAATTAGTATTGTGTACAATATAACATACGGTAATGATGAAATGATGAAAAATACAATTTACAAATTTATAACTAATGTGAAATAAATGAAGTTTTCGTAATTTTTCTCTGATTATTTGTTGAATACCAATTTTCATGGTTCCTGTTAGTATCATAAAACCATGAAATTTAATGAACCACAGAAAAGCATATGCAACAACTTTAGAACAAGAGAAGTTTGGAGTAAAGGTGCAGTCACATGATACAATTTCCTGTCTGGTTATTCTTTTCAATAGGCTTTAGCAAAAACATTTCAACATCAGTTGGTTTCCAATTTCCATCTGACATTTTGAGAAGAATTTTATTGTGAGAACAGTGAGAAAAAATAAGTCATATCAGAATCAAATTTAAAAGTTAGACTGTGTGGACACTTGACCATTCGACTTACCTGTGCCACAGATGCAGAATTGCTCGGAATTTAGACAGTTAATCATTACATGCGACTGCACCGTAGGTATCACAACTATGAATTCAAATGTCAATGAATATCTCGCTATCCATTTATCTACGAAAATGAATGAAATCACAATAGTTATGAAATACTTTTTTTGAAATGTATATGTGCGAAATTAACAGAATTTTACCAAAATTATAGTAATGTAACTTTAACTTCATTTATTCTATCTAAAACTGCGAGTCTCGCTGAAAATGTGCAAGATATTACAGGACCCTCAGCAAATTAAAAGTTGCTCATAAAATTAAGATAATTCAGCAATTTTTTCTAATTATTTTATAGAATTATTGCTGTAATTAATATAATAATATACATTTATGGCCCTTGTTGTAGGGAGATACAAAGGTTTGTTTACCCGAAAAAGTCATATTTCTCGAGGGCATAGCACACACAACAATGAAACATTTTTTTAAAACTAATTTAACGTTTTATTCAATTCGTGTAGTTGTTTATGTTGATGGTTACATCGCAGTTATCCAAAAAATGAGGATTGAAGAACATTCCACAACATGAGAAATTTTCTTTTATGTCCAATTGTATGGTGTTGTTTGTTGTCCAAATTAGTTTTTTTGACGATATCCAGGGGTTGCCATGGAGGCATGCGGCAGCGGGATACATGATTTTTATTTCCCTGGAGCATGCAGTCTAGGGATACATGAAGTTTTGTCTTCCTGACATGTGATGTTTTCTAACTAATCACAGACATTCTTATATCTATGAGGTATAATAAGAAGTATTGTCATGTCCATGTCAAGGTCACCAAGAGATATAGGGAATACACTTTCTGGTGTTTCAAAGAATTGTCCAAGCTTTTGAAAATCAATTGTTTAAATTAATAAATGCTGCATGATTTTACATTTCAAATTACCATTTATAATTTATAATTTTATTTAAGCACTGAAACATAATCCAATCCCATACTCTCTCCCATGGAAAGTGGATGATGTCTAACCATGGTATTTATTCAGTAAGTATTGATAAAGTCATAATACAGATCCTTGTAATATTAAATATTTGCCATCATAGATTTCCACAAGTACATGTGATATTTACTGTTGGTGAAAAAAACCCAAAATACATGCATCATAATTCGTTTTTCTTTTACCCTTTATAAATAAGCTTGGCAAATTCTAGTTCACAACATACTATGACAGGTGCTTGACAGTACCAGATGAAGCCAGCCAATGTACGATTTGGGATCGTATAGAGATGTACTGTATACATCATGTGATACAGTTTTGTCAGTTTGAAGCTGGTCAGACTACTCCAGTTTTCTCCATCATTTAAACTGACTTGCCGTGAGATTACGTAATTGGAATGTTGGTGATAGGGGTGTTTAACACCCATAACAATAATCTGACTGTTTTTTCAATGTGGTACAATAGTCCCCCTAATAGAAGAGCACTCCCACCAAAAGGCCACACCTCTTATAAGCCTTATATCAGGTGTACTGGATAGTAAAATACTACAAAATTGTCCAACCTCAAGATTCAATCCTTATCAGGCAATTTTGTTTTATTTTATAAGGGGTAGCCTTATTAGCCGGCGACTACTGTATATAAAAACTGACTCAATGGTGTATATAAGGTTAGGGTACACATTTTAAGTGTGGTATATCATGAATTTTATCCTCTTTTGAGACAAACCAAACACTATAAAATTGGTATTTATTGAAAGAAAAATTAAACAGTGATGGAAATAAAATCCACCAATATCAACAAAACAAACAACTACATCTCTTTTCAAATGATTGAAAAAAAAGACCACAACATATGTCGATGGAAATTCAGTTCCTGGCTTGGGACTGGTACAAACATGTATCAGGCAGTATATAGAAGAATGGGATCACCACCCTCTGCCTTCTTGATAATTGGATCTACAATGAAATACAGATATAAACAAACAAAAAAATGTCTGCTTAGCAAGAAAAAGAACAAAGACTGGTTGACTTGGAGTCAGTATAATGTGTCTGACTTCAGACACGGGTTCTGTGGACTGTTGTTTCTGTGAAATAGCACCAAAATCTAACTTCGTGTGTAACGGTTTTGTTCAAAGAAGACATCATTATCATCTGGTCAACAAGAAACGTGTTCTTCCTTTTGGTCACTTGGAGTTAAACAACAATTACTCACTTAATATTTTGGTTACCGCTATGCCAATACAAAATCATTGCAACAAGACCTAAAAAATAGGCTTTTATCAGTTTTGTTGGTGATAAAATATTGATATTTTTTTAATTTCAGTACTGGAATGTAGTCTTTTTCCCATAAGAATATCCAATGGGAAGTAGACGTTGTGTAACCATGGAGTTTATTAGGTGAGTAATCGTATATACCATTATTATTTTAATAACAATTTGAGAATGCTTTGGAAATGAAGGTTCTAGCTTGTGACAGGCACAAAAAAAGCTAAACTGGTATAAATAATGAAAACTTCCAGAAATGTGCATAACATAAGTACAATATAAGTGAGGTTTTATAACAAAACAAAACACACATTTTATTGAAATAAAGATAATGCCATTGTACATGTCAGGAGAGGACTTGTATTTTATAAAGTGACCAGTAGTAAGTGTAAAACTTGTAATTATAGGTTCCAGTTGACAGGGCATGAATAACATATAAAGTGAACACTTATCTGGGGAGGACTTGTAATTAGAGGGCCCAGATATGAGTTGTACCTGACCAGTTTTTGGAAATGTTTAGCATGTGCAGATTTCATTAAAGATTTAATTTGGAGGGTCCAGTTACTGAATGCCAATGTGGTTTTTTCTTGCAATTTATGGAAAATATTGTTTATTCCATATGGCATTTTTCAAGTTCTGATACCTTTTATATTTTCAGTGTAATGTACCGAGCCATAGATGAAAGATAAAGGCACAGATGAAGAGGTCACAGATGAAGAGATCACAGATGAAGAGATCACAGATGAAGAGTCACAGATGAAGAGATCACAGATAAAGATTGGATGAAAGACAGTCAAAAATCATGATTTCAAGATATTTGACACTGACATTTAATGTGAAAATTAAAAAAAACACTCATTTCACAATAAATGTATTAAAAAGGAATATCAGAACTAATTTTCTTTTTGTAATATTGTATATTTTTGTAGTTATGTATATTAAGTATGCTATATGAGATATAAAGATTTCAAAATTTTAATAAAATTTTAAATATAATCCCCTAAAAAAGGGGGGATTGAATAAGAAACGTCGCATTTCTATGCTTAAGGTTAAATTATTTTTCTTTTCTTTATTTTTAAAATTTTGTTTTGGTAGAAGTGGTGCGTTTCTTTGTAACTTATGGTCTAGTTAGAAACAAAAACAGGCTCTGTAAAGGATGGGATAACAGAATTGTACAAAAAAAAAAACACGTGCAAATATAAATAAAATTAAAAAAAAACAAAATGTAAGCAGACCTGTTCTTTTAAATTTTGGAGGGAATTTAATAAACAAAAAGTAAAATTCTAGCCAGACCATCAATCAGTTATTTTTGTACTCTTGTATTAGTTATGTCATGTCAGTCTACTTGGTTTAAAGCGCTTTAAAGTTTTATTCTTTTCAAAATTCCAAGTCTTAAGTATATATTTTGTCGAATTTAATTTACATTTACATAAAAAAAAACATTGTCAAAAATTAATGAGTCTTTCAATTTTTTTTAAATTGTATTTGGTAATCTATTTTTTTTTAGCTTTAAACCAGGTAAGTAATGAATTAACTTTTTTTTTGCTGTGATAAAATATGTATAAAAATTATCAAGAGTTATTGCCCTTTAACTATTTTGAATTTGAATGTTTGCTTATAAATTTGTATAAATATGAATGTTGTACTATTACAGGAATATGGAAGCAAGGTTCAGCATATTTTGTGGTAAAACCTATAAAATATGGTTTGGTCCTGACTTTTAGTCCTCTAATAGTCCAATTATTCCAATAATTATCATAGGTGCAGAACACTTTCTAATTGTTGTCATAGTACTTACATTGATTCAAAAAGTGGAGATTCACAGATGTTTTATCTTCTAACATTTAATTTTTTTAAATCATTTTCAAAAATAATTCCATTTTAAAAATTTCAGTAAACTTTAATCTTGAATTTTTTTTAGATATTTTAAAAATAAATTATAAGCTGATACATTTTTGAGAGATGAGTAATAATTGTTTGTTAAATTTATTTATTGTCTTGCTTGTTTTGTTGTAAGCCTCAGCTAACCGATCGAGCACTGCATTTCTCCATCTAACAAAGCATTACATTTCCCTATCTAACTGTGCATTGCATTCCCCCTGCACTTTAATAGTCGGCTTAAAAATATAAATATTTATTGAAAGCTGACTATTAACATGAACAAAATGAGCAAGCTGGTTGGCATAATAATTTAAATATTTGTTTTAATCTTTCAAAATGTATCATTTTAGTCCTACTTTTGGTGATTTTTAGTTAAATGATTCAATAATTCTCTAAATTTCCAAAATTAAGATGAGTGCAATTATATGCATTAATTCATTATTAATGTAAATATTTTCTTTCTTTTTTTTTAAATTTATTTTCTGTTTTTTTGCAATCTGTTTTGGCATTTTTTATTGTTTTGTTTTTTTGTTTTTGTTTTTAATCAGAGATCTGCCATGACATAAGACCATGATAAGTAGTATACAACAATACAAGAAATCGGGAACGCCAATGATCATTATACAAATTCTGACATGACATAAAAATATTGTATATATAAATTTTGTATAATTTGTAAAAGTATTCTATATGTAAATTTTTTTTTATGCTCCCGCGATGAAGAGTCGGGGGGGGGGGGCATATTAATTTACCCCTGTTCATCCATCCGTTCGTCCGTCCAGATATAGATACATGGTTTGTCCGGCTATCTCCTCCTACAGTTTTGGAGCTTTAATATTTTGTAGGATGTTTATACACATAATGGAGGTGTGCATGTCCACAGGATTTTGATTTACTTCAAATATTCTCAAAATGACAGGTAGTTGGACTTGGTAATTTTTTTCGTACTAGCTGCATAAAGGGAACATGGTTTGTCTAGCTAACTCCTCCTACAGTTTTAGAGCCACAGCTTTATCATTTTGCAGGATGTTTATACACATAATGGAGGTGTGCATGTCCACAGGATTTTGATTTTCATCAAATATTTGATAATGACAGGTAGTTGGACTTCATTTCCTTCTTACTAGCTACATGATGGAAACATGGTTTGTATGGCTCCTCCTACAGTTTTTGACTTGTTTTTAATTTCTTATGGTCGGGTGGGGGCATCATTTGTGTCTTACAGACACACTTCATTTTTGAAAAATCACTCCTAACAAAACAACTTTGTCCATAATTATCAAGGGCAGGGGCATACTTCTTTTCTAGTTATGGTGTTTAACACCACTTTCAACAATATATCAGTTATGTCCTGGCAGTTCATGTAGTTGTAGTTATGTATAATTAGAGGTAGTTATAATATTGTCAGTCATTGAATGGATATACAATTTTAAACCAAAGCTTTCCAGTGGATGCTGCCATTGGTTTTAATGCTGGGTTTAAGTATATCAAAGTGTAAATGTAATATATTGCCGATTGGTCATATTTGTCCTTGTTTGCACCTGTTGTAATTGATCACTTGATTTTATTGTATAATATAACTAAATATTTATGTTGTATTAAATCGACAGCTAAGAAAAAAAGGTTGAGACATGCATCGAGCTGGTCGTTAAATTTAGTTTTTGTTGTGTTTTTCATGTATTGATAAGGGTGTGCTTGAATAAGATGAGACCTTTAAGGGTTATGTGAGGTATTATCATCACTTGATGTCCATCCCTCTTTGTCATCCATAAACTTTTAAATTTTAATTTCTTTCCTGAAACCACTGGACCAATTGTATCCAAACATGGTAGGAGTTGATAGTTCTCTAAAAAGTATTTAGTTCACCAGGGCTGAAGGCTGAAATGAACTTTTCACATCACTTTGTGTCTGTTGTCTGTCATCCGTTAACTTTTCGCATTTTGATCTTTTCAACAACCACTGGGTCAAGTTGGACCAAACTTTGATGTGATACCTTTTGAATGCTCCTCTTCCAAAATTATGTCCGATAACCTTGCCTGATATTAAAGATGGCTGCCATGGCTTCTGATTGGTTGAAAAATTGGTAATCTTTGAAAATCTTCAGAACCACGGGATGGATTGAAACCAATTTTAGTCGAAATGCAGGAACTGCTCATCCTCTAGAGCAGATGAGAGCATCCTCAAATCAGATCATTGTTTTTTTCCCAGTTGGATATACAAATTACAATATGTTGTGTCTTGTAATTCAAATTGATTTTAATTGAATTTGTCAAGAAATACTAGCAAGTTTTTTTTATTCAGAAAACTTACTAATCATGCCGTTTTCTGTACTAGGCCTAATATACCACTGCAGTGGCATCTTAATGCATGGGCATGATGTGCAGTTGCCCGGGGGCCCACGAGCATAGGGGTCGCATGTTAATCTATGGATGATGTATATGGCATGTTTTTTAATGTTTAAACGCTGGTTTTGTTAGAAGTACCCATACAATAAATACATGTTTAATTTTATTGACATTTACAGTTTTGTTCCTGCGAGTGCTTGTGTAGGTATGGGCCCCAGTGCACTGCTTTGCCTAGGGGCCTACAATGCTGCCAAGATGGCCCTGTACCACTACATATATCTTCTATTAATCAAACAAGTTAAATATCTCCTGTGACTTACAGAATTTCTGTAAGATTGATACCACCACAACTAAGACATTTTTCTTTTCAATTGTTGCAGACATTTTCAGCCATAAATTTTATATCAAATAAATCGGCCTCTCATAACTAACAAGTCAGTGAAAAATTACATGGAACTGTTAATAATTTTCCTGGTTTTTCAATATAGTCAAATCTGTATTAAGAGGTCACGTTGGGACAAAGAGAAAGTGGCTTTATAAGAAAGGTGACCTCTTGAAAGAAGTTAATTTCATATGAAATTTTATATGACAGGACAAGAAAAGGGTGACTTTTTAATAGAGGTGACTGCATGGACATGTTTGACTTTATGGTTCAAAGTAGTGGCAATTTAAATCTCGACATTAAAAGGGAGTTACCCTATCGGTGGTGTAATGGTTGTGTGGTGGATTGTGGGTTCGAGCCCCGATCAGGTCAAACCAAATACTATAAAATTGGTATTTGTTGCTTCTCGGCTAAGCATGCAGCATGAAGGAGAAATAGCAAGACTGTTGTCTCGGAATCAGATAATGTGACCGATTGGGGCGACATGTCTATCCGGGGACTGCTTCGGTGAGCTGGTACTATAAAAATCCAACTAAGCGCATTGGTCTAGTACAAACTGCACCTTGTCCTTATCTCATTGAAGATTAATTAACTTGTTCTCGCCATGATATAGCTGAAAAATTGCTGAGTTGGTGTTTAAACAACAATCAATCACTCTGTAACTCGAGAATAATTTATACATATTTTATTGTCGCTCCTTAAAAGGAAGTATGTTGTTCATAAAATAATGATTTGTTGGTATAATTTGATGAACACAATTCAAAAAATTATAACGGACCTGTTAAAAAATTATTTAATAGAATAAAACAGCAGAAAGTGAATTAGTGAGTGAGTGATTGTTGTTTAATGCCAATTCAGCAATTTTTCAGCTATATGATGGTGAGAACAAGTCAATTTTCAATGAGATGAAGATGATGAGGTCTGCTTTGTACTAGACCAACATGCTAATTTGGATTTTTATAGTGCTAGCTCACTGAAACAACAATCCGCTGGTAGACATGTTGCACCACTCGGACACATTATTCTGATTCTGAATCAATCGGTCTTAGCAGAGAAGCAACAAATTCCAATTTTATAATCTTTGGTTTGACCCGACCGGGTCTTGAACCCACGATGTACTGCACTCGAGGCGAGCATGTTAACCATTACACCACCGATGCGATTATATGAAGAAATTCATGTAGAATTGTAAATAAAGAAAAAAAATTAAAAGCCATTGAATATTGAGTTCAGCTGAAGTCCAAATCCAATTTTGGGCATTAAATCTTTTTTCATAATGTCTATGACTGAAAAGAAATTAAATACAGTCAAACCTGCATTGGTGACCACCTCTATTAAGTTACAGTCAAACCTGCATTGGTGACCACCTCTATTAAGCAAAAACTTGTATTATGTGACCTTAATCTTTATTTCCCTTCACAGTGCTTTTCATATAAATTAAACCTGTATTAAGTGACCACTTGCCTTATGTGACCATATTTCACTGGTCGCTTTGAAGGTCACAGAAGACAGGTTCAACAACTCCTGGTTTATACAATGACCCAAGACCCTGTGGGAAGGTGACTTGGAGACCACTGTATTTTCTGTACCTTCCTCTTTAGATTTTATCTTTACATAAGGGTAATAACAAAACTACCGAACTCCCAAACAATCTTACAAAGGGAAAGTCAAAACTCATAATTATATAAACAGACAAAATCAGTCAACGACCGGAAAACTGAAAACCGTAATGACCCTGACTTGGTACAGGCATTTCTAAAGAAATGGTGGGTTGAATCGGATTTTAAAGCGCCAAACCTCCCCCTTTCATTACGGCTCAAAGTTTCCGGCTATTTTGACTATTTTTTTTTTTAATTTTCAAATAGAGTACAGGTGAATATGCAGTCAATAGTTTAGAAATAAAAACCTTTCATTCCCATAAAGGGGGAGGGCATGGTCATATGGTAGTTGGATTTATGACTACCTGTGCAATCAGTGTCTATCAACACTAATATTGCGAATTCGTATCCCGCTCATGGCAAGGTGTACTCGAATTAACATTATGTGATAAAGTTTGTCAGTGACAGGTCGATGGTTTCCTCCACCAATAAAACTGTCCACCTGGATATAACTGAAATATTGTTGAATTTGGCATTAAATACCAAAACCTCCTAACCCTCTATCATATTGGAATATTTATATATAGATAATGAATATTATTAATTTTTATCGACAATTAATTTTTTTTTAATAAATATTACTATAACAAATAAAAAATGATATATAAATTTGTTTCTTATAGTTAATCCTTTTGATAGAAAATATATTTAAGGTTTCAATTTACAGTGTGTCAACCAAAATACTGTGTCCACACTTGTTTGTAATATACACCTGTTCAACTTTCCCTTCTCTACATGCTGTGGTCATCTCATGCTTCGCTCTGTGTAGCCCTTTATTTTATTTTCATAAATAATTTGTGTAAATCGGAACGAGTCCATTTAACAAGGTACAGCAACACACCAAGCAGCTCTGTAATTGAATTAAATATCACTCTGATTGTTGTTCTTCACCTTATAGTCACTGTATGGCATTCAATGGCAACAACTTACAACACATTTATTAAAAAAATTACTTGAATTTTACATTTTTTTTTTGTTTACAGATGTTTAGAAGATTGTATATACCATGGCCATAACAGAAATATGTATGGTGAATGTATAATATTAATATAAGTTTATGAAGATTATTTTCAGTTTATAGGTATTTATATATGATAATTACATTGTGTTATGAAAAAAAGTTTCAACAGTGAAGTGAAAACATTCCATTAATATCGAGCAGGAATAACACACGTCCCATTTCCAATCATGCAACATAAAAAAAGACTATGATATGGCATTGGAAATGGGAAATGCAGGTCCTGCCTTGGGACAGACATAAATAAGTGGTGGGATTAAACCGTTTAATGGGATTCCAACACTTACATCTTAATAATTGAATCTCCAACAGCAATAGATATAAAATAATGATAAAAAATGTGGCAGAGTTAAGCACTTATTATAGGGTTAGGGTTATGGTGTTTAACGCCACTTTCAACAATATTTCAGCTATATGGTGGCGGTCAGATTTATAGGTGGGGTAAACTTAAGTACCCAGAGAAAATCACCGACCTGCCGAAATCACTGACAAGAAGAACTTGAAGATGCCAAAGGGGTAATCATAATCTGTAAATCGAAGAAGGACAGACAACACAATGGCCAAAAGATAAAGGACATAAGGACAAACAACGATCTACAAAACATTACACAGAAAACTAAAGATCAAGCAACATGAACCTCTCTAAAATCTGGGAGTGAACTCAGGTGCTCCAGAAGGGTAGGCAGTTCCTGCTCTACTAGTGACACCTGTCGTGTTACTCTAGTGATAAGTCATGAACGAGAAAATGACCTGCAAGTGCTTACGACAAGTGGAACATATCTGTGGTCATTTGTGACATAGACAAAATTTATCACATAATGTTGTATCGTCATGAGCAGGATTCAAATTAAAAAAACATGAGTGGTGATATGCACTGAGTACACAGGTAGTTGTAAATCCAACGACCATGATGGCCCCCGCATAATAATAATTGGTTCACAAATGACAATACAGATATAAACAATAAAAAAAAAACAATCACAGATTTCCATTAATATATTATTTGTTGATGTTGGTTGAATTTCTTTCAATAATGCACTGAATTTCAAGTATTTCATCACATGACTGGAAACAGTTGCCACTAGTTACGGACAAACTTTATGGTGTAAAGTTGTTTTGAGTATGGTACAGGCAGCAATTAATCTCACAACTTAACTGGTCATAGGCATGTATTCCATATCATAAGATAACGGCCATGATGGCCTCTAGAAGGATTCATTTAAAGTGTGGCAGTCAGTTTTATTGGTGGAGGAAACCAGAGGACCCGGAGAAAATCACCGGCCTGTGTCAAGTCATTGACAAACTCTATCACATAATGTTGTATCAAGTACACCTCGCCTGAAAGGGATTCGAACACAACTTCAGTGGTGAAAGACACTGAATGCATAGGTAGTCTTAAATCCAACTACCATACGATCATGACCACGACACCGGCAGTAAAAATATATTAATTACTAGTCAACTTATTCTCACTCTAAATTAGCATCTTTCTCAATTATAATGAACAGTTTTAAAATTATTGTTAACTTTTCAAATTTCTCCTAAAGTAAAGAGTTTGTACACTTTTATTATAATGTAAATTAATTATTTATTATACCCCCCGCAAACAAAGTTTGGGGGGGGTATATAGGAATCACCCTGTCCATCCATGTACCTTGTAAGCGCAACTCCTCCTAAACCGCTTATTGCATTTTTATGAAACTTTACACATTTGTAGTACACTACCTGCAGATGTGCATTAAGGAATATGGTTGCTGTCCAAAATTTAAAAGGGGAGATAATTCAACTTATATTTTCATGAAAAGGTGGGGGCATGTACCTTGTAAGGCCAAAAAAAAAAATGTGTGTTTACGGTCACCCGACCCACCCTATTTTTCAGCCGCCGACCCTAACCTTTTTTATCGGCAATTATTCCACCCTAATTTTTGCTAACGACCCTATCAATTTTTACACAGAATTCGGATAACCATTTTTGTTGTTTAATCAGCAGCAATGTTTTATTTATTCAACCGCTAGCTTTTTGTCGAAATTGAGAGCAAAGAAGGTAGAAAAACTGTGTGGTGTAGGTGTCAAACCACTAATTCACCAATCAGAGCTTAGTAGTCCCTTTTCAAGAAAAAAGTTCCTTTCACTTTGTAGTATTGTGAAAACTACTGAATGGAGTGGACTAATTAAAATTGATAATTGAAGTTAAATATATAGGGATTATTTTGAGCCCAAATTTGATGGACTTAGTTGTATTTTAATACCTCTATGGAGGATTTGATGCATGACCTATAAATACTGAATTTCTTGGGGATGTCCGAGCTATTTTTAGAGTAGGTGTTTTCCGTAGCATGGCATTTCACTGCAAGACTTTAAACATGCCCTGATATTTTGACAGAACGTAGAGGAATCATGTACGTTTCAGAAAAAACATGGTCTTTGAAAGGTTAAGCTTAAGATAAAATGGCCAGGTAGGCTCGAAAAAACACAAATTTAGTAGAAAACCTTAAAGAAATTAATTAGTGGTTTCACACCTTAAGGCAAAAAACATAAAACTTATCTTTAGTTGATATTATGTTCAAATTAGCCTAAGAATGTCACAACAGACCACGAGTGACATTTTTCATACAAAAATGTTACAAAATGCATTGTGGTGTCAGATTACATGGTCAAAATGCCTGTTATGTAATATTTTGGAATATTGCTCCCAAACACTGGATATACATGGACACAGGGTATTGCAACTCATTTTATTTTTGTTTATGACTTTATAATTATTGGGAATATGTTATTGAATGTGTTTTTGCAGTAGAACGGCATATCATATTGAAATTATGGTTGATATTAAGGATTTAAAAACATTCATCATGCGGCAGTTTGTCGACTTCAAATATAGAATATGGTGATATCATGATTAGATTTTTTTCAATCCTACAAATTTTTCCAGGTAAATTTTGATAGTTTCAGTTAGAATACATGTAAAATGTACTTATGAAATAATATAAGGCTATAGAAAGCAGTTTTAATGGAAAATTATGTAATAAAAACCTGGTAATTTAAGTGATCTCAGAAAAATTATTTTGATTGCTTTGCATTTTCTGTTAATTTTTCAAATTGTCAATTTGGATTTCATGTTTTAGAGTATTATTTGGCTGTAAAAGTACATTTGAACATCCAGCTTAATGAAACAGTGGAACAAATGATGTGGAAGCATATATTTATTGAGTTTTGGGGAAGATTATAGTTGTGCATGATCAGATATTCCAAGACTTGAATATCAGTAAATCATATTTTTGCAAATTTGAAGGAATTAGAAGGAATTTCAACTAAAGATCTACATACAAAGACTTATTTTATGTCTTAAACTACATAATTTATGGGGTAAAAACATGAATTATCAAAATTAAAAATGACATGAACTCATTTGATGGGTCGAAAAAAGGGTGGTGGTTAAATGCAAACATTTCATAGTATTTAGCTATTAAATATACAACTGAGGCATATATATGTGTTAAAATTGCTTATTATGTTAGAAATTAGCTTAATAACTGTAATATATAAGAGAATAGGTAAGTTTTGGTATATTACACAATCTGAACTCAACAGCTGTAAATGGAGATATTTTCATCAAAAATCTTCAAGGGGGTACCTTTGCATTTGAACACTTATACTTGCAAATATCAGACAACAACATATCTTATGTTTTTTTTGGGGTTGATATTGCCTAAGGAATAGAAATTAGGCCAACAAATGGTTAAAGAAACAAGTTTTTTTGCTCTTTAGGTGTCAAACCACTAATTCACCAATCAGAGCTTAGAACATAGTAGTCCCTTTTCAAGAAAAAAGTTCCTTTCACTTTGTAGTATTGTGAAAACTACTGAATGGAGTGGACTAATTAAAATTGATAATTGAAGTTAAATATATAGGGATTATTTTGAGCCCAAATTTGATGGAATTAGTTGTATTTTAATACCTCTATGGAGGATTTGCTGCATGACCTATAAATACTGAATTTCTTGGGGATGTCCGAGCTATTTTTAGAGTAGGTGTTTTCCGTAGCATGGCATTTCACTGCAAGACTTTAAACATGCCCTGATATTTTGACAGAACGTAGAGGAATCATGTACGTTTCAGAAAATACATGGTCTTTGAAAGGTTAAGCTTAAGATAAAATGGCCAGGTAGGCTCAAAAAAACACAAATTTAGTAGAAAACCTTAAAGAAATTAATTAGTGGTTTCACACCTGTAACTCGTCATAAAACAAATGACGGCTTACCGGAAATTTCGAAAATGAAATACCGGAATCGGATTCCGGAACGACTATTTCCGGTTTTGCCGATAGTTAAAAAAAAAAAAAAAAAAAAAAAAAAATTAATGCTGACCGACCGACCCTAGATTTTTTTGACATGTGACAGTAAACACACATATATTTTTTTTGGCCTAAGCGCAACTCCTACTAAACTGCTTATTGAATTTTTATGAAACTTTACACATTTGTAGTACACTACCTGCAGATGTGCATGAAGGAATATGGTTGCTGTCCAAAATTTAAAAGGGGAGATAATTCTACTTATACTTTCACGAAAAGGGGGGGCATGTACCTTGTAAGCACACCTCCTACTAAACTGCTTATTGAATTTTTATGAAACTTTACACAGTTGTAGTACACAACCTGCAGATGTGCATGAAGGAATACCGTTGCTGTCTAAAATTTAGAAGGGGAGATAATTCAACTTATACTTTCACGAAAAGGGGATCGTGTACATTGTAAGCACAACTCCTCCTAAATGGCTTATTGGAGTTTTGTGAAACTTTACACAGTTGTAGTACACTACCTGCAGATGTGCATGAAGGAATATGATTGCTGTCCAAAATTTAAAAGGGGAGATAATTCAACTTATACTTTCACGAAAAGGGGGGGGGGGCATGTACCTTGTAAGCGCAACTCCTATTAAACTGCTTATTGAATTTTTATTACGTAAATAGGGATGACCTTGGGTCAAGGTCATTGTTTTATGGAAGCAAATATGAGTCACTTACATTGAAAAATCCCATTCCCATCCAAAAACGTTCATTTCGACATCAATTTTGGTTTAATAATCTAATTTAATATGTGGTCCCTCAAATAAAACCATCAAACTTGTCGAATTGAATTTCATGTTTAAGGAAAA
This sequence comes from Bathymodiolus brooksi, assembly GCA_963680875.1. Taxonomy (NCBI): domain Eukaryota; kingdom Metazoa; phylum Mollusca; class Bivalvia; order Mytilida; family Modiolidae; genus Bathymodiolus; species Bathymodiolus brooksi. Next base: position 30,388,912 of record OY804581.1, on the reverse strand, counting down.
TGCACTTTTCGAACGAAAGTCGAAAGCGAAAAACAAATTTTTCTTGACATTTGACCTAAATTTTGCAAAAACGTGACCACTTCTGACTTTTACGGCATCATTATTCTGAGAGTTCCAATGACATGATATAGGTGTGTAGCCCATGGGTTCATTCACAGGCACTTGTTTCATTCAAAAAATATATGCCCCCTCCTCTTCCTTACTTCAAGGTAAACATCTGCAATTTGAAGGCTTTTCCCCTTCCCCACTTCGTGTCAATAAGCGAAAAATATTGAGGCGAAGAGGGGAAGGGGAAAAGGGCAGATGTTTACCTTGATGTAAGGAAGAGGAGGGGCATATACATTTTTTGAATGAAACAAGTGCCTGTGGGTTCATTACATTTTATTTTTTGATTTTCTACTGCTGGTCTATTAATCCTCAATAAGGTCAATTACACCTCTCTTTAATTTACTTGCACTGACTGCACAACAAATTAAATCCGAAATCAGGTCTGATGGTATGTGTGTTTTTTCTCTTCTCATTTTATTTTTATCTATATTGTATAACATTTATTTATTTACATTTTTAGTTAAAATCTGTCCATTATCTTAGTTCCTGTTATGTGTAATTTTTGACCAAAAAGGGGAAATGCTATTTTTGAAATTGAATAGAGGAAAACTTCATGATGACAGAAAAAAATCTAATGTAATTTCTCCGTACCAAATTAGACTGGACAAAAGTTGTCCAGGATAAAACAATAGTTGCCCTGGAGCTTCCAGAACTATTGTGCTAAAGGCTCCAGTCATTTTTTATTTATTGAAAATAAACCAAACCAACCAAATTCAGCAAATATCTATCAAACATTTTATCAAAGGGAATCATACAAATCAAACATTAAATTTTCAATAAATAAAAAAATGACTGGAGCCTTTAGCTTAGTTTTCTTTCTAAACTACACTGCCGACTAATACTGGATTGAGTTGGGATATTCTAAAACTAGTTGCCATGATATAACTGAAATACTGTTGAGTTGACAGTAACATTAAACAACAAACAAATCTTAAATTTCATCAGCAAACAAGTTCTTGGTAAGGAATTCTAGTTTATTGAGAGAAAAAAAAGATATATGCAAAAGCTTCATTATTGTATTGCTTCTTTTGGGTTCTTGTCGTTGTTGTCTATAAAACAATTCTGAACTTTGAGAATTTGCAATCCAATCATTTTGGTATTCTCAAGGTATAATCTAATTCATTTTTTTTTTTACAATAGTCCTATATAAAAACTTGGATACTATAGGAGTTCATTTGACCTAATCTAAGTCTTCATCATATCAGTGATGGTCAAACTTTTCAACATAAAAAAGACCATGACATATGGCATTGGAAATCCAGATCCTGACTTGGGACAAGCACAAAAATGTGGCGGTATAAAGGTGTAAAACCACTAATTCATTTCTTTAAGCTTTTCTATTAAATTTACGTTTTTTTCAAGTCTACCTGACCAATTTGTCTAAAGTTTAACCTTTCCAACCCCATATATTTTCTGAAAGGTACATGATTCCTCTGTGTTCTGTCAAAATATCATGGAATGTTTAAAATCTTGCAGTGAAATGCCATGCTTTGGAACATCCCCTACTCTAAAAATAGCAATGTCATTCCCGCAATTTCAGTATTTATAGGTCATGCATCAAGACCTGTATAAAGGATTAAAATACAACTAAATGCAACCAAATTTGACCTAAAATACTCCTCATATATTGACCTTCACTACTAATTTTAGTCATAATGCCATAACATTTAATATTTTTCAAAATACAACAAAGCAACAGGTACTACTTTTGTATATGTTTTAAGCTCTGATTGGTTAATAAATGGTTTGAAACCAGAAACCAGTTAATGGGATCCCATCCCTGCCTCTCTTGCATTAAAAAGCCACTTATCTCCAGTTGCCAAGGTTTTTTTTATTGCTTCTACTGGTATCTACTAAACACAGTACACATTTTTAGGATTAAGATATGTAGTATATATAAACATAAAAATGTATGTATAAACATACAAAAACATAAAAATACTGAATTCTTTATTTATTTAGCAAGAATTAATAACAGGTAAACATAAAAATATATGAATAAATAAATAAAATAACCCAATAAAACTTAGTCTGATAAACCATATATATACACATAAAAATATATGAATAAATAAAAAAAACAGTCAAAGTTAGTTATTTTGAATTTTGATGAGTTGTTGCCATGGATATCTCTATGTAAAAATTTGGCCAGCTTATAGTAGCTTTTATTTTAAAGTACAGTGAAACCGATCTAAACCGAACCCTCAGTAAACTAAAAACCTGCCTAAACCAGACAGACTTTACAGTCTCATCTACTAAATGTATGTAATTTGAACCTGTGTAAACCAAACACCTGTCTAAAGTGAACATATTCTTCAGTCCTGAAGGAGTTCGGCTTAGACAGGTTTTACTGTATCAGTTATTTATACATTTTTCCTTTGATATTCATTATCAATGGACTGACCATGCATGATACTGAAAATTATCTTTCAGTGTGACATCAAAACACATTATGATGTTACAGATAAAAACAATGACATCAGTTTTGAATGTCTTACGTTATCACTAGTATCACAGCTCTTCATATCGGACTCTCTGTGATGCTAGTGATAATGTCTGTCTCGACCTTCATAACTGCTGTCATTCTATATTTATTGCAGATAACTGGAATGCTCAGTCTCTCCCACTTTGACAAAAAAGCAAGATTTGGTTGTAATCTTAATACAAAAAATGTATCATAAAATAAAATTAGAGATCTATTGATGGAATTTCTATAATGCTGTCATTTTGAAATTACCAATATATATATTCCAGTTTGACTAATCTTAATATAATAAAATAAAAATATACATTTATTGACTGGATTTCTATAATACTGTCAATATAATTGCAATTATCAATATATATACATTTTTGTAAATATATATATTTTGGTTTGACATTTGTTCGTAATAAAAGGAGGATAAAAGGGTTAGGGCTATGGTGTTTAAAGCCACATTCAACACTATTTCAGTTATATCGTGGCGGTCAGTTTTTTGGGTGGAGGAAACTGGAGTACCCCGAGAAAACCACCGACCTGCCGTAAGTCACTGACAAACTTTATCACATAATGTTGTATCGAGTACACCCCGCCATGAGCAGGATTCAAATTGATGGGCAACAATTGCGTAAGTAGTTGTAAAATCCAACTACATTTGTACCATACGATCACGACCACGATGGCCCTTCATAATGAAATATCTCCTATATATTCATTCGTGGACAACAACACAAATTTCCTTCCTTTTAAATCCTTACAATCCACATAAAAATCTAACAATCCACATAAAAATCTTACAATCCACATAAAAATCTTACAATCCACGAAAAAATCTTGCAATCCACATCAAAATCTTACAATCCATGTAATTTTTTTTTACAATCCACATAAAAATCTTACAATCCATGTAAAGATCTTACAATCCATGTAAAGATCTAACAATCCACATCAAAGTATAAATGGCACAAAGATTGTTATCCCCTTCGTCCCCTCATAAAATCTCTGTACATTTTTTTAACAGATTTTAAATTTTCCGTCATTTCTTTTGATTTTGTTAAATTGCCTAAATCCTCAAAGAAGTTAGTAAGTCTATAAAGTTCCACCTTACAGTAAGTAAAATAAGATTCCATACCTGTCTGATCATTGAGATACTTAGATACTTCCATTAATGTTTTGTAAGATTCATACACAAAAACGTTCTGCTGCATTTGTTTGATAAAGTATTCTTTGGCTTTTAACGTTTCAATAAGATTGGTTTTAGCTTCTTCATACTTTTTTTGTCCTACGTAAGCTTGAGCTAATCGTAATTTTTCTTCTAATAAACATGTATGCAAATGAGACGATTTTAATCTTCCCTTTATTCCTCGTTTCAAATACTTAACTGCGTTAACATAATCACATTTATGTAAATAAATTTGTCCCATCGTACCATTTGTTAGGTCACAACAACCAGAAAGGAATCCTGGGTACTTATCTACAATATCAAATGCTTGTCGTAACATTTCAATGCCTTCATCGTGTTTACCCAGATCAGATAACGTAATTGCAACATTGTTCATTGATAATACTAAAGCTTTGTCTGTTGCTTTTGTTTTCCGCTTAATGTCAAGTCCTGACAGAAAATATTCCAGAGCTTTGGAGTAATCTCCCTTCATTTTGTATAATAATCCCATATTATTGAAGCATGCTCCGATGGCTGGATTCTCATCTGTTCCATACAGGGCACGTCTCTTTTTTAGAACTTTAAGATGGTAAATCTCTCCTTCATCAACAAAACCTGTAAATAAAGAATTAGATCATAATTTTGATTAATATTCCATATTTGATGGAAAAAAAATTCAATTATCAGCAGAAAATATTTGTTTGCCTAAATAAGATCATATGGAAGAATAACACTTAATATTGTGGTGTCATATGGTATTTTGAACCCAATGATATACTGACCTCGGGTAAATTTGTATAAATGGTATATAGAAGACCCTCATTTTCCATCAAGAGACAGTATGGGTTCATCTAAAATTGTTATTGTGTTCCAATCACCCCTCAGATGGGGCCGTCGTGGTCGTATGGTAGTTGAATTTATAACTACAAAATGTACCTATGCAATCAGTGCCTATCACCACTAACGTTGTGAGTTCGAACCCCTCTCAGGCGAGGTGTACTCGCGATACAACATTGTGATAAAGTTTGTCAGTGACTTGCGACACTGCCCTTCTTTTACTTATGGTTTGGTTTATATTGGTATATTTGTTATCGTCTTTTATAAAGCTGAAAGAGGGGCCGTCGTGATCGTATGGATTAACAACTACCTATGCAATCAGTACCTATCGCTACTAACGTTGTGAGTTCGAATCCCACTCAGGCCATACAACAGTTTGTCAGTGGTTTTCTCCGGGTAATCCGGTTTCCTCCATCAATAAAACTGACCGCCACGATATAGCTGAAATTTTGTTGAAAGTGGCGTTAAACACCATAAACCAACCAACCTAAAGTTGAAAGAAAAGTTTGAAGATATCAAAGGGTGATCAGAAACCGTGAATTGAAGGAGAGACAATACAATGGCCAAAAAAAGGACAAGCAACGCTATATTAAACATTACACAGAAAACTAAAGATCGAGCAAATATTGACCATGTGATGTTAAATAACAATCAATATATCAACCATTAGTGAAAGGGAAATAAATTGCTGAGTGCATCCATATCAGTAGATCATAGATAATGTGTTTTTGAACATTCATTCGAAATACATATTGATTTTCACCAACAAATTGTTTATTTAATAAATATTTTAACACTACTTGAATTACTGAAAGATACAATACAAATACCTACACCTACATGCCACCTATACATACATGTATGTATATAAACTCTATAGCTACAGGGTCTAAATATCTTATTACATACGAACACCTAAACTAAACTAAATAGGAACGTTTGACATAAGGAAAGAATACGTTTAACATTAGGGAAGGCTATAGAACTATACTATAGTACATGCATGCGATGAGTTTAAATCATTCATCAAAATATTAAACAAGTGATATAGGAGTTGAATGTCGACCAAATCTTTTATATGGTAGGACATTTATTATCAACATCAGCCATAGATATTTAAATGATGTACTCACCAACGTTAATAAAGTCTACTTGGTTGAAAGGAACGTTTCTTCTATTTATTTTTAGAACAGGACAGTAGATCAATATGGCTGCTTCTGTACAGACTCATTCATAACAAACAGGTAGAATATTGTTGAAAGTGGTGTTAAGCACCATGCAACCAACCAACCAATCACCCCTTCATCTAAAGTTGACAAGAAATTGTTCATGCTTAATATGAAACCGGCACGGCCATGAATGCTCGTGCATCTGAAAATTATTTGGCAATTTCACGCTCATCCAGTGCATCAAAAAGTGTCGAGATTTTTTGGGCCGAGATATATTGGGGACGACTTTTTTTTAGGGCCGAATCTAGTCTCATTCAATCGAGCTGTCGTTCCTTTATTCGAGTTATTGTTCCTTACGAAATCTCAAAAGTTAACTTCCGCGTAGAAACAAAAATTCTTGTCAGTATGTCAGAAGAGATTTAATAAATTAAAAAATATCAATATAAGTAAAACAAGCTAACAAAATGACTTATTACATACAGGTTCCGGGTTTCAGTGGTATCGGACGTACGAGAGAGGGTACGAGACTTCAGGATCACCTTTGCGCTTTATGTTAAGAAGATCTTCATTAGTTGAGTGTGTTAGTGTGTTACACGGAACGTTTTTACAAAGCGTTAAAAAAAAATTTATTCGTCAATATGTGCATCCATGTTTGTCAAAAAATCATAAGTACACATTTTAAACCATAAAGAGCTCGCTGACGCTCACATATTAAGACTGAGTGATTGTTGTTTAATGCCAAGTTATATTTTGATGAGATGATGATGTCTGTTGTGTACTTGACCAACAAGCTAAGCTGGATTTGTTTAGTGCCAACTCACTGAAACAACAGTCTGTGGGAAGACAAAGCACTCCACTCGGACACATCCCAATTATGAGCCAACAAATCTTTACTCTTATGCTTAATGCCATGTGCTTAAGTAGAGAAGAAACAAATACCAATATTATAGTATTTGGTTTAACCTGACCAGGGCTCGAACCCAAGATCTACCACACTTGAGACATGCAAGCTAACTATTACACCATCGATGCAGTTTTTAAGCGTAAGAGTAATGATTTACAACCTACAGATTCTATCGTCATTGCTAGTAGTCAGTAAACTACAAGTATCCACTGTACAGAATGCAAAACAAATTTGTATAAATGTTTTTGTAATATATTATTTTTTATGTTCATCATGAATTATGCTTTCTAAGTATACGAATGTTGGATTTTAGAAAAAAAAAAATAAGAATATAAAAAAAAAGTATTCATAGACTCCTTTTGTACTATGAGTATGGATTCATGTTTGTGTTGTTTCAATCGATGTCAATACAATGAGGTTTGACTATATTGTAACCTGAACATAACTGCAATAGCATGGATGTTAGCGAGGTGATATGTTTATAACTTGTTAGCATATGTATGGAGGGCAGTGATATTAATTTTTGTTTATAATTTACCAGAAAAAGTATGGAAGACAGCAAGGGACTGTAATGTCTGTAACATTATTTCTTCATTTTCCATACCCATCTCTGATTCCATCTGTAATGCTGTCTTCAGAGATCTTAATATAGAAATTAAACATTTAATTGTGTCATTACAGAACTTTTAGATCTAAATATAGAAATTAAACATTTAATTGTGTCATTACAGAACTTTGAAATACAATGTAGAACTTACCAGTTTTTTTGTATTTTCATTAAAGTTGAATCATAAATAAGAAAAAAAAATCCCTTTTCACTCTTTAATACATTTGAACCCCTGTTACCTCAATGTCAGATTAGTTGTTTCTGTAAGAATGTTTTTAGAAAATACAGGAAAATGGTTGGACAAGCAAAAAATAAATACTAAACCATCAGATTGTTATTTTCATATTATTTTTAATGTACAATTCATATGAATTTTGATGCAAATTAGCCTTGTCATTTATTTAGGATAAGATTATGAATGAGTGTTTAACATCAATTTCAATAATATTTCAATTATATTGGTGCAATCAGTTTTAGCAGGAGTATATCTCGTTACAGTCACAAGTCAAACTCAAAATCATTCGTGATGATAGGCAGAGATTGCTGTTTATTTACAGGTAAATTCTTGATATGAATGGCTAAAAAAATGTAGAAAGAAAGAAATGAATTCTGTCTTAACCATTCTCAATTACTTGATGGTGAAATAGCCAAATTATCATGTGATACAAACGTAGATATCAAATTTAGTGTGTACAACATGTTTCTAGAACAACCTTCAATAGGTGCACTCAAAGTTGAAAGGTTAGAAAGCCAAACAATGTGTAATGTGGTAATATAAACCTTGTTCTATTGGCGATTTACCTCAGAGCTTCAAGTGACTTCCCCCGACATCCAAGATTCCAGCCTAACCCTTGTTCTATTGGTGATTTACCTCAGAGCTTCAAGTGATTTCCCCTGACATCCAAGATTCCAGCCTAACCCTTGTTCTATTGGTGATTTACCTCAGAGCTTCAAGTGACTTCCCCTGACATCCAAGATTCCAGCCTAACCCTTGTTCTATTGACGATTTACCTCAGAGCTTCAAGTGACTTCCCCTGACATCCAAGATTCCAGCCTAACCCTTGTTCTATTGGTGATTTACCTCAGAGCTTCAAGTGACTTCCCCTGACATCCAAGATTCCAGCCTAACCCTTGTTCTATTGGTGATTTACCTCAGAGCTTCAAGTGACTTCCCCTGACATCCAAGATTCCAGCCTAACCCTTGTTCTATTGGTGATTTACCTCAGAGCTTCATGTGACTTCCCCTGACATCCAAGATTCCAGCCTAACCCTTGTTCTATTGACGATTTACCTCAGAGCTTCAAGTGACTTCCCCTGACATCCAAGATTCCAGCCTAACCCTTGCTCTATTGGTGATTTACCTCAGAGCTTCAAGTGACTTCCTATGACATCCAAGATTCCAGCCTAACCCTTGTTCTATTGGTGATTTACCTCAGAGCTTCAAGTGACTTCTCCTGACATCCAAGATTCCAGCCTAACCCTTGCTCTATTGGTGATTTACCTCAGAGCTTCAAGTGACTTCCCCTGACATCCAAGATTCCAGCCTAACCCTTGTTCTATTGGTGATTTACCTCAGAGCTTCAAGTGACTTCCCCTGACATCCAAAATTCCAGCCTAACCCTTGTTCTATTGGTGATTTACCTCAGAGCTTCAAGTGACTTCCCCTGACATCCAAGATTCCAGCCTAACCCTTGTTCTATTGACGATTTACCTCAGAGCTTCATGTGACTTCCCCTGACATCCAAGATTCCAGCCTAACCCTTGTTCTATTGGTGATTTACCTCAGAGCTTCAAGTGACTTCCCCTGACATCCATGATTCCAGTCTAACCCTTGTTCTATTGGTGATTTACCTCAGAGCTTCAAGTGACTTCCCCTGACATCCAAGATTCCAGCCTAACCCTTGTTCTATTGGTGATTTACCTCAGAGCTTCAAGTGACTTCCCCTGACATCCAAGATTCCAGCCTAACCCTTGTTCTATTGACGATTTACCTGAGCTTCAAGTGACATCCCCTGACATCCAAGATTCCAGCCTAACCCTTGTTCTATTGGTGATTTACCTCAGAGCTTCAAGTGACTTCCTATGACATCCAAGATTCCAGCCTAACCCTTGTTCTATTGGTGATTTACCTAGAGCTTCAAGTGACTTCCCCTGACATCCAAGATTCCAGCCTAACCCTTGTTCTATTGACGATTTACCTCAGAGCTTCAAGTGACTTCCCCTGACATCCAAGATTCCAGCCTAACCCTTGTTCTATTGGTGATTTACCTCAGAGCTTCAAGCGACTTCCCCTGACATCCAAGATTCCAGCCTAACCCTTGTTCTATTGGCGATTTACCTCAGAGCTTCAAGTGACTTCCTATGACATCCAAGATTCCAGCCTAACTCTTGTTCTATTGGTGATTTACCTCAGAGCTTCAAGTGACTTCTCCTGACATCCAAGATTCCAGCCTAACCCTTGCTCTATTGGTGATTTACCTCAGAGCTTCAAGTGACTTCCCCTGACATCCAAGATTCCAGCCTAACCCTTGTTCTATTGGTGATTTACCTCAGAGCTTCAAGTGACTTCCCCTGACATCCAAAATTCCAGCCTAACCCTTGTTCTATTGGTGATTTACCTCAGAGCTTCAAGTGACTTCCCCTGACATCCAAGATTCCAGCCTAACCCTTGTTCTATTGGTGATTTACCTCAGAGCTTCATGTGACTTCCCCTGACATCCAAGATTCCAGTCTAACCCTTGTTCTATTGGTGATTTACCTCAGAGCTTCAAGTGACTTCCCCTGACATCCAAGATTCCAGCCTAACCCTTGTTCTATTGGTGATTTACCTCAGAGCTTCAAGTGACTTCCCCTGACATCCAAGATTCCAGCCTAACCCTTGTTCTATTGACGATTTACCTGAGTTTCAAGTGACATCCCCTGACATCCAAGATTCCAGCCTAACCCTTGTTCTATTGGTGATTTACCTCAGAGCTTCAAGTGACTTCCTATGACATCCAAGCTTCCAGCCTAACCCTTGTTCTATTGGTGATTTACCTCAGAGCTTCAAGTGACTTCCCCTGACATCCAAGATTCCAGCCTAACCCTTGTTCTATTGGTGATTTACCTCAGAGCTTCAAGTGACTTCCCCTGACATCCAAGATTCCAGCCTAACCCTTGTTCTATTGGTGATTTACCTAGAGCTTCAAGTGACTTCCCCTTAAATCCAAGATTCCAGCCTAACCCTTGTTCTTTTGACGATTTACCTCAGAGCTTCAAGTGACTTCCCCTGACATCCAAGATTCCAGCCTAACCCTTGTTCTATTGGTGATTTACCTCAGAGCTTCAAGTGACTTCCTATGACATCCAAGATTCCAGCCTAACCCTTGTTCTATTGGTGATTTACCTCAGAGCTTCAAGTGACTTCTCCTGACATCCAAGATTCCAGCCTAACCCTTGTTCTATTGGCGATTTACCTCAGAGCTTCAAGTGACTTCCCCTGACATCCAAGATTCCAGCCTAACCCTTGTTCTATTGGTGATTTACCTCAGAGCTTCAAGTGACTTCCCCCAACATCCAAGATTCCAGCCTAACCCTTGCTCTATTGGTGATTTACCTCAGAGCTTCAAGTGATTTCCCCTGACATCCAAGATTCCAGCCTAACCCTTGTTCTATTGGTGATTTACCTAGAGCTTCAAGTGACTTCCTATGACATCCAAGCTTCCAGCCTAACCCTTGTTCTATTGGTGATTTACCTCAGAGCTTCAAGTGACTTCCCCTGACATCCAAGATTCCAGCCTAACCCTTGTTCTATTGGTGATTTACCTCAGAGCTTCAAGTGACTTCCCCTGACATCCAAGATTCCAGCCTAACCCTTGTTCTATTGGTGATTTACCTCAGAGCTTCAAGTGACTTCCCCTGACATCCAAGATTCCAGCCTAACCCTTGTTCTATTGGTGATTTACCTCAGAGCTTCATGTGACTTCCCCTGACATCCAAGATTCCAGCCTAACCCTTGTTCTATTGACGATTTACCTCAGAGCTTCAAGTGACTTCCCCTGACATCCAAGATTCCAGCCTAACCCTTGCTCTATTGGTGATTTACCTCAGAGCTTCAAGTGACTTCCTATGACATCCAAGATTCCAGCCTAACCCTTGTTCTATTGGTGATTTACCTCAGAGCTTCAAGTGACTTCTCCTGACATCCAAGATTCCAGCCTAACCCTTGCTCTATTGGTGATTTACCTCAGAGCTTCAAGTGACTTCCCCTGACATCCAAGATTCCAGCCTAACCCTTGTTCTATTGGTGATTTACCTCAGAGCTTCAAGTGACTTCCCCTGACATCCAAAATTCCAGCCTAACCCTTGTTCTATTGGTGATTTACCTCAGAGCTTCAAGTGACTTCCCCTGACATCCAAGATTCCAGCCTAACCCTTGTTCTATTGACGATTTACCTCAGAGCTTCATGTGACTTCCCCTGACATCCAAGATTCCAGCCTAACCCTTGTTCTATTGGTGATTTACCTCAGAGCTTCAAGTGACTTCCCCTGACATCCATGATTCCAGTCTAACCCTTGTTCTATTGGTGATTTACCTCAGAGCTTCAAGTGACTTCCCCTGACATCCAAGATTCCAGCCTAACCCTTGTTCTATTGGTGATTTACCTCAGAGCTTCAAGTGACTTCCCCTGACATCCAAGATTCCAGCCTAACCCTTGTTCTATTGACGATTTACCTGAGCTTCAAGTGACATCCCCTGACATCCAAGATTCCAGCCTAACCCTTGTTCTATTGGTGATTTACCTCAGAGCTTCAAGTGACTTCCTATGACATCCAAGATTCCAGCCTAACCCTTGTTCTATTGGTGATTTACCTAGAGCTTCAAGTGACTTCCCCTGACATCCAAGATTCCAGCCTAACCCTTGTTCTATTGACGATTTACCTCAGAGCTTCAAGTGACTTCCCCTGACATCCAAGATTCCAGCCTAACCCTTGTTCTATTGGTGATTTACCTCAGAGCTTCAAGCGACTTCCCCTGACATCCAAGATTCCAGCCTAACCCTTGTTCTATTGGCGATTTACCTCAGAGCTTCAAGTGACTTCCTATGACATCCAAGATTCCAGCCTAACTCTTGTTCTATTGGTGATTTACCTCAGAGCTTCAAGTGACTTCTCCTGACATCCAAGATTCCAGCCTAACCCTTGCTCTATTGGTGATTTACCTCAGAGCTTCAAGTGACTTCCCCTGACATCCAAGATTCCAGCCTAACCCTTGTTCTATTGGTGATTTACCTCAGAGCTTCAAGTGACTTCCCCTGACATCCAAAATTCCAGCCTAACCCTTGTTCTATTGGTGATTTACCTCAGAGCTTCAAGTGACTTCCCCTGACATCCAAGATTCCAGCCTAACCCTTGTTCTATTGGTGATTTACCTCAGAGCTTCATGTGACTTCCCCTGACATCCAAGATTCCAGTCTAACCCTTGTTCTATTGGTGATTTACCTCAGAGCTTCAAGTGACTTCCCCTGACATCCAAGATTCCAGCCTAACCCTTGTTCTATTGGTGATTTACCTCAGAGCTTCAAGTGACTTCCCCTGACATCCAAGATTCCAGCCTAACCCTTGTTCTATTGACGATTTACCTGAGTTTCAAGTGACATCCCCTGACATCCAAGATTCCAGCCTAACCCTTGTTCTATTGGTGATTTACCTCAGAGCTTCAAGTGACTTCCTATGACATCCAAGCTTCCAGCCTAACCCTTGTTCTATTGGTGATTTACCTCAGAGCTTCAAGTGACTTCCCCTGACATCCAAGATTCCAGCCTAACCCTTGTTCTATTGGTGATTTACCTCAGAGCTTCAAGTGACTTCCCCTGACATCCAAGATTCCAGCCTAACCCTTGTTCTATTGGTGATTTACCTAGAGCTTCAAGTGACTTCCCCTTAAATCCAAGATTCCAGCCTAACCCTTGTTCTTTTGACGATTTACCTCAGAGCTTCAAGTGACTTCCCCTGACATCCAAGATTCCAGCCTAACCCTTGTTCTATTGGTGATTTACCTCAGAGCTTCAAGTGACTTCCTATGACATCCAAGATTCCAGCCTAACCCTTGTTCTATTGGTGATTTACCTCAGAGCTTCAAGTGACTTCTCCTGACATCCAAGATTCCAGCCTAACCCTTGTTCTATTGGCGATTTACCTCAGAGCTTCAAGTGACTTCCCCTGACATCCAAGATTCCAGCCTAACCCTTGTTCTATTGGTGATTTACCTCAGAGCTTCAAGTGACTTCCCCCAACATCCAAGATTCCAGCCTAACCCTTGCTCTATTGGTGATTTACCTCAGAGCTTCAAGTGATTTCCCCTGACATCCAAGATTCCAGCCTAACCCTTGTTCTATTGGTGATTTACCTAGAGCTTCAAGTGACTTCCTATGACATCCAAGCTTCCAGCCTAACCCTTGTTCTATTGGTGATTTACCTCAGAGCTTCAAGTGACTTCCCCTGACATCCAAGATTCCAGCCTAACCCTTGTTCTATTGGTGATTTACCTCAGAGCTTCAAGTGACTTCCCCTGACATCCAAGATTCCAGCCTAACCCTTGTTCTATTGGTGATTTACCTCAGAGCTTCAAGTGACTTCCCCTGACATCCAAGATTCCAGCCTAACCCTTGTTCTATTGGTGATTTACCTCAGAGCTTCATGTGACTTCCCCTGACATCCAAGATTCCAGCCTAACCCTTGTTCTATTGACGATTTACCTCAGAGCTTCAAGTGACTTCCCCTGACATCCAAGATTCCAGCCTAACCCTTGCTCTATTGGTGATTTACCTCAGAGCTTCAAGTGACTTCCTATGACATCCAAGATTCCAGCCTAACCCTTGTTCTATTGGTGATTTACCTCAGAGCTTCAAGTGACTTCTCCTGACATCCAAGATTCCAGCCTAACCCTTGCTCTATTGGTGATTTACCTCAGAGCTTCAAGTGACTTCCCCTGACATCCAAGATTCCAGCCTAACCCTTGTTCTATTGGTGATTTACCTCAGAGCTTCAAGTGACTTCCCCTGACATCCAAAATTCCAGCCTAACCCTTGTTCTATTGGTGATTTACCTCAGAGCTTCAAGTGACTTCCCCTGACATCCAAGATTCCAGCCTAACCCTTGTTCTATTGACGATTTACCTCAGAGCTTCATGTGACTTCCCCTGACATCCAAGATTCCAGCCTAACCCTTGTTCTATTGGTGATTTACCTCAGAGCTTCAAGTGACTTCCCCTGACATCCATGATTCCAGTCTAACCCTTGTTCTATTGGTGATTTACCTCAGAGCTTCAAGTGACTTCCCCTGACATCCAAGATTCCAGCCTAACCCTTGTTCTATTGGTGATTTACCTCAGAGCTTCAAGTGACTTCCCCTGACATCCAAGATTCCAGCCTAACCCTTGTTCTATTGACGATTTACCTGAGCTTCAAGTGACATCCCCTGACATCCAAGATTCCAGCCTAACCCTTGTTCTATTGGTGATTTACCTCAGAGCTTCAAGTGACTTCCCCTGACATCCAAGATTCCAGCCTAACCCTTGTTCTATTGGTGATTTACCACAGAGCTTCAAGTGACTTCCCCTGACATCCAAGATTCCAGCCTAACCCTTGCTCTATTGGTGATTTACCTCAGAGCTTCAAGTGACTTCCCCTGACATCCAAGATTCCAGCCTAACCCTTGTTCTATTGGTGATTTACCTCAGAGCTTCAAGTGACTTCCCCTGACATCCAAGATTCCAGCCTAACCCTTGTTCTATTGGTGATTTACCTCAGAGCTTCATGTGACTTCCCCTGACATCCAAGATTCCAGCCTAACCCTTGTTCTATTGACGATTTACCTCAGAGCTTCAAGTGACTTCCCCTGACATCCAAGATTCCAGCCTAACCCTTGCTCTATTGGTGATTTACCTCAGAGCTTCAAGTGACTTCCCCTGACATCCAAGATTCCAGCCTAACCCTTGTTCTATTGGTGATTTACCTCAGAGCTTCAAGTGACTTCTCCTGACATCCAAGATTCCAGCCTAACCCTTGTTCTATTGGTGATTTACCTCAGAGCTTCAAGTGACTTCCTATGACATCCAAGATTCCAGCCTAACCCTTGCTCTATTGGTGATTTACCTCAGAGCTTCAAGTGACTTCCCCTGACATCCAAGATTCCAGCCTAACCCTTGTTCTATTGGTGATTTACCTCAGAGCTTCAAGTGACTTCCCCTGACATCCAAGATTCCAGCCTAACCCTTGTTCTATTGGTGATTTACCTCAGAGCTTCAAGTGACTTCCCCTGACATCCAAGATTCCAGCCTAACCCTTGTTCTATTGACGATTTACCTGAGTTTCAAGTGACATCCCCTGACATCCAAGATTCCAGCCTAACCCTTGTTCTATTGGTGATTTACCTCAGAGCTTCAAGTGACTTCCTATGACATCCAAGATTCCAGCCTAACCCTTGTTCTATTGGTGATTTACCTCAGAGCTTCAAGTGACTTCCCCTGACATCCAAGATTCCAGCCTAACCCTTGTTCTATTGGTGATTTACCTCAGAGCTTCAAGTGACTTCCCCTGACATCCAAGATTCCAGCCTAACCCTTGTTCTATTGGTGATTTACCTAGAGCTTCAAGTGACTTCCCCTTAAATCCAAGATTCCAGCCTAACCCTTGTTCTTTTGACGATTTACCTCAGAGCTTCAAGTGACTTCCCCTGACATCCAAGATTCCAGCCTAACCCTTGTTCTATTGGTGATTTACCTCAGAGCTTCAAGTGACTTCCTAAGACATCCAAGATTCCAGCCTAACCCTTGTTCTATTGGTGATTTACCTCAGAGCTTCAAGTGACTTCTCCTGACATCCAAGATTCCAGCCTAACCCTTGTTCTATTGGCGATTTACCTCAGAGCTTCAAGTGACTTCCCCTGACATCCAAGATTCCAGCCTAACCCTTGTTCTATTGGTGATTTACCTCAGAGCTTCAAGTGACTTCCCCCAACATCCAAGATTCCAGCCTAACCCTTGCTCTATTGGTGATTTACCTCAGAGCTTCAAGTGATTTCCCCTGACATCCAAGATTCCAGCCTAACCCTTGTTCTATTGGTGATTTACCTAGAGCTTCAAGTGACTTCCCCTGACATCCAAGATTCCAGCCTAACCCTTGTTCTATTGACGATTTACCTCAGAGCTTCAAGTGACTTCCCCTGACATCCAAGATTCCAGCCTAACCCTTGTTCTATTGGTGATTTACCTCAGAGCTTCAAGTGACTTCCCCTGACATCCAAGATTCCAGCCTAACCCTTGTTCTATTGGTGATTTACCACAGAGCTTCAAGTGACTTCCCCTGACATCCAAGATTCCAGCCTAACCCTTGCTCTATTGGTGATTTACCTCAGAGCTTCAAGTGACTTCCCCTGACATCCAAGATTCCAGCCTAACCCTTGTTCTATTGGTGATTTACCTCAGAGCTTCAAGTGACTTCCCCTGACATCCAAGATTCCAGCCTAACCCTTGTTCTATTGGTGATTTACCTCAGAGCTTCATGTGACTTCCCCTGACATCCAAGATTCCAGCCTAACCCTTGTTCTATTGACGATTTACCTCAGAGCTTCAAGTGACTTCCCCTGACATCCAAGATTCCAGCCTAACCCTTGCTCTATTGGTGATTTACCTCAGAGCTTCAAGTGACTTCCCCTGACATCCAAGATTCCAGCCTAACCCTTGTTCTATTGGTGATTTACCTCAGAGCTTCAAGTGACTTCTCCTGACATCCAAGATTCCAGCCTAACCCTTGTTCTATTGGTGATTTACCTCAGAGCTTCAAGTGACTTCCTATGACATCCAAGATTCCAGCCTAACCCTTGCTCTATTGGTGATTTACCTCAGAGCTTCAAGTGACTTCCCCTGACATCCAAGATTCCAGCCTAACCCTTGTTCTATTGGTGATTTACCTCAGAGCTTCAAGTGACTTCTCCTGACATCCAAGATTCCAGCCTAACCCTTGTTCTATTGGTGATTTACCTCAGAGCTTCAAGTGACTTCCCCTGACATCCAAGATTCCAGCCTAACCCTTGTTCTATTGGTGATTTACCTCAGAGCTTCAAGTGACTTCCCCTGACATCCAAGATTCCAGCCTAACCCTTGCTCTATTGGTGATTTACCTCAGAGCTTCAAGTGACTTCCCCTGACATCCAAGATTCCAGCCTAACCCTTGTTCTATTGGTGATTTACCTCAGAGCTTCAAGTGACTTCCCCTGACATCCAAGATTCCAGCCTAACCCTTGTTCTATTGGTGATTTACCTCAGAGCTTCAAGTGACTTCCCCTGACATCCAAGATTCCAGCCTAACCCTTGTTCTATTGACGATTTACCTCAGAGCTTCATGTGACTTCCCCTGACATCCAAGATTCCAGCCTAACCCTTGTTCTATTGGTGATTTACCTCAGAGCTTCAAGTGACTTCCCCTGACATCCAAGATTCCAGTCTAACCCTTGTTCTATTGGTGATTTACCTCAGAGCTTCAAGTGACTTCCCCTGACATCCAAGATTCCAGCCTAACCCTTGTTCTATTGGTGATTTACCTCAGAGCTTCAAGTGACTTCCCCTGACATCCAAGATTCCAGCCTAACCCTTGTTCTATTGACGATTTACCTGAGCTTCAAGTGACATCCCCTGACATCCAAGATTCCAGCCTAACCCTTGTTCTATTGGTGATTTACCTCAGAGCTTCAAGTGACTTCCTATGACATCCAAGCTTCCAGCCTAACCCTTGTTCTATTGGTGATTTACCTCAGAGCTTCAAGTGACTTCCCCTGACATCCAAGATTCCAGCCTAACCCTTGTTCTATTGGTGATTTACCTCAGAGCTTCAAGTGACTTCCCCTGACATCCCAGATTCCAGCCTAACCCTTGTTCTATTGGTGATTTACCTAGAGCTTCAAGTGACTTCCCCTTAAATCCAAGATTCCAGCCTAACCCTTGTTCTATTGACGATTTACCTCAGAGCTTCAAGTGACTTCTCCTGACATCCAAGATTCCAGCCTAACCCTTGTTCTATTGGTGATTTACCTCAGAGCTTCAAGTGACTTCCTATGACATCCAAGATTCCAGCCTAACCCTTGTTCTATTGGTGATTTACCTCAGAGCTTCAAGTGACTTCTCCTGACATCCAAGATTCCAGCCTAACCCTTGTTCTATTGGCGATTTACCTCAGAGCTTCAAGTGACTTCCCCTGACATCCAAGATTCCAGCCTAACCCTTGTTCTATTGGTGATTTACCTCAGAGTTTCAAGTGACTTCCCCTGACATCCAAGATTCCAGCCTAACCCTTGCTCTATTGGTGATTTACCTCAGAGCTTCAAGTGATTTCCCCTGACATCCAAGATTCCAGCCTAACCCTTGTTCTATTGGTGATTTACCTAGAGCTTCAAGTGACTTCCCCTGACATCCAAGATTCCAGCCTAACCCTTGTTCTATTGACGATTTACCTCAGAGCTTCAAGTGACTTCCCCTGACATCCAAGATTCCAGCCTAACCCTTGTTCTATTGGTGATTTACCACAGAGCTTCAAGTGACTTCCCCTGACATCCAAGATTCCAGCCTAACCCTTGCTCTATTGGTGATTTACCTCAGAGCTTCAAGTGACTTCCCCTGACATCCAAGATTCCAGCCTAACCCTTGTTCTATTGGTGATTTACCTCAGAGCTTCAAGTGACTTCCCCTGACATCCAAGATTCCAGCCTAACCCTTGTTCTATTGGTGATTTACCTCAGAGCTTCATGTGACTTCCCCTGACATCCAAGATTCCAGCCTAACCCTTGTTCTATTGACGATTTACCTCAGAGCTTCAAGTGACTTCCCCTGACATCCAAGATTCCAGCCTAACCCTTGCTCTATTGGTGATTTACCTCAGAGCTTCAAGTGACTTCCCCTGACATCCAAGATTCCAGCCTAACCCTTGTTCTATTGGTGATTTACCTCAGAGCTTCAAGTGACTTCTCCTGACATCCAAGATTCCAGCCTAACCCTTGTTCTATTGGTGATTTACCTCAGAGCTTCAAGTGACTTCCCCTGACATCCAAGATTCCAGCCTAACCCTTGTTCTATTGGTGATTTACCTCAGAGCTTCAAGTGACTTCCCCTGACATCCAAGATTCCAGCCTAACCCTTGTTCTATTGGTGATTTACCTCAGAGCTTCAAGTGACTTCCCCTGACATCCAAGATTCCAGCCTAACCCTTGTTCTATTGACGATTTACCTCAGAGCTTCATGTGACTTCCCCTGACATCCAAGATTCCAGCCTAACACTTGTTCTATTGGTGATTTACCTCAGAGCTTCAAGTGACTTCCCCTGACATCCAAGATTCCAGCCTAACCCTTGTTCTATTGGCGATTTACCTCAGAGCTTCAAGTGACTTCCTATGACATCCAAGATTCCAGTCTAACCCTTGTTCTATTGGTGATTTACCTCAGAGCTTCAAGTGACTTCCCCTGACATCCAAGATTCCAGCCTAACCCTTGTTCTATTGGTGATTTACCTCAGAGCTTCAAGTGACTTCCCCTGACATCCAAGATTCCAGCCTAACCCTTGTTCTATTGACGATTTACCTCAGAGCTTCAAGTGACTTCTCCTGACATCCAAGATTCCAGCCTAACCCTTGTTCTATTGGTGATTTACCTCAGAGCTTCAAGTGACTTCCTATGACATCCAAGATTCCAGCCTAACCCTTGTTCTATTGGTGATTTACCTCAGAGCTTCAAGTGACTTCTCCTGACATCCAAGATTCCAGCCTAACCCTTGTTCTATTGGCGATTTACCTCAGAGCTTCAAGTGACTTCCCCTGACATCCAAGATTCCAGCCTAACCCTTGTTCTATTGGTGATTTACCTCAGAGTTTCAAGTGACTTCCCCTGACATCCAAGATTCCAGCCTAACCCTTGCTCTATTGGTGATTTACCTCAGAGCTTCAAGTGATTTCCCCTGACATCCAAGATTCCAGCCTAACCCTTGTTCTATTGGTGATTTACCTAGAGCTTCAAGTGACTTCCCCTGACATCCAAGATTCCAGCCTAACCCTTGTTCTATTGACGATTTACCTCAGAGCTTCAAGTGACTTCCCCTGACATCCAAGATTCCAGCCTAACCCTTGTTCTATTGGTGATTTACCTCAGAGCTTCAAGTGACTTCCCCTGACATCCAAGATTCCAGCCTAACCCTTGTTCTATTGGTGATTTACCACAGAGCTTCAAGTGACTTCCCCTGACATCCAAGATTCCAGCCTAACCCTTGCTCTATTGGTGATTTACCTCAGAGCTTCAAGTGACTTCCCCTGACATCCAAGATTCCAGCCTAACCCTTGTTCTATTGGTGATTTACCTCAGAGCTTCAAGTGACTTCCCCTGACATCCAAGATTCCAGCCTAACCCTTGTTCTATTGGTGATTTACCTCAGAGCTTCATGTGACTTCCCCTGACATCCAAGATTCCAGCCTAACCCTTGTTCTATTGACGATTTACCTCAGAGCTTCAAGTGACTTCCCCTGACATCCAAGATTCCAGCCTAACCCTTGCTCTATTGGTGATTTACCTCAGAGCTTCAAGTGACTTCCCCTGACATCCAAGATTCCAGCCTAACCCTTGTTCTATTGGTGATTTACCTCAGAGCTTCAAGTGACTTCCCCTGACATCCAAGATTCCAGCCTAACCCTTGTTCTATTGGTGATTTACCTCAGAGCTTCAAGTGACTTCCCCTGACATCCAAGATTCCAGCCTAACCCTTGTTCTATTGACGATTTACCTCAGAGCTTCATGTGACTTCCCCTGACATCCAAGATTCCAGCCTAACACTTGTTCTATTGGTGATTTACCTCAGAGCTTCAAGTGACTTCCCCTGACATCCAAGATTCCAGCCTAACCCTTGTTCTATTGGCGATTTACCTCAGAGCTTCAAGTGACTTCCTATGACATCCAAGATTCCAGTCTAACCCTTGTTCTATTGGTGATTTACCTCAGAGCTTCAAGTGACTTCCCCTGACATCCAAGATTCCAGCCTAACCCTTGTTCTATTGGTGATTTACCTCAGAGCTTCAAGTGACTTCCCCTGACATCCAAGATTCCAGCCTAACCCTTGTTCTATTGACGATTTACCTCAGAGCTTCATGTGACTTCCCCTGACATCCAAGATTCCAGCCTAACACTTGTTCTATTGGTGATTTACCTCAGAGCTTCAAGTGACTTCCTATGACATCCAAGCTTCCAGCCTAACCCTTGTTCTATTGGTGATTTACCTCAGAGCTTCAAGTGACTTCCCCTGACATCCAAGATTCCAGCCTAACCCTTGTTCTATTGGTGATTTACCTCAGAGCTTCAAGTGACTTCCCCTGACATCCAAGATTCCAGCCTAACCCTTGTTCTATTGGTGATTTACCTAGAGCTTCAAGTGACTTCCCCTTAAATCCAAGATTCCAGCCTAACCCTTGTTCTATTGACGATTTACCTCAGAGCTTGAAGTGACTTCCCCTGA
This sequence comes from Bathymodiolus brooksi, assembly GCA_963680875.1. Taxonomy (NCBI): domain Eukaryota; kingdom Metazoa; phylum Mollusca; class Bivalvia; order Mytilida; family Modiolidae; genus Bathymodiolus; species Bathymodiolus brooksi. The sequence continues at coordinate 30,367,124 of OY804581.1, read as the reverse complement.
CATCCAAGATTCCAGCCTAACCCTTGTTCTATTGGTGATTTACCTCAGAGCTTCAAGTGACTTCCTAAGACATCCAAGATTCCAGCCTAACCCTTGTTCTATTGGTGATTTACCTCAGAGGTTCAAGTGACTTCTCCTGACATCCAAGATTCCAGCCTAACCCTTGTTCTATTGGCGATTTACCTCAGAGCTTCAAGTGACTTCCCCTGACATCCAAGATTCCAGCCTAATCCTTGTTCTATTGGTGATTTACCTCAGAGCTTCAAGTGACTTCCCCTGATATCCAAGATTCCAGCCTAACCCTTGTTCTATTGGTGATTTACCTCAGAGCTTCAAGTGACTTCCCCTGACATCCAAGATTCCAGCCTAACCCTTGTTCTATTGACGATTTACCTCAGAGCTTCATGTGACTTCCCCTGACATCCAAGATTCCAGCCTAACCCTTGTTCTATTGGTGATTTACCTCAGAGCTTCAAGTGACTTCCCCTGACATCCAAGATTCCAGCCTAACCCTTGTTCTATTGGTGATTTACCTCAGAGCTTCAAGTGACTTCCCCTGACATCCAAGATTCCAGCCTAACCCTTGTTCTATTGACGATTTACCTGAGCTTCAAGTGACATCCCCTGACATCCAAGATTCCAGCCTAACCCTTGTTCTATTGGTGATTTACCTCAGAGCTTCAAGTGACTTCCTATGACATCCAAGATTCCAGCCTAACCCTTGTTCTATTGGTGATTTACCTCAGAACTTCAAGTGACTTCCCCTGACATCCAAGATTCCAGCCTAACCCTTGTTCTATTGGTGATTTACCTCAGAGCTTCAAGTGACTTCCCCTGACATCCAAGATTCCAGCCTAACCCTTGTTCTATTGGTGATTTACCTAGAGCTTCAAGTGACTTCCCCTGACATCCAAGATTCCAGCCTAACCCTTGTTCTATTGACGATTTACCTCAGAGCTTCAAGTGACTTCCCCTGACATCCAAGATTCCAGCCTAACCCTTGTTCTATTGGTGATTTACCTCAGAGCTTCAAGTGACTTCCCCTGACATCCAAGATTCCAACCTAACCCTTGTTCTATTGGCGATTTACCTCAGAGCTTCAAGTGACTTCCCCTGACATCCAAGATTCCAGTCTAACCCTTGTTCTATTGGTGATTTACCTCAGAGCTTCAAGTGACTTCCCCTGACATCCAAGATTCCAGCCTAACCCTTGCTCTATTGGTGATTTACCTCAGAGCTTCAAGTGACTTCCTATGACATCCAAGATTCCAGCCTAACTCTTGTTCTATTGGTGATTTACCTCAGAGCTTCAAGTGACTTCCCCTGACATCCAAGATTCCAGCCTAACCCTTGTTCTATTGACGATTTACCTCAGAGCTTCAAGTGACTTCCCCTGACATCCAAGATTCCAGCCTAACCCTTGCTCTATTGGTGATTTACCTCAGAGCTTCAAGTGACTTCCCCTGACATCCAAGATTCCAGCCTAACCCTTGTTCTATTGGCGATTTACCTCAGAGCTTCAAGTGACTTCCCCTGACATCCAAGATTCCAGTCTAACCCTTGTTCTATTGGTGATTTACCTCAGAGCTTCAAGTGACTTCCTATGACATCCAAGATTCCAGCCTAACCCTTGTTCTATTGGTGATTTACCTCAGAGCTTCAAGTGACTTCTCCTGACATCCAAGATTCCAGCCTAACCCTTGTTCTATTGGTGATTTACCTCAGAGCTTCAAGTGACTTCCCCTGACATCCAAGATTCCAGCCTAACCCTTGTTCTATTGGTGATTTACCTCAGAGCTTCAAGTGACTTCCCCTGACATCCAAGATTCCAGCCTAACCCTTGTTCTATTGGTGATTTACCTCAAAGCTTCAAGTGACTTCCCCTGACATCCAAGATTCCAACCTAACCCTTGTTCTATTGGTGATTTACCTCAGAGCTTCAAGTGACTTCTCCTGACATCCAAGATTCCAGCCTAACCCTTGTTCTATTGGTGATTTACCTCAGAGCTTCAAGTGACTTCCCCTGACATCCAAGATTCCAGCCTAACCCTTGTTCTATTGGTGATTTACCTCAGAGCTTCAAGTGACTTCCTATGACATCCAAGATTCCAGTCTAACCCTTGTTCTATTGGTGATTTACCTCAGAGCTTCAAGTGACTTCCCCTGACATCCAAGATTCCAGTCTAACCCTTCTTCTATTGGTGATTTACCTCAGAGCTTCAAGTGACTTCCCCTGACATCCAAGATTCCAGCCTAACCCTTGTTCTATTGATGATTTACCTGAGCTTCAAGTGACTTCCCCTGACATCCAAGATTCCAGCCTAACCCTTGTTCTATTGGTGATTTACCTCAGAGCTTCAAGTGACTTCCTATGACATCCAAGCTTCCAGCCTAACCCTTGTTCTATTGGTGATTTACCTCAGAGCTTCAAGTGACTTCCCCTGACATCCAAGATTCCAGCCTAACCCTTGTTCTATTGGTGATTTACCTCAGAGCTTCAAGTGACTTCCTATGACATCCAAGCTTCCAGCCTAACCCTTGTTCTATTGGTGATTTACCTCAGAGCTTCAAGTGACTTCCCCTGACATCCAAGATTCCAGCCTAACCCTTGTTCTATTGGTGATTTACCTCAGAGTTTCAAGTGACTTCCTATGACATCCAAGATTCCAGCCTAACCCTTGTTCTATTGGTGATTTACCTCAGAGCTTCAAGTGACTTCCCCTGACATCCAAGATTCCAGCCTAACCCTTGTTCTATTGGTGATTTACCTCAGAGCTTCAAGTGACTTCCCCTGACATCCAAGATTCCAGCCTAACCCTTGTTCTATTGGTGATTTACCTCAGAGCTTCAAGTGACTTCCCCTGACATCCAAGATTCCAGCCTAACCCTTGTTCTATTGGTGATTTACCTCAGAGCTTCAAGTGACTTCCCCTGACATCCAAGATTCCAGCCTAACCCTTGTTCTATTGGTGATTTACCTCAGAGCTTCAAGTGACTTCCCCTGACATCCAAGATTCCAGCCTAACCCTTGTTCTATTGGTGATTTACCTCAGAGCTTCAAGTGACTTCCCCTGACATCCAAGATTCCAGGCTAACCCTTGTTCTATTGGCGATTTACCTCAGAGCTTCAAGTGACTTCCCCCGACATCCAAGATTCCAGTCTAACCCTTGTTCTATTGGTGATTTACCTCAGAGCTTCAAGTGACTTCCCCTGACATCCAAGATTCCAGCCTAACCCTTGTTCTATTGGTGATTTACCTCAGAGCTTCAAGTGACTTCCCCTGACATCCAAGATTCCAGCCTAACCCTTGTTCTATTGACGATTTACCTCAGAGCTTCATGTGACTTCCCCTGACATCCAAGATTCCAGCCTAACACTTGTTCTATTGGTGATTTACCTCAGAGCTTCAAGTGACTTCCCCTGACATCCAAGATTCCAGCCTAACCCTTGTTCTATTGGCGATTTACCTCAGAGCTTCAAGTGACTTCCTATGACATCCAAGCTTCCAGCCTAACCCTTGTTCTATTGGTGATTTACCTCAGAGCTTCAAGTGACTTCCCCTGACATCCAAGATTCCAGCCTAACCCTTGTTCTATTGGTGATTTACCTCAGAGCTTCAAGTGACTTCCCCTGACATCCAAGATTCCAGCCTAACCCTTGTTCTATTGGTGATTTACCTAGAGCTTGAAGTGACTTCCCCTGACATCCAAGATTCCAGCCTAACCCTTGTTCTATTGGTGATTTACCTCAGAGCTTCAAGTGACTTCCTAAGACATCCAAGATTCCAGCCTAACCCTTGTTCTATTGGTGATTTACCTCAGAGGTTCAAGTGACTTCTCCTGACATCCAAGATTCCAGCCTAACCCTTGTTCTATTGGCGATTTACCTCAGAGCTTCAAGTGACTTCCCCTGACATCCAAGATTCCAGCCTAATCCTTGTTCTATTGGTGATTTACCTCAGAGCTTCAAGTGACTTCCCCTGATATCCAAGATTCCAGCCTAACCCTTGTTCTATTGGTGATTTACCTCAGAGCTTCAAGTGACTTCCCCTGACATCCAAGATTCCAGCCTAACCCTTGTTCTATTGACGATTTACCTCAGAGCTTCATGTGACTTCCCCTGACATCCAAGATTCCAGCCTAACCCTTGTTCTATTGGTGATTTACCTCAGAGCTTCAAGTGACTTCCCCTGACATCCAAGATTCCAGCCTAACCCTTGTTCTATTGGTGATTTACCTCAGAGCTTCAAGTGACTTCCCCTGACATCCAAGATTCCAGCCTAACCCTTGTTCTATTGACGATTTACCTGAGCTTCAAGTGACATCCCCTGACATCCAAGATTCCAGCCTAACCCTTGTTCTATTGGTGATTTACCTCAGAGCTTCAAGTGACTTCCTATGACATCCAAGATTCCAGCCTAACCCTTGTTCTATTGGTGATTTACCTCAGAGCTTCAAGTGACTTCCCCTGACATCCAAGATTCCAGCCTAACCCTTGTTCTATTGGTGATTTACCTCAGAGCTTCAAGTGACTTCCCCTGACATCCAAGATTCCAGCCTAACCCTTGTTCTATTGGTGATTTACCTAGAGCTTCAAGTGACTTCCCCTAAAATCCAAGATTCCAGCCTAACCCTTGTTCTATTGACGATTTACCTCAGAGCTTCAAGTGACTTCCCCTGACATCCAAGATTCCAGCCTAACCCTTGTTCTATTGGTGATTTACCTCAGAGCTTCAAGTGACTTCCCCTGACATCCAAGATTCCAGCCTAACCCTTGTTCTATTGGCGATTTACCTCAGAGCTTCAAGTGACTTCCCCTGACATCCAAGATTCCAGTCTAACCCTTGTTCTATTGGTGATTTACCTCAGAGCTTCAAGTGACTTCCCCTGACATCCAAGATTCCAGCCTAACCCTTGCTCTATTGGTGATTTACCTCAGAGCTTCAAGTGACTTCCTATGACATCCAAGATTCCAGCCTAACTCTTGTTCTATTGGTGATTTACCTCAGAGCTTCAAGTGACTTCCCCTGACATCCAAGATTCCAGCCTAACCCTTGTTCTATTGGTGATTTACCTCAGAGCTTCATGTGACTTCCCCTGACATCCAAGATTCCAGCCTAACCCTTGTTCTATTGACGATTTACCTCAGAGCTTCAAGTGACTTCCCCTGACATCCAAGATTCCAGCCTAACCCTTGCTCTATTGGTGATTTACCTCAGAGCTTCAAGTGACTTCCCCTGACATCCAAGATTCCAGCCTAACCCTTGTTCTATTGGCGGTTTACCTCAGAGCTTCAAGTGACTTCCCCTGACATCCAAGATTCCAGTCTAACCCTTGTTCTATTGGTGATTTACCTCAGAGCTTCAAGTGACTTCCTATGACATCCAAGATTCCAGCCTAACCCTTGTTCTATTGGTGATTTACCTCAGAGCTTCAAGTGACTTCTCCTGACATCCAAGATTCCAGCCTAACCCTTGTTCTATTGGTGATTTACCTCAGAGCTTCAAGTGACTTCCCCTGACATCCAAGATTCCAGCCTAACCCTTGTTCTATTGGTGATTTACCTCAGAGCTTCAAGTGACTTCCCCTGACATCCAAGATTCCAGCCTAACCCTTGTTCTATTGGTGATTTACCTCAAAGCTTCAAGTGACTTCCCCTGACATCCAAGATTCCAGCCTAACCCTTGTTCTATTGGTGATTTACCTCAGAGCTTCAAGTGACTTCCCCCAACATCCAAGATTCCAGCCTAACCCTTGCTCTATTGGTGATTTACCTCAGAGCTTCAAGTGATTTCCCCTGACATCCAAGATTCCAGCCTAACCCTTGTTCTATTGGTGATTTACCTAGAGCTTCAAGTGACTTCCCCTGACATCCAAGATTCCAGCCTAACCCTTGTTCTATTGACGATTTACCTCAGAGCTTCAAGTGACTTCCCCTGACATCCAAGATTCCAGCCTAACCCTTGTTCTATTGGTGATTTACCTCAGAGCTTCAAGTGACTTCCCCTGACATCCAAGATTCCAGCCTAACCCTTGTTCTATTGACGATTTACCTGAGCTTCAAGTGACTTCCCCTGACATCCAAGATTCCAGCCTAACCCTTGTTCTATTGGTGATTTACCTCAGAGCTTCAAGTGACTTCCTATGACATCCAAGCTTCCAGCCTAACCCTTGTTCTATTGGTGATTTACCTCAGAGCTTCAAGTGACTTCCCCTGACATCCAAGATTCCAGCCTAACCCTTGTTCTATTGGTGATTTACCTCAGAGCTTCAAGTGACTTCCTATGACATCCAAGATTCCAGCCTAACCCTTGTTCTATTGACGATTTACCTCAGAGCTTCAAGTGACTTCCCCTGACATCCAAGATTCCAGCCTAACCCTTGTTCTATTGGTGATTTACCTCAGAGCTTCAAGTGACTTCCCCTGACATCCAAGATTCCAGCCTAACCCTTGTTCTATTGACGATTTACCTCAGAGCTTCAAGTGACTTCCCCTGACATCCAAGATTCCAGCCTAACCCTTGTTCTATTGGTGATTTACCTCAGAGCTGCAAGTGACTTCCTATGACATCCAAGATTCCAGCCTAACCCTTGTTCTATTGATGATTTACCTCAGAGCTTCAAGTGACTTCCCCTGACATCCAAGATTCCAGCCTAACCCTTGTTCTATTGGTGATTTACCTCAGAGCTGCAAGTGACTTCCTATGACATCCAAGATTCCAGCCTAACCCTTGTTCTATTGACGATTTACCTGAGCTTCAAGTGACTTCCCCTGACATCCAAGATTCCAGCCTAACCCTTGTTCTATTGGTGATTTACCTCAGAGCTTCAAGTGACTTCCTATGACATCCAAGCTTCCAGCCTAACCCTTGTTCTATTGGTGATTTACCTCAGAGCTTCAAGTGACTTCCCCTGACATCCAAGATTCCAGCCTAACCCTTGTTCTATTGGTGATTTACCTCAGAGCTTCAAGTGACTTCCTATGACATCCAAGATTCCAGCCTAACCCTTGTTCTATTGACGATTTACCTCAGAGCTTCAAGTGACTTCCCCTGACATCCAAGATTCCAGCCTAACCCTTGTTCTATTGGTGATTTACCTCAGAGCTTCAAGTGACTTCCCCTGACATCCAAGATTCCAGCCTAACCCTTGTTCTATTGACGATTTACCTCAGAGCTTCAAGTGACTTCCCCTGACATCCAAGATTCCAGCCTAACCCTTGTTCTATTGGTGATTTACCTCAGAGCTGCAAGTGACTTCCTATGACATCCAAGATTCCAGCCTAACCCTTGTTCTATTGATGATTTACCTCAGAGCTTCAAGTGACTTCCCCTGACATCCAAGATTCCAGCCTAACCCTTGTTCTATTGGTGATTTACCTCAGAGCTGCAAGTGACTTCCTATGACATCCAAGATTCCAGCCTAACCCTTGTTCTATTGGTGATTTACCTCAGAGCTTCAAGTGACTTCCTATGACATCCAAGATTCCAGCCTAACCCTTGTTCTATTGATGATTTACCTCAGAGCTTCAAGTGACTTCCCCTGACATCCAAGATTCCAGCCTAACCCTTGGTGTGCTCTAACTTTCATCAAGCTGTTTTGCACTTCATATTTATCCATCACAGATATTGAATGTAAATAACTCTTTTCTCCTTCAGTAAAGTTTTCCTGTATATTTAAAAAATACCAAATGATAAAAGCAAATATTCCGTAAAACAGTAAACAGATTTAATTGCTTTAAAAATTTGACATTCATGAAGAAAATGTAGATCAATGAGCTTGCATGTTTTTTGCAAGTCATAAAATTTGAAGTCAATAGAAACATGATATCATGGAATGGAGTTTCTTCAACATATTCATCATAATGTCTGAGAATTATTTTCTTTAAAGTTGTAGTATAGGGGCGGATCACTCACATTAAATGAGTGATTGATTGTTGTTTAGTGCCAATTCAGCAAATTTTAAGCTATATCTTGGTCAGAACAAGTTAATTTTCAATGAGATGATAATGAGGCCCGCTTTGTACTAGACCAACACGCTGAGTTGGATTTTAATAGTGCTAGCTTACTGAAACAACAGTCCGTGGGTAGACATCTCTCCCAACTCTGATACATTATTCTGATTCTGAGCCAACCAGTCTTTGCTCTTTCTCATTAATACTGTGCTTAGTGGAGAAGCAACAAATACCAATTTTATAGTTTTTGGTTTGATCCGACCGCGGATTGAACCCACAAACTACCGCACTCGAGGCGAGCACGCTAACCATTACGCCACCAATGTGATAAAGTTTGTCAGTGACTTGTGACAGGTCATTGTTTTTCTTCGAGTACTCCAGCTCCCTCCACCAATAAAACTGACCACCTCGATATAACTGAAATATTGTTGAAAGTGAAGTTAAACACCATAACCCTAACCTTAACCCTTAAAGTTACTGTATAAGGGAGATAACTCATATTCATTCGTATTCTTTTTAGTTATATCTAGCTCACAATCTATTGATTAAACAAATAAAGGAAGTTAAATTTTTTAAAGTTATTGTATACTAGGGAAGATAACTTGTATTCATTTATTATTTTCTTATATAATATCTAGCTCACAATCTATTGATTAATAAAATAAATGAAGGTTTCTTGTAATAATTAATATATGATTAAACACTGTTTTTTAGGAAATTATCTATGCATAAACTCCAGCAGCTCACTCACAAACTGAATAAAGTCCTTATAATTCTTATTCTTGGACATCATGTTTGTTTTCGACGCTAAATACTATTAAAGAAATACACAAGGATGGACAATGGACATACAATACACATACGATTGTAAACTGAAAAAAATCTGCGAAATGTTATTGACGACTTTGGAACATAACCAACATATATGAAGACTTCCAGTTTGAAACGTAAAGATTATTCGTTATTTGGCTTCGTGTACGCTTCAAGTTTGATACAATTTAACTAAAATAAGTTTTCAAGGTAAGCTTTTTAATTATTTTTGTGTATTGTTGTAAATATGACATGTAGGATTTCACATTTTCAAGATGGCAGATCCTTCCAGCAGAAACCCTTAGTATCATTGCTCATAGATTTATACGCGTGGAATGACTGGAGGAAAAAGTAGTCTGGCAAACGGAAATATTGATTTATAAATTCCTTTCGAATGACATAGAATAAGTGACGATATCCAATCGGATTACGAGTTATTGATAAATTCTAGTAAGAATATAATTATCTATGAAATACCTACTTTCAGATTAGTAAGAACACTGCCATAGGTAACACTGACAAATGCTTCGTCTAATTCTGATTTATTTATCCTCGTCAAATTTAAAACTTGTTCTATAAAGACAAAGGTATCAACTGAAAAAAAAGAAATACAATTTAAATATCTTTTATATATTGGTATTAGACAAGATATGAAAATTGATTTTTCCACAATATTCAATATTTGTTCATCATTTCATTTTCAAGCTTATCTGAACTAAAGGGTCATGTGCTCATTGGATGGTTCTCTATATTGATTGTTTCAATCAAACATCTTAGATAGCAGCTACCACGAAATAAGAGGCCAAAAAGTTAAAAATTAGAAAAATCAAATGCATTATGAATATATCTGTATTCCCCTTAAATGCGGGAGTCCCTAATCTGCAGAAAATGAAAAACAGGAATATAAAAAAAACAAGAGGCTCCCAGGAGCCTGTAATCGCTCACCTGGATCAAAGCTGTTTTCAATAACAACGCAACTGCACTGTGGTGGCCATCTTGGTGGGAGAGTGCAACTGCCGGACACAATTTTGGAAGAGGACCATCCAATGACTATTCCATCAAAGTTTGGTTCTAATTGAGCTACTGGTTCCAGACAAGACGGTTTTTATGTGAATTTCCCATAGGGTCCTATGTTAAACTAAGTACAGCTGTGCAGCCATCTTGGTCAGAGGGCGGGACCACCAGACACAATTTTGGAAGAGGACCATCCATTGACTATCTTATCAAAGTTTGGTTCCAATTGAGCAACTAGTTCCAGACAAGATGGTTTTTATGTGAATTTCCCATAGGGTCCTATGTTAAACTAAGTACAGCTGTGCAGCCATTTTGGTCAGAGAGGGGACCACCAGACACAATTTTGAAAGAGGACCATCCAATGACTATCTTATCAAAGTTTGGTTCCAATTGAGCAACTGGTTCCAGACAAGAAGATGTTTATGTGAATTTCCCATAGGGTCCTATGTTAAGCTAAGACCGGCTGTGGGGGCCATCTTGGTCGAAGGGCTGAACCGCCGGACACATTTTTGGAAAAGAACCATCCAATGACTATTTCATCAAAATTTTGTTCTTATTGAGCAAATGGTTTCAGACAAGAAGATTTTTATGGGAATTTCCCATAGGGTCCTATGTTAAATTAAGTTCGGCTGTGGCGGCCATCTTGGTCGAAGGTCTGAAATGCCAGACATAATTCTGGAAGGGGACCACCCAAGGATCATTTCAGTAAAGTTTAGTTGAGATTGGCTCAGTAGTTTCAAAGAAGATCTTTATTAAATTTCATCCCCCCTTTTTTCTATTTTTAGCTTGGTGGCCATCTTGGTTGGAAGTCGGGATCACCGGACAAAATTTGGAAGGGGGCCATCCAAGGATCATTCCACAAAAGTTTGATTGCAATTGGTTCAGTGGTTTCTGAGGAGAAGATTTTTATGTGAATTTCCCATAGGGTCCTATGTTAAGCTAAGTTCGGCTGTGGGGGCCATCTTGATCGAAGGGCCGAACCGCCGGACACATTTTGGAAGAGAACCATCCAATGACTATTTCATCAAAATTTTGTTCTTATTGAGCAAATGGTTTCAGAAAAGAATATTTTTATGGGAAATTCCCATAAGGTCCTATGTTAAATTAAGTTCGGCTGTGGCGGCCATCTTGGTCGGTGTTCTGAAATGCCGGACACAATTTTGGAAGAGGACCACCCAAGAATCATTTCAGCAAAGTTTGGTTGAGATTGGCTCAGTAGTTTCAGAGGAGAAGATTTTTTTTAAATTTCATCCCCCCTTTTTTCTAATTTGCTTAATCGGTCAAAATCGGCAAAAGTTCAAAGTTCATAACAAATTCCGTATTATATGTTAAAAAGCTCATCATTATGCTTATACAGTTCAAATTTGGGCACTTTCTGGCTTAAAATAGAGCAGTTTTGGCCATTTGAAGAAATTTCTATTTTTAGTAATGGTGGCCATCTTGGATACAGGACGGCGCTGACGGACACAATTTTGAAAGGGGACCACCCAAGGATCATTTCAGCAAAGTTTGGTTGAGATTGGCTCAGTAGTTTCAGAGGAGAAGATTTTTTTTAAATTTCATCCTCCCTTTTTTCTATTTTTAGCTTGGTGGCCATCTTGGTTGGAAGTCGGGATCACCGGACACAATTTTGGAAGGGGGCCATCCAAGGATCATTCCACAAAAGTTTGATTGCAATTGGCCCAGTGGTTTCTGAGGAGAAGATTTTTATGTGAATTTCCCATAGGGTCCTATGTTAAGCTAAGTTCGGCTGTGGGGGCCATCTTGATCGAAGGACCGAACCGCCGGACACATTTTTGGAAGAGAACCATCCAATGACTATTTCATCAAAATTTTGTTCTTATCGAGCAAATGGTTTCAGACAAGAATATTTTTATGGGAATTTCCCATAGGGTCCTATCTTCAATTAAGTTCGGCTGTGGTGGCCAACTTGGTCGGTGTTCTGAAATGCCGGACACAATTTTGGAAGAGGACCACCCAAGAATCATTTCAGCAAAGTTTGGTTGAGATTGGCTCAGTAGTTTCAGAGGAGAAGATTTTTTTTAAATTTCATCCCCCCCTTTTTTCTAATTTGCTTAATTGGTCAAAATCGGCAAAAGTTCAAAGTTCATAACAAATTCCGTATTATATGTTAAAAAGCACATCATTATGCTTATACAGTTCAAATTTGGGCACTTTCTGGCTTAAAATAGAGCAGTTTTGGCCATTTGAAGAAATTTCTATTTTTAGTAATGGTGGCCATCTTGGATACAGGACGGCGCTGACGGACACAATTTTAAAAGGGGACCACCCAAGGATCATTTCAGCAAAGTTTGGTTGAGATTGGTTCAGTAGTTTCAGAGGAGAAGATTTTTTTTAAATTTCATCCTCCCTTTTTTCTAATTTGCATAATCGGCCAAAATGGGTAATGGGATTTACTTCAAAATTGCAGGATAGGTAGATCTTGATATGCTGCACATTTTTGCAATTTAAACTTAACATCTATCTCTAAATAGTTTTTGAAATATAAGACGAAAAGTATTAAAATTAAAAAACAAAATTGATGAAAAAAGGGCAATAACTCCAAGATGGGTAATCAAATTTACTTATAAATTGCAGGGTAGGTAGATCTTGACATGCTGAACATGTTTGCAGTTTCAACTTACCATCTGTCTCTTATAGTTTTTGAAATAAAGGACGAAAAGTATTAAAATTTTACAAATTTGATGAAAAAAGGGAAATAACTCCAAGATGGGTAATCAGATTTACTTCAAAATTGCAGGGTATGTAGATCTTGATGTGCTGATCATTTTTACCACATAGCAGATTTTTGACATTATTAACGGTTTTTGAGTTATTACCCAAAACCTGCAATTTTACCATATGTTTTATTTTTAGTAACAGTGGCCATGTTGGTTGGTGCACGGCATCATCGGACATAATTTTGAAACTAGACACCCTAGTGATGATTCAGACCAAATTTGGTTTCCATTGGTCTAGTACTTTCAGAAGAGAAGATTTTTGAAAAAGTTTACGACGTACGACGGACGACAAAACAAATGAAAGTGAATTTTGAATCAATCTTTAATTTTCAATTTCAAACTGAAAATTTAAATTAGAAGAAAATTTTTTATTTTCAATTTGTGTGAAAATATTGAAAAATGTTTGTTCAGAAAATACAGTCAATCAATACCTGTAGTTGTTTTTATACTCGATACAACTTGCAACTGTTCGGTGGTTTCCTCCATCAATAAAACTGACCGCCACGATATAACTCAAATATTGTTGAAAGCTGCGAAAGTACCCGGAGAAAACCACCGACCAGTCGCAAGTTGTATCGAGTACATCTCTCCATGAACGGGGCTCAAACTCATGTTAGTGGTGATAGGTACTGATTGTACAGGTAGTTGTAAATCCATCTACCATACGGTCACGACCATGATGGCCCCAATTTGGTACATGTATTACAAACAAGATGTTAAAATAAACAAACAAGAATAAAAATTCTGACATGAACTTCCATTATGTGTTACAAAGATGTTATTTATTTTAGGATGACATAAAAATATCAATAAATTTAAACATTTTGTTATAATTTTTTTTTTTTCTCAACTGCAAAATACATCAATACAGTATAAAGTATAAAAGTTTTATTTAAAGTCGGAGTTTTTACAAACATATAACATAAGCTCTGTAGAGCTTTTTACCGACATATATAACAATAGACAAAATATATTATGACAGGGGGCATACAAACATTTGCAGATAACAGATAAATATACAAGCATTACATAAATAGCTTAAAACATGTTTATAAAGTACTAAAACTAGCATAAGAACATAAAAAGCACTAGGCAAAAAGAATAGGTACATGTAGCATGAGCAACTGAACTGAATCAAATCAAATCAAAAGTTTTATTTAATGTCGGTACATTTACAAACAGTACAAACACAAGCTCTCATGCGCTTTTTAAACCAACATGCATTTTAAGATATAAATTACAACACAGTAAATAAAAAAAATAACAACAATAAAATAAAACAATGTCATGCATTAAAACCACATATTAGAATAGAGTACAATAATATAATAACATATAAAACATCATACAATCTATATAGTAAAGTACAATTAAATCTTCTTACAATCTTTTCCAATATATAATCATATGTATATTGCAGTGGAGGTTTTTTTTTTTTAGAATATAAAAGATGAGAAAAGGAGTATTTTGCAGAGTTTAAAATTGTTTACTATTGATGTATGTGATAAATATTTTTTTGTATAATCAGGAAAAAAAGTAGATAAGAATTTTAGTGTATTTTTAAAAAGAAAAAAAAAAAGAAGACATTGAGAAGATGAGATTGTACTTTATATTGGCATATATATGTAAAAAATGTTATGGTCTGGCCTGGTGCAAACAATCAATTGGACTATAACACTGTACCAGATATACAAAAGTATTATTTGGATGGATCAAACATTCATATTGTTTTAATTATCTCGTAATGAGTATACTATAAAGTATACTATAGTATAGTAAATATAAACAAGAAAAGTATATTTAGATAGACTATATCAGTTAGTATTTAGTGGAATCTCTATGGAAAGGGAATTTACATAAGAATAAAAACTATGTCAACAATCCTCAAACAGTTTTTCAAAAGTACTCCAATGTAATTGAAATTCTGCAATTCTTTGATTTCGGACAGCAATCATTTTTTCAGTTTTATATAGATTTATCAAACAGGCTTTAAGCGAATGAATGGATAATTTTTTCTTCAGACATCTGTTTGTATATATATAGTATTTTATGTTTAGTAAAATGGCATTGTATACATCATCTTTATATACTTTATCAACATCCCCAAAAATTAGAGTCTTCTTTAAAAATGTTTGGTTTATGTCTTTGTCACCGAACCAAGAATTTACTTGCCCTAGAAGATTTTGTACATTTTCACAACCCCAAAAAATGTGGTCAATGGTTTTGTTATAACTTGGTTATTTGAACATTTTTCCTTGGAAATCACCAAGTGAAATTATACAGTATCAACAAATTGACTTTGATACTGAAAATTATCGGTCAGTGTGACATCAAATGCATTGTAACATAATAAGTAATAAAATAATAACGTCAGTTTTGACTGTCTTGACATACATTATCACTAGCATCACTACTCTTCCTATCAGACTCGCTGTGATATTAAGGATAATGTCTGTCTCTAACGGTAAGCTGTCCGATTTTTCCTTCTACAGTATATTGATAGCCAAAAATCTATTTCAATGATAAATTCCCAATTCTTTGATTATTTACTCTATGCAAAATTGAAATAAACTTGAAATAAAAAAATCTCATTCTATGAAACTCCCGACAGGAAGAGCGGCGTAGGTAAAATGAACGCCATAACAAATCGGCTACACAATTCATTCAAAATAAAAGATAATAGCCTCACCGGACGCAATTACGAACAAAATAAAAAGTATGTCCCCTAATTGTTCCTTCAAAAATGAATTAAAAAAACGCTTTTATAAATAGATACCCCGCTAAATTACTCGTGTTTTGGGAGAAAATTATTCATGCGCAGTTGTTGAATGTTGCAGACGACAGGTTTTCATATTTGTAAACAGAAAACGATCGACAATTGCACTTGGAATCTCCTGGTTCTATGCATATGTAGAACACATTGAAATTAAAACAAAAACAGTCAATATAATACATTTTCCTTACCTTGATCTATCCCAAAATGTCAAAATCCGTGATGTACCTTATTCATTGAAGAGTCCAAGGAATTCCGAATGAAAACTGGCACACATTTATGGTATGAATAAAGGAAAGGTTTTTATGTCATGTGTATTATAAACAAATAGATATGTGAACGTATATGAATGAATGCTCTTTCAATTCTAACAGTTGTCATTAAATAATTTACACTAGAAAGGTTATTATGATGTCGCTCGAAATTGTGTCCGGATCTAGGTCACAGAGTGACTAGAACGGGGTCATGAAAATCTGTTCTAAGTTAAAACCCGTAACAATGCATGAATAATATATGGGCTATGATTCAAAAGGAATATTGGTGTTTAATCTGAAATATGAACGTGCAATCTGCTTCATCAATTTGGTCAAATTTATTAAATTATTATCAAATGCCACGGTCAATATCATCGAAATTGTTTGTAATTGCGTTCGGTGAGGCTAACGTGTACGGATCATCGTATTATTGAAATTTTAGGACTTCATCCTTCAAACAAGTTGCCTGTCTCATATTAGGTGTCAATAACAATTCCGTCTTTGTGTTATAAAGGACGAAGTCCTTATATAACAGATCAATTGATAATTTAGAAACGCTAAAGAAATATATTTCAATGAAAAATTCCCAATTCTTTAATTATTTACTCTATGCAAAATCGAAATAAACTTGAAATAAAATTCTAATAAAAAAATCTCTTTCTACGAAACTCCCGACGGAAGAGCGGCATACAGTAGGTAAAATGAGCCATAACAAATCGGCTACAAAATTCATTCAAAATAAAAGATAATAGCCTCACCGGACGTAATTACGAATAAAATAAAAAGTATGTCTCCTAATTGTTCCTTCAAAACATGAATTAAAAAAATGCTTTTATAAATAGATACCCCGCTAAATTACTCGTGTTTTGGGAGAAAATTATTCATGTGCAGTTGTTGAATGTTGCAGACGACGGGTTTTCATATTTGTAAACAGAAAAAGATCGACAATTGCACTTGGAATCTTTCGCTAAAATTCATTGAGGTTCGCATATTTTGTTATCTTATGCCTGTAATTGGAAAGAATATGATCTCCTGGTTCTATGCATTAGCACCAGCATATGTAGAACACATTGAAATTAAAACAAAAACATTCAATATAATACATTTTCCTTACCTTGATCTATCCCAAAATGTCAAAATCCGTGATGTACCTTATTCATTGAAGAGTCCAAGGAATTCCGAATGTAAACTGGCACACATTTATGGCATGAATAAAGGAAAGGTTTTTATTTCATGTGTATTATATACAAATGGATATGTGAACGTAAATGAATGAATGCTCTTTCAATTTTAACAGTTGTCATTAAATAATTTACACTAGAAAGGTTATTATGATGTCGTTTGAAATTGTGTCCGGATCTAGGTCACAGAGTGACTAGAACGGGGTCATGAAAATCTGTTTAATACCTGTAACAATGTATTGAGTAATATATGGGCTATGATTCAAAAGGAATATTGGTGTTTAATCTGAAATATGAACATGCAATCAGCTTCATCAATTTGGTCAAATTTATTATCGAATGTCAATATCATCGAAATTGTTCGTAATTACGTCCGGTGAGGCTAACGTGTACGGATCATCGTATTATTGAAATTTTAGGATTTCGTCCTTCAA
Source organism: Bathymodiolus brooksi (assembly GCA_963680875.1). Classification (NCBI taxonomy): domain Eukaryota; kingdom Metazoa; phylum Mollusca; class Bivalvia; order Mytilida; family Modiolidae; genus Bathymodiolus; species Bathymodiolus brooksi. Next base: position 30,349,963 of record OY804581.1, on the reverse strand, counting down.
ACAGGTTGCCTGTCTCATATTACAGACAATAAGTCCTGTAAGAGTTGTGTCCCTTTTGGGTAGGTTTGACAGTTTACAGTTTTCAATCTAATTTCAATCCAAATTCCAAAACCTTAGAATTTTCATATATTTCTTAGTTATCTTAAATAATTTTTCTTACTTGGCACAAAAATTCTTTGCATAAAAAAATACTTATTTACATAATTTTTCCCATTGAAATCATATATCAAACTACCTACCAAAGAAAGACAACTCTTACAAAAATAAAGAAAGGGAGATAATATTTTTACATTAAACAAATAAAAAACTGAAAAAATGTTAAACAGAAGAAATACCCATATACACCAATTCAGAAGTACAGTTACATTATGGATAAAAATACTCTCTACTCTCTGTGGTTAGTCAAAGCACAATATTGTTTTTAAAATTGGTGCAAATTATAATACTGGAAATTTATAAAGTAGTGCAAGTTACCGCAGTACTGTCGACATCAACTTACAAAGTAAAGCTAAAATACACACACAAAAAACTAATTGATTGGTTAGGACAATGTGAAGAAGTGGAAGAAAACTAAATAAATAATAATTAATACAGCTAAAGTCTTTTCAAATATAAAAATTGGAAAAATTTTGCCAAAAATCTCAAAGGCTATGATCATGACCAGATGGATGAATAGCAGTGTGGGAAACCATCACTCGCCAACTCACCAAAAGTGAGTGTATAATGATTTAGGCAAGTATTTCCATCCAAGTACTAGCCATTCTGGCGAGTTCACATGTCTGGGCGAGATATGATAATTTTCTGCCCACCAGTTGATGTAACAAATTAATAGTTCGAAATCAATTGAAAGTGATTCACATACCCGTTCTCATAAAATAGTACCGAAACATAAGTTTTCATTCATATGGACACTTGTCCTTTGTTTCAGACGCCATGAAAGTTTTAATGGAAACACGAAAAACTTGCATGATTGTCCCGACTTTGATTGTTATTTTCTTATCGCTTCTGAATAGAAATCATGAATGAGATATCTATGAAATATAAATAACCCATAAAAACAAATATTCTGTTCTTTCAAATATGTAACCATGTTGTAGCCTAAATTCAAATGATGGATCTTTTGTCATTGTTGGCTAGTGAAATTTAATTTTGGCGATTAGATTTCAATAATTACTAGCCAGATTGGCTAGCAACTTTAAAAAATGGTTTCCCACACTGGAATAGTAATATTTCAATTTCCATTATAAATTTCAAAGTACTGTTGAAACAAGTCTACCTGGAACTCGAATAAGCCATTTCATTGGATAACTCAAAGAAAATATTTTAAGTCCATTCATAGAAGCACTGAGTTTAATTTTATCCCAAATATATCTAATAAATAGCTATTTCAAAGTAAAACCATTGGCCATGTGAATTCTAAACAACAACTAGGTTTGACTGTATCTGATATTTAAAAACAGATAGTTACTGTATAGGGCCTATCTTTGGCAGTGGTTTTATTTTGGCGCTATAGACGGATTTGACCAAAAGCACCAAATATAAACATCGCTAATAAGTTATAAGATATCGTAACCTAATATCTACTATTATCTATAGGTGAAGTGGGGGCCGTCGTGGCCATGATCGTATGGTACTTGGATTTACAACTACCTATGCAATATGCAATCAGTGCCTATCATCACTGATGTTGTGAGTTCGAATTTTGATCAGGGCGAGGTGTACAACAATATGTGATAAGTCAGTAGTTTTCGTCGAGTCCTCCGGTTTCCTCCACCAATAAAACTGACCGCCACGATATAACTGAAATATTGTTGAAAGTGGAGTTAAACACCATCAAACAAACAAACAAACTATAGGTGAAGTCACTCAACAATAATGTTTTATTACAAACCAATCAACGCATTTATTGTATTAAAATCAGCAAGAAACAGTTATTAGTTTTATTGTTAAAGTAACTTTGATTAAAAAATGACATGCATCGGCATTCAAATTGACATTCAACAATCGCCTGTTTTATTGTTAAAATAACATTAGAATCTGATTAATGACATAATAATTAGGAATAACAGTCAATCTGTAATCTGTCCACAATAAATTAAAAAGAAAAAAACCCAAATAAAAGTAAAATAAAGAAAACAAAATAGTAAGGTAATTTTTTGTTCTTTTCATAAAACCGCCCAAATAAATATCCGCAAGTAAATCAGATTTATAAAACCGTGGCCGTGATCGTATGGTAGTTGGATTTACAACTACCTATGCAATCAGTGCCTATCCCCACTGATGTTGTGAGTTCGAATCTTGATCAGGGCTAGGTGTACAACATTATACGATAAAGTTTGTTAGTGACTTGCGACAGGTCAGTGGTTTTCTCCAGGTCCTCTGGTTTCCTCCACCAATAAAACTGACCACCACGATATAACTAAAATATTGTTGAAAGTGGCGTTCAACACCATCAAACAACATATAAAACCGCCAAATTTTGACATCGCAGATATAAAGCGCTATACAGTACTAACCTCCAACAAATCTAGTCATAGTAGGGAATGCTGACGTAGCCAGATCTACGTATATTGGGTATGTGTCCTGGTTTGTATAAATCACATCGGTCATTAACTTCTGGAAATTCTGCTGTTCAATGTTATACATACACAGGGCTTCTGTGTACTGGCAAGTTTCCATTTTCTCATAGATGACCCTCATCAGCTCAGCAAACATCTTACAGTATCTGGTTCTGACTTCTGTAAATAAGAAGGTCATCTAAACATGTATTTCACCCTGATCTACACTACTTATAAACTTAATTACAGTATATCTGGTTCAAGGTCATCTAAACATGTATTGTACCTTGATCAACAATATCTATTAATATAAAGGGCCCGGGTGGCTCAATGAGTTAGGTAGTTCGATTACCTAACAACTCATACAAGCCTATCACCAATAAGGCGTGGGTTCGCACCCAGCTTTGTAAATTACAAAAAAGGGTGCACTCGACTCGCAGCTGCAAGTGATAAAGTTTACCAGTTGCTTGCCCATGGTCGGTGGTTCTCTACGGGTACTCCGGCTTCTTCCACCACTAAAACTGGTTGCCATGATATAGCTGAAATATTGCTGAAATTGGCATTAAACACAATAAAGCAAATCAAATCCTATTAATTTAGAGTATCTGGTTAAATCTCATCTAAACATGTATTGCACCATGATCTCTAATACATACACAGTCAAACCTGTATTAAGAGGTCACAGTTGGGACAAAGAAAAAGTGGCCTTTCAAGACAGGTGACCTCTTAAAAGAGGTTCAATTAATATGAACATTTTTATGACAGGACAAGAAAAAGGTGACTGCTTAATAGAGGTGACCACATAGGCAGGTTTGACTGTACCTATAAACTTACAATATCTGGTTCTAGGTCATTCAAACATGTATTCCATTCTGATTTCAAAAAAATATTTGGGTATGCAGATGCCTAGGAGGTCCAGTGGTTAAGATCGGTGATTTTTTACTACAAGACTGACATGAGTTCAAATATCCATACATACTTTTGGAATTAAGATTTTCAGACACCTACGGAAGGGTAGGTGTGTTCACTGTCAAGTTTTTCATAACTGTTCTAGTTTTTCTCCCCCAAGAAGAAAGGGAGACAAATTTGTAAATAACAATCATACTTAAGAACAATAATGAACGTGATCATGTTCTTTATAAGAGAGAGAGAGAGGAGGGGAGGGGGGACATCATGTTGATGATCATATGGTAGTTGGGTTTATAACAAGCTATTGAATCAGTGCCTATCACACCTAACATTGTGACTTTGAATACCGCTCGGGCAAGGTTTAGTCAATACAATCTTATGTGATCAAATTTATTATTGACTTGCAGCTGATTAGTTGTTTTCTCAAGGTACTCAAGTTTCCTCCACCAATAAAACTGACTGCCACGATACAATTGAAATATTGTTGAAAGTGGCGTTAAACACCATAAGCTTAACCCTAACCTTACATGTACTGAAATTTATGAATTGACACATTAATTGAGGCTAATACCTGGTAAGTTTTGAATCTTTAAGAATTCTGAGATACATTCCTTCAGTATCCCATGTATGTCAAATCTCTGTGTAGGAGTGTTAAACTGTACAACATGGCGTTGTACAACAGGGATCAAAGTTTCCTTCATTGTTTCTTCTTCGTCAGCTTCATCTGAAAATAATATATATTTTTTGAACTTGTAAATTAATTTGATGATTACTATTCAATGTGGGCAGGGGAGGGGAGGTTGGGGTTCCCCACCCCTTGAAGAACTATTACTAAAGTCCAGATTTTGGTTGAATTATGACTAATAAATCTGATTTTGACCTTTGATGCAAGACCATGTCGCAGTAAATTGTGCTGCAAAATCCTGGTTACAGGCCTGGAATATTTCATTCAATTCATTCATAAAATTCAAGTCATGTAGTTGAAGGGGGATGGATTTGTACTTCTGCACCCAAGTAAACACTTCCTGTCTGATATTTATCCACTTCCTTGCATTCACTTCCATCTCCTTATTTCACAGTCTGATAAATACTCAGTCATTATACCTATTGACAAACTTGAGAAATTATACACAAATTCAAGCATTGGTTAGAGTCATGGTCATAATAGTACATCAACAGGAAATGAGATAATTATTAGAGGGGGAAAAAATCTACAAGCCAATGGTTTTGAGTGCTTGCTTTTTTTTTCTTTTTTTTTTTAATATATCTATGTCATAATTCAAATGGTTATCCTGATAGTAACATTTCCATAAACTTAATTTGATATTGTAAACTTTATAACTTTGCAAAATAATGTTATTTTCGTGACGTTTATATACAGTCAAACATGTATTAAGAGGTCACCTTTGGGACAGAGAAAAAGTGGCCTTATAAGACAGGTGACCTCTTAAAAGAGAGGTGACCTCTTAAAAGAGGTTCCATTCATATGAAATTTTCTATGGCAGGACAGAGAAAAAGTGGTCTTTTATGACAGGTGACCTCTTAAAAGTAGTTCCATTCATATGAAATTTTCTATGGCAGGACAAGAAAATTTGACCTTTAAATACATTTGTACAGGTGACTGCTTAATAGAGGTGACCGCATGAGCAGGTTTGACTTTATATATACTTACCTAATAAGTATGTAGCTTGTTGTAATGAGAAAGTTCCAGGGATATAACTCAATATTCCTAGTTTCTCCTTCAATATGGATGACAACCTGTTCAAAAACTGTCTGTACATTGGAGCTACAATAACAATATATTATGATATCATACAGGAATTTACAGTCATCGCTGAAGTCTTTACATCAGAATATATGTAAAGATTGTACCACTACAGCCCCTCTCTCATACAGCCACTCTCATCAAAGGCTATCCCTCTTATCAGACCATATTTCAGGTGCACTGAGATAGGAAAATACTATCAAATTGTTCCCCTATTGAGAGGCCACTCCTCTTGTATGGTCACATTTTCATTGCAGAAGGGATAACCTAAGAGAGGAGTGAGTGATTGATGCTTAACGCCAATTCAGCAATTTTTCAGCTATATCAAGGCGAGAACAAGTTAATTTTCAATGAGATGATGATGATGAGGTCCGCTTTGTTCTAGACCAACACGCTGAGTCAGATTTTTATAGTGCTAGCTCACTGACACAACAGTCCTCGGATAGACATGTTGCTTCACTCAGACACATTATTCAGACTCCGGCCAACCAGTCTTTGCTCTTTCTCCTTAATGCTGCGTGCTTAGCAGAGAAGCAATCAATACCAATTTTATAGTTTTTGGTTGAACCCGACCGGGGTTCGAACCAACGATCTACCATACTCTAAAATATGAGAGGGACTACAGAATAGATAAGATTCTTATAATACAGTAATACCTGTAAACTATTTGTCTTTGTTCAGACCGTTGTTCTGATTACAGTTTAAATTTGCAGAAATTTCAGACAGGGTCTTTTTTCAAATAATCTTTTTCAAAATATTTTTTGTTTTTTAATTCTAACAATAGTTTAAATTCTTATGCAAGAAGGCTACATACATGTTGCAAATTACATATATTATGTTTATTCTGCAATGTCAAAAAGTCCAAAACAACTGTCAAATTGTCTGAAAATAGCTAAAACAAGCATTGTTCTAATCGTTTTCAACAGTGTCCTCTGTAAAGTCTGTGCTTATACTGTTACCTTTTCTTTCAGTCACTCTACATGAATCAGGTACCAGATAAGCTTTATTAGGTTCATGACTAAATAACACTGAAGTTAATTAGACTGTATTAGTACTCAAAATTACATACATTTTGTAATTGGATGATAAAATGATTTTCAAACCCTTTTATTACTTTGTGCACACATTTGGATTACTTTTTCTATTAACCTGGATTAAATATGTAAAGAATGTAAGTTATGAAAAGAAAGTTTAAACAGTGATGATCAACATTTCCACCAATATCAACCCAATAACAATCATCTCTTACCTCAAATCATTGAACATACAAAAACACACTACATATGCTGTTGGAAATTCAGGTCCTGGCTTGAGACAGACAAAATATGAGGCAGGGTTAAAACTATTAATGTGATCCCAATCATTCCCAGTATAATAGTTATTAATAAATTACGGAAATTCTTTCTCCGTCAAAGAAAACTAACTTACCGATTCTCTCTTGTATCGGATATAAATCTTGACTTAAAACTTTCAGACGACACTTGTTGAGTAATTCCACCATATCACATGGATCCAACAAACCATCATCCTGCTCCAGCTCAGAACCAGTCATCAACAAAGCAAGAGGAAGACCCTCACAAAGTTCTGCAATTTTGTCTAAGTATATTCCATAGTCAACAGAGGGAGCAGACTTTTGTAGTAGTTCCTTGGATTCCAGTATGGACATGGGAGATAACTCAATGTCATAATATCCCATCCCCGGATAGAATGTGTTACACGATAAATGTGAGGTTGATGTTATGATGATCTTGACTTTAACATTCTGGTTTGTAATTTGCTTACATAGTGCTATAAAGTCATTGTTCAAATCAGAATCGATTACATCTTCTGCATTGTCCAGGATAATCCATAAATTTTGCTTGACTTCAGAAATTCTAGCTAATACAGCACGACGGAAATCATTTTCGTCATCCATTATAGGAATATTCAATTTTTCTGACAAAGTCAGGTAGATTTGTCTCAGTGATTGAAGATTTCTAACATCTATCCATGTTGTAATATAATCATCTTCATTTAAATGTTTAGAAACAAGATTCAACAGTTGTTTTACAAATCTAGATTTTCCAACAGACCTCATTCCGTATACACCAACACAGCGTAGTTCTTCCCATCGCTCCAGCAGATCTTCAAAGTACAAATTTCGTCCAATGAATGGAGATTCCAGATCCATTTTTTTTTTATCTACCATAGAAATAAAGACAATATCAAAGAATCAATTTCTGCTGCATCAGTAAATTTGGACATTAAATTATAAGATTCATGTTTTGTCCCAAGTTTCACTGAAGACATCATAAAGCCTCTATATTTTAGTAAGATAAATTTATGTTTTTTCTTTTAGTAAATTGCAAGTCGCTGTATCAGTGGTTTAATGGTTAGCATGTCTGCCCCGAGTGTGATAGATCGTGGGTTCAAGCCCCCATCGGGTCATACCAAAGACTATAAAATTGGTATGCAGCAATAAGGAGAAAGAGCAAAGACTGGTTGGCCTGGAATCAGGATTTGAAATTGAAAGTTGAACACACTCTTGATCAGGGCCATTGTGAACCTTAAATTTGATATGAGATAAAAAAAATATATATATATATTAGGGTTTTATTTTTGGCAATATTTCCATAATTTCAACAGAATACTGAAACAAAGTCTTCACTTATATGTGATAAGCTAGAAAAAATATTAGACAAATAGTATACCAAATAAAATTTTATTTATTCTGCAAGAATTTTCACTATTGCACATGACATTTGAAGAGGGGTGAAATGACCTTTTCCTGGACACCAGGACCAACCATGCCATTCATTCTAAGGAATTTCAGGATTTTAAAATCAAACTTCAGGAATTTGGGATTAAAATAACATTTATTACACCATGAATTCTGGATATATTTTTTTATTGAGATTGATATTCTGATGAAAGTAAAATAGTAAATTGATTTAGCTTCCATATTATTTATCTCATCCCTGTAAAACTTTTAGGGTACTTGTCAGCAAGCAATTTTTACATGGACTAACACAATTTCAAACTAAAGAAGATTTTTACACAAACATGCATTTGAAAACTTTGTGTATTAATATGAAATTGATTAGATGGCAATAATTGTTACTTGGTGAGAACTACTGGTTACCCACCGAAAAGCATCCCTTACTCTAAAAATAACTGAAGATATCCCATATCCCTACAATAAAACAAGTGCAAATAACTCATATTTCTAAAACCCTTCAACAGATAAATCGAAACATGAATAATAAAAAAAATCATTTCGCAAAATAATGTTACTTGATAAGTAATCTTGTTGAGATTAGACTTCCAAAGAAATGTTCTGCTCTTTATCTCCAGTATAGATAGAGCAGAAAATTGCTTCAGAAGTCTAATCTCAACAAGATTACTTGGTCAGTTACATGTTCAATATAATAATTCCATGTAAAATATGTCTTACACTGTTTTGATAATTTTTTTTTAATAAAGAGTCATATTTAAACACTGGGTCTTGTCAAGTATCTATGTATTTTACTGCCTATGCATATACACAAACATAAATGAGTAGTAACATACTTGGATAGAACCCGTGATAGAGGGATAAAAGTAATTCGTAACAAGCCCCTGTGATTTAAATTCAAATTTAAACTTTCATAACAAAAAGTAACGATTGAGTCTAAAAACTAATAATTTAATATTGAAATTTTATTATTTTATCTACATATGAATCTTGGATCGATCGATTATTTTCATGAGTATTCCGAATTTTGGTGTCGGCCCAATAGTCTGAAGGCCTGATAGTCTGAAGGCCCAATAGTCCAAAGGCCTGATAGTCTGAAGGCTCAATAGTCTGAAGGTCCGATAGTCCAAAAGCTTAATAGTTACAATTTAATTTATTTAGAATGACTTTGAATCTGACAACTTTCTTGTAATTAATGGTAGCCCAGAAAAATATGATGATCACCGAGTTTTTCTAACAAATGAATACTATCTAAAAAAATTCTTCAGATTGTTATATTGACTTAAAAAAACCACATTGATCACATAAAGTATACACCCCCATTTAGCAAGGAAATACTTATTGCCAACGGTATACTTCCTTTTTACTAGCAGAAAGAGTTTTAGTTCCCATGCCCCGAATATTGGAATTTAAGATAGCCATTACTTGGAGTCCTTCGTATGTCCGTTAACTTTCACCTTTTAAACTTCTTGAGAACCAATGAATAGAATTTTAAGAAATAGTCTGAACATAGCAAAGATATTGTTTAGGAGTTACTGTACATATGATGGTATTTTTTGTTGATTCGTCAACAAACATGAACAATGAAAGGGTTTTTCTTGTTGAACAACCTGTGTGTGTGGGGGGGAGGGGGTGGGACTTACTCCGAAGAAACCATTGAGAGAGTGAAATGAAACTTGGTATTTATGTTCCTATCAATGTTGATACTTTGATGTCGATTAGAAATGACCGACAGTAGAGCTCATGGTTTACATATAAACTATGGGAAAGACAGGTTAATCTTCTTTAGAACCAATGAAGAGACTTTAACCAGATTTGGCAGAACTTTTCCCAACGAGGTGTGGCACAGCAGTCACATGACTTCGGATATTTTGATGGTCAATATATTTGAAGATTTTTTTCTCAACAACATCCTAAGGGTTTTGAATGAATTTTGTAATACATGTATTCATTAAGGAGGGGGCCCCTATTAATGTTCTACGGAAGCAAGCATGGAGGTGTGCAAATATATTTTGTTATATATCTGGAAAAAATAAGAAACAAAGTCATACCAAAATTTTTTTGGGTAACAAAGTCGTGTGCACAAGTTAATAGTTTATTGAGGGGGTTATGGTATTTAACGCCACTTCCAACAATATTTCAGTTATATCGTGGTGGTTAGTTTTACTGGTGGAAAAACCACCGACCTGCCGCAAATCACTGACAAACTTTATCACATAATGCTTGAGTGGAATTCGAACGTTAGTGGTGATAGACACTGGTTGCATGGGTAGATATATATCCAACTACCATATGATCACAGCGGTCCCAATAATAGTTTTGGTGAAGATCAGAAGTTTAAAATGCCCATCAGCCACGGTCAAAGTTTACATTATAATCTCTAGGAGAGGCACTAAAGAGAATGAATTAAATTAAATTTGCAGAGATGTTACCTGTCCGGTCATGCACAAATGATACAACTTGAAATTTCAGATAATTTCCCATAAACTTAACCCAGGTGAATAATTCGGGATCTTGTGAGCCTCTCGGTGATTTTTCCATCTATGCAACGACGTATATATATATATTCGTCCTTGATCTATGCTATAATTATAAATGTATGTTTCAACTTAAATATCAAGTGGCGTAACTGTGGCAAAATTGGATGCTTTCTATTGCAAAAAATGATTCCGATTTTAAATTACTTTAAAAAAAAAAAATTAACGGTAGAAATATATGTATATGTTAAATGAAATTGTAGTCAGAGCCGATATCAATCTAATTAAAATTTGATCTTTGATTGCTCCCAATTGTGTCACACATAGACTAAAGATCAAATTTTAATTAGATTGAACCGATATACATTTGTAACTATCACCACCTTGGTCCAAAAAATTCGCTATTGTAGCTAGCTAAACTGTGTTTTTTTTAATCTACTGTACTAATGTGAAGTTAGATATCCAATTTCTAACAAAGGGAATCCATCATTTATCAACATTGATATTTATTTCTATTTCGGTGTTCAGAAGAAGTTAATAATATATTTATTTTTTTATTTTTTATTTTTTTGTAATTGCCCAGTGGACTCTTCCAAATATTATACTCATCAGAGACATAGATATGTTTGGTACTTATGTACCAATCTAATTTCTGCAAATTGCTTGTTTGTATACTGTTTATTACATTTATGTATTAGAATGTTTTTTTTTTGTGTAATATGAATCACTGTAATGACTCTGCCCCTTGCTGGGACCTTGATTGGACAATAAAATCTTATCTTATCTTATTCAATATAATTTCTTCAAAAAACACTTTAGTATATGATATATATATCAAGTCTAGAGAAATAAATTCTTGGGTAAAAAAGGTAAAAAACTTATTAAATGGCCTTGGTCATTCTTACATCATAAATAATATTAATTCTATTAAACTTAATTTAAATACAATAAAACAAACAATACACGATCAATGTTTGCAAACTCAAAATGCAAACATATGTGATTCTCAAAAACTAAACTTTTTTCCCGAGTGTCTACAATATGGGTCAAAGACCACCTTATGTGGATGTTTTTTAAACAATAGATGTGATAGAGCAGCAATATAAGAAAAGATTTGCTATAATTATTATAGCATTTTATATTGTAACTATTATGATTTGTTCCACTACATGCATATTATGTTATTGTGTATTATCATATAATCTGAGCCTTTTATTGTTGATGAGTTTGTACTAATAAAAGTATTTGTATTCAAAGACGATTCACCGAAAATTCTTAAACCGTTTTACTGTCGGAATAAAAATTTAAAAAAGATTAAATTTTCTATTTTTTGTGGTTTGGACTATCGGACCGTCACCCGAATTTTATGATTTAATTTTCGGGAAATCGGGGCGATACCGCCTCCCCCTTTTTAAAAATAAAATATGCTACAGTGATTTCTGTAAATTTCATCTGACATTGTTTGTATGATTTTGCGTGGAATTTTACTTAAAATCGTGCACTCACTAAACTGATCTTTTTGGCATTGAAATTAATATTTTATACTTCTTCCTTCCTAACAAACAATTTCGGGAAGTTATCAATTTTTACTTTCGGTTTCAATTTAGGGTTGAGATAAATTATGGCTTGAGTTTCCGGAATCGTGTATGAGTTAAAACATACTTTGTACCAAATATTTCCAGTACTTTCTTTCCGATGTAATTAAATTTCATAATAAGTTTGTAAAAATACTTGAAAAGAAATGAAAATCATAATATTCATTAATGATATGTACTTTTTTCTCTCTAGATCAGAGCTGTTGAACCTGAATTTGAGCGTATGCAGATATTCTTGGAGGTGCTAGGCCTACCAAATAAATACACTGCATTTTGCGAAATTGTATTTGTATATATAAAAAGGGTGACACATCATATACTGTATGTTGGATTTCTACTTTCATAAAGATATTTTACAGTATGTATGCACGCAGACATCCTTGAACTTTAAAATATTTTCATAAAATCGAAGTTAACATTATAACAAAGCGAAAGTTGAATTTTAAACTTGGTATTCCATTTTGAATTTTTCACTATCTGTCATACAGTCATGATATTGAAGTGTAAGCTTCACCTTCTAATATAAACTTATTATGGTAAGTTGATTGTATTTACTTGTTTTAGCTTATTTATTTTTCTTCTCACTCTGTCACTCTGAGAAATCTAAATTTGATAACAGCCCTTTCATTTTCAAAGACTGTTGCATAAGATATTCATGAAAAATGTTCAAATTTTAAGAAAAAGTACTGCCTAAATAGTGAAGTACTGGTACACTTGAAAAATATTGAAAGTCCTGTGATAAACATAAACCATCCATTTAAAAGACAGTACATGTTTGTGCATAAGATATCTAACTAAAATATCCAAGATTAAAAAAATAGCAGTTGTTCTTCCTATTATCTATACTAATGTGGTACTTTACCAGTAGGTAAGTTGTTAACGTATACCCAATTGAATCATTTAGCTGTGATGATTTCAGTGAAAGTTTTAGGGAAGAAGTTCTGTAACGTGCAGGGGGTTGCACGTCACTGGCGTAATCCGGTTCGTACCAGAGTTACTCCTCTGGATTCAAGTGACGCTCTGTATATCGTATTTTAGTTTATACAGTTAAACCTATGGACAATGTTGTGCGTTTTCGGCACCCGTGCGTCGGACCTGTGCGTTTTACGCACGCACCTATTATTAGCTTAACCTGTGCGTTTTACCCTCGCACCTTTTGCCAGTTTACCCTGTGCGTTTTTCCCACGTACCTATTACTGGTTCAGCCTGTACGTTTTTGACGCCCGCACCTATTACTAGATCAACCTGTGCGTTTTACGCACGCCACTATAGCTAATTCAACCTGTGCATTTTTACAGCACTGGTGCGTCAGTCCTGTGCGTTTTACGCACGCTACTATAGCTAATTCAACCTGTGCGTTTTTACAGCACTTGTGCATCAGTCCTGTGTGTTTTACGCACGCTACTATAGCTAATTCAACCTGTGCGTTTTTACAGCACTTGTGCGTCAGTCCTGTGCGTTTTACGCACGCTACTATAGCTAATTCAACCTGTGCGTTTTTACAGCACTTAACTATAGTCACTTTAACCTGTGCGTAAAGCTGCTAATCAAGTAACCAAGAGCGAATACCAGTATTGCATAGGGCTATTGAACAAACATGTAGCTCGACAGAGCAACCCAAAGTGCCAAGACACGCTGTGACAAGCGTTTATATACCCTGTTTTGGACTATACCATTTTATACAGACGATTCCAAAAGTCTGCATCACTAAGACGATTTTAGATAACCCAATGATAATCATAAAGCGTGTAAATGATCCGACTATTTCCGTGCATTATTTCATATCCCAACCCGTTTATGACTCTGTTACTTATCGTATTAATTATAAACATTGTGGAAACTAAAAATAGAAACTATTCGTATGCTTAAAATGTCTTATTTAACCAACCACTTGATAAATAAAAATGGTCTACTGTTTCGAAAGTTGTAAATTAATTATTTGCATGCCAACTTTGTATATTAAACAATTAAAACAACATACACCAAAGGGGAATTCGTGGAAGTGGGAAAGGAAATTATATGGTCAAGTGCACCAATTATCACCTATTTATAGCCTTAATTTATTTTTAGAATTTGCATACACATTTTAAATACGTGTTAACTAATTTCGTCACATTTCCCACGCCTCCAAGAAATGCGTCCTCGCATTTACCTACTCTTCAACCTTCAACTGAATACTTCGATTCCTGTGGCCATTTTTCAGACTCAAATTCTATCAACATGCAAAGCAGCGGTTTTGTCATCAGCTGGACATATTCTCAATAGAACGGTCGCAATGCCTATCAATGCTAAGTGCCGAATGCCATCGGTCACTAGTCAAAACTGTTCCAACCCCTGGTTGGTCAGAACTTCAGCTCGTAGATATTCAATCTACAATCTTGTCCAGAGTTCCATCAGTTTCTACTACGAAGATAAATTCGTAACTACGTGTAATGTGACATTCTACCTAAAACAAAACTTACTTTCCCATCCCATAACCTAATGCTTTAAACCCTATAACTGAGCAACTGTAGCAGAAATTTATTACAACAATTAACAAATTTAACCACCTAATAATCATAGAAAATAATTTGAACTGCCACTGGAAAAGAAATATAAAACGTCAAAAACCGGTATGAAGTAATTTTGCCTAAGTAGCGGCTTCATAATGATGCCTACTCTTAACGAACACAGCTCCGAAGAGACTGCTGCTACTGAAGGGATCTTTAACGTGCACAGGCGTGGCGCTCACTGAACACGGGACCTCGGATTTAACGTCCCCATCCGACGGACACATAATTATAATAATAACAAGTTGATGACTGCTTCTCTGTACTTGTCATCCAATACAACAGATAATTGGTCACTTATAAACCACTGTATACAAATATATCCATAAGATATGCCTTATCTTCAATGTCTATTTACATATATACATATATTCATATACAGAAACGGTTTACTTTACCAGTGCTGGTCGTAATCACGCAACCAGACAGGAGACTTTCTGTTTCTTCTTGGTCTGCGTGAAATTTCAGATTCTGTCCAGGCTGTAGCATGTGGCAATACATCATCTTGGATTTCAGCTACTGTAGTAATCCCTGCTTCAGGGTCGAAGGCACCATCCATTACTTCGTACTGCTCTTTGTTGATATATGCATCTGCGGAAGGTTGTGCCTCCTGTTCTATTTCTCCAAATAGTTTCTGCGGCTTGCATCTTCGCATTCTATCAACATGTATTACTTGAGATTTGGCGCCTCGACCACAATTGACAAGATATGTCCAATCCGAGTTCTTCTTTAAGAAAGAAAATGGACCTCTCCAATAACTTGTAAATTTTGGGCTACGTCCGGGTTTTCGAATAGGGAAAAATACAAGAACTTTATCACCCTTACTAAATTGTTCCCAGCTAAGTTTTTGGTCGTGATATTTCTTTTGTCGAAGTATTTCCCCTTCGACATGCTCTTGCACGATGCGATGTGCTTCCTCTATTCTATCCTGCAGTTCCCAAGCCCATGCATGCCGTGGTACCAATTTCGCTGCTACTGGCGGTTCATATATCAGATCAAGAGGTGTCGTAACTTCTCTCCCTAGCATCAGGCGGTTTGGTGTACACCCCGTCGTCTCGTGTTCTGCTGATCTGTATGCCATCATGACATAGGGTAATAGTATATCCCAATTGGTATGATGTTCGTTTACATAAGACGACAACATTGTTGCCAGAGTTTTATTAAAACGCTCTACCATGCCATCTGATTTCGGGTGATAGGGGGTAGTCTTTGTCTTGTTGATTTGAAGTAGCTGACACATTTCTGTGAACAATTCACTTTCAAATTGACTGCCTTGGTCTGAGTGAATAGTGGTCGGGATGCCAAAACGTGTTACGACCTCTCTGACAATGATATCGGCAACCGTAGATGCCGCCATGTTTGGCATTGCATGAGCTTCTGTCCATTTGGTGAAATAGTCGCTAATGACTAAAATATACTTGTTGCCATCATTCGTGTTAGGTAATTCGCCAAGGATATCAGCGGCTATTCTTTCCATTGGATAGCCAGATATCTGCGTCTTCATTGGTGCTCTTTTTCTTTGTAAAGGTCCCTTTCGTTTGCTACATGCCTCACAGCCCGCTACGTACACTTTAACATCCCTGCGTATACCAGGCCAATAATACTTCCGTTTGATCCTAGCCAAAGTTTTTCTCACCCCTAAGTGAGCGGAAGTCTTTTCATCATGACTGTGTTGAAGTATTCGTCGTCTTTCACAAAATGGTATAACGACACATAATGTCCCATCATTCTTTGATTCTCTATAAAGTATGCCGTCCTTCAATCTGAGATCTTTCCACTGGGACCATAAACACTTAACTACACAACCATATCCCAATATCACAAAAAGATGGCCGTTCATTTTTCTCTAGCCATTTCTTAACTATGTTCAAGTCACGATCTTTCTCTTGTATCTGTTGAATTGAGATTGCTGGTTCCTTATTCAATGATTCCGTGGCAATTGTGTTCACATGAGCTAAGTCCATCCAATCTGAACGAAACCCACATTGCTTACAAGGAATTCGACTCAGTGCGTCCGCATTTTGGTGTTGAGAACCAGGACGATGTTTAATTGTCATATTGTACGAGCTTAATACTTCTAGCCAGCGCGCAAGTTGACCTTCTGCGTTTTTAAAGTTCATTAACCATCGCAAGGAGCTGTGGTCCGTTCAAACTGTAAACGTTTTTCCATAGAGGAAATGGTGGAAGTGCTTTACAAATGCACAACTGCTAATAGCTCCTTGCGGGTGACACAGTATTTGCGTTCTGTCTTGGTTAGTGTCCTGCTTCCATACGCAATAACTATCTCAGCACCATCTATTTCTTGAGATAAAACAGCGCCAATTGCATCTTTGCTGGCATCCGTATCAAGGATAAAAGGTTTTGTAAAGTCTGGGTGTCCTAAAATAGGTGCACTAATCAATCGTTCTTTAAGATTTTGGAACGCATTCTGACAATTGTCGTCCCAGAGATACTTTCTCCCTTTCTCTGTTAATTTGTGTAAACACTTGGCTATTGCAGAGAAATTCTTAATGTAGCGCCTGTAATAGCCGCATAACCCCAAAAATGAACGCAGCTCAGAAACGTTAGTGGGCACCGGCCAATCTTTCACATTTTGTATTTTATTAGGGTCTGTTGCTACCCCATCCGATGATATCACATGACCCAAAAATGTCACCTGCTTTGAAAATAAGGAGCATTTCTTTGGTTTGAGTTTCAGCCCTGCTGCTTTTAACCTGTCAAATACTTGACGTAAATTCGTAACCATTTCCTCAATAGACTTTCCAACAACTATCACGTCATCTAAATATACCAAACATATCTGCCATTGTAGGCCTGTAAGAACCCTCTCCATTAGTCTCTCGAACGTGGCCGGTGCACAGGCCAATCCGAACGGCATAACCCGAAACTGAAAGAGTCCTCGTCAAGTAGCGAATGCGGTCTTCGGGCGATCTTCGCTTTCCATTTCTACCTGCCAATATCCTGAGCAGAGGTCCAAGGTTGAGAACCACTTGTTACCTGACAATTGCTCAAGGGAATCATCGATGCGGGGTAATGGATAGGCATCCTTGGTCGTAAGGTCATTTAAACGACGATAATCTACGCAGAAACGTGTACTGCCATCTTTCTTTTTCACAAGCACGATTCCAGACGACCAAGGTCCATCTGCTGGTTCTATGACTTTCTTTTGTAACATCTCATCAATATGTTTGTCCACTTCCGCACGCATTGCTATCGGAGTACGACGCGGCGGCTGCTTTACAGGAATATTGGATCCGGTATTAATCTTGTGTCGTACAATGTTGGTCCGCCCTAAGTCTTGGTCAGATGTGGCGAATAGGTCTTTATACTCATTTATCAAGGACCGGACAGTTTCAGTCTTATCTTTGGGTAAGTGTTTGCTAGATCGTTCCACCAATGACATTAATTCTTTATCAAGGTCGTGAAATGTCTGTCCTTTTCTATTTATTTTCGTTTCATTTAGGACGCACTCTACAGGACTAAGTTCGGCTACTGTTGTACCCGACCTAACGATTTGCACTGCGTCTGTGACGTTCATTAATCTGACAGGAATGCAATCCTTGGGCTCCACAAGGACCTTTGCTACCAACGCACAATCTCGTTTTAAAAACTTTTCACAAGGTTCTAACATAGCCCATTCATTATCTTTTCGTAATTTGAGTGCGTCCTGGACATAGCCTTTCACAATCATCTCTGTTCCTGGTTGTATGCTTATATTTTCTTTGACTGTAACTCGAAAACAGCCAATGCGGCCCTCAAAGTACAACGGAATTCCTTGATTTGCGTACCTCATCACATTACTTTCTAGGTCTATCACACACCTCTGACTTTGTATAAAGTCTAAACCTAAAATTCCATCCATGGGCAAATCAGCAATAACGGCTTCGACCGTACATTGTTGAGTGCCAACTGTCAGGTTGAAGAATGCTTGGCCCATACTAGTGAGATCCGTTCCGTTGGCAGAAACGACAGTCTGTCTTAACGGTCCTACTTCCGGTCTTTTTGACTTGTCTAGTGCGTAAAATATCTTATTTGATACCAAGCTAACTGTCGCTCCAGTATCAACCAGAAATTTCGTTTGAAGATCATTGATCTTCAGGTCTATGTACATTCCTGCTTCCTTGTTAGAATTATTAACTCCCAAGTATGCGCGTTGATGGTTACGTTTATGTTTCCTCTTTCTGGTGCGCAGGTGTCTAGCTGCTGATTTTACTGGAGTTTCCTCTGTCTGTGGTCGCCTTTGCTTTTGTTCTTTACATTCTCTCTTCCAGTGACCTTTTTGCCCACATTTGAAACACTCAGTATCCTTTTTGATGTCACTGATTCTGGTATTTCGTTGAGTACCAGTTTGATTTCTTTTAACTTTTTCTAAGTCTTTCTGCAGATCGTCAAGCTTCTTATTAAACGCCTGCATCATCTCTACAAGTTTATCCTCCTTATTGTCCTTATAACTTTTCGTTTCATCTGTGCCAGTTGCGCCCCTGAGATGTGCACGTCCAAATTCATTCTTCTTTTCGGCCTTGTAAAGTGCGTCAAGTTCTACCGCTAGACATATAGCTTGGTTTAAATTAGCAGGACGGGACTGCTTAATTCTTATCCTCATTTCCGAATTTACCAGTGCGTCAAGAAAATGTTCGGTAGAAAGCGTTTCTCTGACTTCAGCTGGGGCCTTAGGATACGCTTTATTCACCAAACGCCGAATAGCTTGACCCAGCTCCGGTAAAGTCTCGCTAGCCTTTTGTCGTCTTTCTTTTAGTTGTACTCGGTAAAGATCCATTTGATTTGGCGGTGCAAACCGTTCTTCTAATGCTTCTACTAAGCTGGTATAGTGTACCTGGCGGTCTGATGGTAAGTCTCCAAGTACGCATTGCGCCTGGCCTCGCAACGCAGCTGCCAAGTATAACCCTTTCTCTTCATTATCCCAGTCATTTATGGCAGCACATGCGTCAAAATGAGACTTATAATCACGCCATTCGCCTGTGCCGTCATAATTAGCCAGCTTTATCCTTCGGTTGTAACTTTTTATTTTCTTGTCATTCTTGACATCCTCCGAAAATGTTACTTTAGTAGCCTGTGGCATACTACTGGGTTGCACAATTGGGGACATGATATCATCATCATCTCTCATTTCGGCAAACAACGACGCCGTGTTAATTTTCGTAGTCTTTGGCATTGCGCCTCCGTTCGGCGTTGTTTGTTGCCTGGTTTCGTCTTCTACTATCCCCTCGGTTCTACCTTGTGCTGTTTGATGAGACTTCTGGCTTCTTGTAGTTACGATTCCAGAATCAATACGTTCCGTCTCGCTGTCAACAGGCTTTGGGGTTGACTGTTTAAACTGCCTTGTACTCTGGCTATCGTTTAGTAATTGAAGTCTTTCTCCAATATCTTCTTGCAAATAACTGATCTGCGCTTCAAGATTTTCAATCTCATCCATCGTGATTTGCGTCTATTGAATCCCACCGCTGCCACCAAAAATTATGTAACGTGCAGGGGGTTGCACGTCACTGGCTTAATCCGGTTCGTACCAGAGTTACTCCTCTGGATTCAAGTGACGCTCTGTATATCGTATTTTAGTTTATACAGTTAAACCTATGGACAATGTTGTGCGTTTTCGGCACCCGTGCATCGGACCTGTGCGTTTTACGCACGCACCTATTATTAGCTTAACCTGTGCGTTTTACCCTCGCACCTTTTGCCAGTTTACCCTGTGCGTTTTTCCCACGTACCTATTACTGGTTCAGCCTGTACGTTTTTGACGCCCGCACCTATTACTAGATCAACCTGTGCGTTTTACGCACGCCACTATAGCTAATTCAACCTGTGCGTTTTTACAGCACTGGTGCGTCAGTCCTGTGCGTTTTACGCACGCTACTATAGCTAATTCAACCTGTGAGTTTTTACAGCACTTGTGCGTCAGTCCTGTGCGTTTTACGCACGCTACTATAGCTAATTCAACCTGTGCGTTTTTACAGCACTTGTGCGTCAGTCCTGTGCGTTTTACGCACGCTACTATAGCTAATTCAACCTGTGCGTTTTTACAGCACTTAACTATAGTCACTTTAACCTGTGCGTAAAGCTGCTAATCAAGTAACCAAGAGCAAATACCAGTATTGCATAGGGCTATTGAACAAACATGTAGCTCGACAGAGCAACCCAAAGTGCCAAGACACGCTGTGACAAGCGTTTATATACCCTGTTTTGGACTATACCATTTTATACAGACGATTCCAAAAGTCTGCATCACTAAGACGATTTTAGATAACCCAATGATAATCATAAAGCGTGTAAATGATCCGACTATTTCCGTGCATTATTTCATATCCCAACCCGTTTATGACTCTGTTACTTATCGTATTAATTATAAACATTATGGAAACTAAAAATAGAAACTATTCGTATGCTTAAAATGTCTTATTTAACCAACCACTTGATAAATAAAAATGGTCTACTGTTTCGAAAGTTGTAAATTAATTATTTGCATGCCAACTTTGTATATTAAACAATTAAAACAACATACACCAAAGGGGAATTTGTGGAAGTGGGAAAGGAAATTATACGGTCAAGTGCACCAATTATCACCTATTTATAGCCTTAATTTATTTTTAGAATTTGCATACACATTTTAAATACGTGTTAACTAATTTCGTCACAGTTCCCTTGAAGTGCCTGGAGAAAACCACTGACATGTCGCAAGTCACTGACAAACTTTATCGCATAATGTTGTATCGAGTACACCTCGCTTTAGTGAGATTCAAACTCACAACTTTAGTGGTGATAGCCACTGATTGAAACAGGTAGTTTTTTTTTTTTTTTTTTTTCCCGCCATATTGATTTTGATACTACCTGTTCGCTTGTTGATAAATCGTTCCTACTGTGCACATACACATATTTTCAAGAAAGATGTACTGGTGGACAAAAATCTAAACATTTTTACACCACAGTCAAACCATTTCTATCAAAAAAATCTACAGGTAGTCAACAGAAAATTGTTCTAGTAGAAAATGATAAGATTGTGAACAACACTAAAGATATATGTGATACCTTTAACACCTTTTTTGTAAATGTTGCAAATGACATTGGCAAAGATGTTATTTTTGATGGAAATAGTCACCCTAGTATATTGAAAATTAAGAACAATACACAACATAATACACTGTTTGATTTTAAACCTACAGATGTTGACACTATAAACAAACTGGTTAGCAAAATAAACATCAAGAAAGCTACTGGTGTAGATCAGATCTCATCTAAACTTTTACGTGCTGGTGCACCTGTACTTAACAAGCATATAACAACACTTGTTAATAACACTATCAAAACCAGTGTTTTTCCAACCAGGTTAAAAGAAGCTCAGGTTGTTCCACTACATAAAAAAAATGACCCTTTAGACAAAAAGAACTACCGGCCAGTTAGCATCTTACCCACAATTTCTAAAGTTTATGAAATGGTTTTATCTGACCAACTAACTGATTTATTTGAAAATATTTTTCATACTTTTTTATGCGCTTTTAGAAAGGGTCATGGTTGTCAGACAACTTTGCTGAGACTCCTTGAAGATTGGAAAACAGCTCTAGATAAAAATCAGTATGTGGCAGCAATTCTTATGGATCTTTCAAAGGCTTTTGACTGTCTGCCACATGACATTCTCCTTTGTAAGCTGTCTGCATACTGCCTATCTCCAAAATCTGTGGAATTACTTAGAAATTATTTAACTGGTCGTAAACAACAAATCAAACTTCAGGGAGATCTCAGCAGTTGGGCTGATATACAAAAAGGGGTACCTCAAGGCTCTATACTTGGCCCCTTGTTATTTAATATTTTTATTAACGACATCTTTTATTTTATTGAATATGGTACATTGTATAATTATGCTGATGATAACACCTTGTCTTATGTAAATGATAATTATGAGAAATTAATTGATATACTTGAAAAAGAAAGCTCAGTATTGATAGACTGGTTCAAATTCAATTGTATGCAGGCTAATCCAGATAAGTTTCAAGCCATTGCAGTTGGCAATAAGACACATGCCAAGACACCAGTATTTAAAATAGATTCAGCTGAAATTACTTGTGATGAAGTGGTAAAATTACTAGGAATAGATATTGATTACCAACTTAATTTCAATTATCATATTAAAAATATATGTCGTAAAGCTTCTCAACAGTTGAATGTTTTAAAGCGCATTGGTTGTTTTCTTTCAAAATTAAATAAATTAACAATTTTTCATACTTTCATTTTGTCTAATTTTAATTTTTGTCCTTTGGCGTGGCATTTTTGCAATAAAAGTAATACCTCTAAATTAGAAAAAATCCAGGTGAGGGCTTTACGATTTATATACGAGGACTATGAGAGCACATATGATGAGTTATTAGAAAAAGCTAAAGTTCCATCTCTGAAAGTTAGAAGAATGCGTACCATGGCTATTGAATGTTTTAAGATTTTAAACAAACTTTCACCATCTTGTTTACATGATTTAGTTGTTTTTAAAGATTGTAAATATAATTTTTAGATATTCCAATATTGTAGATATACCTAGGGTACGAACATCTACCTACGGTAAGAATAGTTTTAAATATGCAGCAGCTGTTTTATGGAATGACCTACCTGATGATTTTAGAAAAATTTCCAATTTTAATCAGTTTAAGAATATTTTAAAATCTTGGAATGGAAATGTATGTAAATGTTCAGTTTGTGCTGACTTTTAAATTTGTTTAAATTTCTACCATCTAGGTCATATCCAGTTTTTATTTATTGTGCTTATAAAATTTTTATGCTTTGCTCATAATATCAGCTTTTAGTTGTTCATAGTTTGCTACATTAGCTCTTGGTATGCTTAGCTTATAACATCAGCTTTTAATCTGCTTTTTTGCTTATCTTATAACTGTTAGTATTTTACATGTAGTGCTTACTTAGTCTTGTATTTTAGCTGTATGTTGCATGCTTGTTATTTGTTATTTATTATGTGTCTGTGTATGTCGGTTAAAAGCTCAACAGAGCTTATGTTGTATGTTGTTTTAACCATGCCGACTCTAAATAAAGCTTATTTATTTATTTAAAACCACTGACATGTCGCAAGTCACTAACAAACTTTATCGCATAATGTTGTATCAAGTACACCTCGCTTGAGCGAGATTCAAACTCACAACTTTAGTGGTGATAGCCACTGATTGCACAGGTAGTTGTAAATCCAACTACATGTACCATACGATCACGACCACGATAACTCCATTGTGTGATTTGACATCACTGACTACTCTATTCTACGCTTTGCTTGAAGGCTTTGGACAGATAACTTTAAAAAAACGTACCCATTTACAAAATGATTTTTATCACTTAAAGAAGCAATCAGATTAAACAATTGAAAAAGATATATAAACCAATTTTTATACAACTTAACTGTACATAATTTTGCAGTAATGCTGGTACATTCCTGAAATTGGTATGTTTACATCCATAATGATATAAACCCCACAAAATTTACAGGTGTCTATTAATGGTCGATCTAACGGCATTAGAGAAGAATCTCATGGAAAAATAAAAATGATGATTTTTTATTGTTGTTAGATTCACTTTAATTTCAAATATAAACATAACATCGCTTGTATTTGGATTGACTGGTGGTCATTATAAGCTAATGGCTTATATTTCAATTTGTTATCTGTTAATTGTTTGCATTCAAAACATCTTCTGATAAATGATCGTAAATAACTTGAGATTATTGACTTTGTTTATTTCATAGTTAGACTTTTATTTCAGGTATAAATAAAATTATCTATATATTACACATTTTGATTTTATTTGCCTATACTATAGAAATGTAGATTTTTGTGATGCTTGTGAATGTTAAAATTTAAAAATGGAAAATGTGAATTTAACAAGAAATTAAACAATGGAGTTAACATTACTTCCCCTTTTATGGTCCAGTGGCTAATAAATGAGTTACTTCCTCTTGTATGACCCAGTGGCTAATAAATGAGTTACTTCCCCTTGTATGACCCAGTGGCCAATAAACTGTATAAAACAGTCAAAACATAAATTAATATTAATTTTTATATTACAGGGGAAATATTTTTTTTTCTTCAAATGAATCGTGATAGTAGATACTGTAATGTTTAAAGCTTATTCCAGTTTGTCAGTAACTTACAGCAAGTTGGTGGTTTTCTCCACCAATAAAAACTGACCTCCAAGATATAACTGAAATATTGTTGAAAGTTGACATTAAACACCATAACCCTATTTCTATAAATCTACTGGAATCATTTCAAATAACATCCTTGCTAATTTGTATAAGTTCCAAATTAATAATGCAGAAGTACCTGATATGAAGAGTTTCAACTCTAGATAGAATTTTAGGCCTTTTATAGACCGAACTTTATCCTTAGTCTTGCATGACTTCCAACTCTTTTCCAGACATCAGAAATAGTTAAACAGACAATACATTGATTGATTGAATGAAGGCTTTAATCTAAAATTATGGATACATCGATTGATCAATGAAAAATGGAAAAGATTACGCTGCATTGCACATTTGAAAGATCTCCCCTGAAAATGTTACAATTCCAATAAAAAATTAAAGAATCTAACAGATTATGAAACTGAAAGTATCGCATATACATGTAGGTACGTCTGTATTGTCTTTTCTATTCAATAATTTCCATGTAGATATATACTGCGGCCAACTTCTTGAATGAATGAAACAGAAATGCAAATAGAAATCTACAAACAATTTATGCATTTAATGGATCAAAGATAATATACTTCAGATGCAGAATATTAATTCAGCACCCAACAACCCCTCACAACCCATAAATTTATGTACCAATTACGAAGTTGGACATGCAATTTCGTGAAGAAGTAACCAAGTTTAAATGTACCCAGAATACCAGACATCGCTCAGAATCATTTTGCTGTTGATTTCTTTTGTGAACTACATGTAATTGGGAGTCCAAAACTTTTCATATCCAAGAACATAAATTATTTCTTCCAACATGTCAAACCACAAAAAATGGTATCCATGAATATAATTGAATTTCTGTTGTAGCTTTTTCTTTCTTTTTTTATTTTTTAGATCAGTCTTAAAAGGTTTAGAATAAAATATCTAAAATGAAGTGTAAGAATCTGGTAAAAGGAGAACTTTGTGGAGCAGAGATTCCACCGTTGACAAAGTTCTGTGGATATTGTGGTGGAAAAGTCCAAATTGAAGATGACAAAACATCAAAGGCATGTCCATGTTGCTCTTTTCTAGTGGCAAATCGACAACAATTTTGTTCTAGTTGTGGTTGGAAAATTGATCCCAACATTTTTGTAACCAAGACGATTGTCTGTGGAGGAACAAAAGAAGATGGAGTAACATGTGGAGCAGAGTTATCGCCTCATGTGAAGTTCTGTGCTACATGTGGCACATTTCAAAACAAAGCTACTGATCATGCTGAGGGTAAGGATACATTTTGATGCTTTTTTTTGGTGTTGACAATGACCAATTGTTTCAGTGTATTTATAGTTTTAGTTTATATAGTCAAACCTGTCCTGTATGTGACCTTACAAGGGAACATTGAAATAAGGTCCCATAAGACAAGTGGTCTCTAAATACAGGTAAAATTAATATGAAATGCAATGTGAAGGGAAATAAAAATAATGTCACATAATACAAGTTATTGCTTAACAGAGGTGGTCACTAAAGCAGGTTTGACTATATCAATGCATAATTTTGTCATGGAAGCAAAATATCAAAATATTCCAAACTAGGATGTTTTTATGGTGATCGTTTTGGAGGAATACATCCGACAGACCTGTTTTCCATCCAAGATGGCAGATGGTTAGAAGTCATCATTTATGGTGTTTTATTATTGTGAGAGCAATTGTCTTGATACAAGTCCTACATACATGTATACCTTCTTAGCTGGTACATATAGTAGTAGTAATTTTACTACAAGCATACACTGACCCTGCTATTGTACTATCCATGTTTATGCTGTCGTTAATTTTTGTGAAAGTGTGTGGTATTTTTAAGTGGAAGCAAATATATGCATTTATTCTTATTGTTTTTGTTTAAATCTGTCCAAATTTTTAATATTGTAACAACTTCTGAATTTTCTGTTTGTTTTAAAAATTATTCTCTGATTTGTACAACATTCAAATATCTACAAATTATAAGAAAATTATACTCAAATTCTTTGACCTTTACATTCCTCTTGCAAGAACAGGTACTATTTTGCCCATCACAAAGGAAATAATTCATATAAAAAAATTCTAAAATTTTAGAAATGAATCGGGAATGTGCAAAAGGTCTATTTTATTGAAACTAAGAATGCTATTGGTTTTTATTTAAATATGAGTGTAAAAAATATATTATGTATTTTTATTATTATTATTATTAGCTCACCTTGCCAAAGGCAAGGAAAGGAAAGGTGAACTTTTGCCATCACTTGGCGTCCGTCGTCCGTTAACTTTTCACATTTTAAACTTCTCCTCTGAAACCCCTCAGCCAAATGAATTGAGACTTGATAGGAATCATCTATGGAAGGTCCTCTCTAAACAGGGATGAAAATTAGTACTCGCCCAGTTGCCCACGGCGAGTAAAAAATCACATGGGCGACCAAAAATTGAATTGTATTAGCTAGTGGTGTACCGATCATCGGAAACATCGATTAATCAGTTGGACGTCATCATACGATCCGATGATCGATTCTCAAGCCCTGTGGTCGATTCTGATTCTATAGTGTCTAAGATATATATGCTTAACTTTGTTCTTTGGTTGGTTTTTTTTTCTGTCTCCATACTGACAAACATATTGCAGTTTTATCCCAGCTGGGGTTTTTTTTGCCCTCATACTGACAAACATCTGGCAATTTTGTCCAGGCGTACTTTTGACACTCAGTCAATACACATATTTGGACTATTCTTAGAAATTGAAAAGGGGAGACACCAGAATATACCATTGAATGAACGAATTTGTAAACTATGCAAATTAGAAATAGAGGATGAAATACATTTTTTACTGCAGTGTCCCATTTTAAATTAATTTAGAACTGAAGCTATGCAGCAAATCTCAGATATTTGCAAAATGTTTGCATCATTCATTCATTGGATAACACATCTAAATTTATTTGGTTACTTTCAAATGAAAATATAATTATTATTAATATAGTCATAAAACTGTTGATGTCATTAACAGAAACTAGAACTAAATTGTTATCTGGGGGTGAGGTTTGTCCTCCGGGTTCTCTTCCAAGTTCACATTGTATTATACATCCAATATAGTGGTATAATATATATTATGCATATACCTATAAGTATTTACCTATTGAATTATATGCATAACATACAAATCTAAAAAAATAATAATAATAATAATAATAAATTAATAAATAAATGATACATAATAATAACTATTTAATGAAAAGAATTCAAGTGTAAACTTATGTGTATGGTGTATATATATTTTTTTATATAAATCCTCTCTAAAGTTCGACCATTATTATTTTATAACCAATGGGTCACTGTGCTTGTTATATAGCATACATTCGAATGCAACTATTACTATGTCAATGGTATGATTAAATTTTGATTTGTTATTGTTTCATAAAAATTTTGTCATCTTCCAATCAATGTAATCAATCCATAATTATTGTATTAAATTCTTTGTTAATTGTTCTGCCCGAAAGGGCTCCTTAATTGGAAAATAAAAATATTTGTATTTGTATCATTTATCTACTTCCCAGAATAATCCATTTTATATTTTACATATGGAAAACGATCTTTTGTTTTGTTCTAAGTTAATGTTTACAAATGGAAAAATTGTAGTTTGTAAATATATTATTTGATTTTATTCAAATCTTTACTTTGTCAAACACATATTTGGACTAGTCTATTATTTATCTATCTATATCAGGTGTTACACATATGGAAAACAATCTTTTGTTTTGTTCTATTTTAAAGTTAATGTTTACTAATGGAAAAATTATAGTTTATAAATTTATGATACAATTTTATTCATATCTTTACCTTTGTCAATCATACTCTTGAAATAAAGACTATCTGATTAATTATAGTCAGTAAATACATTTAGCAAGCTATTGTCACCGATGATCGATCATCGGTCAATGTTGATATAACGATCATCGATCTTGAAAATGTTACTGATTCCCATCACTAGTATTAGCCCAGGTGGCGAATGGTTTTAATCCTGAGTGTTAGCCTAATTTAAGTCATTAAACTGCTACTATGCCAAATGTTTTGTCAAAGTTTAATTTTACATGCTTCCGTCTGAAAATTTGCGGTCAACAAACTGGTTCTTGGTGACTACCATTCAAGCGTACTGTTCCTCTTTAATTTTTAAACCAGTCTCTACTGTCTGCTGTGGTTACAGATTGGATCGGAATGCGGACTTATACTGTACAAACCAAATGCATACCATGTCGCGCATGTCAGAAAGTCACGTTTTATCCGGAAAAAAACATAATATTAAAACAAAATTTATTATTTAAACAAGGAATTTAGAAAAATATTAAAAAAATGAAATGTTTCTTTTTTTGCTTCAAAGTATTTACTCAGCTGTTTTAAATTAACTTATTCTCTAAATAAATATACTTTCTATTATTTTTGATATATATGCCTGGACCCCTAAGATTGATTCTGGGCCCCTGGATTTTAAATTTCAGGGGCCCAGCTGGCTACTAGGTTCATAATTTTAGTTTTCATCCCTGCTAAAGATTGCACAATTTGTCCCGATCCATTAACAAACATGACCTCCACAGGCAATTCTTGTTTCTGATTGGCCGATTTTTAAAAATCTTCTCCTCTGAAACCGCATTACCAAATGAACCGTATCTTGGTAGGAAGCATCTATGGAAGGTCCTCTATAAGGATTGCTCATTTCGTCTCGATCCGTTTACAAACATGGCCGCCACAGGAAATTCTTGTTTCTGATTGCTTGATTTCTAAAAAATCTTTTCCTCTGAAACAGCTTGTCCAAATAAATCGAAATTTGGTAGGAAGCATCATTGGAAGCTCCTCTATAAAGTTTGTTTATTTCGTCCCGATTCGTTAACAAACATGGTCGCCACAGGCAATTCTTGTTTCTGATTGGTCGATTTCTAAAAATCTTCTCCTCTGAAACCGCTTTGCCAAATGAACCAAAACTTGGTAGGAAGCATCTATGGAAGGTCTTCTATAAAGACTGCTCATTTCGCCCCAATCCATTAGCAAACATGGCCACCATAGGCAATTCTTGTTTCTGATTGGTCGATTTCTAAAAAATCTTCTCCTCTGAAACTGCTTAGCCAAATGAATTGTAACTTGGTAGGAAGCATCTATGGAAGGTCCTCTATAAAAATTGCTAATTTCATCCCGATGCGTTAACAAACATGGCTGCCAAAGGCAATTCTTGTTTCTGGTTGGTCGTATTCTCAAAATCTTCTCTGAAACTGCTTAGCTAAATGAACCGAAACTTGGTGGGAAGCACCTATGGAAGATTCTGTATTAAGTTGCCTCAAAGCAGAATGACAGGTGAACGACACAGGCTCAGCCCACTGAGCCTCTAGTTATAATGAGTTGTTAATTGGATAAGAAAAATTCCAAGTAAGTGATATCATCTCTTTGGAGCCTATGAATGGGGAATCATATTCCCATCTAAAAATTGAATTCTGGGTTCCTAGTAACGGTTAAATAAAACATCCTTGCTATCTTCCCTTTACTTTTGGTCTTTTTATATAACTGCAAATTGTCTGTCTGTAGACAGAATTGTTTCTGTGCAATAACCCAATTTCTAATAGACAGATTCTTCTGTATTTTGAACACAGTGATCCATACATGTGATAGAGTTGCTATGCTACAACTGGAGATTTGCAAATTTTTGGCTGGAGATTTGGTCTCATAACTGGAGATTTTTTATCGACGTATTTGATGCATGTTTTTATTGTTTATTGATGTTTTCCTTTTGTTTGTTTCAGTATTGAACCAACTGCATCCCATTTCAATATATATTGTTTACATTTCTGTCTTATTAGTAGTGTTTCATATGATGAATGAAGGATAAAAACTGTATTTATAATTTATTCATAATCATTCATAATCATAAGGTTATAACAAAGCAATAACAATGAAGACAGAATGTTCTGAACACTAAAGTCATAGAGCACTAAAAATTAAAAAGTCACTTTGCTGCTGGTGTGTTGGGTGATAGCATACGTTTCGGCATTTTTGTGGTTTATCAATTCCATCCTGGAACTTAGTCCTTAAATAATACTTTGAAACGGCTTTGGTCCCAAACAAGCCATAACAACTCAATCCGAGATGAATTCATTGCATGTTTGATCGAAATAAGAAGTTTTCCTTGGCATCAAAGGTTGTCCGACTCCTGTTTGCACAACGGTTTATAACTATTTTTAATTGCCGCTATCACACTTCTAATCATCTAAGCGTGTGCCACAAACCCACTTCCTTATCCCCAATTAACTGTCAATCAGTGGATAATTGTTGTATAATCATCAACACCTTAATTAATCACCATGACCCAATTTACCTGTAAAGGTGTCAAACAGATCAATAACCGGATATCATTAAATATAACATTCACCTTTACCATTCGTATATCTCGGCGTTTTTTCGTCAGTGCGGGAGTTTCAAATGGGGAATTTCCAGAAATATTGACCGCAAAATGTAGGTCAAGATTTTATTGTACTTGATTTTTTTCACGGGCGGAAGATTTTGAAAGTTGACGGGAGGGACGGAAGGGACCCTCAAAATCAGGTGAAAAATGCTCCCGCCGGAAGGTTCACATGTATGATGATCCTTGATTTTAAATAAAGATGGGTATTGATTTAGGGTATTGTAACCATACCCGTTTTTAAACAAGAGGCCCTAAGGTGTAATCATTGACGTTTCTGTTATTTGTACATGGAGAGTTTATTTTTCATCTGATTTGGAGGAAAATCCATTTCAGAAAAATGCATAGTGTTATTATGTACATTTTTGTAACTGTTACCGTTTTTGACATAAAAGGACCCAAAAGAGGAGATTTTCAAATTGTTAACTTGTTTATTTTTCATCCAATTTTAATGGAGATTTTTGAAAAAATGATCATTGTAATGGGTTAGTGATGGGCCATATATTGTTTAACAATTTTTGTATTTTATTTCTAAAAGGGCCCCAAATTCATCCAAATGATGTTTTTTTTCTTTGAATTTATTGAACTCACAGCTTCTGGTAGTATGTCGACAGATTTCCTCTTTCTTTTACTGTTTCAGAGATAAATTCAACCAAAAGGGGCCAACAAAAACAAAATTCCAGAACTTGAACTTTCTTATTTTTCATCCAATTTTTGCAATTTTTGCAATTTTATTTAA
The DNA here is from genome assembly GCA_963680875.1 of Bathymodiolus brooksi. Taxonomy (NCBI): domain Eukaryota; kingdom Metazoa; phylum Mollusca; class Bivalvia; order Mytilida; family Modiolidae; genus Bathymodiolus; species Bathymodiolus brooksi. The sequence goes on along the minus strand of OY804581.1, from coordinate 30,318,049 downwards.
AAAAGCAGTTGAAAAGTGGCACAAATTCCGAAATTTTGCATATTTGGAAGCCATAGACACTTGAAATAGTAAAGCAAGACATGTCCAAAATACAGTTGATCCAGCATATTACTGTGTCCAACACATTATTGAGTCCAGCAATTTACTGTGTCAAGCAAAATACTGTGTCCACACTTGCTTTTAATATACACTTGTTCAACTTTTCTTTGTAGCATGCTGCGATCATATCATCCTTCGATCTGCATAGGCCTTTATATATAGATATCAGGGACTCATTCAAGTTATGTAAGAAATGAACAGTGCAAATTAGAATCTTGGTCATTACATGAATTGGTTTTTTTCTTAGGTACGAAAGATACAATACTTCATCCTGTTCGTGAATCGTCAGTGGATGGCTTTGTTAAAGATGAACCACCAAGACACTATACCCATGTTAATGAAGGTTCAAGTTCTGGGTCATCCAGTCGTTCCCAAAGTCCTGACGTCTGGAAACCTCCTAGTACAGGGTCAGGATCTTCTCCAGACTCAAATAACAGAAAATCTAGTAAAAGCAGTGATGAGGTGTTGGTGATGAATGCTGATGCGACAACGACAACTTCTGAAGAAAAGGATTCCGGGCTTAATGGTAATATTATATTACAAATAAGTTGTTTTAAAAATCTATTTCTTTTGATTCCCTGAACCATTTAAATAGAAACTTTTCTAGAATTCTCATAGGATTGCCCTCTACAAAGGCCACATTGATTGTGGTGATCAGAATTCTGAGGTAGCCACCACGACAGGGCTTAACGCATGATCGTATGGGAAAATGAACTAAAGCTTTTTCTAAAAATGTGTATTTTTTATTAAACCTAAATTGTACAGAATGATCAATGGATGGAAATCCCTGACAAAGTTAGCAGTTTTTAGTCCAAGATGACCGCCACCACAGGACACAGAATAACATAGAAACATATGGGTAGAAAATGTTTTAATAATATATTTCTCTGGAACCACTGAATCATTTTACAAGACATTGACATTATTTTATTTAAGGTAGTCTTATCCCAGAGTAATAACAGATAGCTGTTTGGGTTTTGGTGTTTAACACCACTTTCAAAAATATTTCAGTTATATCATGGCAGTCAGTTTTATTGGTGGAGGAATCAGAGTACCTGGAGAAAACTACCGACCTGCCACAAGTCACAGACAAACTTTATCGCATAATGTAATTGTATTGAGTACACTTTGCCATGAGTGGGATTCGAACTCACATCATTAGTGGTGATAGGCACTGATGGCAAAGGTAGTTGTAAATCCAACTACCAGACCAGACGACTGTCCACAATACTATACTGGTAAAAACAACTTTAGAAATAATGATCCCAGATAATAAGCAGAAGCTAAATATACTTTAAAAATACACATGAGATATCATTTTGATATTCAATCCAGGTCCTTTCTTGGGAAAGTACAAAAATGCAGCATGGTTAAACCAGTTAATGGTAGCCCAATCCTCCTCCTGTTGGTAATTGGATCTCCAACATTAGTACAGATACATGTATAAACAAATGAAGAAAAAAAAATGTATTGTAGTTTGTTATCCTATCGTTTATATTTATGTTTGTAGACAATATAAATGAAAGTGATGATGCAGGAATGGAGACAGCACCGCCATCTGGTGGTCTTATTCCTTCAAACAGTGCTCCATCTGATGTACTTAATAACAACACAGAAGTACCAAGAACAGGAACAGAAGTCATGGAAACTGAACACTTACCAGATAGGACAGACACCAACATAAAACTGTCGAAAACAATTGCTGTTGGAAGTATGTCACCATGTTCATCAGTTGTTGATGAGAATGTTATTAAACCACATCCCTTTACACAACCAGTAAAAGATGACAGGTCTGAACAGAAGAGACAAGAAAGTGAACAGCAGCATATCATTTCTGGTTCTATGGAAACTGAAAATAGAAAAAGCAAAGAACCGAAGAAAACCAAAATATCAGAGCTAACCCAAAAATTTGAAAGCTCTGTGAATATTGAAGGTGATACAATAAGTCAAGAAATAAGCCAAAGTACAAAATTGAATTTAAAAAGAGAAATAAGTAGCTCGTCTGCTGATGGAAGTGCAGGGGTCTCTGATGAGGATTTTTCTTCATCAAATGATGATGAAAGTGATAAGGAAGACCCTTTATCTGATCAACAAGTGAAAAATAAAACCGGAAAAAAGAAAACAAATCTTTCAAAGGTAGAAAAGGATAGACTTAAAAAGAAAGAAAGAAAAGAAAGAAGTAAAAGAAGGAAACTGAACTTACCAGAAGAAGAGCCGGTTAATGACAAAAAAGAGAAATTGACAAAAAAGCAAAAGGAAAGTACATCCCTACCATACAAAGTAAGTAATCTTTGTATACATCCAGGGGCCATCGTGATCCTGATCATATGGTAGTTGGATTTATAGCTACCTATGCAATCAGTACCTATCACAACTAACATTGTGAGTTCAAATCCCAATCAGGCGAGGTGTACTCGATACAACATTATGTGATAAAGTTTGTAAGTGACTTGTGGCATGTCAGTGGTTTTCTCAGGGTACTCCAGTTTCCTCCACCAATAAAACTGACCGTCAACACTGAAATATTGTTGAAAGTGATGTTAAACACCAAAACACTAACCCTAACCTCTATATATCCAAGACTAACTAAAGTATTAAAAGTTATTTGTTGTACATGAGCTTGCTTTTAATGTAAATTAGAAGTGGAACATAATATTTTGAGGTAATATAATGGTATGGTGTTGTCGTCATTGTTATTATCATCCATCTGTAGACACAATGGTTTCCATACAATAACTTTAGTCCTGGTAGACCAATCCTTTTGAATTTTTGAAATAAAGATCCTTGACACTGAATAAAGGTTGGTATTGCTTTGGGATATTATAGCCCCAAGGTACAAAAATGGGTGGTTGTTTTATCCAGTTATCATCTAACAAAATGCAATATCAAATCACATTTCAAGTGACCAGTCAGTATTAAGCAACCAAAATCTTTGGTATTGAACAGGTAGTGGCTTCATGATAAAGTAAAGAGCCAGAGATAAGGACATCATGAAAATGTCCCTTTAAATTTGAAAATGCATTCAATTAATACTTAAGAGAGAGCATGTTGACCACATTACATTCTCCTTTGTGGACATTTTTTCAAACCTTTTTCAATCAACAAAATTTGTCACTGTTTTTTGTTTCAAAGAGGGCATTTAACTCTTTTCTGCAAAATGACTCGATGTGATTCTGAAGATCTTCCTAATGTGAGCATTTATGTTTATAAGTGTTTAAAGTCACATTCAATAACAATTCAGTTATATCGTGGTGGTCAGTTATATTGGAGGAAGAAACTGGAGTACTCTGACAAAACCACTGACCTGCCGCAAGTACATGTAACTGAGACAGTTAAGGTTGTATTGGGTACACATTACCATTAGCTGAAATAAAATTTTCAACTTAGTGGTGAATGCTGAGGAAGTTGTAAAACTATCATACTACCACCCTCTCTCCTCTAATGTGAATGAAAAGTTACCTGACATGACCCAAATACAGGCAGTGTGTAGCAAGCATACAAAATTGAAAGATCTAAAAAATATCTAATTTTAATTTGATTGCTTCAATTACACGGCTTCTTGATATTCAATAGACCATGTTATTACCAGTTTGTCCTATTTTAGCTACATATATATCTAATATGATCCATTTTTACCGAGCTATATGTTAGGGTCGGCATTTTACTCATATGCTGAAAACACTTGCATGAGTGCATCATTTCACTAAGAAGGAAGGTTTAAAACTAGTTTAACCCTGCCACTTTTTATTGAAGTGTCAGTACCAAATCAGGAGAAAGTGGTCATGTATGTGTGTGTAAGCGGTATCGATGTCACTTCCTTTTCTAATATTTTCTGATTGTAATTTGAAATTATTCTGATGTTGTATTTTTTGTTTGGCATTTTATTTATATGAAGGACAATTTTTCTCATTATATTATTCTTTGATTTACAACTACCTATGCAATCAGTGCCTATCACCACTGATGTTGTGAGCTCAAATCTCAATCAGGGCGAGGTGTACAACATTATGTGATAAAGTTTGTCAGTGACTTGCGACAGGTCAGTGGTTTTCTACGGGTCCTCCGGTTTTCTCCACCAATAAAACTGACCGCCACGATATAACTGAAATATTGTTGAAAGTAGCATTAAACACCATAAAACAAACAAACAAAACAATAGATTATTCTTAGATAATAGACAATAGTATTTTATTTCCATGTTAAAAGGAGGATAGACAGCCAACAGTAATCACTTCTACTTCTATAGAGTCAGATAACTCAAGACAAACAACAAACAAAGATGTAAGTATTTAATAATGCTATTTGGAGTTTCTATGTATTTAAAAAAAATATTTTTATGTGATTTTAGAAATCAAAAGGAAAGTTAAATTTGATATTAAAAGTATCAGGTCAGATTTCAGATGCAATTAGATTGTAAAATAAAATCCCTCACATCCCTTCAAGAGAGGCCACCCCACCTACAATGCCACTTTTTCATTGCAGACGGGGATGGTATTTTAAGAGGGGACTACTGTTATTCACTGCATGATTTTTAGATAAAAATTTTAAACTGCATGAACAGGAAAAAAAAACATGAAAAAGCAACAGTATTTTTGTCCATATTGACAGGATCGACAACCAACAGAAACAGTATCAAAAGTAACCACTGCTATGGAGTCAGATAACTCAAAACCCGAGGAAGTAGAGAAACAGTACAATACAAGAAGTAAATCACAAACAACAGACAAAGATGTAAGGGAGTTTCTTTTGTTCAGACTTTTAAACATATTTCTTATATGATGTTAGAAATTAAAAGAAAGATTAAATTTGATATTGATTACAGTCAAATACCTGCCTTAAAGGTCCTCTCTATATAGCAAATCACTGTTTATAAAGGACAGTCTCATTTCCCCCATTCAAGAATAAAGCATTTAACTTTAACCTGTATATAAAGGGCAACTACTCTTAAAGGGCACATTTTCGGCTTCCCCTTAGTGCCCCTTTTTATACAGGTTTGACTGTACATTTCACAATATTTATAACTATGGAACAGAAAAAAGATATGAAAAATTGCTGGACAAAATTTTTTTTTTGGGGGGGAGGGGAAGGAAACTTTTTATTGCTGATTACACATATGGGTATTGTTATGGTGGTGCTCTTTGGTTGCTGGTCTCAGTTCTTCATGCGACATTTAAAACCTAAAAAAAAAATAAACCAAACCAATGTCTCGGAGAAAGAACAGATGGACCCTATCATACAGATTAGCAATACAGTCAAATCTGTCTTATGTGACTTTTCAAGAGAACAGTTAAATATGGTCACATAAAACAGGTGGTCGATAAATACAGGTTTAATTAATATAAAATGCAATGTGAAGGGAAATTAAAATTAAGGTCACACACTACAAGTTATTGCTTAATAGAGGTAGTCACTAAAGCAGGTTTTACAGTACTTGATACAAAAAAGCTTATAAAAGTGTATGATTGAAACTCATGTATTTAAATGCTGAAGTAGTTGTAATTTCTATTCAACAACAGATATGAAAAGTCAATTGTAGTCGGAAATATAATTTTTTTAAAATATTTTTGTCATCTGCCTAACATGGATGATACATAGTTATCATTTGTATGTTCCATTTTGATGATGGTCATCCAGGTCTTGTGATACCAAGCACTCCTTCAGTTTTAACTTCACATTATTTTTGTTGGTATTTTTATATTAAGCAGCAATGGGACAGGTGACACCTTTTTCCTATGTCTAAATTTTCGTACCCTTGAATGTATTTTTAGAGCTGTTAATAGGAAGTACAGTGAAACCTGTTTAAACAGAACCATGAATAAAACAGAATCTTGTTTAAACCGAACTTTAAATGAAGTCCCAATGTAGGAAATATTATTTTAATATAACATGTATTAACTAGTTCTAATAATAAAACCCTAAATGCTCACTTACTCGCAAGGGTTATAACGGGATGCCATTACACGTAATGGAGCAGCCGCCAAGATTTTTTGCACTCGCTTACAGAGTTTCTGACACCTGCATTTATCAATAATAAGACATAACCTTTCCTTTTGTCCATTATTATAACAAGTTTTTATCACCTACCAGTATTTTAGAATGTAATTCCCACAAAATAAAAATCCATGTTTACTTTCTCTCTGAACATCTTGAATTTCGTCATTTCCGGCCTCACTATTTGGATATCGATACCATATTTGGCTATTTGAGGCGTGAATGTTTACATCAGCCGTTTACTACGTGTAGTAAGAAATACCATATTTAGAAAAGCTCCGCCTTCCGTAGTTTCCGGTTATGGCAAGCGATCGATATTTGAACAAGGTTGTTGCTACCTTTGAAAAGCATATATTTCTCAGCCAAACCGATTTAACAAGGACTGGGATCATCAGTAATAGCTATAATGAAATGTTTGAGGTGTAAATAGTGAGTTTTTATGTTTCAACTGCAACTTTTTTTTTGCTCCATTGTGACGAATGGGACCACGTTGTAGCTCTGCCGAGACACAAGTTTGTCACAGGAGCTACATTATTGCAGCTAGTATTAACCAAAACCTGTCTATTCCAAATACACAGGCTAATCCTAAAGAGGTTCGCATTGGACAGGTTTCATTGTAATATCTTGTAATATATGTATTTTGTTGTCTTTTGAAACCAACGGTGTATCACTTACAAATGAATAGCCTTAGAGAACCATAAGAGCAAAACTAATTAGTTCAGGTTCATCATACATCTGGAAAGGGTTAAATGACAGTTTTATTTAGTTGAGGTCAAAAATTATATAATGAGGTCACTTTCAACAATATTTCAGTTATATTGTGGTGGGCAGTTTTGTTGGTTGAGGAAACCAGAGTACCCGGAGAAAACCACTGACCTGTTGCAAGTCACTGACAAACTTTATCACATAATGTTGTATCAAGTACACCTCGCCTGAGTGGGATTCGAACTCACAACATTAGTGGTGATAGGCATTGATTGCAACTTGAGTTATTAATATATTATATTGTATAGGCTGGGAATTGTTTTATATTTGATTTCAAAAATTTGTTTGGATCCATAGAAAGTCAGTCAAACACTCAAAGAAATAGCTTCAACTTCTGGAACATCAGATAAAAAGAAAACAGACCAAGAAGACAAAAGCTACAATACAAGAAGTTCTACACAAACAAAAGATGCTAAAGTATGCTTATTATACTGCTAGTGGGGGATAATCTTTTTAAGTTTTTATTTGTAAACAGTTAATTTAGTGTTGTAAAACTGATTTTGACAGAGTTATTTGAATTCTAATGCAATTTGTTTGTATCGTTGGATTTGATTGGTTACTATTTCATGCAATTTTTTTAATCTACCAGTCGTAACTAAGGGGTTCAGTTGGAAGGATCCACCATCTTGAAAACATGAAATCCTGCATGTCGTATTTACAACAATGCTAAAAAATAATTAAAATGCCTATCTTGCAAACTTATTGTACCCCCGCTCCCCGAAGGGGGAGGGGGGTATACTGTTTTACCTCTGTCTGTCTGTCTGTCCGTCAAAGATATTTTTCGTAGCATTTTTCTCAGTAACTGTTGATGGCAGAAATCTGATATTTGGTCACAAGCATCATATAGGTATACCATATTGTGGGTAGCGTTTTTGGACCCGTCAGATTCCTACTTCCTGTTTGCCGACTTAGTTGGTTTTTATACACATTGAACATATATGCACATTTTTCATCACATTTTTCTCAGCAACTATTGATGGCAGAAATCTGATATTTGGTCACAAGCTTCATATAGGTACCCCATATAGTGGGAAGCGTTTTTGGACCCATCGGATTCCTACTTCCTGTTTGCCGACTATGTTGATTTTTATACACATTGAACATATATGCTCATTTTTCGTCACATTTTTCTCAGCAACTATTGATGACAGGAATCTGATATTTGGTCACAAGCTTCATATAGGTATGTCATCTTGTGGGAAGCATTTTTGGACCCGTCAGATTCCTACTTCCTGTTTGCCGACTTAGTTGGTTTCTATACACATTGAACATATATGCACATTTTTCGTCACATTTTTCTCAGCAACTATTGATGGCAGAGATCTGATATTTGGTCACAAGCTTCATATAGGTACCCCATATCGTGGGAAGCGTTTTAGGACCCATCAGATTCCTACTTCCTGTTTGCCGACTTAGTTGGTTTTTATACACATTGAACATATATGCACATTTTTCGTCACATTTTTCTCAGCAACTATTGATGGCAGAAATCTGATATTTGGTCACAAGCTTCATATAGGTACCCCATATCGTGGGAAGCGTTTTTGAACCCATCGGATTCCTACTTCCTGTTTGCCGACTTTGTTGATTTTTATACACATTGAACATATATCGTATTTCTTCTAATTAAAGCCCCCCTTCTAATTAACGCCCCCCTCCCTTATTCTGGCCTATAGAACATTTTGACTTCTAATTAACGCCCCCACTTCATAAAATGTAATCTCCACTTACCGGTAACTAATCAACAACACAGCGTGTAAGAGTTCCCAAAATAGTTACAGCATGTGAAGAGTTTTACGCATCACTAATCAGCAATAATTGTCCAGGTAAACAAGTCTAAATAAACAATCACTGGTACTACGCTAATCTAAAATGGTATATAGAATCCATGCACTTTTAAAAGAAATATATACATCTTTGTTTTATAGTCTAATGTCCAGGACTGTCATAATCGGATTCTGTTGTCTCCTCGAGGTCAGAATCGATTTCACCTTCGTCCTCGCTTAGTTCAATTGCCGCTTCGTTATAAGAAGAAATGTTGGCTATGATGTCTTCGTCCATTTGAACGTCTTGTTCATCAAATCCTTCGAATGGATCCGTGTCATCATCATCATCATTTTGGAACAAGTTATCTTCACTTCCATCTATAGCATTGGAAATGCCACACTTTTTAAAAGATTTTCGGACGATGTCTGGGGAGATAGCGTCCCATGCCTGTTTAATCCATTTGAGCATAACAATTTTTGAAGGTGCCCGTCTGTTGCCTCCTTTTGTTTTCTCCACAGGCCCATTGAATAGCCACTCGTCATATATTTCTGCGATGTGCGATTTGAATGGTCGGTTCCATGATACATCGGCCGGTTGTAACTTTGATGTACAACCCCCAGGAATAACACACAAATCGGAATTGTATTTCATGCGTACAGATTCCTTTACAGACGGAGTTAAATGTGCTCTAAATGCATCCCATACAAGAAATCGACGCCGTTGGCTGTTCATTCCCCAAACTCTTTTTAACCAAAAGTTGATGCTCTCTTCATTTGCCCAGGATTTTTTTCCTGCTCCACACATGTAGATTACCACACCAGCTGGAATTTCATTTTTAGGAGGTGGCCGAACACCAGACAGGTGTACCAAAGGTGGCAATTTTGTTCCATCAGCATACGCGGAAAGAGTTACGGTCAATTTTTCCTTTTCGTGTCCTGTTGAAGTCACACGAATTTCTTTTTCCCTACACTCGGCAAGGGTTGATTTTCCTGGCATTTCGAACCATACAGGTGTTTCATCCATGTTGCCTATTTCACTCATCTGATAGCCACGGAGCTTGCACATTCTAATTACAAAATTCAAAAATTTGTCAACCCAGTCATCTACAATCGATTTTGAATGCTGTGCAATGTGAGTTGATCTCCTAAATGTTATGTTATGGCGTTTTTTGAATTTATCGAAACAGCCAGTTGACGCTTTAAACGACTGGCTTCCATTCTCAGAATGAAGCCTCAAAGCTTCGGCACGCATTGCTTTTCCAGTAACCCGAATTCCGGCAGCTCTTTTCTCCCTAAACCAAAACATTAATTTTTCGTCTATTTCTTTGTTACTACTGGTCTCCCAGCACCTGGTAATCTGGATTTATTTTTAGTTTCAGTCTCTATGGCTTTTTTATTTTGGCACCATTCACGAACACGTTTTCTGTCAACATTAAAGAACTTGGCTGCCTCATGTTTTCCCTTTTCTTCGGCAAATTTAATTACTTTCAGCTTAAAAGAAAAATTATATTTGTGTCTAGCTTTATTCTTAGATTCCATTTTAAGTAGCAGTGGGTTTTAGTAAAGTTCTTAATTTTTCAACATCAGCAGCTTGTCCCGAAAATGTGTACGTACACGGTAATTCTAATCCTATATTGAAAAACTTGTTGCTGGTTACAGTTGCAAATATTTTGCCACCTCTTTTAAGAAAAAAATAAAATACTTTGCTGTGTTCGATGGGCACGTGTCCTACACATTGTTCTTTATTTCTATCATTTCGAAGGAGTTTCACAGCAAATTTGTCACTTAGATTATTTTCTTCTCTGTCACAACGAAGTTTCTCGCCGATCTCGTATGTCCAGATTGATTTATATGCGTGATAACCTCGAATGGAACTTTCAAAATTAAACTCCATTTGTTGCTCCATGCACGTTTCTAGATGGAATTTATAAATTAAGGTCAGACCAACCCAACACACACTAATTGACCGATATCAGAGACATTTCATTAGGTAATGTATATTGACATTGCACGTGTATATTTCTATAGTCTGTTTCATCAAATTAACCTCATCTAACAGCTATAAAAGTCGGATATTCGTTTCTCTAATTGCCGCCCCCTATTTTAAAAATGCATTCGCCCCTGGGGCGTCTATTAGAAGAAATACGGTATGCTCATTTTTCGTCGCATTTTTCTCAGCAACTATTGATGACAGGAATCTGATATTTGGTCACAAGCTTCATATAGGTATGCCATCTTGTGGGAAGCGTTTTTGGACCCGTCAAATTCCTACTTCCTGTTTGCCGACTGAGTTGGTTTCTATACACATTGATTATATATGCACATTTTTCGTCACATTTTTCTCAGCAACTATTGATGGCAGAGATCTGATATTTGGTCACAAGCTTCACATAGGTACCCCATATCGTGGGAAGCGTTTTTGGACCCATCAAATTCCTACTACCTGTTTGTCGACTTAGTTGGTTTTTATACACATTGAACATATATGCACATTTTTCGTCACATTTTTCTCAGCAACTATTGATGGCAGAAATCTGATATTTGGTCACAAGCTTCATATAGGTACCCCATATCGTGGGAAGCGTTTTTGAACCCATCGGATTCCTACTTCCTGTTTGCCGACTTTGTTGATTTTTATACACATTGAACATATATGCTCATTTTTCGTCACATTTTTCTCAGCAACTATTGATGACAAGAATCTGATATTTGGTCACAAGCTTCATATAGGTATGCCATCTTGTGGGAAGCGTTTTTGGACCCGTCAGATTCCTACTTCCTGTTTGCCGACTTAGTTGGTTTCTATACACATTGAACATATATGCACATTTTTCGTCACATTTTTCCCTGCAACTATTGATGGCAGAGATCTGATATTTGGTCACAAGCTTCATATAGGTGCCTCATATCGTGGGAAGCGTTTTTGGACCCATCAGATTCCTACTTCCTGTTTGCCAAAGAGCGGGGGTATCATAGGTGAGCATTAGCTCACAGTTCATCTTGTTTTAGTGAAATGTTATCAAAATTCAAGCGTACACGAAGCCAAAAAAAAGTCTGATCTTTACGTTTTAAACTGGAAGTCTTCATATAGCATCATGTTGTTTATGTGCGAAAGTAGTCAACAACATTTCGTGGAATTTTAATTTGTGTGATTTTTAGACCCATGGATATGCCAAAATACATTTTTATGTTCAGTATTGCATTATAATGGAGATAACTGTATTGTATTTTAATCTTTGATTTGAACCCACCAGGTCTTGAACCCAATATCAACCACAGTCGATGTGAACACTGATGCAGTTGTCAGTTTTGGTTATAATTTTCAAACTTAAATCTTTTTTTTTATCAAAATATTACACTAAGATTTTCATTTAAAATTTTTGTTTTCAGCTTCAGAAGATTATTTAAGCTATATTTGTACTCGGTTAACCCTTTCACTCATACAAAATAATGGATTTGTTTTTCAAGCCATGTCTGAATAGTCCAAATACCTCTATATTGATCATATTTATTTACTAATTTGCATGATTACAACATTTTGGGGCCATGGTTGCCATGACCGTGACTGCGGGTAGAACAGTTTCCTCCACCAAAGACAACTAACCACCATTCTATTATAACTGAAGTATTGTTGAAAGTGGTAAAAACCTTAGTGTTGTTAGGCTGTGGTCAGGAGTCAACAACATTTGTCACTCTGCCCCACTCTTACCTCTTGCCTCCATTTATTTTATTTTTTTATTTTTTTTTTTTTTACTTTTTTTTTTTTTTTTAGCATCCATTTTTTTTCTTAATTTATTTAAAGTACCAGTTGTGACATGTTTTATACTTAAATCTGTAATTGATGAATATTGATATGAAATGTTCATCTATACTTTCAGCCAAAATCTAACCAGAATGCATCTCAGACCGGGTCAAACCCATCAGCCAACAAAAGGTGGGTAGATTTGTATTTTTTAGCAAATATATTTTTATTAAATGACCCATGATTCAATACATCTTCTCACTAAAGATATAAGTCTAGCACAATTCGATGATTTTGAGTGTTAATAGTAGACCAATGCTAATCGTCATAAGTTTTTAAATTGTATTTTGATAATTATGCCCCTTAAAAATCACAATTTAATAAGTGTTATGACATGACAATTTCTTTTACAGGGTCCTTAAATATAACTTGCATAGTTGTTATTTTGACCTGACAGTGACATAATTTTAATCTAAAAATAGATTTTTAATAATATATCATAGGGTCTCGACATTTAGCATATGCTACAATGGAGAGTAGATTTAAAAAAATCTTCTCTAACAAGTTAGTTATTTGTTGCCAGACTTTTCTCATTTTAATTTCAACCTCAACAGAGACCACAAACCAAATAAGACCAAAGGCAAGGCTTGTCACAGACTTCTCCCCTCAAGATAATATGAAAAATAATATGATAAAAATATGAACTTCTACAAACAGACGAAAACAATTCTACATTTAAAACTGTTTGAACATTTTGATTGAACGATTACATAATAGTAAAATGTTTTCTTCAGTCAGTTTAAAGTATTTTAACTAGTTATACTAGCTTCCGAAATAGTTTTTTTATCTTTGTATTTTTCTTTGAAAAAAGTTTCATATTAGAAGAAATTTTTTTGATCAAACATTAAATACATGTACATTGTATGTTCCTTGTATCAAGTTATTACTTTAGACAGGAATGTGTTTCATTCTACCAGAAGCTTTGTATTTATATTCCGAAATCAACCAACCAGAACACTGCATACATTGAATAAAGTATTCTGATTGGCCGGGTTTTTACTATTGCAAGTACAATTTTTTTTTGATGAGTGCAGGGTCTGGTGTAAATTAATATCGCCAATAGACTATATGCACATTTACGATTTTGATTCCAAAATTATAGTTGTTTCCCTTTAGGGTCCCATTTCATGCAAGTTCAATGAAAATAACATATATTTTCCCCCATAATCTGTCCAAATTTTAATGTTGTAATGACTTTTGAATTTTCTATTTGCTAAAAATATAGCATCAGATTTTCTTCAAGGTTCAAATATCTACAAATTATGATAAAATTATACTCAAATTCGTTGTCCTTTCCATTACTCTTGCTAGAATGGTTACCATTTTTGCCAGACGTAAGGGAAATAACTCATATAAAAAAGGCATGAAAAGCATATTATTTTAGAATCAAATCGGGAATGTGCAAAGGGTCTATTACATATGATTAAATAACATTTTATAACATGTATTAATGATTATAATAAAATTATTTAGTTCAGATGAAGATAAATCAGCAGGCAGCAAGAATACAGGAGGAAGGAAACATGCGTTTGCTGAGGTTTATTTCCACATCATCGTATCTCCTACTTTACTTCCCAGTTCAAACAGGGGAGACGTCTTTGTACATTTTCAGTCACCAACACTTGCAGGGTGGAACAGCAGAAAACACAAAATGAATCTGAAAAGGTATGTTAATACAGACATAGTATAAAATAGTGTTTCAAAAATTTCTTTACTATTTCATTGCTTTTTCTTTTTTTTTTATTTTAGAAAACTTTTTAGTGTCCATATCCATTGAATCTTATGGAAACAGTAACTGACATGCATTTTGTAAAATCTCTTCGCAGCAGGCATTTAGATTTCCAAAACTTGACACCACTCAGGACTTGTATAATTTAAAAAAATAGATCTGATGAAAGGCTTTAGGTTTGTTAAATAATTTGAGTTTAACCTAGCCTTCTATCATTCATGCAAAATTGTAGAGATCCCTGGATTGAATCCCATTTTCGGAGATAAATATGGCTGTATGTTAAAAAAAAATCTCATCAGAAACAAGTCTTTATTGAACAGAAACTGCAGGAATGTTCTTTGTATGTTTTTTTATTTGATAATTTTGTATGCTGATCAGAAATCAAAGATGGCCATCATTGCAAGAATTCATTAGCATATGACTCGGTAGCAAAACACTATCAAGTATTCTTTTCAAAAAGTACAAAACCCAAACTGTACATACATATCCGTAAATAGTTATTGAGTAATAGAACAGGCCATGAAAACCAGTTAAGCAATATAGTTCAGATGAATTTCTGTTTAAAGCATTTTCTTTTTCTGTTTTTTTTCCTCAACTTTTAAGAGGTTCTACTTTGATTGTATTTATAGGAATCTTCCTGATGATTTTATGGAATATCAAGCTCTGGTTAAAATTCCAAAAGAAATGCTAGTGAAGCCATTGTATTATTCATACTATGTAATCAGGAATGGAGATGAGATTGTTAATGAGCACATCTATAATCATGCATCATCTGAATGCAATTTCCGTACCTTATTTTCGGAACAAAGCAGAAAAAGAGGTATTAATATTTTTTGGCTTGCTAAGTTGAAGAGTAAGGAAGGAAAATACTATATATTATTATTTCAGTAGAAGAAGGAGGACGTATTTGGCTATCCCTTTCCAATATGTCATTGAAATGTTGGGGTTTTTTTTACAGAACTTTTTCGAGTATGTTAAATAGTTTCACATATTTGGTCTTTGTTTCTTTTTAGCATAAGGCCGTCATGGTCGTGATCGTATGGTAGTTGGATTTACAACTACCTGTGCAATCAGTGCCTATCACCACTAAAAATGTGAGTTTTAACCCCATTCATGGTGAGGTGTACTCGATACAACATTATGTGATGAAGTTTGTCAATAACTGGTTTTCTTTGGGTACTCCTGATTTCCTCAGCCAATAATACTGAAGATCACAATATAACTAAAATATGTTGAAACTGGTGTTAAACACCATAAACCAACCACACCAAACTTTTTAGCAACAGTCACATAGTCTATGAATGTAACAGAAACTTTATTTCAACTCCAGAATATTGAAGTATTTGTGTAGAACCAGAAATCCTCTGTTAAGGCATTTCTTTTTGTTGTTGATTTTTTTTAATCACCTGACAATTTCCATCTTCATTTTGGCAGCTATATAATGGATATTTTGTTTATTTGATGATGTTTAATGCCACTTTCAACACTATTTCAGTTATATTGTGACAATAAGTTTTATTGGTGGAGGAAACCGAAGTGCCCGACAAACTTTATCACATAATGTTGTACACCTTGCCCTGATCGAGATTCGAACTCACAGCATCAGTGGTAATAGGCACTGATTGCATAGGTAGTTGTAAATCCAACTACCATACGACCACGACGGCCCCTATAATTAATACATTTGTAGGTTGACTTGTATGCAGTTTTGTCCATTGAATTCATCTGCCTGGAATACAAATTTGTTGTAGATCTTATTGTTTGTGAGAAACGAGAGGGCCAAAATCTTTAGGTTTGATTTTAACATACATAGGACCAGACCTTTATGAAAAAAACTAGACTTAAACACAAACTGTGTGCATTAATAACCATGTGAGTGATACAAGCTCAAGTGAGCCACTAGTTTTTAATTTTTGTTTGTGTGGTTTTTTTTTGGGGGGAGGGGGGCAGATTTATATTTAATACAATGTTTTTACTTTTATAGATATGGTTCATCAGTATGATGGAATTGTCAAAGAAAAACCAGAAAAAGACAAAAACAAAGGTGTTATTAAAACAATTAAAGGATGGTTACGTGGCGATGATTTTACAAAGCACATGAAAGAAGAGGCAGCTTTTTCATTTAGTCACTTTGTACCTCACGTGCAGCTTACAATAAGTGATACAAGTGGAATTTGTGGAGAGGATATTATTCAGCATATTGAAAGTATTTTTGATGGACTGAAAACTACTTATATGGTGGCTGCTGGTCTGTGGTATTGGAACAAAGATTATTATGCCTACTTATCAAAGGTAATTTTCTATAATTATAATGAAAATTTCATTTAAAGGAAAAGGCCATGATCTTAACAAGTTAGCGTGAACATTTAAATGACAGTAAATAAAAGACATTTATGCTAATGAATGTTAAAAATAGTATACCGTAAGGTAGAATTTGGTGATTGAAGTTGCCTGTAGCACCAAATAATGGGGATCACCATTTTTCAAAACTCTTCAATGTGGAGGAGACAAAAGTCATAATCCATTCTCGGATTTATCCTGCCTGTGACGTCGTACAATCGGTATGGTATAATATATCAGGTGCAATTTTATCATTAAAAATTATGTAAATTGTAAAATGACGTCATATATTTATCTTTTGGTATTTACAATATCATTATGGATTCATGTCAAGCATTTTATTGCACTAATGAAAAGGGAAAGTGTGAGAAGAATTTTTGTTGTTGTAATTACCAGTCAGGACTATCCTTGTCAACACATTGACCAGTGACCACGAAAAACACGGGAAGGTATGATAGCATTGGCGACAAAAAAGAAAAAAGCATGTGTACGCATAAAATAAGTTAAAACTGACAGTTATTTAACCTACAGACATTCACGTAAGACATGAAATTATACGTAGATACCCCCCTCCCCCCCCCCCCCCCCACCAACTACAAATAAACTCATTTGTTTTATGAAACTGTAACATGGGATGGGAGTATTAAGAAAAAAATTAGGACGATATACAATTATAAACATTGTATTGCAGTTGATCTGATATTAAAACATAACCAAAAGGGCACGATGTTGGGATGAGTAAAAATTTATTTATTTATTCAACTAACATGATCTGACTGTGTGACGTCACATGAAGAGGTGTCATGGCCGCTTACACTACGACAGGAAATTCCAAATATTCATATGTCTAATTGGGCATATTAATGTTAATAAAGGTGTTTTTTGATTAATAATTAGTTATTTGCAAATAAAAAGTTACAATGTATTGAATTATAACAATTGTTCAACTGACTGGCCTTTTCCTTTAATAATTAAATTTTAAGTTTTATTTTTAGATGAATTAGAAATGTTTAATCACTTGTGTGGATCGTTGATATATTTTTATCCTAAATATGTTTAAGCTTTTACCTTTATTGTAAGTCATGACACAATTACATAACTGGCCTTGATATTATTCAAGACAATATTTCATACAGATTTTTCTAGAATATTCTAGTAACTGAAAGATACAACAAACAATCAATTAAGTTTCTATACTTTAATAAAATAATAAAAATTACTTAATAATAATATACAATTACAAAATCAAATTTATAAAGTTAGCAACTGGCCTGAATGTTCACAGTTAATTTCCTTGGAATAATGTCATTTTCCTTTCCGGTATAGTAGTTTGGTTCCTTTCCTATGAAATTGAATTCCTGTTGAATTGAAATATTGTTTATAGTTCAAGTCACATGACTTCATTGAATACAAATACAATGCTTTAAAGTCCAGCTGTTTTTTAAATCCCAAATTTCAGACTGGCTGCTCTCAAATTTTCTGTCCTATATATAGTTTTATATAAAGTCTAGAACTTTCAGGGGAAATATGTGTCTTAATTATCCAATGGAAACTCAAGGTCAAATATTAAAACATGTAAACAACTGTTTCTATTTTTGGTAACCTATTTGCACTGATAATGATGCAATATTGACTCTATCTTTGTCAACAAAAAAAGTATTCTCATGAACAAAATAATATATCATAGTTACTACAAGATAAAGTAAATATGCCATTGTCTAAATGCACTGTGCTTAATTTGATGTGATTCTTAATTACTTGTATATTTATTTGTATTTTAATTTTATCCATGGTATGGTAGGAGCTTCATGACTATCTTTCTGAAGTGTTGATAAAATTATACGAAAGAAAAAAGAGTCCCATGGATGCAGAAGACCAAGTTCTCCATCTTTGTGCTGCTGTAGCTATGATGTATTTGAAAGACTGGTATGATGTTGACTTGACAAATGTAGAAATGGAAAGATTGTGTGCATCCCTCTTGCCTTTTCTGGACAAGGAAAAAAGACAATGTCCAGACTATGAAGGACTCATCTTATACTTTCCAAAGATCAAAAAGAGAATGTATGTTTTCAAAATAAGATTAATGAATTAAGATTTAAAGAACTATTTCAGCAAAAGAATTTATTTTCTGAATGAACACAAACATAATATTTAGAACTGTTCTCCCTTGACTATCTTGTGATATAGGTTACACATAATAAAGGGACTGTCGTGGTTGTGATCGTATGGTAGTTGGATTTACAGTAACCTATGCAATCAGTGCCTATCACCTCTAACGCTATGAGTTTGAATCCCGCTCAGGTGAGGTGTACTAGATACAACATTACATGATAAAGTTTGTCAGTGACTTGTGACCGCTCGGTGGTTTTCTCTGGGTACTCTGGTGTCCTCCACCAATAAAACTGACCACCTTTATATAACTGAAATATTTTTGAAAATGATGTTAAATACCATAAACCTAACCCATATAATAAAATCTTCATCTTAGCTGTTTCCAGCAGATCAAGGTTTAATGCCACATGTGGAATTCAGTGCTTTTATTCTAGGAATAAAAATACAATTTATAGATGTTTATCAAAATTTCTAACATGACGTCCTTCTTTCGCTTTGCAAAGAAACGAGCGATTAATCGGATCAGATGACAAAATAGCACATGCACGGAGCACACATTTAAGCCAGGTGATAAAATCACAAAATAAAATTATTTACAAGGTTGTTGATGTTTTAAACATCTATATTCACTGAAAATAATCAACATATCCAAAATTAAAATAATATGTGACGTGCAGTGAAAACCTGCAAGCACAATATTATTGTTACAGATGCTCTATCAATACGACTGACTTTCCTGTCATAAAAGTACATGTTGATGAGTTATCGTCTGCTCGAATTGGGCAACATAAATTGTGTGCGACATTGTCCGCAAGCGTAAATATAAATTACCGTTTTCCAATCATAGTATGCTAACGTATTTGTACTGTTAGACATATTAGAATCAAAATAATTCATGGAAGCCAGAATGTGTTTTGAGTTTTAACATGGGTTGGCAAGATATTAGTAAATTTTATCCGCCAACCCATGTTATAACTCAAAACACATTCTGGCTTCCATGATTTATTTCACTCACAAACTGAATAAAGTCTGAAGGACTTTATTTAGTTTGTGAGTGACAGGCAGAGTTAAACATCGTTGTCAAAAAACGGTAAAAAAAAAATGTGAACGTGAAATTTGGTACAATTGGTAAAAGTTAAGGCACAAGAAAGAAAAGGTATTTACAAACGAGACGTTTAATTCAAGTGATCTTGATCCAATCCCATTTTTCGCATTAATTATCCCCTCACCAACGAAGTTGCAAAGGGATATAGTAATGCTTCCGTCCGTCCTTTCGTAACATCCTTGTGAACACTCTAGAATCAACATCCTTCAATGGATTTTGACCAAACTTGGTACATACTTAGTCCTTAAGAGAATCTGGAACCCTATTGATTTTCAAGGTCAAAGGTCAAGGTCACCGGGTCAAATTTTTACTGCATAACATCCTTGTGAACACTCTAGAATCAACATCCTTCAATGGATTTTGACCAATCTTGGTACATACTTAGTCCTTAAGAGAATCTGGAACCCTATTGATTTTCAAGGTCATAGATCAAAAGTCAAGGTCACTGGGTCAAATTTTTACCACGTAGCATCCTTGTGAACACTCTAGAATCAACATCCTTCAATGTATTTTGTGAATTTACAATACCGATATACAATTTACACAAATTCATGTGATAATATTTTTGCTATAAATCAAATTATTTAAATGTCTGTCACTGGTTTTTCTACAGGTACTCCGGTTTCCTCCACCACTGCCACGATATAGCTGAAATATTGTTGAAAGTGGCATTAAACACCATAACCCAAACCCTTTTTAAATGTCTCGCTTGTAAATAAATTTTCTTGTTGATGCTTTAGCTTTTACCAATTGTATGACATTTCATATCCACATCTTCACCGATTTAGCTTCATAATAATGCTTCATTTTTTATTTTTGTTTCAGATCCGATTCATTGTTGAGGATGGCAAAAACACTTGCTAAAGATAGTACACAAACCTGCTGGTTTTACTGCTTACCTTTATTGCACTTTTTACTTGGCAAATACAAACCTTACCAAGCTGCTACAGGAAAAACTAATCATGATGAAACAATACCAGAATGGTGGGGCATTGCTGAATTTACACAGGAGTTAACATACTTTCAAGGCAAAACAAAATGGGACAAGTGAGTAAAAATATAAATTCATTTATGTATATCTTCACTATGTTCATCTTAAGCATAAATATTTTCTTGTACATGTATTACGCAATTGAGTTTGTGTCACAAATTTCATCAAAATGAATGATTTCTTTAGCTTATTTGGTCAGTGTGAGATATTGTTATCACTCTACGTCGGACTTCATTTGCTGTCCTGAAAGATTTTACATTTTTTCTTTTTCTGGATAAAATAGTAACCTTGGCAGATATGTTACTTGGATGATGCTCAACATTAGTTAGGATATTTGTTTCATACAGACATTCAGAAATTCAACATGGCCAATTATGCATTAACGGGGACCAGATATTTACTTTGACTGTCCAAGGGATAAAGGTACTTTTTTGCTGAGAAATATAGGAAAAATTTACTGGACCTATAAAATCAGTCTGAGCCATACATGATGTTCGACAGATCCGAGTTAGACCTACCAAGTTTGACTAATTCTAAATCATTTTTATTTCAGATCCAGAGAAGAAGTGTTACAAGCCATATCACCATACTTTGCAGTAGATTTCTTACTTCCAAGAACATATGTAGCATCATTAAGTTTTTACCATTTGTCAAACATTGATCTAGAACTCGTCCCGACAGATGCTGTTTTAGGTGCAATTTGTTATTTCATCAAGACATTTACATCTAGGCAATTGTATGGTGAAAAATTTCAGGTATGTAAAACAGGATCCAGTTTAACGCTGACTTCTGTCATTGTCTTTTTGAAAAGGCATTTTATTAGAAAAAATCGCAATCACTTTGTAATTCTGAAATGTTTTTGTAACAATTTACTTTGAGTGACCGTTGACCGTGTTAGTGAAGTGACCACTTATTCAAGTTAAAATAACATATAAATCAGGTTGGGAGAGTTTTATGCTGGCCGTTTACAGCTGATGGCTGCCAATTTACAGTTTGACTGTAATGTTATTTCAGATACATGTATCATTGAGAATATTAAGTTTTTAATATGTTATTAATCAATTTACATTTAGCTTTATGAATTTTTCGGTTATGTTTGTCATCTTTTTGTGATTATTGTTCTCGTATGTGGAAAATAAAGTGAGAAACAATGATAATATATTTATCTTATTTTTTTTCCAGAATATGAAGAAACTTCTAGAAAAAGTGTCAACTTTGTTGTTAAAATTGTCAGCAAATGAGTATGTTTTTTATTGTGTGTTTTATATACTTATTTTGGGGCCGTCGTGGCCGTGATCGTATGGTAGTTGGATTTACAACTACTTATGCGATCAGTGCCTATCACCACTGATGTTGTGAGTTCGAATCTCGATCATGGCGAGGTGTACAACTTTTTGTGATACAGTTTGTCAGTGACTTGCGACAGGTCAGTGGTTTTCTCTGGGTCCTCTGGTTTACTCCACCAATAAAACTGACCGACACGATATAGCTGAAATATTGTTGAACGTGGCATTAAGCACCATCTAACACACAAACAAACATATATACTTATTTCATTTCTTTGACGTCACACATCATTTATTATTTGAAGAAAGCAAAGTTTTTATTTGACTGCAAATTTTTGCTATGGGTCTTACGTTTTTATTGGTGTTGAAGGCAAAAAATAACAATTTAAGTTAGCGTAATTATAAGTATTGAGGGATAGGGTTAGATTAGAGTTATGGTATAAATGCCACTTTCAACAATATTTCAGTTATATCATGGCCGTCAGTTTTATTGGTGGAGGAAACCAGAGTACCCAGAGACTGAGAAAACCACCGACAGGTCACAAAGTCGCTGACAAACTTTATCACATCATGTTGCGTCATATAATTATTTTTGCAGTTTTGTAGGGTTCTATTTATATGAAGTGCTTCATACAGAATGTACTTAATTCAATGCTTTTTGCATGCTGATTAAACTAAAAAACTAATCAACTTTATGGACAACAAGCAATTTAATTTATCTCTTTAAAAGGTTAAATTAAGTAGTTTTCTTGTATTGACTTGTTTCAGTAATATATTATCAAATGCTGACATTTTTACTTTTACATTTCTTAGAAAATGGGGATTAGAGACCCCTTGCAGAAACTACAAGATTGCTGGTAATGTTTTGGATAATCTTTACCTGACCTATGGTAATGAAAAATGTGCTATGTGTCTAAGTGCTGCTGAAACCTTATTTATTTCTATTGAGTGGTTTGCTAAGTGTATGGCCATAAGACAGTCTCAAGGTGAAAAGGGAACGTACAATGACCATCTCAGCTGCTATGAGCGTCACAGAGAGAAAGTAAAAAATGTCTTGATGAATGAACAGTATCATGGACATGAAGAAGATGTTCTAAGGGTAATTTACCATTGACAAAATAGGACCATGTCATGTGATTCCTATTAACCTAATCTTGATATTTTCAAACCACATCGTTGGGGTAATGGTTATAGTGCTCGCCTGCTTCTTCACTAAGCATGCAGCTTTAAAGAGTAAGGAGCAATGACTAGTTGGCTCAGAATCAGGATAATGTGTCAGAGTGGAGGAACATGTCTATATGCAGATTGTTGTTTCAGTGAGCTAGCACTATGACGATCCATTTAGGCATGTGGATCTAGTACAAAGAAGACATTAACTTATCAACTCATCAAAATGTAACTTCGTTCATGCCATGATTTAGCAGATAAAAATTGCTAATTTGGTGTTAAACAACAATCACTCACTCACTCTGCATACTTCTAACATTCAGTGATATTCTGTCTATCATGATAGTAGTTGGATTTACAACTACCTGTGCAATTGGTGCCTATCACCACTAAAGTTGTGAGTTAGAACCCTGTTCATGGCGAGGTGTACTCGATACACCATTATGTGATAAAGTTTGTCAGTGACTTGCGACAGGTCGTTGGTTTTCTCCGGGTACTCAGGTTTCCTCCACCAATAAAACTGACCGCCATGATATAACTTAAATATTGTTGAAAGTGGCATTAAACACTATAAACCAAACCAAACCAAACCAAACCTGTCTATCTTGTAGAATGTATCTTGAATTTTTATAGTGCTGGTTTGTTTTGAGTCATTTTTGAACAGTCTTTGTTCTTACTCCTTAATGCTGCGTACTTAGCGGAGAAGCAGCAGATACCAATTTATGGTCTTTGATCTACCACACGATGGTCTCTATTTTTTAACCAATGCAATTTATGTATCATAATTGATTAAGTTAACCTATTAGGGCCATTTTGTTAATATGTATAAACGAGGTATACTGAGGTTAATTGTCCTTTTTAAACTGCAGTTTAGAATATATGCTTTCATTCTGACCCCCTTGTTATTTTCTTTCAGAAGTGGAACATTGCTCTTTCATTGAAGATTCCAGAAGGAAACATAAGAGACAGTTGGATAAATTTTTTGAAAGGAACTTTAGAACCATTACTTGAAAGAAAAACAAGGGTAAGTTTGAATTAAAATAGCTAGTAATGGTAAAAATCTTGAAGGGACATTGTTTACAGCTCCTCACTGAAGTAGCATGATTCTATATACCTACCAAGGGCCCGGGTGGCTCAATGAGTTAGGTAATTGGATTACCTAACAACTCGTACAAGCCTATCACCAATATGGCGTGGGTTTGCGCCAGGCTTTGTAAATTACAAAAAAGGGTGCACTCGACTCGCAGCGGTAAGTGATAAAGTTTACCAGTTGCTTGCCCATGGTCGGTGATTCTCTCTGGGTACCCCAGCTTCTTCCACCACTAAAATTGATCGCCATGATATAGCTGAAATATTGCTGAAAGTGGCGTTAAACCCCAAAAATCAATCAATCAATCAATCTATATACCTACCAACTTATAAACACTATTTAATTTCATTTTCATGACATTCTAATTGTTGATGAGTAATTTACCTGAATGGAGTATTTTTATATAAATACCTGAACAGTTTTCAGCTAAACTTCACTGAAAACCTTTATGGTAAGTCTTATTCAAAATTCTCATTTCGTTTTGATTGAGCAAAAACATTCCTGTCAGATGTAATTGCTTCATCTCATTGGCCAAATTTAAAGTCTTTTTCGGGTCATACCAAAGACTATAAAATTTGTATTTGTTGCATTTAGCATTAAGAAGAAAGAGCAAAGACTGGTTGGCTCAGAATCAGGATAATGTGTCAGAGTGGTGTGACTGGTTGGCTCAGATTCAGAGTGGTGTGACTGGTTGGCTCAGATTCAGAGTGGTGTGACTGGTTGGCTCAGATTCAGAGTGGTGTGACTGGTTGGCTCAGATTCAGAGTGGTGTGACTGGTTGGCTCAGATTCAGAGTGGTGTGACTGGTTGGCTCAAATTCAGAGTGGTGTGACACTTCTACTCATGGATTGTTATTTCAGTGAGCTAGCACTATATAAATCCAACTAAGCATGATGGTCTAGTACAAAGTAGACATCATTATTATGTCATCGATATGTAACTTGTTCTCGTCATGATATAGCTGAAAAATTGCTCATTTGGCCATAAGCAACAATCACTCACTCACTTGATAAATTATCAAACCAAAGGGTAGGCTGCAGTAATTAGATGATCTTCCAGAAAAGTTTCCTCATTTAGTTCCAATCAGACACCCAAGATGCCATCACCACAAGATTATGTTATTCTATATGATGATTTTTTTTTCAGGGGACAGAAGTAAAGCTTATTGAGATCTATTGTGAAAATGTTGAATCATTTTGTGATGCAATGCAAGAAATTTTGAGCAAGTTAGCTTACAAAGTATGTACAGTAATACAAATGTGTTTTTAAATGTGAAATATTGTTGAAAGTGGTATTAAACACCATAACCCTAACCCTTTTCAAGTGTGCTATTTTGTAGTAATATAAATGTATATGGGTAGTCATCAAGAAATAGGCCTATTTATTGTTTCCTATTTTTAAATGTTAAACAAATTACAAAAGTATTTACTCTAAGTGCTGGGCTACTCCTAATTAAAACATGCATGGTACCTAAAGCTGGCACTTTGAAAATAGGGTGACCAATCATTGACATAGTAGAAATATGTCCTATTATGCTGCATATTTGCCAATGTAAGTAATTTAAGGGTGTAGACCTGGGTAACCCCAAAATTTTCCCATAGTTCAATTTAAACAAAATTTGAATCATGGAATACTTATGTGTAAATACATGATCTGCCAAAGTTTCAAGAAATTTCACCATGCCTTTTTCTCCATAGCACATCCTAGATATAGCAGGTTTAGACAGGTTTCTGGTTTATCCATTGTTTGGTTTAGACAGGTTTCTGGTTTATCCATTGTTTGGTTTAGACAGGTTTCTGGTTTATCCGCCAGATGATAATACTAGTTTCGGAAGATTTTTATAGATATGCACATTTATTTCTGATTGAAAGGTCATATTTTGGCTTTAAAACACTTGAGAGTGTTGTTGTTGAATAAATATGAAATATCTAGCATATATGAATATCCTGTTGTTTGGAGATAATCACGTGCAAAACAGTGAAAACTGCAAAAAAGGGGGGATGCCCTGAGGGACCACCCTGGTATTAAAAATTGGATTAAAAAAATTCCTGTCGATTAATTTCCACCAAAAAATGTCACAGTAAAGAATAGACATATAGACATCATTGCAACAAATTTTACAAACTTTTACCATCAGATTTTTAAGATATTTAAAATTATGTTTTTCATGGGTGGCACCAAAAATGAAATTGTTGAGGAAAGTTATCACACACTCATCCTTTGCTAGTTTCTTTGTTTGTCTTTTTTAATTTTCAGGTCGGTAGGGGAGGAGGAGGGGTGGTTCCAGGGTAGCTTGACTTGATTAATTCATTAAAAAGAACTAGCCAGCCACCCAGCTGTATCTTTGAATTCCTTCAAATTCTGTCCTCTAGTTGTATTCATTTGTTTCTGGTTATTCTTTGGTTGTCTTAGGTCAAGATTTTTTTAGGGGAAACAGGATCAGATATTACCATTTTTTTTCCAAACATAACTTTTCATTGTTTTACTACCATAAAATGAATTTACTATATTGGTATATCAATCTTTGATCAGTTATTTTTTCTTTGTTTTCTGAAATATGAATCTTTCTCAAACTCAATCATATAATAGGAATATAGGTTATTTTGAGGGAATTTATACATGTGAGAATTTGACATTTCATCTGCAAACTTGAAAAAGATGTAAAATTTGTGAGTGTTAGAGATGGTGTGTTTACACAATGCATAAATTCCTTGAAAATAGCAATATAGATGTATACAAAATTCAGCCGATATGATGTTGACCAACGAAATTGTCCATTATATGCAACAGAGGAATTATATTAAAATTAGACAAACAAAAACAAAAAATTAAGATGATTTATTTTCAAGATCTGTAGTGACATGAGTGTTACTACTAGTCACAGACTGTCATGAAGTGCTATAAAATAATACAAAATTTAACAAAATATAACAATGTATAAAATGACCACAATGTAAACATATGTTGTTTACGCTCCTGACATTTTCGGGTCACCTAATCCATGTGAAGGTCGAAATGGGGCAATGAAAATGTTTTGCATGAAACATACATCATAGAGTGTCAATATCAGTTCTAAAAGCACTACATTTATCCCAACATGAGGCTTTCTTTTCAAAATATTGATATTTTCTTTTTTTATAAACCATCAGTAGGGGTAAGTGATTTCCTGACAGATAAAGCAATTTATAATATCTAAGATTCTGGTGTATATATTTAATATTTTTTTATTTATTTGTCACACAAAATGTGTTACACTCTTGGCCTTTTTGACAACATATTTCAATGGCAATTTTTTCTGAAAAGAGATATTTCAATGATATTTTGTGGACACATGCATATAATAATAACAAACTGTTATTAGCAGCAATAAGATATACAAATACAGGGAGCACATCGAAAGGTAAAAGGAAAAGGAGTCATTTTTTTTTTAAATTACATATATCCAATTATCCAATGTAAACAATCTGTGTTTCCATGAAGCTTGGAATTGAGGGGTGATTTTCAAATGCACAGATGACCATATATTTGAGAAGACAATGACAATAGAGTTGTCTCCCATACCCTAGGCCTACACCCTTAAGAATGTAGTTCCCAGGTTCCATCTATGTTTAAATTGAACAACCCTATAATATTTGAATATTATTTTCATTTCGTATTCTTTGGGTATCTAGGTTCTCAGTTTCATGGTTCCATCAGTCACAGAATTAAAAATCTTATATAATCTGCACCTTTACTCTTGATTCAAAAGTAAATAATTAACAATCACAAATTTAAGAACGATTAAGCTACTAAATTCCCTAGAAACTCGAAAATTTGTCGTTTCAAATTATCTCTTGCCAGAAATAAGAGTTGTCATTCTCATGCACTGCATAATTTTACAAATATATTGTCTAATCTCATTGTGTCGAAAGCAAAGAAACATATTTTGAAATTATTATACCCCCCGCAACGAAGTTGTAGGGGGTTATACTGGTTTCACCATGTCCGTCCGTCTGTCCGTCCGTCTGTAGACAAATCCTATGTCGTACGATAACTTGAGTTGTGTTTCTTAAAATTTTATCAGCTGTTTACTGGTGAAGAGAGGAGGATCCCTTTCTTTTTTGACGATTTTCACTTTTGCCGTTCCAGAGTTATTGGACTTGATATGACGGAAAATAGGATTTTTACCCTATGTCGTATGATAACTTGAGTAGTGTTTCTCAGAATGTTTTGAAATTTTATCAGTAGCTTACCGGTGAAGAGAGGAGGATCCCTTTCATTTTTGACGATTTTGACTTTTGCCGTTCCAGAGTTATTGAACTTGATATGACGGAAAATAGGATTTTTACCCTATGTCGTATGATAACTTGAGTAGTGTTTCTCAGAATGTTTTAAAATTTTATAAGCAGCTTAACGGTAAAGATAGGAGGATCCCTTTCATTTTTGACGATTTTCACTTTTGCCGTTCCAGAGTTATTGGACTTGATATGACAGAAAATAGGATTTTTACTCTATGTCATATGATAACTTGAGTTGTGTTTCTTAGAATCTTTTAAAATTTTATCAGCTGTTTACTGGTGAAGAGAGGAGGATCCCTTTCTTCTTTGACGATTTTCACTTTTGCCGTTCCAGAGTTATTGGACTTGATATGACGGAAAATAGGATTTTTACCCTATGTCGTATGATAACTTGAGTAGTGTTTCTCAGAATGTTTTGAAATTTTATCAGCAGCTTACCGGTGAAGAGAGGAGGGTCCCTTTCATTTTTGACGATTTTCACTTTTGCCGTTCCAGAGTTATTGGACTTGATATGACGGAAAATAGGATTTTTACTCTATGTCGTATGATAACTTGAGTCGTGTTTCTCAGAATGTTTTGAAATTTTATCAGCAGCTTACAGGTGAAGAGAGGAGGGTCCCTTTCATTTTTGACGATTTTCACTTTTGCCGTTCCAGAGTTATTGAACTTGTTATGACGGAAAATAGGATTTTTACCCTATGTCGTATGATAACTTGAGTCGTGTTTCTCAGAATGTTTTAAAATTTTATCAGCAGCTTACTGGTAAAGATAGGAGGATCCCTTTCATTTTTGACGATTTTCACTTTTGCCGTTCCAGAGTTATTGGACTTGATATGACGGAAAATAGGATTTTTACTCTATGTCGTATGATAACTTGAGTCGTGTTTCTCAGAATGTTTTGAAATTTTATCAGCAGCTTACAGGTGAAGAGAGGAGGGTCCCTTTCATTTTTGACGATTTTCACTTTTGCCGTTCCAGAGTTATTGAACTTGTTATGACGGAAAATAGGATTTTTACCCTATGTCGTATGATAACTTGAGTCGTGTTTCTCAGAATGTTTTAAAATTTTATCAGCAGCTTACTGGTAAAGATAGGAGGATCCCTTTCATTTTTGACGATTTTCACTTTTGCCGTTCCAGAGTTATTGGACTTGATATGACGGAAAATAGGATTTTTACTCTATGTCGTATGATAACTTGAGTTAAGTGTTTCTCAGAATGTTTTGAAATTTTATTAGCAGCTTACCGGTGAAGAGAGGAGGATCTCTTTCATTTTTGACGATTTTCACTTTTGCCGTTCCAGAGTTATTGGACTTGATATGACGGAAAATAGGATTTTTACTCTATGTCGTATGATAACTTGAGTCGTGTTTCTCAGAATGTTTTGAAATTTTATCAGCAGCTTACAGGTGAAGAGAGGAGGGTCCCTTTCATTTTTGGTCGGAACAATCAGTAATGTTTTGGTTATGGAAATAGGTTGGACAGATGTGGGGAGCGGGGGGTATATCTTAGTGAGCTGTGCTCACAGTAATACTAGTTAGGGATAACTTTTAGCTGAAAGCTTCTTTGAATGGATCTTTTTTGTCTTGAGTTATTCAAAGAAAGAACTTGATGACGAGGTTCCACAGTATATAAAATCAGTTATTTATAAAATAAAAACGTAGATATCAAATTTAGTGTGCACGATGCATTTCTGGAATCACCTTCATCAGGCACGCTCAAAGTTGAAAGCTTGGAAAACCAAATAATTAAAAAAAAATTGGGAGCAATATAATTATAATTTGCATAATTTGTTAGGCTGTAGAGACAGGAAGTAGCTTGTACATGGGTTCTGGTATTAGAGGAGCAGCTTTGATGAGGTTTGGAAGGCTACTGTCTCAAGTCTTTGAGAGAAGTATGGATTTACATCAGTTGAGCGATCAGCACAAAATACTGGATTATACTTTGACCTGGGCACCTTTTTCAACACATGTGAAGATATTCTGTAAGTGTGTGGATACAACTACAGTCAAACCTGTCGTAAACAGCACCTCTATATAACAAATCACTGTCTATAAAGGACACCTTTATATAACAGATTACTGTCTATAAAGGGCACCTCTATATAACAGATTACTGTCTTAAAGGGCACCTCTATATAACAGATTACTGTCTATAAAGGGCACCTCTATATAACAGATTACTGTCTATAAAGGGCACCTCTATATAACAGATTACTGTCTATAAAGGGCACCTCTATATAACAGATTACTGTCTATAAAGGGCACCTCTATATAACAGATTACTGTCTATAAAGGGCACCTCTATATAACAGATTACTGTCTATAAAGGGCACCTCTATATAACAGATCGCTATCTATAAATGGCACCTCTATATAACAGATTACTGTCTATAAAGGGCACCTCTATATAACAGATTACTGTCTATAAAGGGCACCTTTATATAACAGATCGCTGTCTATAAATGGCACCTCTATATAACAGATTACTGTCTATAAAGGGCACCTCTATATAACAGATCACTGTCTATAAAGGGCACCTCTATATAACAGATTACTGTCTATAAAGGGCACCTCTATATAACAGATTACTGTCTATAAAGGGCACCTCTATATAACAGATTACTGTCTATAAAGGGCACCTCTATATAACAGATTACTGTCTATAAAGGGCACCTCTATATAACAGATCGCTGTCTATAAAGGGCACCTCTATATAACAGATTACTGTCTATAAAGGGCACCTCTATATAACAAATTACTGTCTATAAGCGGAACCTCTATATAACAGATTACTGTCTATAAAGGGCACCTCTATATAACAGATCGCTGTCTATAAATGGCACCTCTATATAACAATTTACTGTCTATAAGCGGAACCTCTATATAACAGATTACTGTCTATAAACGGCACCTCTATATAACAGATTACTGTCTGTAAAGGGCACCTCTATATAACAGATTACTGTCTATAAAGGGCACCTCTATATAACAGATTACTGTCTATAAAGGGCGCCTCTATATAACAGATCGCTGTCTATAAATGGCACCTCTATATAACAATTTACTGTCTATAAGCGGAACCTCTATATAACAGATTACTGTCTATAAACGGCACCTCTATATAACAGATTACTGTCTGTAAAGGGCACCTCTATATAACAGATTACTGTCTATAAAGGGCACCTCTATATAACAGATTACTGTCTATAAAGGGCGCCTCTATATAACAGATTACTGTCTATAAACGGCACCTCTATATAACATATTACTGTCTATAAAGGGCACCTCTATATAACAGATTACTGTCTATAAAGGGCACCTCTACATAACAGATTACTGTCTATAAAGGGCACCTCTATATAACAGATTACTGTCTATAAAGGGCACCTCTATATAACAGATCGCTGTCTATAAAGGGCAGTCTCATTTTTAACATTAGTGAATAGTGCATATAATTTTAACCTGTATATAAAGAGCAACTGCTCATTAAAGCCACATTTTCAAGTTTCTTTGTGTGGCATTTATATACAGGTTTGACTGTAACTGCAAAATCTAGTTGTAATTCAGACGTGGAGGTATTATTTCAACTGCATGTGCCATTTTTTGAAACAAGAAATTGTACATTGGTCTGTTTATATACATGCCTGTGTAGGTGAATACAGATAAGTAAGG
Organism: Bathymodiolus brooksi; assembly: GCA_963680875.1. NCBI lineage: Eukaryota > Metazoa > Mollusca > Bivalvia > Mytilida > Modiolidae > Bathymodiolus > Bathymodiolus brooksi. The sequence continues at coordinate 30,285,856 of OY804581.1, read as the reverse complement.
AAAAAGATTACCCCTTTGGTATCTTCAAACTTTTCTTTAAACAGTGATGGTCAACAATTGCTCCAATATCAACAAAAAAAAGCAATCACCTCACCACAAATCACTGAACACAAAAAGAACATGACATATGCCGATTGATATTCATATCTTTCCATTGTTATTGAAAGTGTGTGATTTTTGTTTGATTCTAACTGAGTATTTAATCAGCTATTTTAAGGTGAGAACATTACATTTTTTGATGAGACAATGTTGATACTTACCTCCTTTATACCAGACCAGTGCACTGGTTTGGTTGGGTTTTTGCTGTTTTTAATGCCACTTTCAACAATATTTAAGTTATATCGTGGCGGTGAGCTATATTGGTGGAGGAAACCAGAGTACCCAGAGAAAACTACCGACCTGTCGCAAGTCACTGACAAACTTTATCACGTAATGTTGTATCAAGTACACTTTGCCATGAATGGGGTTCGAACGTTGTATTAATGGTGATAGACACTGATTGCACAGGTAGTTGTAAATCCAACTACCATACGATCACGATCACAACATACACCAAGTTGGACTTTTAAAGTGCTAGTAGCTCACAGCATCAACAGTCCACAGGTAGACATGTCGTTCCACTTGGACATACATGTATTATCCTGACTCTTATAATATAAATCTTTTCTTTTAATGTATTTTTTTAAACTTTTATTATGAATTTTTTTTTTTCACTTCCAGATCATGAGCATTACTCAAAATCTCTCAGTGATACTAGTTCAGATTTGATGAAGAATTTTGTTGAAACACTAAAAGGAGCAAGTGAGGCTGTAGCAAGAGGAAATATTTTAGTTCAAGATTTACAGACAATTTTAGGAAAAGTGGATCATTTTAAATCAGTCGTAGCAGAAATAAAGGATCTCCCAGTTAAAGCTGATTACCTAATAGCAACATTGCCTTTGAGAAGAAAAGAACTGGATGCTTATCACTCTACCCTGAAGATAGTTCAAGACTTTATGTACATGTGCTCTAGATTTGATGGTAATTATATTTGTAACATGAATGCATTCTTTTCCTTTGATCTTTTTATGGTTTATATACCAGAATGTAAGCAACAGCTAATAACTATCAAAGAATACACGCAGATACGAGATATTTGACACCTTGAATCTGGGCTGTAGTTTTATTACTCTCAGAGAGCCGTGCAATAATCAACTACCTAGATGTGATGTGATATTGCATGGACTCATGTTACAAATCATTTATACCATGTATTACCGAGCTAAATGGTTAAGCAATCATGATTGTTTAACCGTTTAACTCAGAAAATTGTGGTATAAATATTACATATAATATGCTTTCAGCCATCAGACCAAATTTTGATATAATACAACTTGACATAGTGATGCTGTGAGTTCATTATTATTCATTTTATACCTATTGTCAGGGATTTGTTTGGTCATGTGTATCAATCAAACTGCAACTTTATCTCATTTGGTAGAATATCACCTTAAAACAGGACTGTGAGTTCAACACCTGTTTTCGTTGTGTGGTTTATCTTAATAAATTGATAGTGTATCAGTGGTTTCATTAAGATTTTGAATAGAAGGAATTTTTTTTAGAATAGGCAGAAAATGGAGCGAGGAGTCCGGGTGCCACCTAGGCCCCCGGAAGCTGACGACAAAGTACACCTCAACAACTGACCGATAATAAAGTTGTTTCTAGCACACCTCAACAGTACCGTAAATGGCCTTGTATTATCCACAGAAATTTACCCTTAAAGGGAATTTTGGGTATGTGGGGGCAGATTATATACTACGATAGATTCTGAAAACTTTTTTCTAAGATGTCTAGATAGACACTGATTGCAGAGAAGAAGAAAATCTACCTATAATACAATCATAGCCGTGAAGCCCCCCCTTGATATAATTGAAAGGAATTCTATGACACTATTGTACTACATGTATTTTACAAATTTGAGTTAAAACATTTATGTCATTTAAACAGGTACTACTACCTTATTGGAAGAGAAAATCAGAAGCTTTGAAAGATTGGAAAACATTGGCCTTAATGCATTGTGCAAAGTTGCTATGTTAGAAGAGTTGAAAAATCAAGAGAAGTACCAGCCAATAGTTATAGCATTTGGATTAGATGAAAATGTGCTTCAAACAATACCGCATATACTGAAATGTGGAGAAGGACTACTTTTTACCACACTTTGGGATAGAAGAGGAAATGACATTGCAAAGCAAAAAGGTAGACCTTTGGATTTTGATGAAATCCTAATGGAAGTATGGGAACCAACCTATAAATTTTGGAGTGATTTATGTACTCGGCTGAAAAGCGGTGATCTCAAATTTTCAGAATTTGAGAAATATTTCAAAACAGCTAATTTGGAGACTTTAAAAGATGAATTAATGAAATTGAGTCAAGATGGAAACCACAAATGGATCGATAGTCGTTTAGATCAGTTAGAGAAATATAGAAATCTACAGAGTTGTATGTTTGGTGCACAAGCAATTATGGAATTAGTTAAAGAATATGATTTGAAAGAAAAGAATTTTTCCCAGATTTTAGAAATAGTTGATCTGGTAAGATGCTATTTTAATATTACCATAGCAAAAAATAAGAGTAGAAAACATTATAAAGTTTCTAGATTTATGACAAATTCTGTGAAAAAAAAATAACATTAAGAAATGTAACATTATATTATATTGCTAAAAACATTTATTTAATTATACAGATTTATTGTTAATATACAAGCAATGACAAATGGTAGGAAATTAAGTTTAGCTGAGTTGCAATGTGCAATGTAGTTGCACTTTGCTTATGTTTTAACACTTTGCTTATGTTTTAACGCAAGGTGGTTGTTCATTCAGGAAGGTGGTTAGTTGATTCAACGGTCGTTCAGGCATATGTACATGTATATCATCTTTGTTAGTGTATTAATAAACAGTGAAGATGCTAAGTATAAAAAAGAGAAAGAATGTTGTTGTTTGATAGTACACTAGAAAATTCATTCCTTGAGAGATTCTAGGCATTGTGTCCCTTGATGATGTAAAAGTAAAAAGGCAATATATTCTTGTTTATGCACTAGTAAGTTAATTCCTTGACAGATTTGAATCAACTTTATACATCAATTAGTATTCAAGTTATGCAAGGTGTACAATGCTAGAGGGTAATTCTACTCACTGTCCAATTCTGCAGATATCTGTGTTATTCATAGTAGTACTCAGAATTAGATGGTGCACGGATGTACCCGTAATGACTATGAATTTATATTTATTATCCTTGATATTTTGACCAGTAGCAATGTATTTAATTTTTTAATTTTTAACATTATTACAGGCAGAAGATGCAGACACAGAAATGAACACTCTGAATGATAAAATGATGAAGACTTGTGAAATCCTTAGAGGAATTGATGAAGAAAAGGCAAAATGTCTGAAAATGTTTATCAATTGTAAACCACTTGTAGAATGGCTAAGAGAGACTATGCCATGTAAGTTTACAATAATATCTCAGACGATGATAAGCAATTTTTATGCCCCTGTCACTAGGAGTCATGGACATGAATGTTTACCCATACCATAAGAACACCACACATTTAGTTCAGTGTCTTAAGTTCCTGTTAGTCAAATCATTTACAGTTTATACACAAGGTCAGGGACCATTAAAGGCAGGCTAAGTTGGGTTTTATACTTTATCACTTTTTTCGTTGTAAAGTTATGTCCCTTGATTTACCAAAAATACCTGTTAACTTGAGGTAGAATCGGGGCATCATATGGACATATGGACACATTCTTCTATTTTCCCCTAAACCAATGATAATTATGAAGGTTATTTGATAACGGGTGAAAATTGTCCTGTAAATCATATTTGCTTTGAACTCTTGTTTACTGGATCACAGATTTTTCCCTCTAGACCAAGGAAAGTTATTTCATAATGGGTAAAAGTCACCTTACAAATCCTAAATGTGCTCCACACACACAACACATACAGTTGAATCTTGTTGTCTTGAACTTGGATCTGTTGTTTCCTTTGATAGCTTCCATTTGTACAGTGAATACTGTCTAAACCGAATCTCCTTGGCACCAACTTTTGTGTTCAGAATAGACAGATGTTCGGTTTATACAGATTATTTCAACAAAGATTTTCTTCATTTGGTCGTTATTAAAGTTCAGTATATACATGATTCCATTTTATACAGAGTTCACTTTACACAGGTTTTATTGTTATAGGTTTCAGCTTAATTTATCCCAGATATCTGAATCTGTCCTAAGTCCCATCGACTTTCGAGGGCCCTGGTGACTCAATGAGTTAGGTAGTTGGATTACCTAACAACTCATACAAGCCTATCACCAATACGGCTTTGTAAGTTACAAAAAAGGGTGCACTCAACTCGCAACCGCAAGTGATAAAGTTTACCAGTTGCTTGCCCATGGTCAGTGGTTCTCTCTGGGTACTCCGGCTTCTTCCACCACTAAAACTGGTCGCCATGATATAGCTGAAATATTGCTGAATGTGGCGTTAAAACACCAAAATCAAATCAAGTCAAATCCCATCGACTTTCGAAACAAGAATGCTTTTCTGTATAATAAAAGTATGCAATACATTCTGATGTTTAATTAAAACGGTAGATCGTGGATTTGAGCCCTGATAGGGTCAAACCAAAAACTATAAAATTGGTATTTGTTGCTTCTCCATTAAGCACACAGCATTAAGGAGAAAGAGCAAAGACTGGCTGGCTCGGACGGAATCAGAATAATGTTTCTGATTGGAGCAACATGTCTATCCATGAACTGTTGTTTCATTGAGCTAGCACTATAAAAAATCCAACTCGGCATGGTGGTCTAGAACAAAACGGACCTCATCATCATCTCATAGAAAATTAACTTGTTCTCGCCATGATATAGCTGAAAAATTGCTGAGTTGGCATTAAACAACAATCACTCACTCACTCACTCACTAATTGTATTTTCATTTATTTAATACAGCTGGTTTAAAAGAGTTAAAAGTCTTTGTTGACTTGGCCAGTATATCTGCCGGAGAAGGAGATTATGAGATAGACAAAGTGAATTGTCTCCACTCAGCTACCACTGGTTACGCTCCACTGATTTTCAGTCTGGACCTAGAATGTGGCACTACTGTATTTCTTGGAAAATGTGAAGAAGTGTGGAAAGAACTGGCATCCAATAGAAAGCTGCCCAAAAAACTGGTAAGATTTGACTGGTAAAATCTAATCCTTTTCAGGGTATTCATGATTTGTACAAGAAAGATGAAAAAAATGTGTTGAGAGAGAATTTCTTCTGTAGATTTTTGCATACATAATGGTAGGTACAAAATGTATTGGATCGTTAAATACAAAAAATGTACCTTGTAAAAAAATACATAAAATGAATATGTTTAATAATTCATTTGTTAAAAAAATATGTCTTTTTTAAAGAAAATTCAACATGCTACTTTTAAGTTAACAAACTTCACTTTAATTTTCAAATTGTTTTGTTGAAAGTCCTGTTTATTCACTATTTCCTTTTATACACACTACTTTGATTTTCACTTCATTTCAGCATGATACACAAAGACAACTTGATTGGTTGAAGACAGTGAAGCAAACACATGGATCTGTTGAAGTTACCTCCCTTGCTCAAGCTGAAGCTATCAATACAAATGGAATTTACCAAGTTGGAAATCTGAAGAAGTCTGCTGCTATCAAAAATCCTGTAAGGAAAAAAACAAATAACTCATTCCACATATTTTTGAAAACTGTTTGTTTTGATTTTCTTAATATTAAATTTCTCTAAGGCGGGGTTAGGGTTATGGTGTTTATCGCCACTTTCAACAATATTTCCGTTATATTGTGGCAGTCAGTTTTATTGGTGGAGGAAACCGAAGAAAACCAACGACCTGCCGCAAGTCACTGACAAACTTTATCACATACTGTTGTATCGACTACACCTCGTCATGATTAAAGATCACATACATTTGTATATGGTTAAAGCCTTCCAAATGAAGATTTTAAATATGATAGAACATTCCCCTTTAATTCCTGTGATAAATATTTTTAAATATCATAATGATGATCTTGATCATAAGTTTTTTTTATCTTAATATTGGAAATAACAACCATCTTGGATATGCCACTGAAAAAAATCCACCAAGCAATTTTTTATGTTAATGAAATATTTATTTATATTTTAAAGACTTTATCAGAGGTTCTGGAATTAAGAGTTACAGAAACAGAAGGGCAACGTTCACAAAGAAATCACTACAAGTATGAACAACTGCATGACCTACAATCACGTCTGATGTTAGTGGCGGGAAAAGCTGAGAAAGGCAAAGATGATGTTGATAGATTTATGCTGGTATGTGTAATTTCTCTTGGATATAAAAACTATTCAGAATTTACTGAAATATTTGATATAGAATTCTCACATTTTTCTGGTTTTTTTTATCAGCCTAGGTGAATATTGTACACATGAATTCACAAAGCCTATATACTACTATTAGCAGCAGCAATGTAAAAAGTCAAAAGAAAATGTGTGTATATTACATAAATGTAAACTATGCACAACCAATACGGTTGTTTTGAATCAATTCCATTCTGTCAAAAGTTTGTTATTTTCGTCTGCCAGACCACATGATTTTGATGGAATGTTAGGCACTGAACTTCCAGTGTCAATGTTCACAACGAAAAGTTCAATTGATATGCTGCGTTTCAACGTTCCTCAACTTAAAGAATTCTTAGCATGTTCTGTAAAAGACAGATATCAATTAAATTATTTTATTTGTATCAAAGATTTCAATGCACAGGCAATTACTTCTTTAAAATTAAATTTGTTTTCTTCGTTTATTTACTGCTGTCAGCACCGTGAAAGGAAAACGATCTGTCTTGATATATTTTTGTTATCAGACAGACAGTGGGGTACTGAACACCAGTATTTATTTCAGCCGTTTTCTTGGCGTATCCATATTACCATTACTTATAATCTACCGTATCTGCGACTATGATATGTTGACATTGTCACAGAAATATCGTAAACACCGGAAGTCGTCTGCCTAACATTTCAGACGTCAAGACACGAAAAAGACAGAACATGATCGGAATTGACATGATTCGAAACAATAGTATTACGTAAATCAATTGTGTTTACATAATCCAAAAAAAAATTATTTTCTGACTTTTAATATTAAGGATTTGGGTTAGGGTTGTGGTGTTTAATGCCACTTTCAACAATATTTCAATTATATCGTGGCGGTCCGTTTTATTGATGGGCGAAAACGGATTATCCAGAGAAAATAACTGACTCACCAAATGTCACTGACAAACTTTAGGACATAAAGTTGTATCAAGTTCACCTCACCATGAGCGTAATTCGAACTCATTATGACTTAATTGGTGGTAGGTACTGATAGCACAGGTAGTTGTAAATCCAACTACCATACGATCACGACAATGATGGTCCCCCTTAAGGATTTGGCTTTGAAAAGATTTATCACTGACCAAAATTATTTATATGATTAGGATCGAGTGACTATCATTGCTAAAGTTCTGAGTTTTATTCACTCCTGCGGCAGTGTGGTAGTCAATACAACTTCATGTAATACTTGGTTGAGTGACTTGTGGAAGGTTGGTGGTTTTTCTAGGGGTTCAAAAAATGACAGATTCAGGGGGAATGTTTTGAGGGTTAGAGCCTTCCCTTTTCCTGACAAATTTTAAAAATTTCTACGAAAAGGGGAACTTTCACATGAACACCACCCTTTTAAAAAAAATCCTGATCCATGCTTGTACATCAGTTTCTTCCACTAATAAAATGAACTGCCATGATTATATATAGAATAATGTAAAAACATTTTTTACTTTTAGATATTAGATTCTATCATAAGACTTAGTAATATTTACACCAAACTGGTTGCAGAAGGATGTGTCTTGTTTTCACAATGGCATGTAAAATTTCTTTGTGACAAGGCAAGGAATGCTTGTGCCTTCATAAATTTTGGATTCGGTGAAGAGAAGCATACTTTAAAAGGCAGAATAGATGCTAAAAATGAAGACGTCAGTGCAATCATTCCAAAGATAGCCAAGTTTTTAGAACAATGTCACATAAAATGGCTAGATTATATTGACGTCAGAAGAGAGAAATATTATCTCTTGAATTTCTTCACGGTGGACCAAATGGTCATACTACAACAAGAACTGGTCAAAATTGGGTCGGACGTCGAGCCGTCTTTACTCATCTATCCCATGTTGTCTGCTGTAAAACAGGGCTGTACCAGGGAAGATTTAATCAGAGCTATGTCTGCTGCCAAATCTGATGTTGACAAATTAGATTTAATGAGAGAAAAAATGATGGAAGAAGAAGAACAAGAACAAGCTGAAATGGAGACGGAGAATGAAGCTGATGGTGTCAAAATTGCTAAGTTTTTGGAAGTCATTACGAAATTGTATACAATAGAATTGGCAACAGAGGCCTTAAAACATGTTTCTCCTGATGAAATTGATGACGGTATGTAGAAAAAAAGTTAAACATTCTTGTAACATGAATGCATTCTTTTCCTTAGATCTTTTTATGGTTTATATACAAGAATATAAGCAACACCTAAGAACTATGAAATAAACATGCAGATATGAGATATTGCACACTTTAAATCTGGAGTGTAATTTGTTACTCTCAGAGAGCCGTGCAGTAATCAACGACCTAGATGTGATATTGCATGCGTTCATGTTACAAATTATTTATACCACGGTTTTCTGAGGTAAATGCTTTGCATTCGTTTGTTGAACCATTTAACTCGGAAAACTGTTGTATAAATATTACTTATCTCAAGCTGTGAAATGTGAAAGCAAAATTATTGTCCCTTTGTATAAGTACAGTCAAACCTGCTCATGCAGTCTCCTGTATTAGAAGGTCACATATTTCTTGTCCTGTCATTGATAATTTCATATGAATTGAACCTCTCTTAAGAGGTCTTCTGTCTTATCAGGCCACTTTTTCTTTGTCCGAAAGGTGACCTCTTAATACAGGTTGAATTGTAAATATGCTTTGCTTACCTGAGATAATTTCAATAATGGATTATTTTTTAAGGGAAATTGTTGGTCTTTTGACTTGACGTAAAGAAATCTCACTGTAATATGAAATATAGATTATACATAATATTTATTATAGTTTCACAGAAACATTTTATGCAAATCAATTTAAGCAAATTGTTTTTTTAGAGTCCATAGAATATTGAAGATCTTACAAATTATGCTATAAATATACCATATTTTTTTTTACCAGTAAGGCAATGTGTATTCTAAATTTTGTTTCTATGTATGTATTTTCCATCACATTATTTTGATAAGAAAAAATTATCATAAAATAAAAAAAAATGAAGCACTGTAGACTTAATGTTGAAAAAATACAGTACACATTCTAATAGATCTAATATTAGTGACATTTGTGATATTATTATACCCCCCCACAAACAAAGTTTGGGGGGGTTTTAGTGACATTTGTGATATTATTATACCCCCCGCAAACAAAGTTTGGGGGGGTATCAGTGCCTGAAATGGACGGTCGCCCAGTCGCCAAATGCGACTAATATCTTATTCGGGCGACCAAAAGCTGCTCCAAATTAGGTAGTCACTGGCCCAACAAAAAACATCTGGGCGATTTCCTAAAAGACTGTTAAAAATTGTTGTTTTACCGAAACCGGACATAAACTGTAACTTCAATGGTAGATAACTCTTCTGTTCTAGTCGAAAACGGTTTGCTACGAGCACAGCGATTGGTCCAAATACATTTGTGTAGCCAATAAATACACAGCTAATGTAATTTACTGTTCTCCCCAATTATTTATTTTTATCGAGCCAATTAATACACGTTTCCTACACGTTTTCATGTAAGTATTCACTAAATATTAGAAAAGGAACGTGTTTTTTTTGTTTCTTTATTAAAAATTATTAAAATTGTTAACTTTCACATGGACGAAGTGGAAAGTTGTGAACAATAAAGAGAATTCTGTCAACTTGTAATATTTGTGATCTGGTATCTTCCACGGTGCGGAAATTTATTCATTCAATCTGCTGCAAAATGTATTGTACATGTAGTATGTACGAATTTCATTTTACAGAAATCGGAAACCTTTTTGTGTCAATTCTTAGGTAATCATTGAAAAACTTTTCCCCAACAATGGAGAGAAAATCGTTGACAGTAATGTCAAACTACGGAAACGATCTGGCCTGTCAATTCTTTTAAACTTTTCATAGTTCATCTCTATACGTAAACGGCTACATTTTAATGACAATTGGGAGTGTTTTCTTTTTTGGAACCAGAACTTTTGTTTACAAATTAAAAAATAATAGGAAAAGTTAACAGTTGTTTATATAATAGAAAATGACAGCACCGTTTGTTATTTCAACAAAGTGAGATACTTGTTTGGAATGAATAACCAACTGACATTACCCTGAACTGAGAGGTTATTTTACTTTAAAATCACTTCTTCATAGTGGATTGAAACAAGTGATGTCACTCTTCACTTTGGGGAGCGATCCTTGTAGTGACATTAGCCTACTCTTTTCCGGATGTCTTTAATGTGATCATGGCATTGATCTCCCCTTACACAAACCAACCTTTTATTGTCCCCATCCGACGGACTAGCATTGTTTCTTGAGACCACCCTAGCCGATGGCGTCAAGGTTGTCGAAAAGGTTATAACAAGTAAATTCAGGTTTCATTTGATAGCAATATATGCATTGGGGTGTTTTTCGCAATTTCAACTGCACACCCGTTACTGTACCAAAATTACCGTGAAGAGCCCCAACCCCTGTGAGACTAGTGAAAGAATGAATTTTAATGTTATTGATAAAAAAAAAACAATTAACCTGAAAACTTTATATATTGATATCTGATAAAAAAAATGTCACAAAATTTATGGGCCACCATTATGCCATTTGGGCGAGTGACTAATATTTTACTGGCCCAAAAATTTTTTTTCGGCCCAGCCTAGGGCTGGCCCTCATTTCAGCCATTGGGATATGTAGGAATCACCCTGTCCGTCCGTCTGTCTGTCCGACCATGTACCTTGTAAGCACAACTTCTCCTAAGTGACTTATTGGATTTTTATGAAACTTTACACATTTGTAGTACACTACCTGCAGATGTGCATGAAGGAATATGGTTGCTGTCCAAAATTTAAAAGTCGAGATAATTCAACTTGTACTTTCACGAAAAGGGGGGAAGGGCATGTACCTTGTAAGTGCAACTCCTCCTAAACGACTTATTGGATTTTTATGAAACTTTTCACATTTGTAGTACACTACCTGCAGATGTGCATGAAGGAATATGGTTGCTGTCCAAAATTTAAAAGGCGAGATAATTCAACTTATACTTTCACGAAAAGGGGGGGGCATGTACCTTGTAAGCTCAACTCCTCCTAAACGGGTTGCTGACCAAAATTTAAAAGGCGAGATAATTCAACATATACCTTCACGAAAAGTGGGGGGGGGGGGGGAGGGGGGCATGTACCTTGTAAGCGCAACTCCTACTAAACGACTTATTGGATTTTTATGAAACTTTACACATTTGTAGTACACTACCTGCAGATGTGCATGAAGGAATATGGTTGCTGTCCAAAATTTAAAAGGCGAGATAATTCAACTTATACTTTCACGAAAAGGGGGGGGGCATGTACCTTGTAAGCACAACTCCTCCTAAGCAATTTATTGGATTTTTATGAAACTTTACACATTTATAGTACACTACCTGCAGAAGTGCATGAAGGAATATGGTTGCTGTCCAAAATTTAAAAGGCGAGATAATTCAACTTATACTTTCACAAAAAGGGGGGGAGGGGCATGTACCTTGTAAGTGCAACTCCTCCTAAACGACTCATTGGATTTTTATGAAACTTTACACATTTGTAGTACAATACTTGCAGATGTGCATGAAGGAATATGGTTGCTGTCCAAAATTTAAAAGGCAAGATAATTCAACTTATACTTTCACGAAAAGGGGGGGGGGACATGTACCTTGTCAGTGCAACTCCTCCTAAGCGGCTTATTGGATTTTTATGAAACTTTACACATTTGTAGTACACTACCAGCAGATGTGCATGAAGGAATATGGTTGCTGTCCAAAATTTAAAAGGCGAGATAATTCAACTTATATTTTCACGAAAAGGGGGGGGGGGCATGTACCATGTAAGTGCAACTCCTCCTAAACGACTTATTGAATTTTTATGAAACTTTGCACATTTGTAGTACACTACCTGCAGATGTGCATGAAGGAATATGGTTGCTGTCCAAAATTTAAAACGCGACATAATTCAACTTATACATTCACGAAAAGTGGGGGGTCATGTACCTTGTAAGCACAACTCCTCCTAAGCAATTTATTGGATTTTTATGAAACTTTACACATTTATAGTACACTACCTGCAGAAGTGCATGAAGGAATATGGTTGCTGTCCAAAATTTAAAAGGCGAGATAATTCAACTTATACTTTCACAAAAAGGGGGGGAGGGGCATGTACCTTGTAAGTGCAACTCCTCCTAAACGACTCATTGGATTTTTATGAAACTTTACACATTTGTAGTACAATACTTGCAGATGTGCATGAAGGAATATGGTTGCTGTCCAAAATTTAAAAGGCAAGATAATTCAACTTATACTTTCACGAAAAGGGGGGGGGGACATGTACCTTGTCAGTGCAACTCCTCCTAAACGGCTTATTGGATTTTTATGAAACTTTACACATTTGTAGTACACTACCTGCAGATGTGGATGAAGGAATATGGTTGCTGACCAAAATTTAAAAGGCGAGATAATTCAACTTATACCTTCACGAAAAGGGGGGGGAGGCATGTACCTTGTAAGTGCAACTCCTCCTAAGCGGCTTATTGGATTTTTATGAAACTTTACACATTTGTAGTACACTACCAGCAGATGTGCATGAAGGAATATGGTTGCTGTCCAAAATTTAAAAGGCGAGATAATTCAACTTATATTTTCACGAAAAGGGGGGGGGGGGGGCATGTACCATGTAAGTGCAACTCCTCCTAAACGACTTATTGAATTTTTATGAAACTTTGCACATTTGTAGTACACTACCTGCAGATGTGCATGAAGGAATATGGTTGCTGTCCAAAATTTAAAACGCGACATAATTCAACTTATACATTCACGAAAAGTGGGGGGGCATGTACCTTGTAAGCACAACTCCTCCTAAGCAATTTATTGGATTTTTATGAAACTTTACACATTTATAGTACACTACCTGCAGAAGTGCATGAAGGAATATGGTTGCTGTCCAAAATTTAAAAGGCGAGATAATTCAACTTATACTTTCACAAAAAGGGGGGGAGGGGCATGTACCTTGTAAGTGCAACTCCTCCTAAACGACTCATTGGATTTTTATGAAACTTTACACATTTGTAGTACAATACTTGCAGATGTGCATGAAGGAATATGGTTGCTGTCCAAAATTTAAAAGGCAAGATAATTCAACTTATACTTTCACGAAAAGGGGGGGGGGACATGTACCTTGTCAGTGCAACTCCTCCTAAACGGCTTATTGGATTTTTATGAAACTTTACACATTTGTAGTACACTACCTGCAGATGTGGATGAAGGAATATGGTTGCTGACCAAAATTTAAAAGGCGAGATAATTCAACTTATACCTTCACGAAAAGGGGGGGGAGGCATGTACCTTGTAAGTGCAACTCCTCCTAAGCGGCTTATTGGATTTTTATGAAACTTTACACATTTGTAGTACACTACCAGCAGATGTGCATGAAGGAATATGGTTGCTGTCCAAAATTTAAAAGGCGAGATAATTCAACTTATATTTTCACGAAAAGGGGGGGGGGGCATGTACCATGTAAGTGCAACTCCTCCTAAACGACTTATTGAATTTTTATGAAACTTTGCACATTTGTAGTACACTACCTGCAGATGTGCATGAAGGAATATGGTTGCTGTCCAAAATTTAAAACGCGACATAATTCAACTTATACATTCACGAAAAGTGGGGGGGGTCATGTACCTTGTAAGCGCAACTCCTCCTAGACGACTTATTGGATTTTTATGAAACTCTACACATTTGTGGTACACGACCTGCAGATGTGCATGAAGGAATATGGTTGCTGTCCAAAATTTAAAAGGCGAGATAATTCAACTTATACTTTCACGAAAAGGGTGGGGGGGGGGGGGGGGGGGGAATACCTGGTAAGCGCAAATCCTCCTAAGCAGCTTATTGGATTTTTATGAAACTTTACACATTTGTAGTACACTACCTGCAGATGTGCACGAAGGAATATGGTTGCTGTCCAAAATTTAAAAAGCGAGATAATTCAACTTATACTTTCACAAAAAGGGGGGAGGGGCATGTACCTTGTAAGCACAACTCCTACTAAACTGCTTATTGAATTTTTATGAAACTTTACACATTTGTAGTACACAACCTGCAGATGTGCATGAAGGAATACCGTTGCTGTCTAAAATTTAGAAGGGGAGATATTTCAACTTGTACTTTCACGAAAAGAAGGAGGGCATGTACCTTGTAAGCGCAACTCCTCCTAAACAGCTTATTCGATTTTTATGAAACTTTACACAGTTGTAATACACTACCTGCAGATGTGCATAAAGGAATATGGTTGCTGTCCAAAATTTGGAAGGGGGGATAATTTAACTTATACTCTGAAATACGTTCTGTATGGATAGATGGGCTTGTAAGCGCAACTCCTCCTAAACGGCTCATTGGATTTAAATGAAACTTTACACAGTTGTAATACACTGCCTGCAGATGTGCATGAAAGAATATGGTTCCTGTAAAAAAATTTGGAAGGTGATGTAAGTGTAACTATTCCTGAATGAAATAAGAATTTAATTGACCTTTTCACATCTGGATATTTGCAATATAAAAACTACTCAAGAATAAATAATTAATTTTGAATCAATAACATTTGATGTGACCTATATCCTCTTGTACAAAAGTTAGGAAATGTTGTAATCCTCATGTATACTGATGAAACCGTATTGGTTTTAAACAATCCCACTTTGTTGAAGATTTTGTGGCGACCCCTAGATGTATGCTCTTGGTTAGTTTATTTTGGAGATGGGATGTTGTCTCCTTGACATTACTCCATATCCGTTCTTTTTTCATAGGTAACTTGTTAATATACCTGTATTCCAAAGTTTGAACATCATAGTATTGCAAGTGGGGGGTATCACTGAGTGAGGTCACTCACAGTTCTATTTTTTTTTCATTTTCCAGGACTGGTATGGTGTATGGATAACGAAGAATATTTTATGCCAACAGAAGAAGAAAATGAACATGACTCAAAGACAGAACAACCAGAACCTGAAATTGCATTTGCAGGATGGACTAAGACTGATCAATCATTGTCATCCGTTACGGCAAATCTTGTCAGCCAACTTGGGATTGAAGCAAAGTATTAACATTTATTAGCTGTTTTAACATTTTCAGACTGACATATAATTTTTTTTTTAAGTTTCAGTAAATGTGTGTAGATGAAATTAATGATATAATCTGCCATGACATAAGAATTAATACAGAGAAACCTGTCTAAACAGAATTCCGAATAAACTGGTATCCTGTATAAAAGAAACTTTAAACTGGTATTGTAGGAAAAGTTGTAAATAAACCTGTTTACACCGAATCCTGAATAAACCGATATCTTGTATAAAGAAACTTTTAAAATAAACTTGTATTGTAGGAAATCTTTGTTAATGAACCTGTCTAAACAGAATCCTGAATAAACCGTTATCCTGTGTAAAACAAACTTTAAATAAAGTCGTATTGTAGGAAAACTTTGTAATTAACCTGTTTAAACAGAACCCTGAATAAACAGACATCCTGTATAAAAGAAACTTTAAAAATTAACTTGTATTGTAGGTAATCTTTGTTAATTAACCTGTATAAATCGAACACCTGTGTATTCACAACACAAAATTATTCCGTAAGAGATTTCACTGTTTATGAGCATATAACACAAAGTTGATCAAAGCGTTAGAAGATTTATGGGAAACTTTCCTCAATTCAATATCTTTCAAGTGTATCAGACTATTTAAGTTTCATGTTTCTAATTTTTTTTTCTTTGTACAGGGATAATTCTGTTGATAAGTTGATCAACGCATTAGAAGAATTATGGGAAACTTTCCTCAACTCAATATCTTCAAGTGTATCAGACTATTTAAGTGTTGAACATCTTGGATTGATTCTGAATAGACTTGCTGAACAAGGTACATATTTGTATAGTCAAACCTGCCTTAAAGTGCACCTCAAAATATCAAATCACTGTCTATAAAGGGCAGCCTCATTTTTCTCATTAATGAAGGGTGTATATAATATTAACCTGTATATAAATGGCAACTGTTCATAAAGGCCACATTTTCAGGTTCCCTTGAATGCCCTTTATATACAGGTTTGACAGTATTAGTACAGTATATATATATATAATATCTTATGTTAATTAACAGTTATTGTTTTGTCATTATTTAGACAGTAAAATATGTTTAAATTAAATTTAGATTAAATTAGTAAAAAAGGACAAATAAAAACAAAAATAAAGGTTATGTTAGAAACTATTGAGTATTTTTTAATATATTTATATTGTATTATCAGAATAAACAATTGGAATAATTTCTAACATGAAGGAATGCCTAAAGGAGATCTATTTCAACATTCAAGCAGTGCAAAATTTGACAATGTGTAGATTGTTTAATACATATTGTTGCTATTGTTCGGCTATCTACCTCAGTGTTATTCAGTTAAATGTGTAGATCAAATTAATTTTGTAATGTTCTAAAAGAACTGATGAAAAATTTAATCCCTAAGAATTTTCAGTTCAGCATTTGGTCTCCCTTTAAGTTCTCACATCAGAAAGCACTATTTGAACGGAAACATTTCCATTTCCAAGGGAACCGCATCAGTGTTGCTTCTCCGCTAAGCATGCAGCATTAAGGAGAAAGAGCAAAGAATGGTTTGCTGGGAATCTGGATAATGTGTCTGAGTGGGGCGACATGTCTATACGCAGACTGTTGTTTCAGTGAGCTTGCACTATAAAAATCCAACTAAGCGTGTTGGTCTAGTACAAATGAACCTCATTATCATCTCATTGAAAATTTGTTGAGTTGGCGTTAAACAACAATCACTCACTCACTCCATTTCCAAGGTTGGTTCCTGATTTTATTTTAAACCAACATCTATTAAAACAAAAAAGGTTTATGTAAAATTCACTGTATTAGGAATTGTATCATAGCTTCTGATTGGATGAAATATGAAAAAAAATCTCTCTGTCATTTGAATTGAACAGAATTTTGAATGAATGATCATTTGATGAAAATTCAGATGTGTTCCAATGTAATATCTAATATGAGCACTACCTGAGGTAATAGTCTCTGATTGGCTAAACTACAAACACAAAAATTATCTCATAATGGTTTCCATTAGTATTAATGCCCTTTACAATACCGTATTTTATGGACGATAGGTCGATATTTTTTTTTCTCAACACGCTGGCTTTGACCTATCGTCCACATCGACCTATACAAGGATGAAGTTAAAAAAATCTGGAATCCCTAAAAAAAATCTCGATAAAAATGACGATTTGTTTACAGTATACCTTTATTTTGCTGTAGGTTTTTTTTTCTGAATAAGATTGAAATCATCGATGTTCTTGGTGTTGTTTTTGTTTTAATTAAGCAATAAAAGTATACTACTAACAGGGGGTGCAATTCCGTGAAAAAATGTTCAACATCCGAAAAAAAATCTATTTTCAATGATTGAAGTGTTAGCGAAAATCAGTTCAATATTGTATTGAATATTAAAATATTTACTATAAAAAATGTATGTTGTTGAAAAAAAAATCACAGGGTGGATCGTTTTACAATATAAAATTATTATCACAAAATATAGCTATAAATAGCTTTTCAATCAAACACGAGCATGTGCACGATGTTGTAGTAAAAAATGGCAGTTGCATTACATCTCACAATAAACGTGGAGAACAAGCTTTTTTATACTAAATATACTAGAAAATAATTATCGATTTCGTTAAATTAGAATGTTCTACACTTGAATTGGTCAATTAGGAACAAATAAAATAATCACCATGAGATAATCAACACAGGTGAACATCGGTCGGCACTTAATTATCCTGATCAGCTGATTGAAAATTTACTGGACCGAGACGATCACATAATTTGTGTATCCTATTATTAATTAAACACAGTTTAAAAGTATGTCAATAAAACTGCACAAGGTGATGCATTGTTTTGACAGCTTGATTATTTTATTGTATGAACATCCGTTTACCATCTATTTTGACACCCACAGACGGCCTGATTTGAATGTCATCCTCATAAAAAACACACAACCAAAACACAAGTTTAAAAACTAAATTTTATTTAATTTAACTTTCATAATTATTTCGTTTTTGACACATAAGAATAGTATTCTTGAGCTAATACTTACAGATACTTACCGAAGAACATCGTTATAGGACAAATGCTTACCGATGTACAAAAAAAAAAACGTTCCATGTGACGATACTTACCCAAGTTATCATCGGCATCCTCGACCTATGGAATGCTTCGACCTATCTTAGTATTTCCCCAAAAATTTAGCCGAAAAGCAGCAATTCGACCTATCGTCCCCATCGACCTATAGTCCGTAAAATACGGTACATTGATATGTACAAAGTGGGACCTTATATAGTTACTAGGTAAATTCTTCAAATCTCATATTTTAAAATCATCAAAGAATTTGCATCCATCATGATAATACATTGATTGATTGATTGATTGATTGGCATTTAATAATACATATTTTCTTTTTATTTCAGAACAATTTGTTGTAGATAGGAAATTTCTACCCAGCTTTACACCAGGGGAGCCAAATCTTATAATATGTCCCCAAAGTAAGTTTATTTATTTTATCCAGAAGGTATGAACCGCATCAGTGGTGTAATGCTTAGCCTGCTCGACTTGAGTGCGGTAGATCGTGGATTCGAACCCCGATCGGGTCAAGCTGGAGACTATGAAATTGTTATTTGTTGCTTCTCTGCTAAGCATCCAGCATGAAGGAGAAAGAGCAAAGACTGGTTGGCTCGGAATCAGCGGAGTGAGGCGACATGTCTATCCGCGGACTAATCTTTCAGTGAGCTAGCACTATAAAAATCCAACTAAGCATGTTGGGGTAATACAAGGGAGACCTCATCATCATCTCATTGAAAATTAACTTGTTCTTGCCATGATATAGCTGAAAAATTGCTGAGATGGCATAAAACAACAATCACTCACTCACCCAAGAAGGTATGCATTGTGTTACTAAGGGAATACGATATATTATGAAAAGAAAGTTTAAACAGTGATGGTCAACAATTTTACCAATATCAACAAAACATACAACTATCTCTCACCTCAAAGTATTGAACACAAAAAATACAAACACATATGACAATGGATTTCTAGGTTCTGGCTTAAGACAGGCACAAAACTGTGGCAGTGTTAAATGGATCTCAACAGGCCCCACTATTGAACAAAGTTCTAGTTTTAATTCTTTATGAGAAATGATGTCCTTTTCTATCATTTCATTGAAACCTGTAGTAGTTCCCATATTATAAGGCCACTCTCATCAAAGCCCACCCCTCTTATCAGGTCAAATTTCATATACACTGAGATAAATACTACCAAATTGTCTCCCTCAAGAGAAGACACTTTTACGCTGCAGAATGGATGGTCTTATAAGAGGGGAAGTACTGTATACTATTATGTGGGAACATTTGAAGCTCTGTAAGGTAGTGGTAGTGACATCATCCATTTCAAGGAGGTTATTAGTAGAGGGGGATATTGTTTTTCTGTTTTTGTTCTTTTTGACTTTATTGTATTGCAGTTTGTTTACTTTTTCCCCTGTTTAATTTACTTCACAATATTGTAGGTGAGATATACAACACAGTGTTAACAGTATACAGCCATGAAGATGACAGACCTTTACCTCAGTCTGATGAAGTTCTCCTGTGTACACCACACACTACACTGGATATGGTAAATACCTGTCTAAACCTAACATTGAATAAACAGGAATCCAAACTTTAAATAAAGTCCAAATTTGTTTAATCTTTGTTAATTTAACTTGTATAAACCGAACACACGTCTATTCAGAACACACATCTATTCAGAACACAAAATTATGAAGAGAAAGTCTAATTGGTCCACAATTCCACCAATATCAACATAGGAGGTTTGGTTTAAACAGGTTTTATTGTACATGCTGTATATTTACTTTAAGATCAGACTTTCAAAAAAGTAGGGGATAAACAATGTTCTAAAAAAGTTGGTAAAATCAAAATTTAAATGCACAATAACCCCATATTTTATATGTATATATAATTTTAAACATTTGTTTGATGAACTCTTTTCAGACAAATGAAGAAGAAATTCTATCATTTTGTGAAAATTTTTCTATCTCAGTGCTCTACAATTCATACCAGGGCCGACTAGCCTCTGGCTAGTAAGGAAACATTTTTTACTCGCCAACAAAAGTATGTTACTTGCCAGATTAATAAAGATACCAATTTGTACTATACAACTCCAGTATGTATTTGTATATAATTAAAGGCATACAGGCCGTCAGAATTGAATTTTTTTTTTTACATTAAAAGTTGCCAATATTCGATGTTTTATACTAATTGCAGTTGAAATTTTTCATAATATCATACGTAAATAGCCTAGAACGAAGGAAATACGTCGCTGTTTTATTTTCTTGAATCCAGTAAAGAATCCAATGTTTACCCACGCAATATTCATACGACCTGACAGTGAACTCATTCGGGAAAGCGTTTGCACATGTGCGAAATGTTTGAAAGCACAAATCGAATCGTGGAAGAACAAACACATTGACAGATTCTATACAAAAACGACACAAATTGGAAGATTCAGCAGGCTTTGTGTAAAAATAAAAAAAAAGATGTTTTACCGACCTACTCCATTTTTCAACACGTAAGCATAATTTAGAATCTTTTTTCGGCAGAATCGTATTTTGACAGTAGAATTGCATCGTAGTTTTTTATATAGTCTTTTTTTCAGGAGAAAACGCTAGGTGATATCCCTTTTAAATTAGAGACTAAGATAATGAACTTCATGTCTGTTTTTTTCTAAAAAAAATACAATCAAGACAACTCAAGTGTTGTCAATAATATGCAATACAATTTGTTTACAATTTTCCCTTTATTGGGCCCCTTTGCAGAGTTTGGGTTTGTTATACCCCCCACAACAAAGTTGTAGGGGGGTATACTGGTTTCACCATGTCCGTCCGTCTGTAGACAAATCCTATGTCGTACGATAACTTGAGTTGTGTTTCTTAGAATCTTTTAAAATTTTATCAGCTGTTTACTGGTGAAGAGAGGAGGATCCCTTTCTTTTTTGACGATTTTCACTTTTGCCGTTCCAGAGTTATTGGACTTGATATGACGGAAAATAGGATTTTTACCCTATGTCGTATGATAACTTGAGTAGTGTTTCTCAGAATGTTTTGAAATTTTATCAGTAGCTTACTGGTGAAGAGAGGAGGATCCCTTTCATTTTTGACGATTTTCACTTTTGCCGTTTCAGAGTTATTGGACTTGAAGAGAGGAGGGTCCCTTTCATTTTTGGTCGGAACAATCAGTAATGTTTTGGTTATGGAAATAGGTTGGACAGATGTGGGGAGTGGGGGGTATATCTTAGTGAGCCGTGCTCACAGTAATACTAGTTTTTATTGATTTCATCACATATTTCCGATTTTAAGTGTCATTCTTACTAAATACTATTATATGATATTAACTGATTACCCCGGGATCCAATTTCATAGATATATTTCTTTTTTAATTCTAACGAATTTACATGCAAACATGCTTCCTGGTTATTTATAGCAGTTATCACTATTCTGCAAACCTCGGAAAAGCAGCCGACTTTTTATTATGTGTGTTAATGGCGATTCCACCGACAGACATTCAAATTCTTTTCACTAATTACGGCATTATAACATATTTTTTAAACCTGGCTTCTTGTTCAGAACATTTTATTAGTATAAATCATCAAATATTGGCAACTTTTAGTATAAACAAAAAAATTCAATTCTGACAGACTGTATTGTATGCCTTTAAATTTCTTGTAGATATTACTTCAATATTTACAGGAAATGATGTTAGTTGAGTATACTTTAAATTTCAAAACTTTGGAGACACATTTTATCATGGTTGCCATGGCAACATATTTTCCCCCTAGATTTTTGTAAAAAATGATTTTTTTAAAAATTAATTGCACCTTATATAAGAATGCTGGATTCTGATTGGTTAATAGCCGTGATATTTTTTTTTACAAATTCAGGCCTTGCATTGTGAATTTGCAGAATTTTTCCTTCATGTAGAGGTGTATTTGCATAAGATTTAACTTTTTTTCATGGTATTTGCAAAATCGTATTTGCCGTTTTTACCCTTCACCGAGATGCTTGTAGCAAAATTTGTAAAACGTTATCAGTTGTGCGTTTTATGTAGCATCATTCGGTAGAATTAAACAGATACATTAGGTCCTGAAAACAACAAACAAAAGGTATTATTTATTTAGCCAGTGTTCTGAATAATATTCGGTGTAATTAAACAGATATATCATGTTTGGGAGGGGTATTTGTGAAAAATATCAGTCTTGAGACTAAATTTCCCTCGCCTTTTGGCTCGGGAAATTTTTTCATCTCTCGACTGGTATTTTTCGCAAATGCCCCTCCCAAACATGATATATCTGTATAAAATCCCATTAAAAAAAAAATTATTTTTAAAGCAAGAATAAAAAAAAAATCAGGAATGTTCATAAAATGTTATACGCATATCATGGTTGCCATGGCAACATATTTTCTCCCCAAATTTTTCAAATCAAGCCCATTTTTTTTTAATTATTATTCATAAAGCAAGAATTAAGAAAAATATCAGGAATGTAGAAGTGTAAAAATCAGTTTGATACTTTTATAACGGGTACTGTATGGGGGTTGGTGTAACTCTTATTTCTTATTTCTATAATTGTCTCACCTCTAGTTTATTTTTGTGACAATATTTGTTTTCCTTTGCAATGAAAGAGAGAATTAGTGCACTTATTGCATTTACAATGTACTGAAGATTTTTGTAATTGTTTTTAAAAGTACATGACAATGAGCAAGTATTTTATTAGATACATCTAAGAAACTAATAGGTAAGATTTTTCCTTAGGTTTAAATTAGTGTCATTAGGACATTGACCTATGACCTGTAATGTTGATAATACTACTCTTCATTGTTATAACTGAAACCTTATAAACATAATGGAAGCAGGTTTGGCACCGAAAAAACCAATTCAATCCACCTTTTCCATTGGAAAAGCCTGTACCAAGTCAGGGCCATTACAGTTTTCCGGTTGTGGATTTTCGATTTGGTCTGTTTATGGACGATGGTTTTAGGTCTTTCCCTTCAGACCAGTGCCTTTGTGTTCAGTAATTTTGTTATTATCTTTATTAGTTGACAACATTATAATTTCCATTTACATTAATTGGAATTATGTGGTTATATAAGTTATAGTCTCATTTATTGAACATTTATTATCAATTTGTTAGATTTGCATTTTTCAAATTTTTGGGGGCCGTCATGGCCATGATCGTATGGTAGTTGGATTTACAACTACCTGTGCAATCAGTGCCTATCACCACTATTGGCACTAAAGTTGTGAATTTGAACCTGTTCATAGTGAGGAGGACTCGATGCAACATTATGTGATAAAGTTTGTCAGTGACTTGCGACCAGTCGTTGGTATCCTCCGGTTACTTTGGTTTCCTCCATCAAGAAAGCTGACCGCCATGATATAACTGAAATATTGTTGAAAGTGGTGTTAACACCATAAACAACATTTTTAGAGGGGCCCGGATGGCTCAATGAGTTAGGTCGTTAGATCTAACAGCTCATACAAGCCTATCACCAATACAGCGTGGGTTTGCGCCCAGCTTTGTAAATTACAAAAAAGGGTGCATTTGACTTGCGGCCGCAAGTGATAAAGTTTACGAGTTGCTTGCCCAGGGTCGGTGGTTCTCTCCGGGTACTCCGGCTTCCTCTACCACTAAAACTGGTTGCCATTATATAGCTGAAATATTGCTGAAAGTGGCATTAAACACCAAAATTCATTCATTCATTCTAAATTTTTGGAAGGGGTGGTCGTGAACTGATGGTATGTCTATCACCACCCACTGTTGTGAGTTTGAACCCTGTTCATGGTGAGGTGTACTCGATACAACATTATGATTATGTGGTAAAGTTTGTCTGTGAGTTGCGACAGGTTGGTGGTTTTCTCCCGGTAACCTCCACCAATAAAACTGACTGCCACGATATTACTGAAATATTGTTGAAAGTGGCATTTAGCACCACAAACCAAATCAAACCAACCAAGGGTATTATTTCCTAAAAATCCATTTTTCCACCACTTGAATGTTTTAATTCATTGTTTGTGTAAGAAATCATTTGGTCAGATCTATCAACCCCACCCATTTATAAGTCTGTCCTAGAGTTTTCATTATTCAAATCAATATAAATATCATCAGGGCCAAAACCTTCAAATTCTTCTTCATTTTCACTGTCATTATCAGCAAATGTTCCATGAAAAGTTTGGTAATTACCAGAAGCCATGTTGTCAATCTCGTCAGCACAATACAAAAGTTTAGGGGGTACTCCCTCCTGTAATTTAATTCTACAGTCAGTTAACGTTTCAAATAATGAAGTAGAAACTTAGAGATGATTAATACGGTACATTTTATATATTTAATGCTTGAAAAGACGAAGGAATGACTCAATATAATGGAGAAAGGGAATAAAGCAGACGACATTAAAACATCTGTGTTTTTCTTCTGCTAAAATCTTGAAAGTTGTAGTTGATTTTTTAAGCAAACAGAGACATGACAACTCAGTCTGATAAGAACGATCGTTTAAAAATAAAATCATGAAGTCATATTCATTAGTAAAAATTACCAAAAAAGAGTTTATTTCAAATGTTAGCAATCATTATTTCACTCTGTCTGTGAGTCCAATTTGTTTACGTTCTTTCGGCACCTCTCGCACTTTGATTGAACTTCCGATTTTACCATGAAACGAAAGCGGCATTCAGTTCTCTTTTTAGAAGGGAAATCGGTTTTCAAATAACATATTTTTGGATTCTTAAGAATGATTAAAATTTAGGGAAAATTAATAAATAAATTTAATCGATAATTAGTAAATAAGTTATTTTTAGACAACCAATGAAAGGTGGGATATTTCCGCAGGAATAACAAATATGGTGTGCTCGTAATTATTTGCAATTATTTTAATGCAGTCAAATATTTTACTTTATTCGAAGCTGTTATATTAAAAAAGGAACACTTTTTATCTATATTAACCATGTCATGGACGTTTGTTTATTTACATACGTTTAAAAATAAACCATAAAGCTTTCTGGATGTGTTACACTCGGTAATTACAAGAGACTAACATTCAATCCACAACTTTTATTGTTCAGAGATTCATTTTAAGTCTTCATTTCAACACTATATGCCTCTGAAACGAGGTGATCAAATTCCAGGTACAAACCATCATATGACGGTATCCGCAGTGAGAACGACAACGTCAAAACCGTCATATGAGGGGACCCGCATGGCTAGGGTTAATAATTTTTTATTGGTATTTCAGATTGAAATCTTCTGGAGAAGAGCTTTGTTTGCAGACAACAATAGAGTTCATTGCTTTAAATTTAAATGCACAATAACCCCATATTATATATACATATAATTTTAAACATATCGTTTGATGAACTCTTTTCTGACAAATGAAGAAGAAATTCTGTCATTTTAAGAAAAAAAAGATTATCTTAATGATTTTTTATTGGTATTTCAGATTGAAATCTTCTGGAGAAGGTCTTTGTTTGCTGACAACAATAGAGTTCATTGTTTGGTGAATGCAGATCTGTTAGATTATGAAGTTAGTGATAAAGGGGAGAGAACTCTTGAGAGGCTTATGAAAAATGCTGAAAGTAAAGGTATAAAATTGCTTTTTATTACATGTATAATTACATACAAAACTTGTACATTGTAATTTGTATGTTCTGTAGTTTTGTCTTTTTAGCTCACATGCCAGAGGTATGTCATAAACTTTCACATTTAAATCTTCTCCTCTGTAACCGCTGAACCAAACTAAACCAAATTTGGCTGGGATAGTCCCTTGGAAATTGTGTCCAACCCTTCCATTGAAGATGGCGGCAATTACTGAAAATAGAAATTTCTTCAATTGTCCATTGCTGCTTTATTATAAGTCAAAATGAGCTCATATTTGAAGTGCAGCTACATGGCATTCAGTAGTTCAACATATCTTATGGTTTTATTCATAAAATTTATACCGATTATATAAGAGATATATAGGCATATTATGAGAAAAAAATATCACATCAAATCTTCTGTTAAAAAATTTGAGCTGAAATGATCTTTGGTTGAACAACTTTCAATGCTATTTGTGACACTCCCATTTTCTATAAACTTTAGAAGTCAATTTGAGTTTGATATTTTATCTCTTTAAATGCTATGACTTTTTATGCCTTTCGGGAGTTCTTATCTGTTACTATAATGTACACTGGATAACTCCAGAAACTATAATGTACACTGGACAACTCCAGAAACGTGTTGTGCACATTAAATTTGATATCTACATTTTTTTATTTTTTTTACTAATCTTGATTACATGCTTAATGCAATGCAAATGATTGATTGATTCGACTTTGAGGTTCGACCTCGAAAGTTAATTAGCAATAAAATACCAATAAAATTTCGTCTAGCGTAAAAACTGACCGGTAAATACCAGTACATTTTTCAGTCTAGAATGAAAACTGACAATAAATACCAGTAAACTGATATGAGGGGACAAAGTTTGAGTGACTGCCTTAGTGAGTAGGCCGTTTATTTGAGTTAAAATAGCATGACCATTTACAGCAAGTGACCAGTAATTCAAGGTGACAGTCGGGGCAAGTTTGACTACAAGTATTGATTTGCCGATAAAAAAAAATTTTTATGAAGTATATAGCTTCAAGGATAAAAAAAATAATAGGAAGTTGATTGTCTTTCCATTTTAGGAATTAAATACAAATTAGTTGTGATATGTAGCAGTGAAAATGAGTACAAATCTAGGATAGTGGCAGCTCTAGACAAATACCACAAACCACAATTACCTATAGATGTACAAAATGTAAGAAAGTACCTACTGACAAAACTGAAGGTTGAGAAGTCACTAACAGGAGTACGACCAGCTTCAGCTGTTGATTTTGAAAGGTAAAATAGCAACAAAAAATTAAAATTTGGCTGTCAGATGTAGCGAAAATATCTGTATTGTGAATGGAATTCATATTTATTGTCTCTATGCTTGCGAGTCAAAATATATATCTTCCATGATTTCATCAGAGGACACAGCATTTCTTTAGTGTGTCCAGTGAATAAAGAATATTTATCAAGCAGTTTTAGTTGTATTGTTATTCAACAGAAGATTCAGGTGTGACTGTGATCATATCAGTGCCTATCACCACTTCATATCAAATCTTCTTTGTCTTTTTCTTTTCCATGATATCATTCTTTTAAATGCCTTTACCAAGCCAGGAAACTGATCCATGGTGTACATGTATATATGTGTTAGGGGTTATAGAACTAGTCTGATGGTGTACATGTATATGTGTGTTAGGGGTTATAGAACTGGTCTGATGGTGTACATGTATATATGTGTTAGGGGTTATAGAACTAGTCTGATGGTGTACATGTATATGTGTGTTAGGGGTTATAGAACTAGTCTGATGGTGTACATGTATATGTGTGTTAGGGGTTATAGAACTAGTCTGATGGTGTACATGTATATGTGTGTTAGGGGTTATAGAACTAGTCTGATGGTGTACATGTATATGTGTGTAAGGGGTTATAGAACTAGTCTGATGGTGTACATGTATATGTGTGTTAGGGGTTATAGAACTAGTCTGATGGTGTACATGTATATGTGTGTTAGGGGTTATAGAACTAGTCTGATGGTGTACATGTATATGTGTGTTAGGGGTTATAGAACTAGTCTGATGGTGTACATGTATATGTGTGTTAGGGGTTATAGAACTAGTCTGATGGTGTACATGTATATGTGTGTAAGGGGTTATAGAACTAGTCTGATGGTGTACATGTATATGTGTGTTAGGGGTTATAGAACTGGTCTGATGGTGTACATGTATATGTGTGTAAGGGGTTATAGAACTAGTCTGATGGTGTACATGTATATGTGTGTTAGGGGTTATAGAACTAGTCTGATGGTGTACATGTATATGTGTGTAAGGGGTTATAGAACTAGTCTGATGGTGTACATGTATATGTGTGTTAGGGGTTATAGAACTGGTCTGATGGTGTACATGTATATGTGTGTTAGGGGTTATAGAACTGGTCTGATGGTGTACATGTATATGTGTGTTAGGGGTTATAGAACTAGTCTGATGGTGTACATGTATATGTGTGTTAGGGGTTATAGAACTGGTCTGATGGTGTACATGTATATGTGTGTTAGGGGTTATAGAACTGGTCTGATGGTGTACATGTATATGTGTGTTAGGGGTTATAGAACTAGTCTGATGGTGTACATGTATATGTGTGTTAGGGGTTATAGAACTGGTCTGATGGTGTACATGTATATGTGTGTTAGGGGTTATAGAACTGGTCTGATGGTGTACATGTATATGTGTGTTAGGGGTTATAGAACTAGTCTGATGGTGTACATGTATATGTGTGTTAGGGGTTATAGAACTAGTCTGATGGTGTACATGTATATGTGTGTTAAGGGTTATAGAACTAGTCTGATGGTGTACATGTATATGTGTGTTAGGGGTTATAGAACTAGTCTGATGGTGTACATGTATATGTGTGTTAGGGGTTATAGAACTAGTCTGATGGTGTACATGTATATGTGTGTTCAGGGTTATAGAACTAGTCTGATGGTGTACATGTATATGTGTGTTAGGGGTTATAGAACTGGTCTGATGGTGTACATGTATATGTGTGTTCAGGGTTATAGAACTAGTCTGATGGTGTACATGTATATGTGTGTTAGGGGTTATAGAACTGGTCTGATGGTGTACATGTATATGTGTGTTAGGGGTTATAGAACTGGTCTGATGGTGTACATGTATATGTGTGTTAGGGGTTATAGAATTAGTCTGATGGTGTACATGTATATGTGTGTTAGGGGTTATAGAACTGGTCTGATGGTGTACATGTATATGTGTGTTAGGGGTTATAGATTTTACCTTTGTTTTAATGATTTATAGATTATATTTTAGAACTGGTCTGATGGTGTACATGTATATGTGTGTTAGGGGTTATAGAACTAGTCTGATGGTGTACATGTATATGTGTGTTAGGGGTTATAGAACTGGTCTGATGGTGTACATGTATATGTGTGTTAGGGGTTATAGAACTGGTCTGATGGTGTACATGTATATGTGTGTTAAGGGTTATAGAACTGGTCTGATGGTGTACATGTATATGTGTGTTAGGGGTTATAGAACTGGTCTGATGGTGTACATGTATATGTGTGTTAGGGGTTATAGAACTGGTCTGATGGTGTACATGTATATGTGTGTTAGGGGTTATAGAACTAGTCTGATGGTGTACATGTATATGTGTGTAAGGGGTTATAGAACTAGTCTGATGGTGTACATGTATATGTGTGTTAGGGGTTATAGAACTGGTCTGATGGTGTACATGTATATGTGTGTTAGGGGTTATAGAACTAGTCTGATGGTGTACATGTATATGTGTGTTAGGGGTTATAGAACTAGTCTGATGGTGTACATGTATATGTGTGTTAGGGGTTATAGAACTAGTCTGATGGTGTACATGTATATGTGTGTTAGGGGTTATAGAACTGGTCTGATGGTGTACATGTATATGTGTGTTAGGGGTTATAGAACTGGTCTGATGGTGTACATGTATATGTGTGTTAGGGGTTATAGAACTAGTCTGATGGTGTACATGTATATGTGTGTTAGGGGTTATAGAACTAGTCTGATGGTGTACATGTATATGTGTGTTAGGGGTTATAGAACTAGTCTGATGGTGTACATGTATATGTGTGTTCAGGGTTATAGAACTGGTCTGATGGTGTACATGTATATGTGTGTTAAGGGTTATAGAACTAGTCTGATGGTGTACATGTATATGTGTGTTAAGGGTTATAGAACTAGTCTGATGGTGTACATGTATATGTGTGTTCAGGGTTATAGAACTGGTCTGATGGTGTACATGTATATGTGTGTTAGGGGTTATAGAACTGGTCTGATGGTGTACATGTATATGTGTGTTAGGGGTTATAGAACTAGTCTGATGGTGTACATGTATATGTGTGTTAAGGGTTATAGAACTAGTCTGATGGTGTACATGTATATGTGTGTTAGGGGTTATAGAACTGGTCTGATGGTGTACATGTATATGTGTGTTAGGGGTTATAGAACTGGTCTGATGGTGTACATGTATATGTGTGTTAGGGGTTATAGAACTGGTCTGATGGTGTACATGTATATGTGTGTTAGGGGTTATAGAACTAGTCTGATGGTGTACATGTATATGTGTGTTAAGGGTTATAGAACTAGTCTGATGGTGTACATGTATATGTGTGTTAAGGGTTATAGAACTAGTCTGATGGTGTACATGTATATGTGTGTTAGGGGTTATAGAACTAGTCTGATGGTGTACATGTATATGTGTGTTAGGGGTTATAGAACTAGTCTGATGGTGTACATGTATATGTGTGTTAAGGGTTATAGAACTGGTCTGATGGTGTACATGTATATGTGTGTTAGGGGTTATAGAACTGGTCTGATGGTGTACATGTATATGTGTGTTAGGGGTTATAGAACTAGTCTGATGGTGTACATGTATATGTGTGTTCAGGGTTATAGAACTGGTCTGATGGTGTACATGTATATGTGTGTTAAGGGTTATAGAACTAGTCTGATGGTGTACATGTATATGTGTGTTAGGGGTTATAGAACTAGTCTGATGGTGTACATGTATATGTGTGTTAGGGGTTATAGAACTAGTCTGATGGTGTACATGTATATGTGTGTTAGGGGTTATAGAACTAGTCTGATGGTGTACATGTATATGTGTGTTCAGGGTTATAGAACTGGTCTGATGGTGTACATGTATATGTGTGTTAGGGGTTATAGAACTAGTCTGATGGTGTACATGTATATGTGTGTTAGGGGTTATAGAACTGGTCTGGTGGTGTACATGTATATGTGTGTTAGGGGTTATAGAACTGGTCTGGTGGTGTACATGTATATGTGTGTTAGGGGTTATAGAACTGGTCTGGTGGTGTACATGTATATGTGTGTTAGGGGTTATAGAACTAGTCTGATGGTGTACATGTATATGTGTGTTAGGGGTTATAGAACTGGTCTGGTGGTGTACATGTATATGTGTGTTAGGGGTTATAGAACTGGTCTGATGGTGTACATGTATATATGTGTTAGGGGTTATAGAACTAGTCTGATGGTGTACATGTATATGTGTGTTAGGGGTTATAGAACTAGTCTGATGGTGTACATGTATATGTGTGTTAGGGGTTATAGAACTAGTCTGATGGTGTACATGTATATGTGTGTTCAGGGTTATAGAACTGGTCTGATGGTGTACATGTATATGTGTGTTAGGGGTTATAGAACTAGTCTGATGGTGTACATGTATATGTGTGTTAGGGGTTATAGAACTGGTCTGGTGGTGTACATGTATATGTGTGTTAGGGGTTATAGAACTGGTCTGGTGGTGTACATGTATATGTGTGTTAGGGGTTATAGAACTGGTCTGGTGGTGTACATGTATATGTGTGTTAGGGGTTATAGAACTAGTCTGATGGTGTACATGTATATGTGTGTTAGGGGTTATAGAACTGGTCTGGTGGTGTACATGTATATGTGTGTTAGGGGTTATAGAACTGGTCTGATGGTGTACATGTATATATGTGTTAGGGGTTATAGAACTGGTCTGATGGTGTACATGTATATGTGTGTTAGGGGTTATAGAACTGGTCTGATGGTGTACATGTATATGTGTGTTAGGGGTTATAGAACTAGTCTGATGGTGTACATGTATATGTGTGTTAGGGGTTATAGAACTAGTCTGATGGTGTACATGTATATGTGTGTTAGGGGTTATAGAACTAGTCTGATGGTGTACATGTATATGTGTGTTAGGGGTTGTAGAACTAGTCTGATGGTGTACATGTATATGTGTGTTAGGGGTTATAGAACTAGTCTGATGGTGTACATGTATATGTGTGTAAGGGGTTATAGAACTGGTCTGATGGTGTACATGTATATGTGTGTTAGGGGTTATAGAACTGGTCTGATGGTGTACATGTATATGTGTGTTAGGGGTTATAGAACTGGTCTGATGGTGTACATGTATATGTGTGTTAGGGGTTATAGAACTAGTCTGATGGTGTACATGTATATGATTTATAGATTATATTTTAGAACTAGTCTGATGGTGTACATGTATATGTGTGTTAGGGGTTATAGAACTAGTCTGATGGTGTACATGTATATGTGTGTTAGGGGTTATAGAACTAGTCTGATGGTGTACATGTATATGTGTGTTGGGGGTTATAGAACTAGTCTGATGGTGTACATGTATATGTGTGTTAGGGGTTATAGAACTGGTCTGATGGTGTACATGTATATGTGTGTTAGGGGTTATAGAACTGGTCTGATGGTGTACATGTATATGTGTGTTAGGGGTTATAGAACTAGTCTGATGGTGTACATGTATATGATTTATAGATTATATTTTAGAACTAGTCTGATGGTGTACATGTATATGTGTGTTAGGGGTTATAGAACTAGTCTGATGGTGTACATGTATATGTGTGTTAGGGGTTATAGAACTAGTCTGATGGTGTACATGTATATGTGTGTTAGGGGTTATAGAACTAGTCTGATGGTGTACATGTATATGTGTGTTAGGGGTTATAGAACTAGTCTGATGGTGTACATGTATATGTGTGTTAGGGGTTATAGAACTAGTCTGATGGTGTACATGTATATGTGTGTTAGGGGTTATAGAACTAGTCTGATGGTGTACATGTATATGTGTGTTAGGGGTTATAGAACTAGTCTGATGGTGTACATGTATATGTGTGTTAAGGGTTATAGAACTGGTCTGATGGTGTACATGTATATGTGTGTTAGGGGTTATAGAACTGGTCTGATGGTGTACATGTATATGTGTGTTAGGGGTTATAGAACTGGTCTGATGGTGTACATGTATATGTGTGTTAGGGGTTATAGAACTGGTCTGATGGTGTACATGTATATGTGTGTTAGGGGTTATAGAAATAGTCTGATGGTGTACATGTATATGTGTGTTAGGGGTTATAGAACTAGTCTGATGGTGTACATGTATATGTGTGTTAGGGGTTATAGAACTAGTCTGATGGTGTACATGTATATGTGTGTTAGGGGTTATAGAACTAGTCTGATGGTGTACATGTATATGTGTGTTAGGGGTTATAGAACTGGTCTGATGGTGTACATGTATATGTGTGTTAGGGGTTATAGAACTAGTCTGATGGTGTACATGTATATGTGTGTTCAGGGTTATAGAACTAGTCTGATGGTGTACATGTATATGTGTGTTAGGGGTTATAGAACTAGTCTGATGGTGTACATGTATATGTGTGTTAGGGGTTATAGAACTGGTCTGATGGTGTACATGTATATGTGTGTTAGGGGTTATAGAACTAGTCTGATGGTGTGGTATTTTTTTGTTTTTCATTTTATTATGACAATATATAAATAATTTCAATTTTGACAATGCTGCCACTTACTTTTTAAATTACCATCATTGTTGCTTTTTAGCTCACCTTGCTAAAGGCAATGTGAGCTTTTGCCATTACTTGGCGTCTGTCGTTCGTTAACTTTTCACATTTTAATCTTCTCCTCTGAAACCTCTCAGCCAAATGAACTGAAACTTGGTAGGAAGCATCTATGGAAGGTCCTCTCTAAATATTGCACATTTTGTCCCGATCCATTAACAAACATGGCAATTCTTGTTTCTGATTGGCTGATTAAAAAAAATCTTCTCTGAAACTGCTTGGCCAAATGAACCGAAACTTGGTAAGAAGCATCTATGACAGGTCCTCTATAAATATTGCTCATTTTGTCCCGATCGGTTAACAAACATGGCTGCTACAGGCAATTCTTGTTTTTGATTGGTTGATTTCTAAAAAAAATTCTCCTCTGTTAAAAGAAAGATAATTCTTGCCATTATCTCCCTTAGAAATTAACTAATGCTGATATAGTGTAACATGTTTATTCTATACATTACATGTAGGTATTCACATTTTAATATTCTTTTTAGCAAACCTTGCCAAAGGCAATATGAGCTTTTGCCATCACTTTGTGTCCGTCGTCTGTCATCCGTTTACTTTTCACATTTTAATCTTCTCCTTTGAATACCCTCAGCCAAATGAACTGAAACTTAGTAGGAAGCATCTATGGAAGGTCCTCTCTAAAAAGTGCACATTTTGTTATGATCCATTACCAAACATGGCCACCACAGGCAATTCTTGTTTCTGATTGGCCGATTTTTTAAAATCTTCTCCTCTGAAACTGCGGGGCCAAATGAACCGAAATTTGGTAGGAAGCATCTATGGAATGTCCTCTATGAAGATTGCTCATTTCGTCCCGATCGGTTAACAAACATGGCTACCACCGAAACTTGGTAGGAATCATCTATGGAATGTCCTCTATGAAGATTGCTTATTTCATCCCTATCGGTTGACAAACATGGCTACTACTGAAACTTGGTAGGAAGCATCTATAGAATGTCCTCTATGAAGACTGCTCATTTCGTCCCGATCGGTTAGCAAACATGGCCACCACATGCAATTCTTGTTTCTGATAGGTCGATTTCTAAAAAATCTTCTCTTTTGAAGCTGCTCAGCCCTATGAACCGAAACTTGGTAGGAAGCATCTACATGTATGGAAGGTTCTGTATTAAGTTTCCTCAAAGCAGAATGAAAGGTGAGCGACACAGGCTCGGCCCACTGAGCCTCTAGTTGTAATTGCTATCTGTTTTAAAGTACAGATTACGAGTTCATGAAATACATGTATGTGTATTTTTCCTCCTGCATTTAAGAATTGAATGCATTTTTTTGTAGTTTTATTGGCTTGTAAAAGCGTGGACCGAAGCACATTTTGTATGAAGCCCGCTAGCGCTTCATACAAAAAATGTGCCTCAGTCCACGCTTTTACACGCCTACAGACCTGTTTACTACTACGCTTTCGCCATATTTACTACGCTTTTTTACAGTAAATTACGCCCTACGTTTGAACCTGACTATTCTACGCTTGAACAAACATCGTTTTTTTCAAAATTCGTTTGTACAGAAAGGGACATACCGTGATTGATCACTCTGAGAGACATAATTTTTAATCCTTTAGACATATCATCACGGACATAAACCCACTGTGATAGACCAAAAAAGGACCATAAAACAAGGTGGTGGGGATTAAATTTTATGGCTCTCGGTCACCTGTGCGCCGATTGATATTTTACCGCCAATTAAGAGATTAACGTTACCTGTTCTACCTGTTGACTTTTAATATCGTAAGCCGTAATTATTGCTACTGAAGGATGTATTTTTGACAATTAATTTTGTATCCTCTTGCTGTTAATATTTGACTGTTTGTTGCTTTTCATTGCCAAAGAATGTGTGTCTTGTTATCGTTTTCGTTTATATTAGAAAGTTCTACTTTATGACCTCGAGTTCTATATCAAGAATTTTGTTGAAACCGCAACTGAACTTTATCTTGTTTAATTTTAATTTCTCATTTTTTTTCTTCTGTTGGGTTGAATTCAGTATGTATTGAATTATTCGTAAATACGGGCTACTTCATAAATGTATTTTTTGTTTATAGGTTAAACCACAGGCGCTAGTTTTTGAAGCACGGACTTTGCAAGTGCGGGTTTTGTAGTGTTTAATAGTTGGTAAAGAGCAGACTTAAAATTGATTATTGGTTTATTTTGTGTTTTGGACTTCTCGTATTGAAAAAAATTAACAATTCAAGTTAACTGTTTTACACACTTGGCTTGTTACGTAATTCCGCTATAGATGAAAATAATTTTCTTTAAAATTGCAAACAGAAACCTATAACAATCCAAATTTACGTAGCCTAATGGCTACAAAATGAACAAAAAGCGGAAAACGAAGAGCATGCTTTTAATTTGTTCCATAAACTTTTTTTTGCTGTATTTTGTCACAAATCTATTGGGTTGAAAGCCAATTAAGATTTGAATTTGAATAAATAAATAAACTGGTGACATTTGATTTTGGTCAGATACTGTGTAATGTCAAACATTTGTAGGGGTAAAATCATGATAAAGGTTAATTCCTTATTTCCTTTTACGTTTCTAAACTTTCTGCAGATTAGCCGCTAATTTCCAAAATATATCCGTAAATTTAGTGACTTTTGGACATGTAGTACTTCTTTGAACGATCTGTTTATAAATATTTGTTTCGTTAATTTTTAATCAAATTCTTCAATGACCGTATACAAATTATTTAGTACGTATTTCTACAACGAAAAGGGTTTTAACTGGGTTTTCTATGAAGATTAAAATAAAAAAAAATACTGAACGTATAAAAAATATTATTGAACTAAAATGTAACATTGAACTGGAAATATGCTTTAAAACGTAACAAATCACGCATTTTTGTGCACAAGCCAGGTCACGTGTACGCGTGTCAATAAAATACTAGGTGTAGATACGCAATACACAGCCAAGGTTAAAAATCTTTGAAACAAATTTGCACAACCCATGATTTCACTGAATTGAAGTTGAATAAACATTTATTATTTACATTTTATTCATCAATTCAAATGAACTCTCCGTTCTCGTGCTATTTTCTCGATCTCGGGATTTCATTCCCGGGATTACGTTCAAGGATGTTTTACGTTTTGAGGAAAGAAATAAAAATATTTTTTTTTAAATTCTGAGGGGAATCCGAGACAGTACCTGAAAAAAAAAAATAGGCGATATAAAAACGTATTTTCACCTGTACATCTTATCCGACTAGTTTACCTCTAAAACGACACACTTGATTACAAGATTAACACCTGGTGTTTTATTTCCCCCTGATCACCTACATGAATTAAAAATTTTAATCCCCATCACTCTTAGACATGACCACTATCACGGTGATTGATCACGGTATGTCCCTTTCTGTACTGTATGACCTAACTCATTGAGCCACCCGGGCCCCCATCTTCAGTAGATACATGTAACTAAGGTAGATATTTGATATGTATATACTGTGTGTATATGCCATTATGGCACCAGCTCATGAATCAGAAACCATTGTTTTCAATTTCCGAAAACTACTCTCAACATTGCCAAACTACGCTGAGCTGGAGCAAATACTACTCTTTAGTGTCAATTGGGGTAAACAGGTCTGCACCTATAAAACTGCAAAAAAATGCCATCAATTCTTATAATTACATTTAAATCACACCAAAATTTAATATAATTGAATTTTTTGTTGTGAATTTTATTTGTGTTAGATTATTTGGTGTTGGAAATTACTACGCCATTGATTGTTTACATCTGACGTCGTCATGGAGGCACGTGCAAGTTCGGGTTTGAGTTTTATTGGGATGTAAAACATCTCTTTTATAATCATGTGACCACTTCATAACCAATCATATTGTAACATTTAAATGAAAAATGGAAGTGATGTAATTATTTAGTGTTGTATTGTATATAATTGTAGATGTAGTATGAGAATTGTAAAATCATGGAGAGCAGGAGTTGGTAAGTCACTCTACAAGAAAAGAATGGTTGCAGAATTATACAAAATAGTTCCAAACATTCCTAGAAGAAAGTCCAGCAATGTCACCATTCCTCTTCATGAAAAGGCGATCAACATTGACAATATTATGGATATTTTCCAACAAGAAACATTACCACCAAGATGTCACGAACCAAGAATATTCCACATAGATATATCACATGAAGTACGTTTTTGAATGTTGTTAAAAAACAGTTATCTGTTCTAGAATTTTCTGTTTTAAGAAATTTACATTTTAGCATATTATGGCCTCAAAATGTTTACAAGAACATATTTAATATAGATTCTGTCGTTGTGACTTGGTGCATAAATTAATTAATTTATTGTGTGTGAATGACTATCTGGTACACTCAAAGTCTAATCATTGGAAGTTAAATAAATAAAGATAGCAGATAAGCAAAAGCAAAAGCTATATTCTGCTACTAGCAAGGAGCACAGGTATTGGAACTGTTTTCTCTGTCTGTTCGTATACTTTGGATAGATTTGACTAATTAAAAGAAAATTCCATGTGCTTTGTCATTTCATGCTGTACTAAGTTTGTGTAACCTGTTACTAACATTTTTTATTCAACATTATTCAAACTGAGTACAGTGATTTCACACACGCTGAAGATGGGTACCTTTTTTTTGACAGATCTCAACATTAAAATAACTATGTATGGATCTTAGTCATTTTTTGTTATTGTACAATATATATACAGTCAAACTTGTCTTAGCGACCCCCTCTATATAACGACTTCCTTTGTTAGCCGACCTTATTTATTCCTCCCCAGCGTTTTCCCGTGCATTCAACCTTTATATAACGACCCACTGTCTAACGCGACTAACGACCGTGTTCTTTGGGTAAAAATCCTTCATATAACGACTATTAGAAGATTATTATCAAACCGGAAGTTAGATAATAAATAAACATACAGTCCCGACTTTGGAAAAATTTCCGTTTTGCCCAGCTGATGCAGCGATTGTTGCCAATATCCCTCTAGCTGATATTTGCATGATCTACTGACAACATCTCATTCCCAAAGTCCATACCTGTTCCTAGCTCATGATAATAGATTTTTCATATTAAATGAAGTCACGATTAGTGTTATTGTGTAAGACCGCCATTTTTTTTACAAGTAAGTTGTTCACCTGATGATTTATTATTGTTGTTTTGGTTTATTTTGGTTTATTTATTATTTATAATTAAATATTTAAAATTGCTTATTATAGAAAATACCGTTTTAATCTTTCAGTTTTATAAATAAATAATCGTGATTTTGAAAATTATATGTATGAAGTACTGGTTCCCAGCATATATTTCTGTCAACATTCGTTTAACGTGCAGTAACAGATCAAGGTAAACACATGCTGATTGTGTGATTAGGCTATTTATAGCTTTCGGCGAGTGATTGAAGTTTGAAAACGTTTTGTCAGGAAATTTCATTCTTCTAATCATAATGATTAATTCTAATTACGATAACAATTAAGATAACAATAGCTGTTGAAAGAAAGTAAAAAACTCGATTATTTAATATTGGTTTTTTTTAATTTCACCCACAAAGGACGGAAATATTTAACGATAATTGAACATATTTTTTATTTCATTATACCTTTTTCTTGCCAGAATTTAAGCTCTATTCATGCATTTGTCCTCCACACGAACGGGTTAAAAGTTGATGCAGATTATATACCCGAACTAGGTTTTTCCTCTCGAGATTTTGGGAGGAAATATCATAACCTCTATTCAACTACTCCCTGTCTTATGCGACCTTTATTCAGAACTCCCTTCAGTGGTCGCTATTGACAAGTTTGACTGTATATGCTTCAATATTCTGTAGGATAAACACAATATTATTGCAGTATCATAAAATTTAAAGTTTATGTGTATTTAGTGTAAACTTTGAATGGGCTTAGTAAACTCTGTCTGCCTTTCGCTCAGTTTCTAAACCTTGTACAAATATATGCTATATTTCAAGACACTGTGCAAAAATTGTACCAGTATATAATAAAATTTTTTGAATTATGAATTTTATATTATATATCAGAAAAACAAAATTTTGATACAATATTGATATAAAGTAGGAATCTTTATATAACATTATTGTTTGTTTATTGTGCTATTTTGAATTTATTATCATTATCAGCAAGTTCTATTAAAAATCTGCAATAAAATGATTATAAATCAAGAAGTGCAATGTTTTAAGTTGAAATTGAATTACAGACACAAAGAAAACTCATTTGTTTTCCCAATTTCACATGTGGATCTTATTTTTAATGTACTCAAAAATTCTTTATTGCAGGTACAAGAAGGTGTGGATGCCTTCCTGTTTCAGTTGTTGGTCTTAGGATGTCTTGGTCATAGTTCTGGATATGTATGGAGGAAATCTGAAATGGATTATTACATTATTGAGTCTATGCCACTTTTAGCCAGAAACACAGATACACAAGTAAGTACTGGTTTGTGATGTTCCACCCATTTTTTGTGGAGACATGTCCTGTCTGTCCATCCATCATATATCATATATAATTCTGCATTCAATTCCATCTACATGTTTTCTTTGATCTCATATGCTTCCTTATTACCATATTCAGGCTTTCAATATTTACCAAGTATACCAGTACTTCACTATTTACAGGCAGTACTTTTTGTTTAAATTTGAACAATTTCATGAATATCTTATACAACACTCTTTAAAATCAGGAGATAACAAAGACCATTTTAGGCGGGTAAAAGTACCTGGTACCACTCCTTATTGAAAGGCCTGATTATGGAGATTGTTGAGTTTGGTTTGGTAATTTTTGAAGTAGTTATTGCTCTTTTCAACAGAACTTTTAATAAAGAATACACAAATGTGTGAAACAAGAACTTAAGACTCATACATTTGTTCAGGTCTTTGCTCTATTTTACAAACATGGTTGATTATATAGTCTTTTATTTTAATGGATATTCAATTGTCTTTTCAAGGGAGGTAAATTGAAATGTCTTCACCACTGTCTAGACATATTACCCCATGTGATGTGTCGCTCGCCACAAGAAAGTCTAGACATTCTGCGCGACGTCAGAAAACCACCAGATTATACAGACCACGACAGACTGTTTGATCCTATAGAATTCAAAAGTACAACATTCCAGAGACCATTCCAGTATCTGAAAAGACTGGACACAAACTGTAGACTTGATGACGTTAATACTAATGTCCCAGAGGGCGATAAAAAAGAATGTCTGAATACATTACTTAGGTATGTGTTCCTAGCAACTATTTAATCAGCTGTATTTTTTTAGCTACCAGTATTTGATCAAAGTCTTTGTTTACTGAATTGAATCATTTTGATTGGTAATTTATCATCTCACTGAGTAATATTGTCAGTATTAACGGACTGGCACTGATACTGAATAATATCGGTCAGTTTGATGTCAAAAGCATTATGATGTTAGCGATTAAAACAAAAACGCATGGGTCCATTGTGGTCATGATTGTATGGTTGTTGGATTTACAACTACTTGTACAATCTGTGCCTATCACCACAAGGTGTGAGTTCGAATCCTGACATGCGAGATGTACTCAATACAACATTATGTATTCTAATATGACGTCTCTAATACGGCACACACGATAATACTCAACAACTCTATATTTAGCGCAAGTGCAGTACACAACAAATCTGGCTGTTCCGATGTGACTCCCGCGGTGAAATTACCATGAAGACCGAGTGTAAACAAACAAAACACCGGCATATAACGTATTTTTAAAGTCCTTAAAATAAAAATTTCCCCTCAGTTATAAATAAATATTCTGTAACTAAGTATTTTTTTATCATTTGTTTTGAAAATTTACATTTGGGGATCCCCAGTATGCACACATACATTCCATTGATATGTGTCGGCCATGATTCATGAATAACCGGAAAATGTACTAACCTTCATGTTTTCCTACGTATACATTGATAACTGGACGGTGATGTAATTAAGTTACTGATATTTTCCAATTTGATGGCATTTTGAATTTTGCTACTCAAACAAGTAAAATGCTCACAAAATCGTAAAATAAATCAGCAACCAGCTTGTGTCAATCAGTGTCCCTTGTAAACAACGTCACAGGATGACGATATATTACAAAAGTCAAAGTCGATAGATGGTTGTCTTAAGTATTTATTCTGGAATTTTTTTCTATGTCAACAATACAAACTTTTTTTTCCATTGACATTTATTTTTTTTATTTCATATCTAACAATAATTGTCGATTATTAACAACTGTTCAAGTGTTCGATATTATGTTTGACAACTCCGCTCCGCCATCTTGTTAGCGCACGAAATGATGAACGAATGAACTCCGACTTTTTTTTAAATATTTTTACGCAGGAATTGTTCAATCGAATCTATATTGGAAAATACACAATAAAAATGTTTTTCATGTTAACATCCAT
Source organism: Bathymodiolus brooksi (assembly GCA_963680875.1). Classification (NCBI taxonomy): domain Eukaryota; kingdom Metazoa; phylum Mollusca; class Bivalvia; order Mytilida; family Modiolidae; genus Bathymodiolus; species Bathymodiolus brooksi. The sequence continues at coordinate 30,243,528 of OY804581.1, read as the reverse complement.
ATCTTTGTTTTAAAATATCTCGTTCAAATACAAATAATTCCAAATCAATTCAAAATTTCTGAAGGAGGTAAATGGAACAGCCACCAAATGCCGTGTGTATACAGTTCACGAATGGTTAAAAATTACCGTATTTGTCCTATTAGAATCGAAATAAATCATGGCAGGCATAGAGTTGTGCAAATTTACACATGGGCTGGGCCTTTATATTCTTAGATTTTAATATTCGAATATAAAGGCCCAGCCCATGTGTAAATTTGCACAACTCTATGCCTGCCATGAATTATTTCTTAAATAAAGTTTTGTGACTTGCGACAGGTTGATGATTTACCCAAGGTACCCTGGTTTCCTCCACCAATAAAACTGACCGCCATGATATAGCTGAAATATTGTTGCAAGTGGCATTAAACAACATAACACTAATAACACAAGTTTTAAAGTATTTTCACAAGTATCACAACTTTCTGCTATACTAGTGATAATATCTGTCTCAACCTTCAATCCTTCATAGCTGCTGTTTCTTTATATATATTAGGTGTTATAAATCTCATTTGATTTTTTCCTAGTATTTTTACATACAGTCTAGACTTGTCATTTCCAAGTCAAAGAGGACGATGTACCAACAACTGAAATTCACTATATAGTTTGATTTAAAACAAATTATTTTCAGACATTGTGGAATAAGAGACCCATCTTGGTCAGAATTGCACCATTTTGTCAGTTTTCTGAACAAACAGTTACAAGATTTTGAAGTGTCGGCTTTCTGTGGATTGGCTGCAGTAGAAGATTTACCAGGATTTGCTAAATTTGTTCTTAGATTTCTCATACAAATGTCAAGGGTAAGTGTTCGAAGTGTCAGATTTCTGTGGATATATGGTAGTAGAAGATTTACCAGGATTTGCTATGTAATTACTGTTATCAAGTGGGGAGGGATAGAATCCCATTACCGGTTTAACCCCACCACATTTTTGTGCCTATCCCAAGCCAGGACCTGGATTTCCAACGTCTTTTTGTGTTCAGTAAGTTCAGTTAGATGAGAGGTGATTGTTCATTTTCTTGGTATTGTTAGAATTAATGACCATCACACTTTTAACCTTGCTTTTTATAATGTCTTATATAAAAAGTAAATAAGGATTTGAAGATTTTAAAATTCATTCCAGCCATTCACTTCTAATTAATTTTGGGTAAAAATAGTTATTTTATGAATGTAATTCTATATATAAAAATATTTTTTTTGTTCATTTCAGGATTTTTCGACTAGATCACTGAAGGTGAGTGAAGAGTCTCCCATACAGATGTTAGAAAGACAAATTATGGACGATGAGGAAACTGAAGAAGGAGAAAATGTTATACAGTTGTATCAGATGAGGCGTACGTGGGAGTCGAGGTAAACAAATATATTATATTGTCTAAATAATGTATGTTGTTTTCATTCGAATGTAAAAATGTACTTTCATGAGAACTGTGTCGGTGGTGTAATGGTTAGGGTCGAGTCAAATGTGTCAGTGGTGTAATGGTTAGGGTCGAGTCAAACGTGTCGATGGTGTAATGGTTAGGGTCGAGTCAAACGTGTTGGTGGTGTAATGGTTAGGGTCTAGTCAAACGTGTCGGTGGTATAATGGTTAGGGTCGAGTCAAACGTGTCAGTGGTGCAATGGTTAGGGTCTAGTCAAACGTGTTGGTGGTGTAATGGTTAGGGTCTAGTCAAACGTGTCGGTGGTGTAATGGTTAGGGTTGAGTCAAACGTGTTGGTGGTGTAATGGTTAGGGTCTAGTCAAATGTGTCGGTGGTGTAATGGTTAAGGTCTAGTCAAACAGTGGTGTAATGGTTAGGGTCTAGTCAAATGTGTCGGTGGTGTAATGGTTAGGGTCTAGTCAAACGTGTCGGTGGTGTAATGGTTAGGGTCTAGTCAAACGTGTCGGTGGTGTAATGGTTGGGGTCGAGTCAAACGTGTCGGTGGTGTAATGGTTAGGGTCTAGTCAAACGTGTCGGTGGTGTAATGGTTAGGGTCTAGTCAAACGTGTCGGTGGTGTAATGGTTAGGGTCGAGTCAAACGTGTCAGTGGTGCAATGGTTAGGGTCTAGTCAAACGTGTTGGTGGTGTAATGGTTAGGGTCTAGTCAAACGTGTCGGTGGTGTAATGGTTAGGGTCGAGTCAAAAGTGTCGGTGGTGTAATGGTTAGGGTCTAGTCAAACGTGTCGGTGGTGTAATGGTTAGGGTGTAGTCAAACGTGTCGGTGGTGTAATGGTTAGGGTCGAGTCAAACGTGTCGGTGATGTAATGGTTAGGGTCTAGTCAAACGTGTCGGTGGTGTAATGGTTAGGGTCGAGTCAAACGTGTCGGTGGTGTAATGGTTAGGGTCGAGTCAAACGTGTCAATGGTGTAATGGTTAGGGTCTAGTCAAACGTGTCGGTGGTGTAATGGTTAGGGTCGAGTCAAACGTGTCGGTGGTGTAATGGTTAGGGTCGAGTCAAACGTGTCGGTGGTGTAATGGTTAGGGTCTAGTCAAACGTGTTGGTGGTGTAATGGTTAGGGTCTAGTCAAACGTGTCGGTGGTGTAATGGTTAGGGTGTAGTCAAACGTGTCGGTGGTGTAATGGTAAGGGTCTAGTCAAACGTGTCGGTGGTGTAATGGTTAGGGTCTAGTCAAACGTGTCGGTGGTGTAATGGTTAGTGTCTAGTCAAACGTGTCGGTGGTGTAATGGTTAGGGTCTAGTCAAACGTGTCGGTGGTGTAATGGTTAGGGTCTAGTCAAACGTGTCGGTGGTGTAATGGTTAGGGTCTAGTCAAACGTGTCGGTGGTGTAATGGTTAGGGTCGAGTCAAACGTGTCAGTGGTGCAATGGTTAGGGTCTAGTCAAACGTGTTGGTGGTGTAATGGTTAGGGTCTAGTCAAACGTGTCGGTGGTGTAATGGTTAGGGTCGAGTCAAACGTGTCGGTGGTGTAATGGTTAGGGTCTAGTCAAACGTGTCGGTGGTGTAATGGTTAGGGTCTAGTCAAACGTGTCGGTGGTGTAATGGTTAGGGTCGAGTCAAACGTGTCGGTGGTGTAATGGTTAGGGTCTAGTCAAACGTGTCGGTGGTGTAATGGTTAGGGTCGAGTCAAACGTGTCGGTGGTGTAATGGTTAGGGTCTAGTCAAACGTGTCGGTGGTGTAATGGTTAGGGTGTAGTCAAACGTGTCGGTGGTGTAATGGTTAGGATCGAGTCAAACGTGTCGGTGGTGTAATGGTTAGGGTCTAGTCAAACGTGTTGGTGGTGTAATGGTTAGGGTCTAGTCAAACGTGTCGGTGGTGTAATGGTTAGGGTCTAGTCAAACGTGTCGGTGGTGTAATGGTTAGGGTCTAGTCAAACGTGTTGGTGGTGTAATGGTAAGGGTCTAGTCAACGTGTCGGTGGTGTAATGGTTAGGGTCTAGTCAAACGTGTCGGTGGTGTAATGGTTAGGGTCTAGTCAAACGTGTCGGTGGTGTAATGGTTAGGGTCTAGTCAAACGTGTCGGTGGTGTAATGGTTAGGGTCTAGTCAAACGTGTCAGTGATGTAATGGTTAGGGTCTAGCCAAACGTGTCGGTGGTGTAATGGTTAGGGTCTAGTCAAACGTGTCGGTGGTGTAATGGTTAGGGTCTAGTCAAACGTGTCGGTGGTGTAATGGTTAGGGTCGAGTCAAACGTGTCGGTGGTGTAATGGTTAGGGTCGAGTCAAACGTGTTGGTGGTGTAATGGTTAGGGTCTAGTCAAACGTGTCGGTGGTGTAATGGTTAGGGTCGAGTCAAACGTGTCGGTGGTGTAATGGTTAGGGTCGAGTCAAACGTGTTGGTGGTGTAATGGTTAGGGTCTAGTCAAACGTGTCGGTGGTGTAATGGTTAGGGTCTAGTCAAACGTGTTGGTGGTGTAATGGTTAGGGTTGAGTCAAACGTGTTGGTGGTGTAATGGTAAGGGTCTAGTCAAACGTGTCGGTGTTGTAATGGTTAGGGTCTAGTCAAACGTGTCGGTGGTGTAATGGTTAGGGTCTAGTCAAACGTGTCGGTGGTGTAATGGTTAGGGTCTAGTCAAACGTGTCGGTGGTGTAATGGTTAGGGTCTAGTCAAGCGTGTCGGTGGTGTAATGGTTAGGGTCGAGTCAAACGTGTCGGTGGTGCAATGGTTAGGGTCTAGTCAAACGTGTTGGTGGTGTAATGGTTAGGGTCTAGTCAAACGTGTCGGTGGTGTAATGGTTAGGGTCGAGTCAAACGTGTCGGTGGTGTAATGGTTAGGGTCTAGTCAAACGTGTCGGTGGTGTAATGGTTAGGGTCTAGTCAAACGTGTCGGTGGTGTAATGGTTAGGGTCGAGTCAAACGTGTCGGTGGTGTAATGGTTAGGGTCTAGTCAAACGTGTCGGTGGTGTAATGGTTAGGGTCGAGTCAAATGTGTCGGTGGTGTAATGGTTAGGGTCTAGTCAAACGTGTCGGTGGTGTAATGGTTAGGGTCTAGTCAAACGTGTCGGTGGTGTAATGGTTAGGGTCTAGTCAAACGTGTCGGTGGTGTAATGGTTAGGGTCTAGTCAAACGTGTCGGTGGTGTAATGGTTAGGGTCTAGTCAAATGTGTCGGTGGTGTAATGGTAAGGGTCTAGTCAAACGTGTCGGTGGTGTAATGGTTAGGGTCTAGTCAAACGTGTCGGTGGTGTAATGGTTAGGGTCTAGTCAAACGTGTCGGTGGTGTAATGGTTAGGGTCTAGTCAAACGTGTCGGTGGTGTAATGGTTAGGGTGTAGTCAAACGTGTCGGTGGTGTAATGGTTAGGGTCTAGTCAAACGTGTCGGTGGTGTAATGGTTAGGGTCTAGTCAAACGTGTCGGTGGTGTAATGGTTAGGGTCTAGTCAAACGTGTCAATGGTGTAATGGTTAGGGTCTAGTCAAACGTGTCGGTGGTGTAATGGTTAGGGTGTAGTCAAACGTGTCAATGGTGTAATGGTTAGGGTCGAGTCAAATGTGTCGGTGGTGTAATGGTTAGGGTCTAGTCAAACGTGTCAGTGGTGTAATGGTTAGGGTCTAGTCAAACGTGTCAATGGTGTAATGGTTAGGGTCTAGTCAAACGTGTCGGTGGTGTAATGGTTAGAGTCGAGTCAAACGTGTCGGTGGTGTAATGGTTAGGGTCTAGTCAAACGTGTCGGTGGTGTAATGGTTAGGGTCTAGTCAAACATGTTGGTGGTGTAATGGTTAGGGTCGAGTCAAGCGTGTCGGTGGTGTAATGGTTAGGGTCTAGTCAAGCGTGTCGGTGGTGTAATGGTTAAGGTCGAGTCAAACGTGTTGGTGGTGTAATGGTTAGGGTCTAGTCAAACGTGTTGGTGGTGTAATGGTTAGGGTCTAGTCAACCGTGTCAGTGGTGTAATGGTTAGGATCTAGTCAAACGTGTTGGTGGTGTAATGGTTAGGGTCTAGTCAAACGTGTCGGTGGTGTAATGGTTAGGGTCTAGTCAAGCGTGTCGGTGGTGTAATGGTTAGGGTCTAGTCAAGTGTGTCGGTGGTGTAATGGTTAGGGTCGAGTCAAGCCAAAGACTTGGTATTTGCTGCTTCTCCACTAAGCAGTATGAACAAAGACCAGGTGACTCGGAATTGGGATACTTTTTCAGAGGGGAGAAACATGTGTACTATGGATTGTTATTTCAGTGAGCTAGCATCATTAAAATCCAACTAAGCATGTTCATCTAGATCAAAATGGACACCATCCCATTGTAATTAAATTTGTTGTTGCTGAAAGCTTGCTCACTTGGCATTTAACAACAATCACTCAATCAATATTTCCATGAGTATTTGTTCTATAAATAGCATATGCAATGATGTAATGAAGCCTGTTATACAAACCTAAGCTTTATTTGGTTACTAAAACATAAAAGCATTGTTCATTTTCACCATGTTGAAATATATAGAATTACATTGAGACGTTATTGTCATTGGTGACCTCAATTATCAACAACAAGTTGCAATGATGTTTCTTGTCTTTTTCATGGTGTTTAAAGGAATGTTTCTGCATTTTAATTGTTACATTTTGTCGAAATTGACCTTTTATTGTCTCATCTATAATTAAAAAGTACTAGTATTGTTATGATAGTGGGTACAGCTATGTGTCAACAATGCCACGTTTATACTATTATGTCTTTTCTTGGCAACCATTCATTATAGACCGTCTTTAATTAGTCCACATGCACTGAAGTATGTCATTTTGATGAATTAAAAGTTTTTGAAATGTTGTTTTCGTATTATGCAACAGAAAGTGCAGTATACATGTACGTCAGTGTTGACACATTCATAATTCTGACCTACATGAATTGACATATAAACTTTATAGCTTAATTTCAACAAGCAAGACATAATTGCGTAGTTATGAAATTAATAGTGGTAAGTTCTTGCTATTTTTCTCTTCAGCCCTCATCCATACCTGTTTTTCAATCCTGACCAGCACAGCATGACTTTCTTAGGATTTAATATAGACAGAAGAACAGGGAATCTGACAGATCTACAGACTAGAGCTGTGTTAGAAGAGGGAATCATGCAGCAAAATTTATTTGATGCACTGATCAGAAACAGGGTTAATCTGGCTGAAAATTTTGATGCCTTACCAAGGTTTGTTAATTTGTTTATTGTAAAAATACATTCTATACAAATACAGGGGGTTCGGGTTATTGTGTTTAACCCTACTTTCAACAATTTTTCAGATATATCGTGGCGGTCAGTTTTTTTTAGAGGTGGAGGAAACTGGAGTACCCAGAGAAAACCACCGACCTGCTGTAAGTTACGGACAAACTTTATCACATAATGTTGTATCGAGTAAACCTGGCTATGAGTGGGATTCAAACTCACAACTTTAGTAGTGATAGGCACTGATTGCATTAGTAGTTGTAAATCCAACTTCCTTACGATCATGACCACGACGGGCCCTATTCAAATACAGGATATTTGGAATCAAAGTCTTGAGCAGTTCAAATTTAACATATGCTGTAAAGGGGAATTTTGTTGTTGTTGTTGTTAGAATGGATTTTTGAAAGCAACATGATATCAATGGAAAGCCTAAAAATAAGATACCAGATATGATGAGAAGTCAATTTAGAACAATACAATATGAACGATAATATGTGTATCAAGAAAAGTTTGTCAGTGACTTACGATAGGTCAGTGGTTTACTCCGGGTACTCCGGTTACCTCCACCAATAAAACTGACCACTTTTAACAATATTTCAATTATATCGTGACGGTCAGTTTTATTGGTGGAGGAAACTGGAGTACCCAGAGAAAATCACCGACCTGCCACAAGTCACTGACAAACTTTATCACATAATGATGTATCGGATACACCTCGCCTGAGGTGGATTCGAACTCACAACGTTAGTTGTGATAGGCACTGATTGCACAGGTAGTGTAAATGCAACTACCATACGGCCCCTCTAAATCACTAATAAATTACATATTTGTTTCTTACAGAGATGAGAAGATATCGAAGTTATGTAATGTAATGGGACTAGAAATGCCACATGATCCTGACGAAACTTACGAGTTGACAACAGACAATGTGAAGAAAATACTGGCTATATATATGAGATTCAGGTAACTTATTAAGCAATTGGTGTAAATAAAATTTACCACTTTTAAGCAGTTTCATTTCTTGACGTTCAAGAGAAACATGTGGTATCCAAGTTCGCAGAAATTTACATTTAACGGGACGATTCATATGCAAAAGAACAAAACCTGGTACAATAGTCACCCTCTTATAAGACCACTCTTTCTGATTGAGGTGAACAATTTAGTAGCTTTTTTCTATCTCAGTGCATTGGATATTTGGCCCCATTGTCTAGTTTTCTCCAGGTACTCTGGTTTCCTCCACAAATAAAACTGATCACCACGATATAACTGAAATATTGTTGAAATTGGCATTAAACACCATAACCCCAAAGCTAGTTTAAACTAGTCAATTGTTAAATGAAAGGTAAATTGCAGTAAATAGAATATACATGAAGTTAAATGATGATTGTTTATCATCAAGCTAACCAGCAAATACACAGAGCACACCCCTTTGTGTACAAATGTGTTGAGATCCTTGTAAAACTATCCTACAACACCATATTAGCAATGAAAAATAGAAGTATGAATTATACAAAAATGTCTTTAAAAGTAAAATTTAATGTAATATCTTTATATTTCAGATGTGAGATACCAGTAATTATCATGGGTGAGACAGGATGTGGAAAAACTCGTCTGATCAAATTTATGTGTGCACTTCAACAACCTCCAGGGGTTACTGTGGAAAATATGATCTTAATGAAGGTATCATATATTCTATAAATATAAATACTATCAAACCTGCCTTAAAGGGCAGTCTCTTTTTTTCACATTAATAAATAGTGCATATAATTTGAACCTGTATATAAAGGTTCATTTTCATGTTCTCTATAGTGGTCTTTATATACAGGTTTGACTATTAATTTGATATAGACAAAGCCAAAAACAGCAATATAATGATAAAAATAAATACCAAACCTATGAACAGTTCCGAAATTTAACTAGAAAATTGTTCAAATAGACAAAATTGATACCTGTAGCACACATGTTCATTAAAAAACACCCATCAAATTGCAGATCAGTGGTCTATAAGACAAATGTTGCATAATATAAAATAAAAAATACACGTACAATGCATATAAAATTATACACTACAATCAAAACATTGTAATACAGTTGTCTCCCTTGTATAAGGCCACTATAGAGATAGTAAAATACAGTAGTCTCCCTTGTATAAGACCACTATAGAGATAGTAAAATACAGTAGTCTCCCTTGTATAAGACCACTATAGAGATAGTAAAATACAGTAGTCTCCCTTGTATAAGACCACTATAGAGATAGTAAAATACAGTAGTCTCCCTTGTATAAGGCCACTATAGAGATAGTAAAATACAGTAGTCTCCCTTGTATAAGGCCACTATAGAGATAGTAAAATACAGTAGTCTCCCTTGTATAAGACCACTATAGAGATAGTAAAATACAGTAGTCTCCCTTGTATAAGGCCACTATAGAGATAGTAAAATACAGTAGTCTCCCTTGTATAAGGCCACTATAGAGATAGTAAAATACAGTAGTCTCCCTTGTATAAGGCCACTATAGAGATAGTAAAATACAGTAGTCTCCCTTGTATAAGACCACTATAGAGATAGTAAAATACAGTAGTCTCCCTTGTATAAGGCCACTATAGAGATAGTAAAATACAGTAGTCTCCCTTGTATAAGACCACTATAGAGATAGTAAAATACAGTAGTCTCCCTTGTATAAGACCACTATAGAGATAGTAAAATACAGTAGTCTCCCTTGTATAAGACCACTATAGAGATAGTAAAATACAGTAGTCTCCCTTGTATAAGGCCACTATAGAGATAGTAAAATACAGTAGTCTCCCTTGTATAAGACCACTATAGAGATAGTAAAATACAGTAGTCTCCCTTGTATAAGGCCACTATAGAGATAGTAAAATACAGTAGTCTCCCTTGTATAAGGCCACTATAGAGATAGTAAAATACAGTAGTCTCCCTTGTATAAGACCACTATAGAGATAGTAAAATACAGTAGTCTCCCTTGTATAAGACCACTATAGAGATAGTAAAATACAGTAGTCTCTCTTGTATAAGGCCACTATAGAGATAGTAAAATACAGTAGTCTCCCTTGTATAAGACCACTATAGAGATAGTAAAATACAGTAGTCTCCCTTGTATAAGGCCACTATAGAGATAGTAAAATACAGTAGTCTCCCTTGTATAAGGCCACTATAGAGATAGTAAAATACAGTAGTCTCCCTTGTATAAGACCACTATAGAGATAGTAAAATACAGTAGTCTCCCTTGTATAAGACCACTATAGAGATAGTAAAATACAGTAGTCTCCCTTGTATAAGGCCACTATAGAGATAGTAAAATACAGTAGTCTCCCTTGTATAAGACCACTATAGAGATAGTAAAATACAGTAGTCTCCCTTGTATAAGGCCACTATAGAGATAGTAAAATACAGTAGTCTCCCTTGTATAAGGCCACTATAGAGATAGTAAAATACAGTGGAACCTGTCTAATCTTACACACCAAGGGACCAGGGAAATGTGTCAGGTTGTACAGGATGTCGGAATACACAGGTTTTATTTTAGTTAACAGATTTGATTTAATTTATTGTGTTTAATGCCACTTTCAGCAATATTTCAGCTATATCATGGCGACCAGTTTTAGTGGTGGAAGAAGCCGGACTACCCGGAGGCAGAAAGAACCACGACCATGGGCAAGTAACTGGTAAGCTTTATCACTTGCGGCTGTGAGTCGAGTGCACCCTTTTTTGTAATTTACAAAGCCAGGTGCAAACCCATGCTGTATTGGTGATAGGCTTGTATGAGTTGTTAGGTAATCCAACTACCTAACTCATTGAGCCACCGGGCCCCTTTTGTTAATAGAAATACTTTGGAATCATAAATTTTTGTTGGAAGTCACAAGTTCCACTGTACTACTAAATTGTCCACCTCAAAAGAGGCCACCCCTTTTATAAAGACCCTTTTTCTTTCCAGAGGGTGTGGTTTTAAAATAGAGGGATCACTGTGCATATTCACAGGAAGATTAAGTAAACATTAAACAGTAACTTATGGTGCATCACCTGAATATAAATTATTTTATTATATTATTTCTTTACTGTTATAAAGTAAATTTTGAATTTAGGTTCATGGAGGAACAAGAGCTTCAGACATTGTTCGGAAGGTAAGAAAAGCTGAAGAAATGGCCAGGAAAAATGCTGCAGACTATCCATATATGGACACTGTGTTATTCTTTGATGAAGCCAACACTACAGAAGCTATAGGTGTTATAAAGGAAATCATGTGTGACAAATCTTTAGGAGGAAAACCAATAAAACTCCACGAGAGACTGAAGATTGTGGCTGCTTGTAATCCTTATAGAAAGTATGTTGATCAATTTAGTATTCATTTTTATATCATATACAGTCAAACCTGCCTTAAAGGGCACCTCTATTTAACAAATCACTGTCTATAAAGGGCACCTCTATATAACAAATCACTGTCTATAAAGGGCACCTCTATATAACAAATCACTGTTTTAAAGGGCACCTCTATATAACAAATCACTGTCTTAAAGGGCACCTCTATATAACAAATCACTGTCTATATACAGTCAAACCTGCCTTAAAGGGCACCTCTTTATAACAAATCACTGTCTATAAAGGGCACCTCTATATAACAAATCACTGTTTTAAAGGGCACCTCTATATAACAAATCACTGTCTATATACAGTCAAACCTGCCTTAAAGGGCACCTCTATATAACAAATCACTGTCTATATACAGTCAAACCTTCCTTAAAGGGCACCTCTATATAACAAATCACTGTCTTAAAGGGCACCTCAATATAACAAATCACTGTCTTAAAGGGCACCTCTATATATCAAATCACTGTCTATAAAGGGCAACTCTATATATCAAATCACTGTCTATACAGTCAAACTTGCCTTAAAGGGCAACTCTATATATCAAATCACTGTCTATATACAGTCAAACCTTCCTTAAAGGGCACCTCTATATAACAAATCACTGTTTATAATACAGTCAAACCTTCCTTAAAGGGCACCTCTATATAACAGATCACTGTCTGTATACAGTCAAACCTGCCTTAAAGGGCACCTCTATATAACAAATCACTGTCTATATATATAAATGGTAGGCTCATTTTCCCAATTAATGAATACTGTATATAATTTTAACCTGTATATAAAGGGCAAGTGCTCATAAAAGGTACATTTTCAGGTTCCCTTGAGTGGCCTTTATATACAGGTTTGACTTATGATTTTAATGATTTTTTATGCCACTGTATCTAGGCATTAAGGTTTACCCATGTCATAGGACTGTCACACATTTGGTTTCCACTCAGTAACTTAAAGTAAAATTACACCAGTTTTGGGTGAAGAAATTTTTTCCCTGAAAATTCAATTTGGAATATGGCGGTACCTTTACTAAGCTATTCATGCATGTTTCAAGTCGAAATTTGTTCCCAACAATTAGAAATCTGCAAATCCGTGTGCATGTTTATCGTCCTCACCATTGTTGTGGAGACTGATTAACTTTCGGTTGTTTTGTTCCGATGATTGCCGATCATGACCTTGTGATGAAAAGATAAACAATCATGGATGCTGAGGTAAGCATGCACACATTCCTGACAATGATTATTGAGGAATCTGTCTGTTTCGTGTCATGTGAACCATTCTTTTTTTGTGCAATTATTTTTATGTGATACACATGGAATATATTTTTACTTGCATCTGACATTTTTTTCATCAACTGAACAGTGCGCATGAGCGATAATCTCCCCGAAAGAGTTCAAATCTTGGGTCATGTGCATATCATTTGCATTAGTGTACGGGAAAACAGAATAATCTGCTGTCAAATATTTTGCGATTTGCTCTTAAAATCTGCTTTTGAGCAGATTTTTAATGTTATGCAGTTGATTTTATTTAAAATTAAGTGACATATTAAGTGAAAATATTTAATCCAAAAATTCCACGATATTTGCCTTTCATATTACTTAAGTTCCCTATAAACAAGACATTTTCAATTTATACAAAGAGTCAGGGGCCATAAAAGGAAGGACAAGTTTGATTTCAGACTTGACCACTTTTCATATTCTGGAGTTGTGCACCTGTTACCTTTAGCTGGAGGGGGCCGTTGTGATTGTAATCATATGGTAGTTGGATTTACAACTATACATTTTTATAGGAGATATTTTGCCCGCATCAAAGGGAAAAAGAAATATGATATGACACCATATCCATGGGGTAGAGCTTTTCGTTTTGTTATAATGTTTGTTAGTGTAAGATTAGGTTCAATCTCTGTAATATGTATTGTATGTCAATTTTAAATAATTATATTTGATTTTAGGCATTCAGAAGAATTGATAAAAAGACTGGAGCAGGCAGGACTTGGTTACCATGTAGATGCTGATAAAACTACAGATAGGCTAGGTATCTTTTTCAAACACTTATATTTTTGTAGTCTTTCATTTAAATTTTACTTTTATGCTTTTAGAAATTTTAGTGAACATAATTTGAAAAACTCTCTCACAAGAACCTTTCGATCATAAAACTTTCGTGTATGATTTTCCTACTCATACTTGAAAAAAACCACCAATCAGAACACTTTATTCTGTATGTACAGTTGTTCTGATTGGACGATTTTGGAGTATGATTGCGAAGCTTTTCAAACAAAAGGGAGGGACTAAAATTCCTAGATTAGGATCAGGATTATGGGTGTATGACACCATTTTGAACAATATTAAGTGATTAACGATGTTTTTTAAAACGAGATGACGTTTCTCAGCCATCTCTCATCGAAGAGTGAAGCCCCTGAGATGAAAGATGACTGAGAAACGTCCTCAAGTTTTAAAAAACATCTTTAAGTATTTTATCGCTATGATTTTATGTTTTATCAAGGATTTGGTAAAGTGACGTCATTATAACGTCATATTAGAAAACAGCGATATTACTACTTGTGTCCTTGACAACGGTTAGCGATTAGCGATAATTTGAATCATTACGTGATATGAAATATATTGGTTTTAAACATCAAAGGGAAAATAAACAAAATAGTGATAATTCATTTACCCGGCATATGCCAAGGCGTAAACCAGTAAGTACCCGCAGAAACCCAGACCTTCCGTTAGTGATAGATGTGCATCTGTACACATACTGTTTTATTTACACAAATGGTGATTTTCTAGAATAACATATTTTTAACATCCATCCTAAATTTCTGTATTATAATATTTATTATATATAAAGACTATCATGACCGTGATCGTATGGTAGTTGGATTTACAACTACCTATGAAATCAGTGCCCTATGAAATCAGTGCCTATCACCACTAAAGTTGTGAGTTCAAATCTCGATCGGGGCAGGGTGTACAACTTTATGTGATAGAGTTTGTCTGTGACTTGCAAAAGAACAGTGGTTTTCTCCAGGTCCTCTGGTGTCCTCCACCAATAAAACTGATCACCACGATATCATTGAAATATTGTTGAAAGTGGCATTAAACACCATAAAACAAACAAAAGAAACAAATGTATAAAGAACGTGTAATAATGAGATGTCTATTTGCAATAATTAGTTTTGTTACAGGTCGTGTACCAATGAGACGTCTTGTCTACAGAGTTCAACCTTTACCACAGAGCATGTTACCTCTTGTCTGGGATTTTGGACAATTGAACACAGAGGTTGAGGAAATGTACATCAGACAGATGGTCCTCAGATATGTAAGTCTTCATTTATATGTGTTAAAAATACATGTAAGGGTTCGTATCTTCAACACAACAGCGATCAGCCTACAAAATAAAACAGAGCACAAGCTGAGAGTTGTTGTACAATTAATCAATATATTTACTGTCTTGCATATGATTGGATGGTCAAAGAAGAATGAAAGGCATATGATTGGACACCCAAAGAAGAATGAAAGGTTACTTGATGTGACCTCATACGTGATGTCGTTAGATGTTAATGTATCACCAATAAAATAAAGAAAAAAATATACAACAAGCATTTAATTTAAATTGGATTGTTTCATATGAGTTATGGGATCAAATTTTAGAAATGTACACAAAAAACTGTTTTATTTTTCTAGATTAAGAATGGACATCTACCAGCTTTACAAGGACTGGAGACTGTAGTCAGTAAGATTCTTACTGTTTCTCAAGATTTCATGAGGGACCAAAAGGTATGCAATTAATTTAAATCAATATTCCTTGAAATATGAGCATGTCTACATTAGCATGCAGTTAATATATGAGGTATTGTTCCAGAGTATATAAATGAGTGAGTGATTGCTGTTTTTAACGACAAGTGAGCAATTATTTTTTAACTTAACTGAGCAATTTTTTGGCGATTTCATGATGGGAACAAGTTACATTTCGATGAGATGATATCTGCTTTTGTACTAGACCTTGAGAAACAACGGTCTGTGTTTAGACCTGTCGATCCAATCTTATTCCAAGCAAACCAGTCATTGCTCATAATCCTTAATGATGCATCCTTAGTGGAGAAGCAACAATACCAATTTTATAGTGTTTTGATTTGACTCGACTGAGGCTCGAACGCTCAATCTACCACACTCAATGTGAGCATGGTAACCATGACACTACCAATCAGATTAACACTGTGTTGAAGCATTAACCTATTATGATTTTTTATCGTTTATTTTTTCTTTTACAGGACGAGTGTAGTTTTGTCAGTTTACGTGATGTAGAGAGGGTGTTAGAAGTTATGAGTTGGTTCTACAGACAGAGTGAAGATGATACTATGCTGTTCCAGAAAATGAAAGAGGATTCAGAAGATTCAGAGATGGAGACGGATGATGAAAGCTTGGAAATAGATCCACTTCATCAGGCTAGTTTATTTAAAATTGAAAGTGTGATAGAAAAATATAGGCGATAATATACACATGATACACCAAAGATGGTCTGAAATGAATTGAGAATAAAAGATAATTTTAAAATTTTTTAAATAATGAGGAATTTAGATGAACATATACATCACCATCTAACTAGGGTATGCCTTAATTAGATGGTAATGTATAGGTTTATATAAATTCCTGATTATTCAAAAATTAAAAAAGGTCTTTTTAACACTAAGATTAAACATAGTATGACTATATTATAGTTTTTATTGTATAATAAAACCTAGTTAATACAATAAATTCTGTCTAAACTGGGGTCCGTAGTTGAACTTGTGATTAAACTAATCATATGATTAGCCCTAATTACATAATTAATTCCTAATCACATACTTAGCTAATGCAATGATCAAATTTTGTTGCTCAACTCTTTTTAATCATATTTAATCATTAAATTAACTAATTATGTAATTAGGAATGAATCATGTAATTAGGGATAATCATATGATTAGCTTAATCACAAGTTCAACAAAGGACCCTTGAAGTAAAACAGAATACTGTATAAATCAAACTTTAAATGGAGTCCTGTTTAGAAAATCTTTGTTAATTTAACCTACATAAACTTAACACTTGTCTATTTGGAATGCAAAAGCTGTTGCCAAGGAAGTTAGGGAGGTTTCATTGTAATTTCTTAATACTTAATATAAGTTAGCGGATCATATTTATACTTCGAGATATCCTAAAAAACAATTTATCAGAGTTTGAGTTATACATCCATTTTTAAATAATTTTTTTCGAAATGTAATATAACCTCATAATGTCAAAGTCACTGAATTTCTAAAATCAATTTGAAATAGTAACATGAGACACAGTAGTCTCATAAGACATATAGGGTCTAACACCAGGAGAGGTGCAAGATAGTAAAATCTGTGACACCCAAGGGTAAGATTTAAATCGTAGCGGACGAGGCTTGTCCGAGTCGGATACGATTTAAATCTTGCCCGAGGGTGTCACAGATTTTACTATCTTGCACCTTTCACAGTGTTTGACTCTTTTTTTCACCCCTTTCTACCGTGTCAATGTTTGTTTACTTTTTGTGTAGTTTGGTGCATTAATTTGCGAACCGCATCACAGGATCAAAATGCCACTTAATAAAATAAAACAAGATTTTAATTTTACTACTTTAAAAGGGTTCAAAATAATAAAGTTAACAACTTGTGATAGATTCTACAATAAAATAAATCCTGCACCTTTTACGGTGTTTGACTCTTTTTCTCATCTCTTTCTATTGTGTCAATATTATTTGTTTACTTTGAGAAAATATAGAGTGCTTTCCCTTGTTAGTAACTAACGTAAATAATTTTTTTTTACCTCCCTTTGACCAATGTCAAATAACCTTTTTACAGGTATTTATCGCTGTTGTAGTAACATATATATTTAAAATACTGCCAAAACATATCTATAAATCGACAGTTTAATTCAACAATGGAAAACAATTTTGCGGGAATGAGGGCGTGTAGCTTGTCTTACCCAGGAGCGGGGGTAAGATAGAAAAATCTGTTTCACCTAAATTAACGGACTACTTTATCCAAGGGGTGAAAAAACCACTTCTTCAATGAAAACATGGCCTTATAAGAGGAGTGGCCTCATTGAGGGAGACAATTTAATAGTAATTTACTCTCTTATTGCATTTGAAATCTGGTAAGATAAGAGGGGTGACCTTTTGTGGAAGGGGCTTTATAAGAAGGTGGCTGTTGTAATACTATTGACCAGTTTTCTTCCATTTTTCTCTAATTTACCAGTAGTTCCAAGAATTTAATTAATTTAATTGGTATTATCTTTTATTAAAATTTGTAGGTCTCTTCAAATACTAAATTTTTTTTTCTGCTGTTCCTAATAAAAACGTAGATATCAAATTTAGTGTGCACGACATGTTTCTGGAATAACTCATCATCAGGTACGCTCAATATGTTCGAAAGTTTTGGGAGCAATAAAACCAAAGGGCCTAAACAGGATACCCTAACATATTTGTGTCAGATATTTACAGTATGGTAATTGATAGACTTTTTGTTTTTAAAGCATATGAATGATGTGACCAGATCACTGGTTCTTGCCCTTGGAGTTTGTTACCATGCTTGTCTGAAGAACAGAGAAGAATACAGGGAAGCAGTTGCAGGCTATTTCAGACCACCATTACAATTAACAGGAGGAGCAGATCAGATTGACGAGGAAATATCAAAGTATGTTAAATTTTGAATTAAACTTAACTTATTTTGTACAAGATCCTGGCCTTACTGTACTCATGCTTCAAAATTGTCCAATCAAAACAAAGTATTTATTTATCCGAGTAGTTTAAGATATTACCATTATTTGACATCAATCATCTAAAAACTGTTTATGTATAAGTTATCTTCCCCCAAAAGATGAAAGGATGTGGGGGAGAAAAATGCTCTTAGCCATCAGCTGTTAGCAATCCTCCTTAAATAAATAAGGAATTGCATTGAATTCAAGCATGTTTTTCAGTGGAACGTGTGTAATCTGACACCTAGGTTTCCGAAATCCTGTGACATCTGACAAAAATTTATGATCCCAAAATATTTCTTTTAGCTAAAAATAAAACCTTAGTATTCCGATATTCTGTACAATCCGACACATTTCCCTGGTCACTTGGTGTGTCAGATTAGACAGGTTCCACTGTATAATAATCTTTTACACTTCTATTTAGATGCCAAACAGTATTCCTGGACAATGTAGAGCTAGCTGACAATATTGCCAGAAACCAAGCTTTAAAGGAGAATGTGTTCATGATGATTGTATGTATAGAACTAAGGATTCCTATGTTCCTTGTTGGTAAACCTGGCAGCTCTAAGTCATTGGCCAAGACAATAGTAGCTGATGCCATGCAGGGAAATGCTGCTCACAAAGATCTCTTTAAGAATTATAAACAGGTAAGTTAAATATAAATGAAAAACAGTCTATCTCTATTAACTATCATCTATCTGGCTTTCTTAAGTTAAATATAAATGAAAAACAATCTATCTCTGTTAACTACCACATATCTGGCTATCTTAAGTTAAATATAAATGAAAAACAATCTATCTCTATTAACTACCACATATCTGGCTATCTTAAGTTAAATATAAACAAAAAACAATGTATCTCCATTAACTATCATATATCTGGCTATCTTAAGTTAAATATAAATGAAAAACAATCTATCTCTATTAACTACCACATATCTGGCTATCTTAAGTTAAATATAAATGAAAAACAATCTATCTCTATTAACTACCACATATCTGGCTATCTTAAGTTAAATATAAATGAAAAACAATGTATCTCTATTAACTACCATATATCTGGCTATCTTAAGTTAAATATAAACAAAAAACAATCTATCTCTATTAACTACCACATATCTGGCTATCTTAAGTTAAATATAAATGAAAAACAATCTATCTCTATTAACTACCATATATCTGGCTATCTTAAGTTAAATATAAACAAAAAACAATGTATCTCTATTAACTACCATATATCTGGCTATCTTAAGTTAAATATAAACAAAAAACAATGTATCTCTATTAACTACCACATATCTGGCTATCTTAAGTTAAATATAAATGAAAAACAATGTATCTCTATTAACTACCACATATCTGGCTATCTTAAGTTAAATATAAATGAAAAACAATATATCTCTATTAACTACCTCATATCTGGCTATCTTAAGTTAAATATAAATGAAAAACAGTCTATCTCTATTAACTACCATATATCTGGCTATCTTAAGTTAAATATAAATGAAAAACAATGTATCTCTATTAACTACCACATATCTGGCTATCTTAAGTTAAATATAAATGAAAAACAATGTATCTGTATTAACTACCATATATCTGGCTATCTTAAGTTAAATATAAACAAAAAACAATGTATCTCTATTAACTACCACATATCTGGCTATCTTAAGTTAAATATAAATGAAAAACAATGTATCTCTATTAACTACCATATATCTGGTTATCTTAAGTTAAATATAAATGAAAAACAATGTATCTCTATTAACTACCATATATCTGGCTCTTAAAATTAAATGATTTAGCATGAAAAAACATACATGTACAGTTAAACCTGCTTTTCTATATAACAAATCCATATAAAGGGCACATTTTCAGGTTCCCTAGACTGCCCTTTATAAACAGATTGACTATGCAAAAATATCTGGTGATTTGTATTTTCTAAAAGCAATTTCAGTTTTTCATTATACACTATTTTGAAATTTGTTGTTTTTTTGTTTTTTTTATAGAAAAGTTATACCAGGATGTTCCCTTCATATTGATTGTTCACATTCTGTGTTATGACATTCATTGAACAATTGACCTCAAGGAGACCCTATCTTACATGAGTAATGTCTCTCATGGTTAGGATCACATGGTCGTAAACACTTCCCGGTCTTTTCCTCATTCATAACTTATCACCGGGTTTGTAACTAGATTAACACAATGGGTGTCACTAGTGGAGCAGGAACTGCTTACCCTTCTAAAGCACCTGAGTCCACCCCCGGTTTTTAGTGGGGTTCGAATTACTCGATCTTTAGTTTTATGTGTATGTTTTGTAGATCGTTGTTTGTCTTTTCGTGCTTTTTCTTTTGGTCATTGTGCATACAGATTCTAATTACTCCTTTGGTATCTTCAAACAATTCTTCCATTAAATGGGAAACAATCAAATAGTTATGAAAGTACAGTCAAGTATTATGTGACCTTAATTTTTGTTTCCCTACACAGTGCATTTCATATCAATTAAACCTGTACTAAGTGACCACCTGTTTTATGTGACCATATTTCACTGTTCCGTTGGAAGGTCACATAAGACAGGTTTGACTGTAGATATTGTTTCTAATTAATGATTTATTCTTAAGGTACAAATGGTCTCCTTCCAATGTAGTCCATTGTCTACACCTGAAGGTATCATGGGTACATTCAGACAGTGTGCTGCCTATCAGAAAGATAAAAACCTGGACAGATTTGTGTCTATAGTAGTACTGGACGAGATAGGTCTGGCTGAAGACTCACCTAAGATGCCACTGAAGGTAAACATTATAAATAAAAACATAGATATCTAATTTAATGTGCACAGCATATTTCTGGAATAACTTTCATCAGTTACGTTCGAAGTCAAAAGATTAGAGAGACAAATAATTTAAAACTCTTTTATAAAGCCAAAGAACAGTATTGCCAAAAATGGCAAAGTTCATTTGAAAAACTTTTTCCCCGTTGAAATCTCTAGTAAAAGGTCACAAGGTTAGAGTTATGGGTGTTTAATGCCACTTTCAACAATATTTCCGTTATGTTTATCGAGGTCAAGTTTTATTTGTGGGGGAAAGTGTAGTTCCCTGAGAAAACCACCTGACCATCTGCAAGTTACTGACAAATTTTGAAATCCTAATAATCACAGCCATGAAAGTTATATCATTACAGTGAAATCTGTCTAAACATAACCCTGAATAAACCAGAATCCCATATAAAGCGAACTTTAAGTTAGGTCCCATTATAGGAAGGCTTTGTTTAATTAACCTTTGTATACCGAACACCTGTCTATTATGAATACAACAGTTGGTTCCAAGGAGGTTTGGTCTATGAAAGTTTCACTGCATTATTAATATACTAGTTTGAATAGTGAAAAAAGACGACTTATTTGTGATATGATAATTCTAGATGTATTTATGTTAAATGGTTAGGGTAAAGTGACCAAAATCTGATTAAGAATTAGTAAGAAAATGGATGCAAATGAACATGAGACACTATCCAACATTACACTTGAACACAAATTAAAGTAAAGGAACAGTGCTTTTATTGCTGTTTTATATTTCACAGTCACAGTAGCGTCTTCAATATTGAACTATGTCATTTACGTTATAATATTGATACCGAGTTTTGGACGGAAGTGTAAGCAAGGGATGTGCGTCTTCAATAAGCATCATTAATGAGCATCTCCAGTTAAGCAACATTCTTTACTTCTGTTGATAAATTCTACATTTGTTCATATTTGTGGTTTTGATGTTATTTAGTGTAGAATTTCATTTCTTATATGCTGGGTTATCAACAAAAAAACATAATACGTTTGAAGTAAATACAATATACAGTGTTCTGATTGGTAGATTAGAGTAAAAGACAGGTACCGGTATATGATAGTTTTATGAACATAAGATTAAGTGAGCGATTACATATTTCTGGCATCCCCTGCTTTATTTTTTTATTAAATTTCTTTAAAATGTAGGGATGTGTTTTTTCAACCTTTTAAAAGTATGCATTTTAAAATTTCTGATTACCTGTAAATATTTTGTTATAGACTTTACATCCATTGTTAGAAGATGGCTGCCCTGATGATGAAGATCCAGAAACTTACAAAAAGGTATTTTTATTTTTTAATATTATTGTCTTTTTAAAAAAAAATTAATGTTTAAAATTGTATTTTTCTGTTTTTGATGACGTTGCTGTAAGTAACGTTAGAGCAACAAAAGTTTAAAGATACCAATTAAAGAAGACGTTAATCAAATAAGGACAGACAATACAATGAAGAAAAAAAAAAATACAATTAATGATCTACAAAACACTACACAGAAAACTAAAAATTCAGCAACATGAACCCCACTAAAAATCAGGGATAAACTCTGGTGCTCAAGAAGGCTAGTCAGGTCCTGGTCCACTAGTGGAACCCATCGTGTTACTCTAATGCTACAAATTAAACCCAGTGATAAGTCATGAATGAGGAAAGATACCAGATTGTGATAATAACAAACAGAACATATCCATGGTCATTTGTGAAACAGATATTCTGTAACGGTTAACCAAGTCTGACATGGTAGCAACTATGCTTCAAATAAAATTATCAATATTTCATGTGTATGTCTTGTTCAAATATATGGCGAATCATGATAATAAATAGCAGACTTTTCATTAAGTTCTGTTGTCAAACTTGTAGAACATATTTTATTGTCAAACTATTGGGTATTCCTTATAGAAACATAAAAAAGACTCATACAGGGAGTATAACAATGCAACCAAAAAAAGGGGGGTTAGGGAAGTCCCTTCAGCACACAGTTAATAATTACTATTTCGTTCTTATTGTTGGTTGAAGTGTTTTAGGATTTTCTTCGAGAAATAACATACGCATAGTACTTTATATCTACTATTCTATATTAATAGGTTGCTTTTATTGGAATATCAAACTGGGCTTTGGATCCAGCCAAGATGAACAGAGGTATACTGGTACAAAGAGAAGTTCCTGATGTCACAGAACTGAGAGAAAGTGCAGAGTAAGGCAGTTCTGTTTCAGCTAAATACAGTAGTCCCCCTATTATAAGTCCACCTCTTCTACGATGAAAAAGTGGGCTTATAAGAGAGTGACATCTTTTGAGGAGGGACAAATTAATGAGTCTGAAAACTGGGCTTGATAAGAGGGGGAATTCTGTAATATTACATTCATGACTTACCAAAACATTAGTTAGCAATATGACTCAGAATTCAACTAAAATGATTATTTATGCCTCTACTCCAAGCTGATATGAACAAATAATATATTTAACTATGTAGTACAAATATGAAGAAATTAGCTTGATGTGATGATAATCTGTATATATTCATGTGGTGTGACCCAGTCTACCTGTGCACTGTTATTACAGTGAACTAACATTATGAAAATCCAGTCAGCATGTTGGTGTAATAAAATGTATGAATCATCTCCCTCTTCTTCTTCCAGTGTAGGAACTGGATTCATTACTGAATGTATGTGGTTCCCTATCATCTCCCTTTTCTTCTTCCAGTGTAGGAACTGGATTCATTACTGAATGTATGTGGTACCCCATCATCTCCCTCTTCTTCTTCCAGTGTAGGAACTGGATTCATTACTGAATGTATGTGGTTCCCCATCATCTCCCTTTTCTTCTTCCAGTGTAGGAACTGGATTTATTACTGAATGTATGTGGTTCCCCATCATCTCCCTCTTCTTCTTCCAGTGTAGGAACTAGATTCAATACTGAATGTATGTGGTTCCCCATCATCTCCCTCTTCTTCTTCCAGTGTAGGAACTGGATTTATTACTGAATGTATGTGGTTCCCCATCATCTCCCTTTTCTTCTTCCAGTGTAGGAACTGGATTCATTGCTGAATGTATGTGGTTCCCCATCATCTCCCTTTTCTTCTTCCAGTGTAGGAACTGGATTCATTACTGAATGTATGTGGTTCCCCATCATCTCCCTTTTCTTCTTCCAGTGTAGGAACTGGATTCATTACTGAATGTATGTGGTTCCCCATCATCTCCCTTTTCTTCTTCCAGTGTAGGAACTGGATTCATTACTGAATGTATGTGGTTCCCCATCATCTCCCTCTTCTTCTTCCAGTGTAGGAACTGGATTCATTACTGAATGTATGTGGTTCCCCATCATCCCCCTTTTCTTCCAGTGTAGGAACTGGATTCATTACTGAATGTATGTGGTTCCCCATCATCTCCCTCTTCTTCTTCCAGTGTAGGAACTGGATTCATTACTGAATGTATGTGGTTCCCCATCATCTCCCTTTTCTTCCAGTGTAGGAACTGGATTCATTACTAAATGTATGTGGTTCCCCATCATCTCCCTTTTCTTCTTCCAGTGTAGGAACTGGATTCATTACTGAATGTATGTGGTTCCCCATCATCTCCCTTTTCTTCTTCCAGTGTAGGAACTGGATTTATTACTGAATGTATGTGGTTCCCCATCATCTCCCTCTTCTTCTTCCAGTGTAGGAACTGGATTCATTACTGAATGTATGTGGTTCCCCATCATCTCCCTTTTCTTCTTCCAGTGTAGGAACTGGGTTCATTACTGAATGTATGTGGTTCCCCATCATCTCCCTTTTCTTCTTCCAGTGTAGGAACTGGGTTCATTACTGAATGTATGTGGTTCCCCATCATCTCCCTTTTCTTCTTCCAGTGTAGGAACTGGATTCATTACTGAATGTATGTGGTTTCCCCATCATCTCCCTCTTCTTCCAGTGTAGGAACTGGATTCATTACTGATTGTATGTGGTTCCCCATCATCTCCCTCTTCTTCTTCCAGTGTAGGAACTGGATTTATTACTGAATGTATGTGGTTTCCCCATCATCTCCCTTTTCTTCTTCCAGTGTAGGAACTGGGTTCATTACTGAATGTATGTGGTTCCCCATCATCTCCCTTTTCTTCTTCCAGTGTAGGAACTGGATTCATTACTGAATGTATGTGGTTTCCCCATCATCTCCCTCTTCTTCCAGTGTAGGAACTGGATTCATTACTGATTGTATGTGGTTCCCCATCATCTCCCTCTTCTTCTTCCAGTGTAGGAACTGGATTTATTACTGAATGTATGTGGTTTCCCCATCATCTCCCTTTTCTTCTTCCAGTGTAGGAACTGGATTCATTACTGAATGTATGTGGTTCCCCATCATCTCCCTCTTCTTCTTCCAGTGTAGGAACTGGATTCATTACTGAATGTATGTGCTTCCTCATCATCTCCCTTTTCTTCTTCCAGTGTAGGAACTGGATTCATTACTGAATGTATGTGGTTCCCCATCATCTCCCTCTTCTTCTTCCAGTGTAGGAACTGGATTCATTACTGAATGTATGTGGTTCCCCATCATCTCCCTCTTCTTCTTCCAGTGTAGGAACTGGATTTATTACTGAATGTATGTGGTTCCCCATCATCTCCCTCTTCTTCTTCCAGTGTAGGAACTGGATTCATTGCTGAATGTATGTGGTTCCCCATCATCTCCCTTTTCTTCTTCCAGTGTAGGAACTGGATTCATTACTGAATGTATGTGGTACCACATCATCTCCCTCTTCTTCTTCCAGTGTAGGAACTGGATTCATTACTGATTGTATGTGGTTCCCCATCATCTCCCTTTTCTTCTTCCAGTGTAGGAACTGGATTCATTACTGAATGTATGTGGTTCCCCATCATCTCCCTCTTCTTCTTCCAGTGTAGGAACTGGATTCATTACTGAATGTATGTGGTTCCCCATCATCTCCCTTTTCTTCCAGTGTAGGAACTGGATTCATTACTGAATGTATGTGGTTCCCCATCATCTCCCTCTTCTTCTTCCAGTGTAGGAACTGGATTCATTACTGAATGTATGTGGTTCCCCATCATCTCCCTTTTCTTCCAGTGTAGGAACTGGATTCATTACTAAATGTATGTGGTTCCCCATCATCTCCCTTTTCTTCTTCCAGTGTAGGAACTGGATTCATTACTGAATGTATGTGGTTCCCCATCATCTCCCTTTTCTTCTTCCAGTGTAGGAACTGGATTTATTACTGAATGTATGTGGTTCCCCATCATCTCCCTCTTCTTCTTCCAGTGTAGGAACTGGATTCATTACTGAATGTATGTGGTTCCCCATCATCTCCCTTTTCTTCTTCCAGTGTAGGAACTGGGTTCATTACTGAATGTATGTGGTTCCCCATCATCTCCCTTTTCTTCTTCCAGTGTAGGAACTGGGTTCATTACTGAATGTATGTGGTTCCCCATCATCTCCCTTTTCTTCTTCCAGTGTAGGAACTGGATTTATTACTGAATGTATGTGGTTCCCCATCATCTCCCTCTTCTTCTTCCAGTGTAGGAACTGGATTTATTACTGAATGTATGTGGTTCCCCATCATCTCCCTTTTCTTCTTCCAGTGTAGGAACTGGATTTATTACTGAATGTATGTGGTTCCCCATCATCTCCCTCTTCTTCTTCCAGTGTAGGAACTGGGTTCATTACTGAATGTATGTGGTTTCCCCATCATCTCCCTCTTCTTCCAGTGTAGGAACTGGATTCATTACTGAATGTATGTGGTTCCCCATCATCTCCCTCTTCTTCTTCCAGTGTAGGAACTGGATTCATTACTGAATGTATGTGGTTCCTCATCATCTCCCTTTTCTTCTTCCAGTGTAGGAACTGGATTCATTACTGAATGTATGTGGTTCCCCATCATCTCCCTCTTCTTCTTCCAGTGTAGGAACTGGATTCATTACTGAATGTATGTGGTTCCCCATCATCTCCCTTTTCTTCTTCCAGTGTAAGAACTGGATTCATTACTGAATGTATGTGGTTCCCCATCATCTCCCTCTTCTTCTTCCAGTGTAGGAACTGGATTCATTACTGAATGTATGTGGTTCCCCATCATCTCCCTTTTCTTCTTCCAGTGTAGGAACTGGATTCATTACTGAATGTATGTGGTACCCCATCATCTCCCTCTTCTTCTTCCAGTGTAGGAACTGGATTCATTACTGATTGTATGTGGTTCCCCATCATCTCCCTTTTCTTCTTCCAGTGTAGGAACTGGATTCATTACTGAATGTATGTGGTTCCCCATCATCTCCCTCTTCTTCTTCCAGTGTAGGAACTGGATTCATTACTGAATGTATGTGGTTCCCCATCATCTCCCTTTTCTTCTTCCAGTGTAGGAACTGGATTCATTACTGAATGTATGTGGTACCCCATCATCTCCCTCTTCTTCTTCCAGTGTAGGAACTGGATTCATTACTGATTGTATGTGGTTCCCCATCATCTCCCTTTTCTTCTTCCAGTGTAGGAACTGGATTCATTACTAAATGTATGTGGTTTCCCCATCATCTCCCTCTTCTTCCAGTGTAGGAACTGGATTCATTACTGAATGTATGTGGTACCCCATCATCTCCCTCTTCTTCTTCCAGTGTAGGAACTGGATTCATTACTGAATGTATGTGGTTCCCCATCATCTCCCTCTTCTTCTTCCAGTGTAGGAACTGGATTTATTACTGAATGTATGTGGTTCCCCATCATCTCCCTTTTCTTCTTCCAGTGTAGGAACTGGATTTATTACTGAATGTATGTGGTTTCCCCATCATCTCCCTCTTCTTCCAGTGTAGGAACTGGATTCATTACTGAATGTATGTGGTTCCCCATCATCTCCCTTTTCTTCTTCCAGTGTAGGAACTGGATTCATTACTGAATGTATGTGGTTCCCCATCATCTCCCTCTTCTTCTTCCAGTGTAGGAACTGGATTTATTACTGAATGTATGTGGTTTCCCCATCATCTCCCTTTTCTTCTTCCAGTGTAGGAACTGGATTCATTGCTGAATGTATGTGGTTCCCCATCATCTCCCTTTTCTTCTTCCATTGTAGGAACTGGATTTATTACTGAATGTATGTGGTTCCCCATCATCTCCCTTTTCTTCTTCCAGTGTAGGAACTGGATTCATTACTGAATGTATGTGGTTCCCCATCATCTCCCTTTTCTTCTTCCAGTGTAGGAACTGGATTCATTACTGAATGTATGTGGTTCCCCATCATCTCCCTCTTCTTCTTCCAGTGTAGGAACTGAATTCATTACTGAATGTATGTGGTTCCCCATCATCTCCCTTTTCTTCCAGTGTAGGAACTGGATTCATTACTGAATGTATGTGGTTCCCCATCATCTCCCTCTTCTTCTTCCAGTGTAGAAATTTTCGGTAAAATGACGAATTATGCAGTTTTTCTACCTTCTTTGCTCTCAGTTTCGAGAAAAAGCTGGCAGTTGAATAAATAAAATATTGCTGCTGGTTAAACAACAAAAATGGTTATTTAACTAATCAGAACAAATCTATTACGTACTTTGAAGTGAATTGTAAACAAAAGGTAATTTTTATAGTGCTCACAACGGATTCTTTACGTGCACGCACGTAGGGTTCTTTCAATTATACGTGCATGATTTTTATTCTACGTGAAACACGTACTGCAGTACGTGAATGGGCATGCTGATCTCCCTCTTCTTCTTCCAGTGTAGGAACTGAATTGATTACTGAATGTATGTGGTTCCCCGAAAACTTTGCACGTGCATCTCATCAAAAAGTAACTTGTTCTCATCATCTATACAAAGCTGAACAATTACTCACTGGGAACTAGATAACATCACTCAAACCCCTATATACCTTCAGTCAAACCTAAATGAGATGAAATTGGATGGCAAGAAATATAGAATCTAACACCGGGGAGAGTACAAGATAGGGAAATCTCCGACACCCGAGGGTAAGATTTCAATCGTTCTCTTTACGAGGCTTGCAGAGTTATAGAATGATTGTAATCTTACCCAAGGGTGTCGGAGATTTCCCTATCTTGTACTTTTTCCGGTGTTTTATTTTATTTCTCACTAAACCACCTAATTGTTTTTGTTTACATTCCATCGAGTGTTTTCCCGCAATATATTTTTCCATTGCTGAAATAAATATTCGATTTATCCATATACAACCGTATTTCGGCAGTATTTCAAATGTATTTCATCATAAAGTACAATGTATTTAATAAATATATTATAAATGTTACTACAACAGAGATAAATACCTGTAAAAAAATATTTGAATTTGGTCAAAGGGAGGTAATTTCTTTCTTTACGTTAGTTAGTAACAAGGGAGAGCACTCTATTATTTACTCAAAGTAAACAAACATTGACTGGAAGAGAGCCTGAAAAAAGAATCAAACACCGTGAAAGGTGCACGTTAGCTAGCAGAATATAATACATAAATGAATTTAAAAATACTTATGTAGTAGAATCGTGGTCAATTGTTTATTTTAAAAAGTAAAAGCATGGAGAATTGGGGGGCAGTTGACATAAACTGTACAGCATACATTTGCCGGTAAAACGCACGTGATTTTTTTGTCTTGCACTAGTGCAAGATAAGAAAATCTCACATCGCTTAAAATAGGAACTGGTCTGTCTCAAAAGTGAGAAATATATGATCCATTTGTAGTACATGTTAGTACTACAGCGAAACTAAGTATAACTTGAACCTTGAATAAACTGGAATCATGTATAAACAGTACTTAAAATAATGTTGCTACGTGGGAAATATTTGTTTACTTAACATGTATAAAACCAAAGTTGATCCCAGGGATGTTCGGCTTTTACAAGTTTAACTGTATAGAGTATAAAGTAAGAAAATAATGTAGAATTCTAAGCCTTTTTTCTCTCACTTTTTAGAGGAATTTGTTCTACTGATAGAAAGGTGTTAAAGTTCATTAAACCTATGATTGAACCAATGGCTGATTCTTACTTAGAACTTTTTGAAGAAGCATCAACAGAAATGAGAGAATTCTTTGGTTTGAGAGATTTTTACAGGTATAATTTATATAATTAAAGACTTTTCACATATAGAAACAGGGGTCATCGTGGCCGTGATTGTATGATAGTTAGATTTACAACTACCTATGCAATCAGTGCCTATCACCACTGATGTGAGTTCGAATCTCGATCAGGGCGAGGTGTACATCCTTATGTGATAAAGTTTGTCAGTGACTTCCATGAGGTCTGTGGTTTTCTCCAGCTCTTCTTGTATCCTCCACCAATAAAACTGACCTCTATGATATAACTGAAATATTGTTGAAAGTGGCGTTAAACACCATCAAACAAACAAACAAACATATAGAAACATTGCAGAAAACTAACTGTATCCTTAAAGCATTGAATTCCTGTCAAATGAAATAGAATTTGATCAACAAAGAAATACAGTCAAACTTGTCTTAGCGACCCCCTCTATATAACGACTTCCTTTGTTAGCCGACCGTATTAATTCCTCCCCTGCGTTTTCCCGTGCATTCGACCTTTATATAACGACAGTCTAACGCGACTAACGACCGTGTTCTTTGGGTAAAAATCCTTCATATAACGACTATTAGAGGATTATTATCAAACCGGAAGTTAGATACTAAATAAACATACACAGTCCCGACTTTGGAAAAATGTCCGTTTTGCCCAGCTGATGCAGCAATTGTTGCCAATATCCCTCTAGCTGATATTTGCATGATCTACTGACAACATCTCACTGCCAAAGTCCATACCTGTTACTAGTTCATAATAATAGATTTTTCATATTAAATGAAGTCACGATTACCGTTATTGTGTAAGACCGCCATTTTTTTAAAAAGTAAGTTGTTCACGTGATAATTTATTATTGTTGTTTTGGTTTATTTTGGTTTATTTATTATTTATAATTAAATATTTAAAATTGTTTATTATAGAAAATACCGTTTTAATCTTTCAGTTTTATGAATAAATAATCGTGATTTTGAAAATTATTGTATGAAGTACTGGTTCCCAGCATATATTTCTTGTCCACATTCGTTTAACGTGCAGTAACAGATCAAGGTAAACACATGCTGATTGTGTGATTAGGTTATTTATAGCTTTCGACGAGTGATTGAAGTTTGAAAACGTTTTGTCAGGAAATCTCATTCTTCTAATCATAATGATTAATTCTAATTACAATAACAATTAAGATAACAATAGCTGTTGAAAGAAAGTAAAAAACTCGATCATTTAATATTCTTTTTTTTAATTTCACCCACAAAGGACGGAAATATTTAACGATAATTGAACATATTTTTTATTTCATTATACCTTTTTCTTGCCAGAATTTAAGCTCTATTCATGCATTTGTCCTCCACACGAACGGGTTACAAGTTGATGCGGATTATATACCCGAACTAGGTTTTTCCTCTCAAGATTTACTGAGCAGATATCATAACCTCTATTCAACGACTCCCTGTCTTATGCGACCTATTTTCAGAACTCCCTTCAATGGTCGCTATAGACAAGTTTGACTGTATACATTTTTCAGCTGTATTATGATCCATTGTATTGAACCACATTAGTGGTGTAATGGTTAATATGCTTCCCTCGAGTAGAATGTGGGTTTAAACCCTCAGTTGGGTCAAGCCAAACACTATAAAAGTGATATTTGTTGCTTCTCTGCTAAGCATACATCATTAAAGAAAAAGAGTAACAAGACTGCTTGGCTCGAAATCAGAATAATGTGTTCAAGTGACGCGATATGTCTACCCGTGAACTGTTGTTTCTGTGAGCTAGCACTGTGAAAATCCAACTAAGCGTGTTGTATAGTACAAAAGGAATATCATTATCCTCTCATTGATTGTAACTTGTTCTTGCAATGATATAGCTGAACAATTTATCAAGATGGCGCTAAATAATCAATCACTCACTCATTTGTATTGTTGGAGAAAAATTTTAATTTTGAGAATTCAATAATGAATGATTTGCTCATATTTATCTTGCAGTAACCATTTTTTTAGCTCACCTGGCCTTTAGGCCAGGTGAGCTATTGTCATCACTTTTCGTCCGTCGTCTGTCGTCCGTCGTTCGTCCGTCAACATTTCACATTTTAATCTTCTCCTCAGAAACCACTGAGCCAATTGCAACCAAACTTTGGTGGAATGGTCCTTGGATGGCCCCCTTTCAAAATTGTGTCCAGCACAGCAAGATCTAACTACCCTGCAATTTTGAAGTAAATCTGATTACCCATCTTGGAGTTATTGCCCTTTTTTCATCAAATTTGTAAAATTTTAATACTTTTCGTCTTATATTTCAAAAACTATAAGAGATAAAGGTTAAGTTTAAATTGCAAAAAAATGTGCAGCATGTCAAGATCTACCCACCCTGCAATTTTGAAGTAAATCCCATTACCCATTTTGGAGTTATTTCCCTTTTTTCATCAAATGTCCATCAACATTTCACATTTTAATCTTCTCCTCAGAAACCACTGGGCCAATTGCAACCAAACTTTAGTGGAATGGTCCTTGGATGGCCCCCTTCCAAAATTGTGTCCGGTGATCCCGACTTCCAACCAAGATGGCCGCCAAGCTAAAAATAGAAAAAAGGGGGGATGAAATTTTAATTGTCCATTGCTGCTTTAGTGTAAGTCAAAATGAGCTCAAATTTTTGCTGCAGCTACATGGCAAGGAGTAGTTTAACATATATTCCGGGTTTTTCTGTGAAATGTTTTTTTCAGCCGATATATACCGATTATGCAAATTAGGCATATTTTCATAAAAGATTACATTTAAATCTTCTCCTCTGAAACCGCTGAACCAAATTAAACCAAACCTGGCAGGGATGGTCCCTAGGTGGGTCCCTTTCAAAATTGTGTCCGACAGCCCCGCCCTCCATTCAAGATGGCTGCTGTTACTAAAAATAGAAATTTCTTCAATTATCCATTGCTGCTTTAGTATAAGTCAAAATGAGCTCAAATTTTAACTGCAGCTACATGGCAAGGAGTAGTTTAGCATATGTTCAGGGTTTTTGTTTGAAATTTTTCTTTCAGCCGATTTATACCGATTATGCAAATTAGGCATATTTTGATAAACGATCACATTTAAATCTTCTCCTCTGAAACCGCTGAACCAAATTAAGTAAACCAAACCTGGCAGAGATGGTCCCTGGGTGGGTCCCTTTCAAAATTGTGTCCATCAGCGCCGTCCTGTATCCAAGATAGCCGCCGTTACTAAAAATAGAAATTTCTTCAAATGGCCAAAACTGCTCTATTTTAAGCCAGAATGTGCCCAAATTTGAACTGTATAAGCATAATGATGAGCTTTTTAACATATAGTACTGGATTTTTTATGAACTTTGAACTTTTGCCGATTTTGACCGATTATGCAAATTAGAAAAAAGGGGGATGAAATTAAAGAAAAATCTTCTCCTCTGAAACTACTGAGCCAATCTCAACCAAACTTTGCTGAAATGATTCTTGGGTGGTCCTCTTCCAAAATTGTGTCTAGCACTTCAGATCTCCGACCAAGATGGCCACCACAGCCGAAGTTAATTTAACATAAGACCCTATGGG
The DNA here is from genome assembly GCA_963680875.1 of Bathymodiolus brooksi. Lineage (NCBI taxonomy): Eukaryota > Metazoa > Mollusca > Bivalvia > Mytilida > Modiolidae > Bathymodiolus > Bathymodiolus brooksi. The sequence continues at coordinate 30,210,450 of OY804581.1, read as the reverse complement.
AAATTCCCATAAAAATCTTCTTGTCTGAAACCATTTGTTCAATAACAGCAAATTTTGATGAAATAGTCATTGGATGGTTCTCTTCCAAAAATGTGTCCGGCGATTCGGCCCTTCGACCAAGATGGCCCCCACAGCCGAACTTAGCTTAACGTAGGACCCTATGGGAAATTCACATAAAAATCTTCTCCTCAGAAATCACTGGGCCAATTGCAACAAAACTTTGGTGGAATGATCCTTGGATGGCCCCCTTCCAAAATTGTGTCCGGTGATCCAGACTTCCAACCAAGATGGCCGCCAAGCTTAAAATAGAAAAAAGGAGGGATGAAATTTAAAAAAAATCTTCTCCTCTGAAACTATTGAGCCAATCTCAACCAAACTTTGCTGAAATGATGCTTGGGTGGTCCCCTTCCAAAACTGTGTCCGGCATTTCATACCTCCGACCAAGATGGCTGCCACAGCCGAACTTAATTTAACATAGAACCTTATGGGAAATTCCCATAAAAATCTTCTTGTCTGAAACCATTTGCTCAATAAGAACTAAATGTTGATGAAATAGTCATTGGATGGTTCTCTTCCAAAAATTTGTCAGGCGGTTCAGCCCTTCGACCAAGATGGCCCAGACAGCCGAACTTAGCTTAACATAGGACCCTATGGGAAATTCACATAAAAATCTTCTCCTCAGAAACCACTGGGCCAATTGCAACCAAACTTTGGTGGAATAGCCCTTGGATGGCCCCCTTCCAAAATTGTGTCCAGTGATCTCGACTTCCAACCAAGATGGCCACCAAGCTAGAAATAGAAAAAAGGGGGGATGAAATTTAAAAAAAATCTTCTCCTCTGAAACTACTGAGCCAATCTCAACCAAACTTTGCTGAAATGATCCTTGGGTGGTCCCCTTCCAAAATTATGTCTGGCATTTCAGACCTCCGACCAAGATAGACGCCACAGCCGAACTTAATTTAACATAAGACCCTATGGGAAATTCCCATAAAAATCTTCTTGTTTGAAACCATTTGCTCAATAAGAACTAAATGTTGATGAAATAGTCATTGGATGGTTCTCTTCCAAAAATATGTCAGGCGGTTCGGCCCTTCGACCAAGATGGCCCCACAGCCAAGCTTAGTTTAACATAGGAACCTATGGGAAATTCACATAAAAATCTTCTTGTCTGGAACCAGTTGCTCAATTGGAACCAAACTTTGATAAAATAGTCATTGGATGGTCCTCTTCCAAAATTGTGTCTGGTGGTCCCACCCTCTGACCAAAATGGCTGCACAGCTGAACTTAGTTTAACATAGGACCCTATGGGAAATTCACATAAAAACCATCTTGTCTGGAACCAGTAGCTCAATTAGAACCAAACTTGGATGGAATAGTCATTGGATGGTCCTCTTCCAAAATTGTGTCCGGCAGTCGCGCTCTCCCGCCACAGTGAAGTTGCGTTGTTATTGAAAGCAGCTTTGATCCAGGTGAGCGATTACAGGCTCCTGGGAGCCTCTGGTTATTTTATTTAATAAGAGAGTTTAAATTATGATTTTTAAATTCTAAGACTTTAATATTTTTAATATTTACAGTTTGTTAAAAATGCTGTATGCTTTTGTGTCACGATCAAGAAGTAAACCAACATGGCTACAGTTGAAACATTCCATACTGCGAAACTTTGGAGGATTAGAAAATGTGGATCCAGTGGATATATTCTATAGTAAATTATCTCGTCTGGTCAATAAACATGAACAGGTAATTATTATTGTTTCCAAATCAGATTTATTTATGTGTTTGGTTTGGGCTTATGGTGTTTAACTCCACTTTCAACAATATTTCAGTTATATTGTGACGGTCAGTTTTATTGGTGGAGGAAACTAAGGTACCTAGAGAAAACCACCGACCTGTCGTAAGTCACTCACAAACTTTATCACATAATTTTGTATTGAGTACACCTCGCCTGAGCAGGATTCGAACTCACAATGTTAGTGGTGATAGGCACTGATTGCGTAGGTAGTGGCAACTACCATACGATCACGACCGCCCCATTTTATGTATTAGTGAGACTGAATTTTTAAACAAACAAAAAAAAAATTTATCTCTAAAGCATGATACAGTAAAACATTTCTAAACCAAACATTGAATACACCAGATTCCTATTTATTTCGAACTTGCTATAAGGTTCTAATGTAAGAAATATTTGATAATTTAACCTGTATAAACAGAACACCAATGTTGTAATTTTGTGTATTATATGTTTACTAACTATCATATTTTGATATAAAGTAGCACCTCCTCCCCTCTTACAATGCCACTCACATCAAATTGTCTCCCCTCTTTTCAATCCAGATTCCAGATGCTTTGAGATAGTAATTATTACTAAATTGTCTCCCTCTAAGAGGCGACCCCTCATATAAGGCCTTTTGTTATTGCAAATAGAAGAGGGGGCTTATAAGAAGGGGGGTAAATGTAATTTATTTTACGTAAATTAATTGTTTTTTAAAAACTTTCCGAAAAGACAAAAAATGTTGACCTTTACTCTTGATCTTTTCAATTCCCATAAAATGCGGTTCCTCAAGTTAACTTTGTCCAACTCGAGTTATAAATAAGATAATCATTTTTCTAGGCAAATGAAGATGATCCTGACTGTACATCAGCTGGAATGATACAGGCATGTCTTTCTGGTGATAGGTCTGGTGATAAGTCAATTGGGTGAGATATTTAACTTCTTTTAATCAAAATTAAAAAATTACATGACTTTTTTGTGACAATATGTAATTGGTCATAAAACAAACAAAAAACAACAAGAATAAAGATTGAATAGAAGATAAATTTTATTAATGTTAATATTTTTTTAATTGAAAACAGTAATTATATGCTTTGAAATACCATCAAGTACTGACTGCCTTCAAAAAATTGAAGATTATACAATACCATCATACAAAGAAAGGGTTGTCGTGGTCGTGATTGTATGGTAGTTGGATTTACAACTACCTGTGCAATCAGTGCTTATCACCACTAATGTTGTGAGTTCGTACCCCATTCATGGTGAGGTGTACTCAATACAAAATTATGTGATAAAGTTTGTCAGTGACTTGCGTGATGTTGGGGGTTTTCTCCAGGTACTCTGGCTTCCTCCACCAATAAAACTGACCGCCACGATATAGCTGAAATATTATTGAAAGTGGTGTTAAAACTCCATATACCAAACCATTGGCAGTCCAGCCTAATCAAAAGAACACAACAGCTGGGGTGCTTCCTCTTTAAGTTACAGAAATGAATTGAAAAATGGAGAATTTTTTTTTATTATTATTAGTTTCATATAAACTGCTATTGGGTGCAGATTATATATACCAATACAAAATACACAAATGTAGATGTCTATGGCAAATTTTCTGATTTTCATTGGAACGATTTTATTTTTACCGGTATTTTTGTTCCTTTTTTTACGATAGGATAATTGAATGCATTGTATATTGTTATAGAAAATAGAGCTGACATCACACCAATTTTCACCAACCAGAATACACATCCTTTTTCAAAAGATTCTTTCTTCTGTCAAAGAAATAAATAAACATATGAAGTTTTGGTTTGGTTTGGTTTTGTTTATGACGTTTAATGCCACTTTCAACAATATTTCAGTTATATCGTGGCATTCAGTTCTATTGGTAGAGGAAACCGCAGTACCCCAGAGAAAACCACCAACCTGTCGTAAGTCACTGATAAACTTTATCACATAATGTTGTATTGAGTACACCTCACCATGAATGGGGTTCAAACTCACAACTTTAGTGGTGAAAGGCACTGATTGCACAGATAGTTGAAAATCCAACTACAGTCAAACCTCGGTCCCTCGAACTCGGATGGGTCGAATACCATGGATGGCTCGAACTGATTTGAAAGTCCCGTCAATTTTCCTTATATTTCTAAGTAAGAAAAGCTCCTTTCGCTCGAACACCGATGCTTTGAACAGTCGAACTCAATAAATGGTCCTGTCAATAATAAAATCACAAGTTTTACCATGCCCAACTCGAACATCGCAATGTTACGGTTGAATGTGCTTACTGCAAGGTATGATAAATGTCAGATTACCAACAGATAATTGTTTACTTAACAATTACAGGTAGAGGGATAAACTTGTCATTATTTGTTTTAATTAGTCATTAAATTCAGCTGTGGCTTGATTATTGACCATTAATTACGGTTAATAAAGAACGATTATTGAACCTGAGACTTGTGTCACTGATTGCACCAAGCCGAGCCTACACTTGACAATAATTAAAACAATCAAATGTTAACAAAGTCGTAATAAAGTTTATTAAAACAATATTTAAAATTGTTATTACATGAATTATTATTATTGAGACTTATTTTTATTTTTTTAAATTTCATAGTTGCTGGGATCGAGTAATATCAAACTGCGTGGTCTCAAGGTTCATCTAAATACCAAAAAAATAAAATATACTTGTATTGAAATTCCGATTAACCTGAGTTTTTTATGTGTATATATATATATATACTACCAAAAGAAACAAATATTCTTCAAATTCAAATTAAAAAAAAGAAAATGGCTAAAATTTGAAAATTGGCCATTAAAATATATATCCGAATTATCAAGCATTATACCGATATCTATCCAAGTATTAATAATACCCGACCTCGTATTTCCTGTTTAAAAAATAGATCGGGAACAAAGTGAAAAAAACGTTTCTGAGAAACGTTTGAAGATACCAAAGAGGTATTCAGAAGCCGTAGTCATTGAGAACTGTCTAAAGGATTAAATATTTTTTACGAGAAGGCCCACTTTACTGTGCATCAGTTATCATAGCGTAATGAAACTACCCCGGGTCAGAATCAGATTTTTTCCTCTCTAATATTACGGGACCTCGATGGCTCAAACTTCCGATAGCTCGAACAGATTTGACAGTCCCTTCGAGTTCGAGCCACCGAAGTTCTACTGTACCAAACAACCATGACAGTCCCATGAAGTTTTGGTAAAATATTGCGATTTGATCAAATAATGAACATGTAGCAGCAATCTGATAAAAACAAGTGGCTGGAATTGGCTTGCCACAAGATGTTGTCTGACACCAGTATCTATAAAAACTTTTTTTTTTACAGTGAGAGTAGATACCTATTACTACTGACAGAGAATTATGGAGCCCTGACAATTCTACAACAGAAAATATTTACTATGGATAATGCTGTAGTAATATTTGGCAGTAGTTTCCCTAGCGACCAAGAATATACACAGGTAATTGTTACATTGTTATATTTAAGATAATTACAGTTCGGATTATCAGTGTTTAACACCACTTTAAAACAATATTTCAACTATATTATGCCGTTTGCAACATAGTTACGACCGTTTTGAAATATTCATAATTCTAACATTTCATTGGCTACTCGACACTATAGCAGACGGTAGCATCACATCCAGCTTGATGTCTTCTATGGGCTGTCTCACATGTGAAGTTACGGTAGAATAAAACATCTTATACATAGAAGATCTCTGTATGTTGGATATCTTGCCGAAAAATAGTTGAAATGGTAGCACACAAGTCCCCATCTTTTAAGGACCCTCTCATCCAAGATCACCCCTCTTATCAGGCCAGATTTCAGAACCACAGAGATAGTAAAATACTACTAAACTGAATATAATAAATATATTTTTTTTATCTATTGCTAATAAAAAGAATTAATTACATAAGATTAAAGTTCACTTATTACCTTGTCCACTGCTAACAAATTGTCTGAACCAAGAGATGGCAGTGTAAAAGAGGGAGTACTGTATATGATTAATGTTAATTAATATGATTCAAACATGTTTTGCAAAATATCCTCGAGGAATTAAAATATCCCTACACTTTCTCAGTTGTATGACAATATAATAATCTTACTGATTTTTTAATACGGTCAAACTTTCCATAACGGTCACCTTTGTATAATGGTCACCTGCTCATAACGGTCACTTTCATGCTCTCCCGGTTCGTTTTACTATATATTTTAATTCGATATAGCGGTCACCTGTTCAGTGTGGTCAGCGGTCATCATTTATTAGTCATTTTCAGCGTAAAACCTTTGTATAATGGTAAATTTATATTTTAAAATAACACCAGAAGTGATTTCGGAAGATTGGTATTTTACTCAAATGCACTAAAAATGCTGAGGTGTTACAAAATATATTGATTAATTTAATTAACTAAATAATCAAACTCTATACATTTTGTGAAGAGTAAATTACTTAAAGGACAGTTTATACCCAGGGGTAATTTGATATTTTAATTCATTGCAATGAGATTAAAAATTCACTCCCCAAAAATATCGAAAACATCGTATTATGTATCTAGTGCATCATGTCAAAATCATCAACATCGGTAACTATGAAAGTTTTGAAATTAGACGACAAAGTGAAAGCGATAAATATTTTTGATGGTGGGGAACGTTGTCCAGCTGTGGCCGAGGAGATGGGTGATGGTCGTACCCAGATAATGAACATTCTTTAAAGAAAATGTGAGATTTTGACGATTTTGAAAACAATGTTCCCAGTTTTTGTTTATTAAATATAATTGTTTATTTATTTGTATGTTTTATTCAAATCATATCATATTCAGATAATTTCATCAACAATAAATGTAAACAATAGTAACATTACGACTGGAACAAAAATAACAAGCAGAACATAACATGTAATTAATCTTTTATTTACAATTAATGTAGACTATTTCGTCGAATAATCAAACCCTTCATATAAAGGTCACCTGTATATAATGGTCATTTTGTCAATCTCCCCCAGGTGACCACTATAGACAGGTTTGACTGTATCTAGAGAGGTCCTAGGCTATAGTTTACACTAGAATACAAGCCTTACAACACTTACATAGGCTTACGCTCCAATAGCCATCTCAGATATTAAGGTTTCCAGACACCTACCGAGTGTAAGTGGTTTCAACTGAGTGAGTTTTTCAGTCTGAGCAGCCTTTCCTCTCCCATTAAGTGCAGTAAATAAAATTCACCTATTTGCCATTATAAAGACCTTTATGGCTATTCATATGTTAATATACCAGAATATGATTTAAACACATTGTATTTACAGGTGTGTAGAAACATCAACCGTATCAAAGTATGTATGGAGACTGGCAGTACTGTTATACTACTGAACCTTGAAAACTTGTATGAAAGTCTATATGATGCTTTGAATCAGGTAAATACATTGTAATACTCTGAAAACTTGTATGAAAGTCTGTATGATGCTTTGAATCAGGTATATACATTGTAATACTCTGAAAACTTGTATGAAAGTCTGTATGATGCTTTGAATCAGGTAAATACATTGTAATACTCTGAAAACTTGTATGAAAGTCTGTATGATGCTTTGAATCAAGTAAATACATTGTAATACTCTGAAAACTTGTATGAAAGTCTGTATGATGCTTTGAATCAGGTAAATACATTGTAATACTCTGAAAACTTGTATGAAAGTCTGTATGATGCTTTGAATCAGGTATATACATTGTAATACTCTGAAAACTTGTATGAAAGTCTGTATGATGCTTTGAATCAGGTATATACATTGTAATACTCTGAAAACTTGTATGAAAGTATGTAGGATGCTTTGAATCAGGTAAATACATTGTAATACTCTGAAAACTTGTATGAAAGTCTGTATGATGCTTTGAATCAGGTATATACATTGTAATACTCTGAAAACTTGTATGAAAGTCTGTATGATGCTTTGAATCAGGTATATACATTGTAATACTCTGAAAACTTGTATGAAAGTCTGTATGATTCTTTGAATCAGGTAAATACATTGTAATACTCTGAAAACTTGTATGAAAGTCTGTATGATGCTTTGAATCAGGTAAATACATTGTAATACTCTGAAAACTTGTATGAAAGTCTGTATGATGCTTTGAATCAGGTAAATACATTGTAATACTCTGAAAACCTGTATGAAAGTCTGTATGATGCTTTGAATCAAGTAAATACATTGTAATACTCTGAAAACTTGTATGAAAGTCTGTATGATGCTTTGAATCAGGTAAATACATTGTAATACTCTGAAAACTTGTATGAAAGTCTGTATGATGCTTTGAATCAGGTAAATACATTGTAATACTCTGAAAACTTGTATGAAAGTCTGTATGATGCTTTGAATCAGGTAAATACATTGTAATACTCTGAAAACTTGTATGAAAGTCTGTATGATGCTTTGAATCAGGTAAATACATTGTAATACTCTGAAAACTTGTATGAAAGTCTGTATGATGCTTTGATCAGGTATATACATTGTAATACTCTGAAAACTTGTATGAAAGTCTGTATGATGCTTTGAATCAAGTAAATACATTGTAATACTCTGAAAACTTGTATGAAAGTCTGTATGATGCTTTGAATCAGGTATGTACATTGTAATACTCTGAAAACTTGTATGAAAGTCTGTATGATGCTTTGAATCAGGTAAATACATTGTAATACTCTGAAAACCTGTATGAAAGTCTGTATGATGCTTTGAATCAGGTAAATACATTGTAATACTCTGAAAACTTGTATGAAAGTCTGTATGATGCTTTGAATCAGGTAAATACATTGTAATACTCTGAAAACTTGTATGAAAGTCTGTATGATGCTTTGAATCAGGTATGTACATTGTAATACTCTGAAAACTTGTATGAAAGTCTGTATGATGCTTTGAATCAAGTAAATACATTGTAATACTCTGAAAACTTGTATGAAAGTCTGTATGATGCTTTGAATCCGGTAAATGCATTGTAATACTCTGAAAACTTGTATGAAAGTCTGTATGATGCTTTGAATCAGGTAAATACATTGTAATACTCTGAAAACTTGTATGAAAGTCTGTATGATGCTTTGAATCAGGTAAATACATTGTAATACTCTGAAAACTTGTATGAAAGTCTGTATGATGCTTTGAATCAGGTAAATACATTGTAATACTCTGAAAACTTGTATGAAAGTCTGTATGATGCTTTGAATCAGGTAAATACATTGTAATACTCTGAAAACCTGTATGAAAGTCTGTATGATGCTTTGAATCAGGTAAATACATTGTAATACTCTGAAAACTTGTATGAAAGTCTGTATGATGCTTTGAATCAGGTAAATACATTGTAATACTCTGAAAACTTGTATGAAAGTCTGTATGATGCTTTGAATCAAGTAAATACATTGTAATACTCTGAAAACTTGTATGAAAGTCTGTATGATGCTTTGAATCAAGTAAATACATTGTAATACTCTGAAAACTTGTATGAAAGTCTGTATGATGCTTTGAATCAGGTAAATACATTGTAATACTCTGAAAACTTGTATGAAAGTCTGTATGATGCTTTGAATCAAGTATATACATTGTAATACTCTGAAAACTTGTATGAAAGTCTGTACGATGCTTTGAATCAGGTATATACATTGTAATACTCTGAAAACTTGTATGAAAGTCTGTATGATGCTTTGAATCAAGTAAATACATTGTAATACTCTGAAAACTTGTATGAAAGTCTGTATGATGCTTTGAATCAGGTAAAGTCACAGACTGTTTTTCATTGGGGAATTATGGGTTAGGGTTATTGGTATATAAATAAATGTTAATGGGGCAATCAAGAATGGTATTATAGCATCACTTATTGCAGTATATCCGCAGAAAACCACCAAGTTGACGCAAGTCACTGACAAACTTAATCATATAATGTTGTATCGAACACACTTTGATATAAGCTGGAATCAAATGCACAACTTTAGTGATGATAGGCGATGATTGCATTAGTAGATTTAGATCCAACAACCATACCATCATGGAAACGGTGACAGTTTTTTTGCTATCATTTGGTGTCCGTTGTCTGTTAACCTTTCACATTTTAATTCTTAACTTTAATTCTTGTTTCTGATTGGTTGATTTCTAAAAATCTTCTCTTCTGAAACCACGTGGCCAAATGAACCGAATCTTGGTAGGAAGCATTTATGGAAGGTCCTCTATGATAAATACTCATTTCGTCCTGATCCATTAACAAACATGACCGCCATAGACAATTCTTGTTTCTGATTGGTCAATTTATGAAAATTCTTCTCCTCTGCAACCACTCAGCCTGTACAAAATTTTCTTGGCTGCCATAGGCAGTTCTTGTTTGTGATTGGCCAATTGAAAAAATCTTCTCTAAATCCATTCAGCCAAATTAATTGAAATTTGGTAGGAAGCACCTATGGAAGGTTCTGTATAAAGTTTCATCAAAACAGAATGAAAGGCGAGCGACACAGACTCTGCCCACTGAGCCTCTAGTTTTTGTAAATCGAATTTGATGAAATATATGCATGTATATTATATGAAGGGATGCTTTTGTCCTGGATGAAAAATGATGTCAATCATCAAATTGAAGTATTTATTTGAAAATATACTTCTTATTAATTTTCTTCTTTAAAGTAAACTCTTAAAATCTGTTATGATAGTAATTAAATTTAAAGCTACAGAAAGCTGATATATGTGTTTTTAGTTTACAAATCTCAGAGATTTTTTATTGGATTTCTATACTTTCAGTATTACGTAGAGTTCGGTGGAGAGAGATATGTTGATCTAGGGCTTGGTACACACAGAGTCAAATGCAGAGTTCATAAAAAATTCAGGTAACAAATTTTCAATCTAATTAAAATTAGATGTTTCTTGTATCTTTTACTTTGATTTTATTTGGCAATACACTAATGTCTACCAGCATCCTGTATTGGGTCATGTCAGGTCACCTTTCATTCCTCTGACTCAAATCATTTGCAATACAGTAAATATATATCGTCCAATCAGACAACTTCTCCCAACTTGTGCTGTGTTTTGATCGATGGGCTCATTGTTGATTGGTCGGTTGAAAATATGAACCCTGTCGGGACCACATACATGATGTTGTTAGGTATTAGTATATTTCCAAAACAAAATATACAAAATGGAAGAATGTGTGCTAAAAATGCAATATTTTTGTTTCAAGTTTTCTCTGTTCCATCACATTTCTGTAAGTTTATCATTGATAAGACAGGTTGCATGGTTGTTAGGAAAATTGATGGTCGACAATATCATTTACCAGATAAAAAGATATTTATGCATTACAAATAAGAGAGAGAGTTATGGTGTTCAACACCACTTTCAACAATATTTCAGTTATATCGTGGCGGTCAGTTTCATTTGTGGAGGAAACCGGTGCACCCGGAGTTCACTGCCAAACTTAATCACATAATGTTGTATCTAGTCCACCTTTCCATGAGTGGGATTCAAACTCCAAATTTAGTGGTGATAGGCACTGATAGCATAGGTACTTGTAAATCCAACTACCATACAATCATGACCATGATGGCCCTTATTACAAATAGCATTACTTTCTAATTCACTAAACATGACATTGTGTTTTCATTGTTTTCAGATTGATAGTCGTAGCAGAGAAACAAATAGTGTACAACAAATTCCCTATACCACTAATCAATAGATTGGAGAAACACTTTCTGTCTTTAAAGACAATGTTGACACCAGGCCAGCTAGAATTAACAGAAAAATTACACAAGTGGGCGCAAGATTTCTGTGAAACCAAAATACCAACTTACATGTTGAGAAAAAAGTAAGGCTTTTGATTTTGAAAAAAAAAAAATAATAAATAAATAACAATTGATGGGAAACCTGAATTATATGAAAACAAACCAAATTAAATTGAATATCAAGAGATAAAGAATTATCTGGGTGTACAAAAAAAGTAGATTTGTGTATTCTGATGGATTCATCTAAAGTTTAGTATAGCCAAATTTGGTTTAGACATATCCCACTTTCTAATTTTTTTAAATATATGTATATGAAAAGCCTTCAAACTATGATGAAGTCTGTATATATATATATATATCTTTCTTTTTTTTTCGAATCTATGAATAAGTCACAGTAAATAAAGTCTCAGTAATTTTGACACATCCAGGTTTCACTGTACATCCTTTACCGTGTAACAGGGGCTTTAGTAACCAGTCACAGTAATTTTGACACATGCAGGTTTCACTGTACATCCTTTTACATAGTTGTACTATAGTTCATGTTATATTTATGATACTTACTTTACCGTGTAACAGGGGCTTTAGTAACCAGTCACCGTGTAACAGGGGCTTTAGTAACCAGTCCCAGTGTAACAGGGGCTTTAGTAACCAGTCCCAGTTTCAAAATTGTGTCCGGTGATGCCGTGCATCATCAACCAACATGGCCACTGTTACTGAAAATAGAACATCTGGTAAAATTGCAGGTTTTAGGTAATAACTCAAAAACCGTTAATAATATCAAAAATCTGACATGGGTAAAAATGATCAGCACAGCAAGATCTACCTACCCTGCAATTTTGAAGTAAATCTGATTACCCATCTTGGAGTTATTGCCCTTTTTTCATCAAATTTGTAAAATTTTAATACTTTTCGTCTTATATTTCAAAAACTATAAGAGATAAAGGTTAAGTTTAAATTGCAAAAAAATGTGCAGCATGTCAAGATCTACCCACCCTTCAATTTTGAAGTAAATCCCATTACCCATTTTGGAGTTATTTCCCTTTTTTCATCAAATGTCCATCAACATTTCACATTTTAATCTTCTCCTCAGAAACCACTGGGCCAATTGCAACCAAACTTTAGTGGAATGGTCCTTGGATGGCCCCCTTCTAAAATTGTGTCCGGTGATCCCGACTTCCAACCAAGATGGCCGCCAAGCTAAAAATAGAAAAAAGGGGGGATGAAATTTTAATTGTCCATTGCTGCTTTAGTATAAGTCAAAATGAGCTCAAATTTTAACTGCAGCTACATGGCAAGGAGAAGTTTAACATATGTTCGGGGTTTTTGTGTGAAATTTTTCTTTCAGCCGATTTATACCGATTATGCCAATTAGGCATATTTTGATAAAAGATCACATTTAAATCTTCTCCTCTGAAACCGCTGAACCAAATTAAACCAAACCTGGCAGGGATGGTCTCTGGGTCGGTCCCTTTCAAAATTGTGTCCGTCAGCGCCGTCCTGTATCCAAGATGGCCACCATTACTAAAAATAGAAATTTCTTCAAATGGCCAAAACTGCTCTATTTTAAGCCAGAATGTGCCCAAATTGAACTGTATAAGCATAATGATGAGAATTTTAACATATATTACAGGATTTTTTATGAACTTTGAACTTTTGCCGATTTTGACCGATTATGCAAATTAGAAAAAAGGGGGATGAAATTTTAAAAAATTCTTCTCCTCTGAAACTACTGAGCCAATCTCAACCAAACTTTGCTGAAATGATTCTTGGGTGGTCCTCTTCCAAAATTGTGTCTAGCATTTCAGAACACCGACCAAAATGGCCGCCACAGCCGAACTTAATTTAACATAGGACCCTATTGGAAATTCCCATAAAAATCTTCTTGTCTGAAACCATTTGCTCAAAAAGAACAAAATTTTGATGAAATAGTCATTGGATGGTTCTCTTCCAAAAATGTGTCTGGTGGTTCGGCCCTTCGACCAAGATGGCCCCCACAGCCGAACTTAGCTTAACATAGGACCCTATGGGAAATTCACATAAAAATCTTCTCCTCAGAAACCACTGGGCCAATTGCAACCAAACCTTTGTGGAATGATCCTTGGATGGCCCCCTTCCAAAATTGAAATTTAAAAAAAATCTTCTCCTCTGAAACTACAGAGCCAATCTCAACCAAACTTTACTGAAATGATCCTTGGATGGTCCCCTTCCAAAATTATGTCTGGCATTTCAGACCTCCGACCAAGATGGCCGCCACAGCCGAACTTAATTTAACATAGGACCCTATGGGAAATTCCAATAAAAATCTTCTTGTCTGAAACCATTTGCTCAATAAGAACAAAATTTTGATGAAATAGTCATTGGATGGTTCTCTTCCAAAAATTTGTCCGGCGGTTCGGCCCTTCGACCAAGATGGCCCCCACAGCCGAACTTAGCTTAACGTAGGACCCTATGGGAAATTCACATAAAAATATTCTTGTCTGGAACCAGTTGCTCAATTGGAACCAAACTTTGATAAAATAGTCATTGGATGGTCCTCTTCCAAAATTGTGTCTGGTGGTCCCGCCCTCTGACCAAAATGGCTGCACAGCTGTACTTAGTTTAACATAGGACCCTATGGGAAATTCACATAAAAACCATCTTGTCTGGAACCAGTAGCTCAATTAGAACCAAACTTTGATGGAATAGTCATTGGATGGTCCTCTTCCAAAATTGTGTCCGGCAGTCGCACTCTCCCACCAAGATGGCCGCCACAGTGCAGTTGCGTTGTTATTGAAAGCAGCTTTGATCCAGGTGAGCGATTACAGGCTCCTGGGAGCCTCTTGTTGAACTTACGACTATCCTTATAACAAGTCATCTTGATATAGTATTCATAATAGATTCACATTTATGGAATTATATATAATTTTTTTTAGGAAAGGCAAAAGGAAGATAGGTGACGCCTTTATGGGTTACCATGACGACACTTGTGCTGCTATTATACTACATGTATGTCAGGAGAAAAGATGTAATGATCAAGCTATCTCTCAGATTGAAAGAGAGGTCAGTGTTTATTTATAATGAAACCCCCCAAACATATCATAGATATGTCTTTTACATGTTATGTAATTGCTTAATGTAAATTATGAATATAAAATAATTGGTTACTGTGATATGATATTTATTCCTAGGGAACCAATATTCATGGTTTTTGTGGCTCGACTAATCCACTAATTTAATAATACAACGAAATAAAATAATGTATTCATTCCATTCTTTGAATACAAATAAATGAAAAATGTTATTACATACCATTACAGATTTGTGGAGAAGCAGAATCAATCTTGTTATGGTGTGCAACTCCTGCATCTGTATGGCAGCTTGATGACAAACAAGTATTCCAGACATACTTTACAGAACAGCACCATGACAGCCTAGCAGACTATCTCCATTACAAAATGGTTACTGAACAAACAGGAAGCATTTATGCTCAGGTACTGCATTTTTTATATACATGTACTGTAAAGGTGCAGTTACACAATGTGATTTTCTATCTAATTTCTTAATAGTTCTGCATTTGCGGCACAGGTTAATGAAATGACAAAGTGTTTATACAGTCTGACTTTCCGTTCGCTTATGAGGCGATTTTTTATTTCTTTTACCATTCTCACAATACAATTCTCATCAGACTGAGGGATGAAAATAGGATTTTTTAATGACATTTTGATTCAACTTTCAACATTTGATTATTGTGTTTATATGATATGATTTTTAGCTCACCTGGCCATGTGAGCTTTTGCCATCACTTGGCGTCCGTCGTACGTTGTAAACTTTCACATTTAAATCTTCTCCTCTGAAACCCCTGAACCGAATTAAACCAAACCTGGCAGGAATGGTCCTTGGGTGGGTCCCTTTCAAAATTGTGTCCGACAGCCCTGCCTTCCATTCAAGATGGTTGTTGTTACTAAAAATAGAAATTTCTTCAATTGTCCATTGCTGCTTTAGTATAAGTCAAAATGAGCTCAAATTTTAACTGCAGCTACATGGCAAGGAGCAGTTTAACATATATTCCGGGTTTTTCTGTGAATTTTTCTTTCAGCCGATTATGCAAATTAGGCATATTTTGATAAAAGAACATATTTAAATCTTCTCCTCTGAAACCGCTGAACCAAATTAAACCAAACCTGGCAGGGATGGTTCCTGGGTGGATCCCTTTCAAATTTGTGTCCGACAGCCCCGCCCTCCATTCAAGATGGCTGCTGTTACTAAAAATAGAAATTACTTCAATTGTCCATTGCTGCTTTAGTATAAGTCAAAATGAGCTCAAATATTAACTGCAGCTACATGGCAAGGAGTAGTTTAACATTATTCCCGGTTTTTTTCTGTGAAATTTTTCTTTCAGCCGATTTATTCCGATTATGCAAATTAGGCATATTTTGATAAAAGATCACACTTAAATCTTCTCCTCTGAAACCACTGAACCAATTTAAACCAAATGTGGCAGGGATGGTCCCTGGGTGGGCCCCTTTCAAAATTGTGTCCGACAGCCCCGCCCTTCATTCAAGATGGCTGCTGTTACAAAAAATAGAAATTTCTTCAATTGTCCATCGCTGCTTTAGTATAAGTCAAAATGAGCTCAAATTTTAGCTGCAGCTACATGGCAATGAGTAGTTTAACATATATTCTGGGTTTTTCTGTGAGATTTTTGCAGCCAGTTTATTCCGTTTAGGAATATTATGAGATAAAAATCACATCTAAATCTTTTGCTCAGAAATTTGAGTTGAAATGATCTTTGGGTGGCCCACTTTCAAAATTATGTATAATACCCCCATTTTCTATCAACTTTAGATGTCAAATTGAAAACCAGGTGAGTGATTACAGGCTCCTGGGAGCCTCTAGTTATTAAAAGCATATTGAAAGGAAAAGTTGAATGAAAAATCATATCATGAGACCACGTATTAAAGTAGAGATGTTTTTTCAATGCGTTAATTTGGGAATCTGTTAAACATTTGTTGTTTGAATTTTAATTATGGGTAAATGGATTATAGTTATGGTAATCTAACTCCACTTTCAACAATATTTCAGTTATATCGTGGCCGTCAGTTATTTTATTGGTGGAGGAAACCAGAGTACCCAGAGAAAACCATCGACCTGTCGTAAGTCACTGAATGGGTGTAACATTAACTAAAACATTTTGTCAGTAGAATTCCTTGAAATGATACTCACATTTTCATGAATTTCAAACTTGCTAAAAGTGCACATCTTTGTTTGTATTTGGAAATATGGTACAATTAAATTTTTAATTGTGATTTAATATAAAATAAAGGTACAGTCAAACCTGTCTAATCCGACACACCAAGGGACCAGGGAAATATTTCGGCTTGTCCAGGATGTCAGAACCTGTCTAATCTGACACACCAAGGGACCAGGGAAATATTTCGGCTTGTACAGGATGTCGGAATACTCAGGTTTTATTATAGTTTACAGAAATACTTTGGGACCATCAATTTTTGTCGGATGTCACATGATGTTAGAAAACTTAGGTGTCAGATTGCACAAGTTCCACTTTATATTCTTAGGGGTCCAAACATGTGTTGGATTGACTAGAATTCTATATGAAATATTTTCTATTATTTTAGATAACAACGAATTCCAAGTTACTGTCCACGGCAGACATAGACATCTTGTGTAGATGTATACCTATACAGAGACAGAATGTTACACTACTGACACTACAGTCATTTGATACAGAACAACAATTCTGTAGACAAATCAAGTAGGATTTATTTAGGATTAGGGTTGTGGTCTTTTATATTGTGGTGATTTATTTATTAACTATACAGTTGAATCTTGTTATGCCAAACTCGGTTTACTGGAAATTTTAGTAAAGTCCCTTTTTGAACTTTTCAACTTAATTTATTCCTCTCATCTCAAATTTCGACGTGTTGAAATTTCGGGTATCTCGAAGTAGCTTTTCAGTCCCTAATATACAAATTCATTATGTTTGTTATGTCGAAATTATAAATTAGATCAATTAGCAAACCTGTCCAGGTGTCAACAGTATTGCCTCTGGTATTTACTGCGTCAGGTGATATTTATTTTGATAACTGTTAATTGTCATTTGTAAAGAAAACAATTGGATTTCCTAATTGAAGCCTTAATGATAAATTTCAAAGCGCTTGATGTCGTGACACCTTGAGTGTAGAGAAAACTCCGAAGTGATTTTACAGCCCATTGTGTACAGCGATGTAGCTCATTTTTTAAAGAAACAATATTCATTTAAAAATGCTGAACACTCTGTTAAGAATAACATTTCAACATTTTGTCAGGTTGTCGATCAGCTTTTACAACGGAAGAATGGAAGAATTTTTTTTATTAGTGTTCAATTACGTGGTATATATAGATTACTATGAAAGATCGCTTTGTTGACAGTTTCACAATTTTTATAAACACGATTGTGTATTGCCATATTATGTATGTACATGATGTAATCAAATGCAATGTAGTCAAATGTGTGTTTCTTTTCTTTCTCGAAGTTTCCCGACACTTATTGAATCTATACTTGGTAAAATTCAGATGATAACACCTCATCAGATAATTTTTATTTAATAAAAAAAAAATCAATCCTTATGCACGTTTTAAAAATACATACACAATGCGTACAAATGATGATCAAAATATTGTAAATGACCGACAAAAATAGTTTCCATCCACTTTTGTCAAGCTAACCTGACAGAGTTGTCCATCTTACTTAATCCCTTATTCTCCTTAAGTCGAATTTCGGATAACTCAAAATTTTCCAACAGTCCAGTGAAATTCGAGATAACATCTCTATGTCGTTTGATGAGTATAAAATTAAATTAGAACACTTACCGATCAAACAACAGCTCTCAGCGTGTGCTTGGTTTGAATACTGGTAGGGTCTTTGCTGATCGGTCAGTTGAAATATGAACCCTGATGTGACCCCTACATGATGTCATTAGATGTCGGTTTATAGCAAAAAAATAAATTAAAAAAATATACAGCAAACAACTAATAATACTACAGGTGACTGGATATCAAATTATGTATTGATGGTTTATGGTGTTTAATGCCACTTTCAACAATATTTCAGTTATATCGTGGCAAATATGTATTGATGCCATCAGTCTACACCTGTAACATCATAAATTGACATGTTCCTATTGTAGGTCGTGTTTTGACCGGAGTAACACATCAGACATGTTACTGATAGTACAGTGTGACTGTGGAGACCAGAATGCTGACTTAATTGCTTGTGCCAGGTACACAGTACAGGGTGAATTACAACAAGTACGACAAGATAGAACTGCTGACATCCATGTGGTGTTCCTGATACAACTACCTGGTATAGCTGGGGGATGTTTTACTGGTTTCCAGGTAGGTATAGCATGTTGTCTTGTGCTAGGTTCACAATACAGATGAGGGGGGATGGGTTACAACAATTATGACAAGAAGGAACCACTGACATCCATGTGGTGTTCCTGATACAACTTCCTGGTATAGCTGGGGGATGTCTTACTGGTTTCCAGGTAGGTATAGCATGTTGTCTTGTGCTAGGTTCACAATACAGATGAGGGGGGATGGGTTACAACAATTATGACAAGAAGATACCACTGACATCCATGTGGTGTTCCTGATACAACTTCCTGGTATAGCTGGGGGATGTTTTACTGGTTTCCAGGTAGGTATAGCATGTTGTCTTGTGCTAGGTTCACAATACAGACGAGGGGGGGATGGGTTACAACAATTATGACAAGAAGGAACCACTGACATCCATGTGGTGTTCCTGATACAACTTCCTGGTATAGCTGGGGGATGTCTTACTGGTTTCCAGGTAGGTATAGCATGTTGTCTTGTGCTAGGTTCACAATACAGACGAGGGGGGGATGGGTTACAACAATTATGACAAGAAGGAACCACTGACATCCATGTGGTGTTCCTGATACAACTTCCTGGTATAGCTGGGGGATGTCTTACTGGTTTCCAGGTAGGTATAGCATATTGTCTTGTGCTAGTTTCCCTGTTACAGATGGGTTGATATTTTCCTTGTTTCCTGATTGAAAAACAAAAAGCACCACACTGTTGGAACAGCTACAAAATCAAATTAAAATTTCATAGAAACAGGAAAAATCGACACATATACATGACCGCTCACTTTATTTGCTTGGCACAAGCTCATCAGTAACAGTGGCAGGGTTAAACTAGTTTTTTGTTCCCAAGCATCCTCTCTTAGTGAAATGATGCAGTCATGCAAGTTTTTTCCACACGTGAGTAAAATGCTGATCCTCAAATTAAATGAACCGTGTCTGTGGTGTAATAGTTAGCATGCTTACCTCGAGTGCAGTAGATCGTGAGGTTGGGCCCTGATCAGGTAAAACCCAAGACTATAAAATTGGTATTTGTTGCTTCTCCGCTAAGCACTCAGCATTAAGAAAGAGAGAAAGACCAAAGACTGGTTGGCTCAAAATCAGGATAACATGCTTAGTTGGTGTTAAACAGCAATCACTCACTCACTCACAATTAAATGATTTATTTTACAGTGTGGATTGTGGCACTCTGTACATATAGATGATATTCATCCTTCTCCAGAAGAAATCCCATCTGTAGCTGAAATGCATGGCAAATCTGTTAGTGCTCTCCTATCCTCTACTAAAGAGAGACCGTTAGGAATTAATATGGAGGTAGTAGGGGAGGGTCCTAGAGTTGAAGAGGAAGAGGAAGAAATGGAAACAAACGAGGGAGAAATTGATTTAATGGATATTGAGATTCAAGAAAAACATTCAGATAGAATAGTTGAACCAAAGAGACAGTTCCATATTAATTATCTCATATCAAAATGTGTACAGCCAGCTTTAGGTAATGTTAAAGATCCCGCCTCCGATTCCTCCAGGGCTATTGACAGACTGAAGATCATATTGAACTGTTTACAGAATGATACTGGTATGTAAATCCTTAACAAATATTGGGTAATTGTGACCTGACTTACTTTTGTCGATCTGGATTTTTATACCCGTACTTCAAAATCGTCCAAATGGTTGTTATTTGGAATACAAGTACGAAAATCGAAGTGAAAAGTTGTACATGTATAGCCGTAAGACCGGGACAGGGAGACTGACAAAGCATTATTTATCTTTTAAATATATGATAAAGGTGTAATTTAATGCAAAAAAAAACTTGCTAATAATATAAAAGGGGAAAAAATGTTTTTTTGCATTTTTTTGAATATGGTCATTTTGATAGGTCGTCTGGGTTACAACAGACCAAACGTAGAACAAAAAGGTTAAGAATGGTCCAAATTTTTCATTGTTAAAGGAGTTTATTTAATTAGGTTCACAAACGTGAAGTGAATTTTCAAATCAAAAGCAAAAAAACTATGATATATGATATGATAGCACTAACTCCAATGACCTTTTGACCTTTATGAAGATCTGGTTTAATGAATAAACAAAATAATATATGAAACATATCCATAAACAGGGGTTTCAAAGTTTTTTTTATAACAGGAGGTACTTCTTAAATTTTAGGAGGTACCTAAAAAATAGGTCTGGGGCCCACCTGAGGGCCGTAAGGTGTCCAAGGGGCTTTGCCCCCCAGAAGCTCCTGAAATCTAGCATTTTGTGGACCAAAAAATGTACTTCAGAGACTGCAAAACATTAAGTTTTATTTTATTTCTTTATTGAATATTTCAGTTTACAGACTTCAGCCGAGATTATTCATGGATAGTCCGCCATATCTTAAAGAAAAGGACCATAAAGAGCTACGGTTCCGCAGCTAGGCTTGACCAAGCCATTGTTATCAAAGCTTAAACTTCTCAAAATTCTTTTGTTGGCTTTGTCCTTTTCTTTTTCACAATACCTTGGCTTGTGTGTTTTTTTACTTTATTACCAGTAATTAAACTCATCAAAGACCATTGGCCCGGATCAAGACATATAAGTGTCATAATTAATGTAACATAATTTAATTTGCAGTCATCATTAATAAAATTTATAATTTTAATAAATAGATCAATACAAATATAATTAAACAAAAACAATATATATTGTTACTTTCACGACTTAAGTGCAAAAAAAAATGTTTGATCAAAAACAATTCGCGGGAAGACATTTATTAACATTTGAATCATAAAAGTTAAATTATTTTGGAAAAAAAGTGGGGCCGGCGTTTTGACATTACAATGTAATTCGTATTTGAGCCATGTCCGGTCCTTTTTCAAGATTCCTAGTAATTTTCTATCCCTTATCTCCTCGTACCCCCTTTTAAAAATGCTTTTCAGCACACTTTCATTTCTGTGAACAACCGCGGTAGGGCCCCGTCAAAATATGTAAATAAATTAGCCATGTAGGTTTTTATTTTTTTATACCGGAAGTTAAACAATATGGATGGAGTTAAGCAACAAGACAGTACGCCCCAAAATGATTCGACCCTGGGTTTTAAATGGATAAATAAAATCGCCCAAAATATTGTGTAGTTATATATTCATAATACATAAATGATCATACTTATATTACTGAAGATTACACTAGTTTGTGTTTGAACATAATTTGTAATCGGTCATTTTTTATTTTGAAATGATGTCAGCTTTGTTCCGGTCCGAGTTTTACACAAGGATGAAAAGATATTGGGGCGAAAACACATCTATTTACCGCATGCGCAAACTGCTATTTACAATTCTACGGTAAAGTTATTTTTAAAACAGGGAATATCCCGTCAACTTGGTCGTGGCTGAACACAGTTTTTCGATTTGAAAGCGAGAATTCAGCAATTGACGTGATCATTAATTTTTTATGAAAAATATTCCACAAGCCAATCGTACTTGTGGTTTTGACCACCGCTAATTTTGGGGGGGGGGGGGGGGGGGGGTTCAGTAATTTCTGCCGATACTATACACGATCTCAGACGGGTAAAAGTACCGGGTACCGGCCCACTTTGAATCCCCTGCATAAATATACATACATGTATGCATAAATTTACATATATG
Organism: Bathymodiolus brooksi; assembly: GCA_963680875.1. Lineage (NCBI taxonomy): Eukaryota > Metazoa > Mollusca > Bivalvia > Mytilida > Modiolidae > Bathymodiolus > Bathymodiolus brooksi. Next base: position 30,187,967 of record OY804581.1, on the reverse strand, counting down.
TATGCATTAATTTATATTTGCATAAATTTTCAGGTGATACAACAGTACTGTCTGGGATAGCTAAACATTTGACTAACATACTGAGAGAAAAAGAGCAAAGTCCAGGATCAATGATAACCAACTGGTTGTCAGCTGAGGCTTCTAAACCAGAGAACATCAACAGGGCAGGAACATTTAGGTTTGTACCTCTTCTAATGCAATCATTATGACATGACACATTTAACACAGTTGCATTGAAGTTGTGTACAGTTTATGGTTCGGTGAATTCCGGGCAGACTGAGTATGAAACCTTGTTAATGCTCTAGCATCTTCCCGGTCCTTTCCTTATATCACCGAGTTTGTGACTAGATTAATGCGATGGGTGCCACTAGTGGAGCAGGAACTGCCTATGTACCCTTCCATAGCACCTGAGTTCACCCTCGGATTTTAGTGGGGTTCGTGTTACTCGATCGTATGTTTTGTAGATTGTTTTTTGTCCTTTTTCTTTTGGCCACTGTTGTCTGTCCTTCTTTGATTTACAGAATCTGATTACCTCCCTTTGGTATCTTCAAGCTCTTCTTATTAGTGAATTATCATCATTATTTGGTTACAAGTGTTTTTAGTGGGGTTCATGTTACTCGATCGTATGTTTTGTAGATCGTTGGCCATTGTGTTGTCTGTCCTTCTTTGATTTACAGATTCTGATTACCTCCCTTTGGTATCTTCAAGCTCTTCTTATTAGTGAATTATCATCATTATTTGGTTACAAGTGTTTTTAGTGGGGTTCGTGTTACTCGATCGTATGTTTTGTAGATCGTTGGCCACTGTGTTGTCTGTCCTTCTTTGATTTACAGATTCTGATTACCTCCCTTTGGTATCTTCAAGCTCTTCTTATTAGTGAATTATCATCATTATTTGGTTACAAGTGTTTTTAGTGGGGTTCGTGTTACTCGATCGTATGTTTTGTAGATCGTTGGCCACTGTGTTGTCTGTCCTTCTTTGATTTACAGATTCTGATTACCTCCCTTTGGTATCTTCAAGCTCTTCTTATTAGTGAATTATCATCATTATTTGGTTACAAGTGTTTTTAGTGGGGTTCGTGTTACTCGATCGTATGTTTTGTAGATCGTTGACCACTGTGTTGTCTGTCCTTCTTTGATTTACAGATTCTGATTACCTCCCTTTGGTATCTTCAAGCTCTTCTTATTAGTGAATTATCATCATTATTTGGTTACAAGTGTTTTTAGTGGGGTTCGTGTTACTCGATCGTATGTTTTGTAGATCGTTGACCACTGTGTTGTCTGTCCTTCTTTGATTTACAGATTCTGATTACCTCCCTTTGGTATCTTCAAGCTCTTCTTATTAGTGAATTATCATCATTATTTGGTTACAAGTGTTTTTAATGGGGTTCGTGTTACTCGATCGTATGTTTTGTAGATCGTTGGCCACTGTGTTGTCTGTCCTTCTTTGATTTACAGATTCTGATTACCTCCCTTTGGTATCTTCAAGCTCTTCTTATTAGTGAATTATCATCATTATTTGGCTACAAGTGATTTATTTTTATACCCCCACTCGACGAGAGTCAGGGGTATATAGGAATCCTCATGGCCTTCCGTTTGTCCATTCGTTCGTCCGTCACACTTGGTTTCCGGATAATAATTAAAGTACCGCTCAACCAAATATTTTCAAACTTTCACACATTGCGGTGTACCATAAAATACAGGTTAAGTTTGATTATGGTGTATTTCACATTTACCGTTCCTGAGTTATGGCCCTTTTTCTCTTAGAAAATAGGGACTTTTTAGGTTTCCGGATGATATTTAAAGTATGGCTCAACCAAATATTTTCAAACTTTAACACAATGCTGTGGACCATTAAATACAGGTTAAATTCAATTACAGTGTATTTCACATTTACCGTTCCTGAGTTATGGCCCTTTTTCTCTTAGAAAATAGGGACTTTTTAGATTTCCGAATGATATTTAAAGTTATATAACCGCTCAACCAAATCTTTTCAAACTTTAACACAATGCTGTATACCATAAAATACAGGTTAAGTTTGATTATGGTGTATTTCACATTTACTGTTCATAAGTAATTGTTACACCAGTTCACTTTTCTCAGCATTCCTTCATTACAAGTGTGTTTCCATCATATGTCTTATAATCAGTGTTTTGATGTAAATAGTGAAAGAAAAAAGGAAAAGATTACAGGTAATCTGATTTAAATTAATTTGGCAAGCAATAAAAAGTTTACTACATTATCAATTACAAGAATTTGTAAATTTTTGATGGCCATGAAATGAATAGGTTGTAAGATAAATCACAACATGTTTCATTCCTTTCATTGCCTCATTCAAAATTTGGAATGCGGGGGTATCTGTGATCACCAGATCAACTTTCTCTAGTTAATATTCGAAATGCAAGAGTTGTTATGCTGTTGATTACATAGATTTAACACTTTTGTTTGTATTAATAAGATATTTCAAAAAGGAAACTGTCTGTCATTGTTGTGAATGCTCGATGATATTTTCGATTGTGACGACATTTATTTCAAAAGGTGAAATATCGCCATTTCTTTCACTTAGAAACCTGCATTCATAAGGATAGGACTAAATCTATGAATTTGACTGTCAATATTAATGAATTAGTTGACTGGCAATGTAATCATTCATAAAACTTTTAGACTCCATAGATATATTTTGTTTGTTCTTATTTCTTAATAGGAGGTTTGCAGTACATTGCTTGGAGTCAAAGGTCATACCATTATTGGCTGGAATTATTGCCTTCATCGATACAAACAGAAATTTGGACATTTTGACAAATAAGGAAGAATGGAAAATTGACTTGTGGCTACAAATCTTCAATGATCCAGAACTTACACAATTGAAATATTCATTGATTGTCTCCCCTTCACGACAACAGGAACTCCAGGAAGTTGCTGTAAAATCCACATCAATGGAAGGAAAAGTTTTCTCGGCTGTGATGCCATTTTCATGGTTGTTATTTGGACAAATAGATGACGTTTTGAGAAATTTCATGACGTCAGCAAAAGAAGATGGAGGTAGGTTTTAAAAATTTAAAGAATTGTTACCAAAAAAAAAAAAAATTGGGAATAAATCTTATTTTGCCAAAAAGTTCGCTGTAACTAATATCATTAAAGTGCTTCAGTTTTTTATTGACAATGTATTTGTTATGTTTGTTGGATATGTTTTTCAACAGACAGTCGACATACTTATGGGTACAAACTGTGGTCCTCTTCTGGCCAACTTGTTCCATTATTCGTATGAGGCAGACTTCATACAGGGGCTTCTCCAGAAAAATGAAAAGAAGCTAACCTGATCCTTTAATTTGACATTCTGCTATATAGATGTTGTCCTTTCACTAAATAATTCTAAGTTTGGTTATTTTGTTGATCGCATCTATCCCATTGAGCTTGAAATTTATTTGTTAATTTAATGTGTAGTCACACTTACTGGAGTGTTCATTTACTATAATACAATAATATGGCATGTTCATTTCGCAAATTTTATACATGAAATCCATTGAACAGTTTCATTTTATTTTTGTTATTTCTTGCCTTCATACTTTATATTATTTCAGTCAGTAATAGAGAGTTATAAGAAGTGGTATGTACAGGTTGTTTTATTTTTTTTATTTTCAGACAGCCATTTTGATGTTGTAATGAAAACTACAAAAATGTTCCAATCATTGCCATTAGGAAAACTGTTATCAAGTATTGAGGGTACTAATATACATCAAGTCCTTAAATCATATATCGTTGACTTTGTCCACATGATTCATCCAGTCCAATCAGATGCTGAATGTGATGTAAGTAATACTATTAATCCAGTCAGATGCTGAATGTGATGTAAGTAATACTATTAATCCAGTAATAGGGTGAGTTATCGGTTTTCATCAAAGCATTAAAAAAATGTTCAACTCTATGATGACTTACTCTCTCAGTAGGATTGGGGGGGAAGGGGGGGGGGGGGGACGTCAAGACAGATATAACAAACTGACCACTGAAACCCCCAGCCTTGGGTGCTTGTCTGGAAATTTAAATACTTGAGGTTGGTATCCCGGTGGAAATACTTGGATGTGGTGTTAGGCATGAGGTCAGAGGTCAGTAACCTAAATAATTTGGTGAAACAAACCCCTTCCTTTATTAGAGATAAAGGGCTTTCTGTATAAAGTCAAGTTGGAAGGGATCTTTTTGTATACATGTATATATTAATGTTTGTGACTTATACATTTGTATTTTCTTTTGCGTCTTTCAATTATGTTAATAAAATTCAAGATAGAAAGTGTGATTGTTGGGTTAGGGGGTTAGGGGTTATGGTGTTTAATGCCACTTTTAAAAATATTTCAGTTATATCGTGGCGGTCAGTTTTATTGGTGGAGGAAACCAGAGGACCCAGAGAAAACCACCGACCTGCCGCAGGTCACTGACAAAGTTTATCACATAATGTTTTACACCCTGAGCTGGGTAAATCCAACTACCATACCATTTCGGCCATGACAGCCCTGTGATTGTTGTATATGTCAATTTTTTAATTGCCTTCCTAGTTGACAATTATCTTTTTAATGGAATAGCTCATAGAAAATTACTTTTAATACAGATCCTCCAAGTGTATCAACGATCAAACACTCAGGTCGGACAGAGAGTTTTGTCGGACTTCACACCGACAAATGTCCGACCAAATCCTCCCAGGTCGGAGTGAGAGTCTCCACTCTCAGATAGTTAAACTGTAAACAGGAAACGTCCCCAAATTCTGCTAACCAATAAATTTGTGCATAAAGAAACATGCGTATCATAGTAAAGCTGAAGTAAATGAGTGATATACAGTGGTACGGAAAGTATAGATATGTTAACGGCTGTCACAGGCGATATATACAATAATATCCATGAATAAAATGTATTAACATGCAGTACCCATGTTTTAAGTGAACTAGAAGTGAATATTAATATGTCCCTATGTACTCGCGACAATCGATGCCAAGAAGTCCCTTTCACTTGCTGCAGACAGTTGCCGGTTTACGATATCGGGTGCGTACGTTTGCTCTTTTACGTGTTCGCCAAATGTAGGGCGAACGAACCCGGGTAAATAATTATAATTTATACATTTATTTCTTTAAAGGCAAATTTGGATTAAAATTAATTAGTAAAATTTAAGTTTTATTTTGTTTATGGCGAATGGGTCATAAATCCGTAAATCCCGTTTTTTTCTTTCTTGAAAATTGGCAGTCTGCGGAGTCCTGATATAGGTGAAATAATATTTTATTAGTGTATTCTACGTTGTTTTTTTTACAGTTTACCTGTCAAAACATCACCCATCTCAGCATGTTGTCGCATCGTGCATTCATGATATACAAATACACCTATCACAGGTGTGAAAAAAAACGTTGCTCAAGACTCTTTTTACTAAGACTTTTAAACATAGATAACTATTCTGCGTTTTCGATTTTCAAGCCGTCTTCCAATTTATTTGTACTTTATAAATTTATATCTTTTTTCTTATATATGTGTATAAATATCTTAATAAAATAAATAGATTTACGGTGAGAAATTATTATACGTCATGTTATCGTTATTTAGGTAAATACTTATTAGACAGATTTTTTTTAAAACCATTTTTGTCTTTTTAATTGATAACTGACCCAAGCTAAATAAATGAAATGTGACTTAATGTGTTAATTATATAAATCCTTGCCTTCTATAAATTTTAATTTCTTATCTAATTCTTATTCTTATTTAACAATATGGTCAGGTTGTTATTTTCATTGAATGGCTTCACAGTAGGGGCTCTTCCTGTATATTGGTTACATCCTGTATATTACAACTGACTGCTAATGCATGACAAACAATTTTAATCAGCCATCATTATCATGAAATACATTTTTTAATCTTTATTTTGATGATGGCACCTAATTCCAATCACCTAATCCAAATTAGTATAGTAGAGGAGTACCGTATTTTTCGGATGATAAATCTAGATAAAATTTGCTGTAGGTTTATTTCTGAATAAGAAGACTCGTATCATCGATGTTCTTGGTGTTATTTTTTTTTAAATAAAGCAATAAAAGTATACTAACAGGGAGGTGCAATTCTGGGGATAAAATATTCAACATTCGAAAAAATCAATATTCAATGATTGAAGTGTTATCGAAAATCAGTTCAATATTGTATTTTATAATAAAATATATACTATAAAAAATGTATCTTGTTGAAAAAAATCACAGGGTGGATCGATTTACAATATAAAATTATTATCACAAAATATCTAAATATAGCTATAGCTTTCCATCAAACACGAGCATGCGCACGTGATTGTAGTTAAAAATGGCGGTTGCAATACATCTCACAGTGAACGTGTAGAACAAGCTTTTTATACTAAATATACTGGAAAATAATTTATATCAATTTCGTTACTTAATTGATATTTTATTGCAATAATTTATATGAGGCTATGGGTGTTTAAACGTCACTTTTCAACAATATTTCAGTTATATATTGACCTTTGAGATACCTTTCCTGGCGCAAATATGGTGCAAGGTAGAAATACACTAGGGTATTTACGTAACCGGACATTCTACATACCGGAAAGAAAGTACGCTTACAAATATGCATCGATCACAAAATGTTTGACATGTTCACCTCGAGAAATGTAAAAAAAAATTTAAATATCCAATCTCAAGTCGGACTTAGAGAGTGATGACTCTCAAATTAAATTTACTTCAATGATTGCAAATGTACCTACAAACAAATAGTAATAAAAAACAACAACATTAAATAGAATTAATTATAATTGTTCTCCCACTGGCACCTGGAAATTTGTGTCGACAAGATGTTCCTTCCATTATTGACACCTGTAACCTGAGCTAATTAATTCATATCAAGCTGGCTGTAATACCTAGTCCAATACACATATTGCCGTCACAGATGAACAAGTATAGGGACTTGAAATATTTGTAAACGGAATATTGTGTAACTTTAGCCGGTGATTTTTGCATCCGTTATTTCACCTTTATATGGATATCACACTCCGAAAGAATTATTTCTTATTCATTCATGTACACAGCCGTACCGGCCTCATTGACTGTTTTAAGTGACAACAGATTATTTTTTTTTAAATCGTCAGTGATTTCTCCAAACAAACAAAGTCAAAACGCAAACTTAAGTCGAGTTTTTACTCAAATTTAATTTGGTTTGTTAAGAAAACTTTTTTCGAGAAATCCAAGCCAGGGCTGGACTCGGCGTATATAATTTTAAAGTTTAGATTTCGGAAAAGTTACGATATTTCTAGCATTCCGATTGTAATCGTAAAATTTAAATGTACTAGAAAGATCTATTCAAATTAAACAAATTAAAGAAACACAAACGGTGTAACTCGAAATTATTGTACAATTCTTTGATTATGAGGTGCTCCTATGCATCGAATGACTGTTGTGCCCGAGCGTGACAAATATTGACCTTGGAGCTACCTTTCCTGGCGAGAATATGGTGCAAGGTAAAAATACACTAGGGTATTTACGTACCCGCACATTTTACACACCGGAAAGGAAGTACGCTTGCAAATACGCATCGATCACAAAATGTTTGACATATTCACCTCGAGAAATGTAAAAAAAAATCTTTTAATATCCACTCTCACGTCCGACCAAAATGTCCGACCAAGACCAAAATATCCGACCAAATAGTCGTACTCAGAGAGTGTTGACTCTCAAATTTGTCGGACATTTTGGGTGGAATATGTCAGACCTGAGTGTTTGATCGTTGATACACTTGGAGTGTACTGTATGTTTATGGTAATCAATAAAGAAAATCACATGCACTCATCATCTAACCTGACTGTAAAATGATCTATACATTGTATGTTTTAGCTTGTATGTGAAACTGTTATGATTGGTTGTAAAATTCTGATCAGAGGAGAATATGGAAGACTATTGCCATCATTATTGGGATGTCACATGACTTACATTCTACATGATGCACGATTCAAGAATTTCTCGCATATTGTTCATGTGTGGCCCGAATGCAGCCAAAAGACAATTGATTTCCAGCAGAAAGAATCTAACTTTTATCTTGTCACAGACGAAGAAATGGTGTGTTATTTGAATATATATATTGTCAAAATGGCATTCACGCTCACTTCAAATTAATGGTCGGTTTAAATCCCTCCTGGCTGGTTTTACATGTTATTATAATTCAAGAAGAGTTTGAAGATACCAAAGGTTAATCAGAATCTATTAAATCATTAAAGGACAGACAATACAATGGCCAAAAGATAAAGGAAAAACAATTATCTACAAAACACTACACAGAAGACTAAAGAGTGAACAACACAAACCCAAATAAAAACTGGGGGTGAACTCAGGTGTTCAGGAAGGGTAAGCAGTTCCTGCTCCACTAGTGAAGTCTGTCATGCTACTCTAGTTACAAAACTGGTGATAAGCAGTCACCTCACAAACAGGGTCAGTGTTCATCCCAGTTTACCATTACTTAACTGTCATTTTCCACCCTAAACTTTAATAAAAATCATTGGTAATTAACATGATTGTACTAATTATCAAGTTAAGGAATTATAGACTAATTAACTGTAAATAATTACATAAGCATCACAGACTTACAAAGCAAGCACCATGTTTTCAATGAATTGTCTTTTGATAACTGTAATACGATTACCATTACAGACCAGACTGACAATCTGGATCTACAAATCTTGTATAGCCATTTTTTCTCTGTCCCAAAATTAGGCTTGCTAGGGTTATACTGGGCTGCTTTTATTTACAGAAGTTGGTTTGAGGTTTGGGTTTATAGTGTTTAACACCACCTTCAACAATATTTCAGTTCTATCGTGGCGGTCAGTTTTATTGGTGGAGGAAACTGGAGTACCCAGAGAAAACCACTGACCTGTTGCAAGTCACTGACAAACTTTATCACATAATGTTGTATCGAGTATGCTTCACCTGAATGGGATTTGAACTCACAACGTTAGTGGTGATAGGCACTGAATGCATATGTAGTAGTAAATCCAACTATCATGCGATCAAACCATGATCTGTTAAATTTTTAAATGCACAGCAATTTCTCTTTGCAAATTGTTATTCTTTCTTTTGCAGACATTGGATATTCTTGCATTGCATATGTTAGTTGAACATCTGGAACCAAGAAAGGAAGCCCTTAATAAGCCTGATACCAGGACCAAATGGCTACGACAAGTCTGTGACTATAGACCTATAATAGAAAGAATCTTTGGACTTTTTAATCAGGATTCTGAAAACAAAGACTTCTACTATGGTAAAAAATGTCAAAGAGGCATTGAACAAGCAAGGTAATATTTAGATGTTAACATATGGGATGAAAACATGAATGTGAATACATTATTAAATCTTGGAGGGTTAGAGTTATGGTGTTTAACACCACTTTCAACAATATTTCAGTTATATCGTGGTCAGTTTTATTGGTGGAGAAAAATGGAATACCCAGAGAAAACCACTGAACTGTCGCAAGTCACTGACAAACTTTATCACATAATGTTGTATATAGAACACCTCCCCATGAACGGGATTCGAACTCACAACGTTAGCAGAGCTGTTTACTATTACGGAATTTCCGTAATTGTCCCGGATTTTAGTTTCAAAATACGGATTACGGATTTACCTCTGGGAATTACGCTTCCCGGTTTTGTACCAACATGTTTTTTCTTCTTGGTCGTGTAAGTGCTTTGTCAAGATTGCGCTTGATTTTCCAGTTTAAAAAAGCACTACAACGACATTGATGATAATATACTCGGATCGTTTCTAAACTTATCATTTTGTGAAGGCAGGTCACTGTGTTGACATGTGGGCCAATGTCTGCTAAAAGAAAATCAGCCGAAGACGAAGCAGTGGACAGCGATGCAACGCCGACGAAGAAAAAAAAGATCTTGCAGAGATACAGACGACTAACAAGATCATAGCGTGGTGAATACTACGTTCGTTGCATGACCTGTTCGACAGACTTCTCATGTTCACATGCGGGGAAATGTCATGAATTTTATATATTTTATTTGTTTCGCCCATACAACATAAATAACTTGATTCAGAAATAATTATTTACCTTTGAAAAGTACCCATGCAATTCAAAAACTTTTCTGTACAAAAAAAAACTCAAGCTCTGTTATGTGTTAATTTTCTTCCATTTCGTTGGGTGGAGAAATTATAATCATTTTGTAATGCAAGTAGTGTATACAATGTATTTTGCAAATAATGTGCACTTCCTGTTCATAAAGTTGTGATTTTTTATTGTTATCTTAGTGTTTCAATTTTTTAGCCAGTATTTGTGAAGATATCACAATATGTTCAATTAAATTTGTTTGAAAAATGCCTTCGTATCATTATGATCTAATTGGATCCACATTTCCATGGCATTGCATACATCATATACATTTCAATAAGTCTCTCTATGGTAATTTTCATCAAGAAATATGAGATTACTGACAAAGGGCCCAAATTACTGACACAAATTATTAACATTACTGAAAATTCCAGAAAGGGGTAAACACCTCTGCGTTTGTGGTGATAGGTACTTAAATATAGGTAGTTGTAAATCCAACTACCATATAGTGGTGATAGTACAGATTGCATATGTAATTGTAAATCCAACTGCCATATGATCATGACCATGCCAGCCTATATTAAATCTATTAAACATTGAGCAATACATGGAAAATATAATACAATAAGTATGAAATAATATCATATAATATAATAAATTGGTATAGTGTTACTGTTTTGCAATTTCCGTAGTTTGCTAGTGACTTGCCACAGGTTGGTGGTATTCTCTGGGTACTCTGGTTTCCTCTACTAATAAAAGTGACCACCATGATATAACTGAATCATTGTTGAAAGTGGCATTAAACCTACCCCCACCCTCCCGATAAAGGAAAGTTGTCCTTATTTCAAAGCATTTATATCTAAATAACACTAGAGATTTGTTTATACTATCTGACTCATTAGAAAGTAATCAAATGAATTTATTTTCAATAGGAAGAATGTAAAAATTTACATTGATCATTTACAAGATTTGATAAAACTTTTCTTTCATTATCATCAGCTAAACATTCTAAAAAGAAATGACATTCATCTTCAATTGAATTTATTGAGCACTACTTACAAAATCTTTTATCTTTATGAAAGTTGAAATGTGAAAGTACCACTGTAAAGAGCTTGGTTTTTTTTTCTGCGACCTACCACAAGCCACTGACAAAGAATACCATATCTCGATTTATAGTTCATATAATGTGTTGTGTATTTTTAGGTACCAGTGGACAAGAGCAGTTGTTGTGAAGTTATATATAGAACATGTATGTACATATGTTGTGTATTTTTAGGTACCAGTGGACCAGAGCAGTAGTTGTGAAGTTATTTATAGAACATGTTTGTACGTCCGGTAAAGAAGAAATGGACATTAGACGATGTATGCCACTGTGGCAGGTCAGTACAATAAAGTACAGTCAATCTTGGCTTTACGGTCACCTTAAAGTGGTCATCACCTGTCAGCCAGTTTTTACTCTCCTGACCAGATTTATGTGTTATTTATGGATTGGAGCAGGAACTGCTTACCCTTCCAGGAGCACCTGAGTTAACCACTGTTTTTTAGTGTGATTCATGTTACTCAATCTTTAGTTTTATGTATATGTTTTGTAGATCATTGTTTGTTCTTTTGTCTTTTTTCTTTTGGCCATTATTTTGTCTGTCCTTCTTTAATACAGATTTGACTCTATCTTCCCATAGTCCCCATGATGACCGTTGAATACAAATTTGACTGTTAATATAGTATGTAGATGATGTATGCCAATATGGCTGGTTTGTACAATAAAGTATAATTAATTTGTAGAAAATATATGCCACTGTTTCTTGTCAGTTCAATAAATTTTATGAAGTTTGTAGATGATATGCAAAAGAACATAATTATTATTTTATTTAACCTCCTTAAGGTTTAGTGTTAGGGTGTTAAACAACACTTTCAACAATATTCCAGTTATATAGTGGAGGTCAGTGTTATTGGTTGAGGAAAGCGGAGTACCCAAAGAAAACCACTGACCAGCCGCAACTCACTGACAGACTTTATCACATAATGTTGTATCGAGTACACCTCACCATGAATGGGGTTCAAACTCACATCTTTAGTGGTGATAGGCACTGATTGCACAGGTAGTTGTAAATCCAACTACCATACGATCACGACTATGACGGTCCATTTAACCTACTTAAAGTATATCATTAGTTGACTGGAATGTATGGAAATGTCCATGCAGTTATACTGTTAATAAAAAATCAGATCTATCATATTGTTTGATGCAATATCTGAAATTCAAAATAACATTCTTGTTTTTCCCCAGACATTGAGAGAAGGAGCAGATATGAAAGATATCAAATCTCTGGAAAAAGTGGAGAAGTTTCTGAAACTTTGTCACAGAGATGTTGTCTCAAAATGCTTTGGGTAAGTAAATGTTCTCCGAAAGTTCAGAATCTAAATGAAGTTACATGTAGAAATTGGTATGACATAAATAATTTGACTTCACAATTGAAATCATCCCAAAGAATAGCAAGTTTTGCCTTCAATTCTGTGGAGTTTTATTGTCATATTTCACTGAAGAAATAGGCTCTGACATTCAGCCATAATTGAAGATTTGGATGGTTTTGGTTGGTTTTATGATGTTTAACGCCACTTTTAGCAATATTTCAGTTATATCGTGGCTGTCTTCCACTTGTGTGAGAAATCCTTGTAAATTTAATTCAGTGTTTCATGATATGCTAATGGAAGCAGTCTGTAAATTTGAATTTAGAAATTTGAATTTCCTGAAAGATCAGTAAGCGTAGTTTAAACAAGAGGCCTTTAAATAATCATTACTATTTCTTGAAATTCTTTTTGATCATTCTATGAAAAGAAAGTTTGAAAAAAGATGGTCAACAATTCCACCATTATCAACAACCTGACCAACCACCTCACACCTCAAATCATTGAACACAAAAAACACCACAACATAAGCAGATGGATATCAAGGTTCTTGCTTGGGACAGACACAAAGATGTGGCTTAAGTAAACCTGTTAATGTGATCCAGATGGATATCAAGGTTCTTGCTTGTGACAGGCACAAAGATGTGGCTTAATTAAACCTGTTAATGTGATCCAGACAGATATCAAGGTTCTTGCTTGGGGCCGACACAAAGATGTGGCTTAATTAAACCTGTTAATGTGATCCAGACAGATATCAAGGTTCTTGCTTGGGGCTGACACAAAGATGTGGCTTAATTAAACCTGTTAATGTGATCCAGACAGATATCAAGGTTCTTGCTTGGGACAGACACAAAGATGTGGCTTAATTAAACCTGTTAATGTGATCCAGACAGATATCAAGGTTCTTGCTTGGGACTGACACAAAGATGTGGTTTAATTAAACCTGTTAATGTGATCCAGACAGATATCAAGGTTCTTGCTTGGGACAGACACAAAGATGTGGCTTAATTAAACCTGTTAATGTGATCCAGACAGATATCAAGGTTCTTGCTTGGGACAGACACAAAGATGTGGCTTAATTAAACCTGTTAATGTGATCCAGACCTTTCCCCTCTTACTAATCAGATCTCCAATGGCAATACAGATATAAACATACAATAAATTATCTTAGATTCGCTTCCACTAAAAAAAAGACCACACACTATTACAAAAAGGAATGACAACATAAACATGGACAGCACAATAGTCATGACAACACTACATAAACATGAACAGCACAATAGTCATGACAACACTACATAAACACGAACAGCACAATAGTCATTTTTGCCTGGAAACATTCATGACAGCATAAACATGGACAGTATAATAGTCCATTATTCTTGGAAACATTGCTACATATATGTTCTTACTATTTTTATGTATCAGTTAAATTTTTCGGCAACATTTTTTTAATTAATTTTGATTTTTCTCTTTCAGTCAACAGGCCCAGTGTGTATCCTGTGAGAATCCTATAGAGGGAGCACCTGTTAGGCTACCATGTGATGATGTGATTTGTAGAAAATGTTTCTATGATTGTATGACGCTTAAAGAATATGAATGTCCAAATTGTCGGAAAAAATTTCCAGAGGACTTGAATCCTGACAAGTCTGCGAAAATGTATGTAAAATATATGTATAAGATTTGGAACTTGCAATGACATGAGTACACAGAGTGAAATGTTTGGTTAAATTTAATGTGATTGTCGTCAATGTGAAAAAAAACCTTGTAAGTAAAAACTAGGAGGTGAAATATCTGATTACTGCAAGGTTTTAAGTCGTAACACATTTCTTTCCACATAAATAAAAACATCGTACAAATTTATGAACTATTTATTCTGCATTTCATATTAAGAAGGATTCTTATAACGCTTAACCGCATCTGTAGTGTAATACTTAACATGCATGCATCGAGTGGAGTAGATCATGAGTTCAAGCTCCGGTCAGCTTGTTCTCACCATGATATATTACTCATTTGGCACTAAACAACTATCACTCACTCTAATAGGTAAACCTGCCAGACTCCACAAAATAAGTCAGAACACCACGGACGGTTATTTAAATTAATCGACATTCAATGATCAATGTTATTTGTCAACTTATATTCAACTATTAAAGCAACAACAATCTTTTTTTTAACAGCGGAGAAATAAGGAAGTACCACGACTACAGAAGAAGATGTAACAGTTTCTTTATGGAGGTAGTGTCACAGCTGTGTTTCTCAGACGGAACTCCACCTTCAAATGAAGTTGTTGATAAACTCTTGACTTATATAATAGACCAAACCAAAAACAAAAAAGTAGAGAGAATTGTTTCAAAAGAACTGACGATATTTGACGATTCCAATGGTATTGATCGTACACCTGTTGTTCGTTCATTCTTGTTACAACAATTAATGCAAACCAGGTAATGTTTTGTTTTTTTTGGTTTTCCCCCCAAAAATTTGTAATTAAAAATGTTGTAAGGTGTTAATTATAATAATTCATTGACCCTGCCACTGTACTGTCCATGTTTATGTTGATAGTATAGTATGTTGTAAGGTGTTAATTATAATAATTCATTGACCCTGCCACTGTACTGTCCATGTTTATGTTGATAGTATAGTATGTTGTAAGGTGTTAATTATAGTAATTCATTGACCCTGCCACTGTACTGTCCATGTTTATGTTGATAGTATAGTATGTTGTAAGGTGTTAATTATAATAATTCATTGACCCTGCCACTGTACTGTCCATGTTTATGTTGATAGTATAGTATGTTGTAAGGTGCTAATTATAATAATTCATTGACCCTGCCACTGTACTGTCCATGTTTATGTTGATAGTATAGTATGTTGTAAGGTGCTAATTATAATAATTCATTGACCCTGCCACTGTACTGTCCATGTTTATGTTGATAGTATAGTATGTTGTAAGGTGTTAATTATAATAATTCATTGACCCTGCCACTGTACTGTCCATGTTTATGTTGATAGTATAGTATGTTGTAAGGTGTTAATTATAATAATTCATTGACCCTGCCACTGTACTGTCCATGTTTATGTTGAGGTCTTTTTGAGTGGATACAAGTTTTTTATCGTTTGTTTATATATGTATTGCCATTGAAGATCCATTTATTAAGAGGGAGAGGTGGGGGATCTATTAACCGATTTAACCCTGCCACATTTTTGTTCCTGTTTCCAAGCCAGGACCTCAGTTACTGATGTCATATGTCATGGTCTTTTTTGTGTTCAGTGAGTTCAGTTAAGATGAGGGGTGATTGTTCGTTTTGTTGATATTGGCAGAATTGATGACCATCACTGTTTAACCTTTCTTTTCATAATTGTAGAGCAGTTTATCATCTTTTACATCAATATTTTAACCTTATTATAACTATCAAACTTATCAAGGGGGTTCGGGGTTAGGGGTTATGGTGTTTAATGCCACTTTCAACAATATTTCAGTTATATCATGGCAGTCAGTTTTATTGGTGGATGAAACCTGAGTACACGGAGAAAACCACTGACCTGGTGCAAGTCACTGACAAACTTTATCACATAATGTTGTACACCTCGCCCTGATCGAGAATCGAACTCACAAAATTAGTGGAGATAGGCACTGTTTGCATAAGTAGTTGTAAATCCAACTACCATACGATCATGACCATAACGGCCCCTTAAACTTATAAAATCAAAGCCTAGACAGTATGTATTTATGGTATGACTACTCTTGCATTCCATATATCAAAACTAATTCATGAGGAACCAAACAACACAGTAATTTATGAAAGCTTATTAGTACATAAGTGAATTGTGATTGTTGTTCGGTTATGAGCTAATAATAACATTATCAGCCATGCACATTGTGAAAGAGGGGGATGGGTTATACTTTATCACATAATGTTGTATCGAATACACCTCTCCATGAGTGGGATTAGAACTAACAACTTTCAACTTCAGTGGTGGCAGGCACTTATTGCACAGGTAGTTGTAAATCAATATACCATATGATCATGACCATGATGACCCTCCTTTATAGGTAAAGTGTTAACTACTAGATCAACACCCAAAGACAGTCTAGTTCTAGGAGTATATTTACAACTCCTGATTGTAATATAACTTAGAACTGCATCAGTGGTATGATGTAGCGTGGAGTGAGGTAGATTGTGAGTGTGAGCCCTGGTAGGGAGTGTGGTAGATTGTGAGTTTGAGCCCTGGTAGGGAGTGTGGTAGATTGTGAGTTTGAGCCCTGGTAGGGAATGTGGTAGATTGTGAGTTTGAGACCAGGTAGGGAGTGTGGTAGATTGTGAGTTTGAGCCCAGGTAGGGAATGTGGTAGATTGTGAGTTTGAGCCCAGGTAGGGAGTGTGGTAGATTGTGAGTTTGAGCCCAGGTAGGGAGTGTGGTAGATTGTGAGTTTGAGCCCAGGTAGGGAGTGTGGTAGATTGTGAGTTTGAGCCCAGGTAGGGAGTGTGGTAGATTGTGAGTTTGAGCCCAGGTAGGGAATGTGGTAGATTGTGAGTTTGAGCCCAGGTAGGGAGTGTGGTAGATTGTGAGTTTGAGCCCAGGTAGGGAGTGTGGTAGATTGTGAGTTTGAGCCCAGGTAGGGAGTGTGGTAGATTGTGAGTTTGAGCCCAGGTAGGGAGTGTGGTAGATTGTGAGTTTGAGCCCAGGTAGGGAGTGTGGTAGATTGTGAGTTTGAGCCCAGGTAGGGTCAAACCAGTGACTATAAAATTGGTATTTGCTGCTGCTAAGTACATTACGTTAAGGAGTAAGAGCAAAGATGGGTTGGTTCAGAATTAGGATGTGTCTGAGTTGAACAATATGTCTACTGGCAGACTGTCGTTTCAGTGAGCTAACATTATGAAAATCCAACTAGGGCATGTTGGTATAGTACAAAGTGGACATCGTCATCATCTCATTGAATGTAACTTGTTCTCACCATGATATAGCTAAAAAATTGCTTGATAGGAGTTAAACAACACTCAGTCATTATAACTTAGAGCAATTGTTCATTTTATATGTTTGTATATTTCAGTGGACATGAAATAGGGAACCATCTGTTAGCATATTTTGACTATGCAGGAAGACTGTTACAAACTGCTGGAGATAGAGATCATATGATTGAGCTTTGTCAACTGATTCTCCAGTGTATGGAGGTAAACTTAGATTGTTAGATAGGTGACCTTAGCCGATTTTGGCTATCCTGTTTAGGCCCTTTGGTTTAATTGTTCCCAAAACTTTAAATTATTTGGCTTTCCAATCTTTCGATTTTGAGCATACCTGATGAAAGGCATTGTGAGCACTAAATCTTATATCTATGTTTTTATTAGAATACTGTGGAAATCATATTTGCCAATAGGAACATGTTATAAAGCATTTTAGCATTTTGGGTATTGATAAAATATCGGGGGATAAAATTCATACAGAGCTGAAATTAATGTCATTATTGTTTATTATAATATCACGGTGCAACAAATTATTTTTTCATTCTGAAATAAATGTCCACTGAAGAAAGCTACACAGAAACGTCTGGAAAATGGAATAGAGTAGTAGTGTATCAAAGGTGTGGTTCAAATATATTTCGAACACTTTTGGGTTTAATCTTCAGAACCGCATCGGTGGAGTAATGGTTAGCTTGCGTGCCCCGAGTGTGGTACATCGGGGGTTTGAACCCTGATAGGGTCAAACCAAAAACTATTAAATTGGTATTTGTTGCTTCTCCGCTAAGCATGCAGCATTAAGGAGAAAGAGCAACGACTGGTTGGCTCTGAATCAGGATAATGTGTCAGAGTGGGGCAACATGTCTATCCATAGACTGTTGTTTCAGTGAGCTAGCACTATAAAACTCCAACTAAGCTTGTTGGTTTAGTACAAAGCAGACCTCCTTATCATCTCATTGAAAATTAACTTGTTCTCGCCATGATATAGCTGAAAAATTGCTGAGTTGGAGTTAAACAACAATCACTCACTTTAATCTTCAGAAGAATATATTCCATAGTGAGGAAACAATATGTACAGTTTGTATTTACAAGATTAAAAGCAACACTCTTACTCGACACTTTTACCAAACCATATAGCTGCGATTCACTCAAGCTCTTGTATATGTTTTTTTCAAGCTGCGATTCACTCAAGCTCTTGTATATGTTTTTTTCAAGCTGGGATTCAGTCAAGCTCTTGTATATGTTTTTTCAAGCTGTGATTCAGTCAAGCTCTTGTATATGTTTTTTCAAGCTCTGATTCAGTCAAGCTCTTGAATATGTTTTTTTCAAGCTGTGATTCACTCAAGCTCTTGTAAATGTTTTTTTCAAGCTAGGATTCACTCAAGCTCTTGTAAATGTTTTTTTCAAGCTGTGATTCACTCAAGCTCTTGTTTATGTTTTTTTCAGGCTGTGATTCAGTCAAGCTCTTGTATATGTTTTTTTCAAGCTGTGATTCACTCAAGCTCTTGTTTATGTTTTTTTCAGACTGTGATTCAGTCAAGCTCTTGTATATGTTTTTTTCAAGCTGTGATTCACTCAAGCTCTTGTTTATGTTTTTTTCAAGCTGTGATTCACTCAAGCTCTTGTTTATGTTTTTTTCAGGCTGTGATTCAGTCAAGTTCTTGTATATGTTTTTTTCAGGCTGTGATTCACTCAAGCTCTTGTATATGTTTTTTCAAGCTGTGATTCACTCAAGCTCTTGTATATGTTTTTTCAAGCTGGGATTCACTCAAGCTCTTGTATATGTTTTTTTCAAGCTGGGATTCACTCAAGCTCTTGTATATGTTTTTTCAAGCTGGGATTCACTCAAGCTCTTGAATATGTTTTTTTCAAGCTGTGATTCACTCAAGCTCTTGTATATGTTTTTTTCAAGCTGTGATTCACTCAAGCTCTTGAATATGTTTTTTTCAAGCTGTGATTCAGTCAAGCTCTTGTATATGTTTTTTTCAAGCTCTGATTCACTCAAGCTCTTGTATATGTTTTTTTCAAGCTAGGATTCACTCAAGCTCTTGTATATGTTTTTTTCAAGCTAGGATTCACTCAAGCTCTTGTAAATGTTTTTTTCAAGCTGGGATTCACTCAAGCTCTTGTATATGTTTTTTCAAGCTGTGATTCACTCAAGCTCTTGTATATGTTTTTTCAAGCTGGGATTCACTCAAGCTCTTGTATATGTTTTTTCAAGCTGGGATTCACTCAAGCTCTTGTATATGTTTTTTCAAGCTGTGATTCAGTCAAGCTCTTGTATATGTTTTTTCAAGCTCTGATTCAGTCAAGCTCTTGAATATGTTTTTTTCAAGCTGTGATTCACTCAAGCTCTTGTAAATGTTTTTTTCAAGCTAGGATTCACTCAAGCTCTTGTAAATGTTTTTTTCAAGCTGTGATTCACTCAAGCTCTTGTTTATGTTTTTTTCAGGCTGTGATTCAGTCAAGCTCTTGTATATGTTTTTTTCAAGCTGTGATTCACTCAAGCTCTTGTTTATGAATTTTTCAGACTGTGATTCAGTCAAGCTCTTGTATATGTTTTTTTCAAGCTGTGATTCACTCAAGCTCTTGTTTATGTTTTTTTCAAGCTGTGATTCACTCAAGCTCTTGTTTATGTTTTTTTCAGGCTGTGATTCAGTCAAGTTCTTGTATATGTTTTTTTCAGGCTGTGATTCACTCAAGCTCTTGTATATGTTTTTTCAAGCTGTGATTCACTCAAGCTCTTGTATATGTTTTTTCAAGCTGGGATTCACTCAAGCTCTTGTATATGTTTTTTTCAAGCTGTGATTCACTCAAGCTCTTGAATATGTTTTTTTCAAGCTGTGATTCAGTCAAGCTCTTGTATATGTTTTTTTCAAGCTCTGATTCAGTCAAGCTCTTGTATATGTTTTTTTCAAGCTAGGATTCACTCAAGCTCTTGTATATGTTTTTTTCAAGCTAGGATTCACTCAAGCTCTTGTAAATGTTTTTTTCAAGCTGGGATTCACTCAAGCTCTTGTAAATGTTTTTTTCAAGCTGTGATTCACTCAAGCTCTTGTATATGTTTTTTCAAGCTGGGATTCACTCAAGCTCTTGTATATGTTTTTTCAAGCTGGGATTCACTCAAGCTCTTGTATATGTTTTTTCAAGCTGGGATTCACTCAAGCTCTTGTATATGTTATTTTCAAGCTGGGATTCACTCAAGCTCTTGTATATGTTTTTTTCAAGCTGGGATTCACTCAAGCTCTTGTATATGTTTTTTCAAGCTGTGATTCACTCAAGCTCTTGTATATGTTTTTTCAAGCTAGGATTCACTCAAGCTCTTGTATATGTTTTTTCAAGCTGGGATTCACTCAAGCTCTTGTATATGTTTTTTCAAGCTGGGATTCACTCAAGCTCTTGTATATGTTTTTTTCAAGCTGGGATTCACTCAAGCTCTTGTATATGTTTTTTTCAAGCTGTGATTCACTCAAGCTCTTGTATATGTTTTTTCAAGCTAGGATTCACTCAAGCTCTTGTAAATGTTTTTTTCAAGCTGTGATTCACTCAAGCTCTTGTATATGTTTTTTTCAAGCTGGGATTCACTCAAGCTCTTGTATATGTTTTTTTCAAGCTGTGATTCACTCAAGCTCTTGTATATGTTTTTTTCAAGCTGGGATTCACTCAAGCTCTTGTATATGTTTTTTTCAAGCTGGGATTCACTCAAGCTCTTGTATATGTTTTTTCAAGCTAGGATTCACTCAAGCTCTTGTAAATGTTTTTTTCAAGCTGTGATTCACTCAAGCTCTTGTATATGTTTTTTTCAAGCTGTGATTCACTCAAGCTCTTGTATATGTTTTTTTCAAGCTGGGATTCACTCAAGCTCTTGTATATGTTTTTTCAAGCTGGGATTCACTCAAGCTCTTGTATATGTTTTTTTCAAGCTGGGATTCACTCAAGCTCTTGTATATGTTTTTTTCAAGCTGGGATTCACTCAAGCTCTTGTATATGTTTTTTCAAGCTAGGATTCACTCAAGCTCTTGTAAATGTTTTTTTCAAGCTGTGATTCACTCAAGCTCTTGTATATGTTTTTTTCAAGCTGGGATTCACTCAAGCTCTTGTATATGTTTTTTCAAGCTAGGATTCACTCAAGCTCTTGTAAATGTTTTTTTCAAGCTGGGATTCACTCAAGCTCTTGCATATGTTTTTTTCAAGCTGTTATTCACTCAAGCTCTTGTATATGTTTTTTTCAAGCTGGGATTCACTCAAGCTCTTGCATATGTTTTTTTCAAGCTGGGATTCACTCAAGCTCTTGCATATGTTTTTTTCAAGCTCTGATTCAGTCAAGCTCTTGTATATGTTTTTTCAAGCTGTGATTCACTCAAGCTCTTGTATATGTTTTTTTCAAGCTAGGATTCACTCAAGCTCTTGTATATGTTTTTTTTCAAACTGGGATTCACTCAAGCTCTTGTATATGTTTTTTTCAATCTGCGATTCACTCAAGCTCTTGAATATGTTTTTTCAAGCTGTGATTCACTCAAGCTCTTGTATATGTTTTTTTCAATCTGCGATTCACTCAAGCTCTTGTATATGTTTTTTTCAATCTGCGATTCACTCAAGCTCTTGTATATGTTTTTTCAAGCTGGGATTCAGTCAAGCTCTTGTATATGTTTTTTCAAGCTGTGATACAGTCAAGCTCTTGTATATGATTTTTTCAAGCTAGGATTCACTCAAGATCTTGTATATGTTTTTTTCAAGCTAGGATTCACTCAAGCTCTTGTATATGTTTTTTTCAAGCTAGGATTCACTCAAGCTCTTGTATATGTTTTTTTCAAGCAAGGATTCACTCAAGCTCTTGTATATGTTTTTTCAAGCTGGGATTCACTCAAGCTCTTGTATATGTTTTTTCAAGCTGGGATTCAATCAAGCTCTTGTATATGTTTTTTTCAATCTGCGATTCACTCAAGCTCTTGAATATGTTTTTTCAATCTGTGATTCACTCAAGCTCTTGTATATGTTTTTTTTAATCTGCGATTCACTCAAGCTCTTGTATATGTTTTTTTCAAGCTGCGATTCACTCAAGCTCTTGTATATGTTTTTTCAAGCTGTGATTCACTCAAGCTCTTGTATATGTTTTTTCAAGCTGGGATTCACTCAAGCTCTTGTATATGTTTTTTCAAGCTGGGATTCACTCAAGCTCTTGTATATGTTTTTTTCAAGCTAGGATTCACTCAAGCTCTTGTATATGTTTTTTTCAAGCTGGGATTCACTCAAGCTCTTGTATATGTTTTTTCAAGCTAGGATTCACTCAAGCTCTTGTAAATGTTTTTTTCAAGCTGTGATTCACTCAAGCTCTTGTATATGTTTTTTTCAAGCTGGGATTCACTCAAGCTCTTGTATATGTTTTTTTCAAGCTGGGATTCACTCAAGCTCTTGTATATGTTTTTTTCAAGCTGTGATTCACTCAAGCTCTTGTATATGTTTTTTCAAGCTAGGATTCACTCAAGCTCTTGTAAATGTTTTTTTCAAGCTGTGATTCACTCAAGCTCTTGTATATGTTTTTTTCAAGCTGGGATTCACTCAAGCTCTTGTATATGTTTTTTTCAAGCTGTGATTCACTCAAGCTCTTGTATATGTTTTTTTCAAGCTGGGATTCACTCAAGCTCTTGTATATGTTTTTTTCAAGCTGGGATTCACTCAAGCTCTTGTATATGTTTTTTCAAGCTAGGATTCACTCAAGCTCTTGTAAATGTTTTTTTCAAGCTGTGATTCACTCAAGCTCTTGTATATGTTTTTTTCAAGCTGTGATTCACTCAAGCTCTTGTATATGTTTTTTTCAAGCTGGGATTCACTCAAGCTCTTGTATATGTTTTTTCAAGCTGGGATTCACTCAAGCTCTTGTATATGTTTTTTTCAAGCTGGGATTCACTCAAGCTCTTGTATATGTTTTTTTCAAGCTGGGATTCACTCAAGCTCTTGTATATGTTTTTTCAAGCTAGGATTCACTCAAGCTCTTGTAAATGTTTTTTTCAAGCTGTGATTCACTCAAGCTCTTGTATATGTTTTTTTCAAGCTGGGATTCACTCAAGCTCTTGTATATGTTTTTTCAAGCTAGGATTCACTCAAGCTCTTGTAAATGTTTTTTTCAAGCTGGGATTCACTCAAGCTCTTGCATATGTTTTTTTCAAGCTGTTATTCACTCAAGCTCTTGTATATGTTTTTTTCAAGCTGGGATTCACTCAAGCTCTTGCATATGTTTTTTTCAAGCTGGGATTCACTCAAGCTCTTGCATATGTTTTTTTCAAGCTCTGATTCAGTCAAGCTCTTGTATATGTTTTTTCAAGCTGTGATTCACTCAAGCTCTTGTATATGTTTTTTTCAAGCTAGGATTCACTCAAGCTCTTGTATATGTTTTTTTTCAAACTGGGATTCACTCAAGCTCTTGTATATGTTTTTTTCAATCTGCGATTCACTCAAGCTCTTGAATATGTTTTTTCAAGCTGTGATTCACTCAAGCTCTTGTATATGTTTTTTTCAATCTGCGATTCACTCAAGCTCTTGTATATGTTTTTTTCAATCTGCGATTCACTCAAGCTCTTGTATATGTTTTTTCAAGCTGGGATTCAGTCAAGCTCTTGTATATGTTTTTTCAAGCTGTGATACAGTCAAGCTCTTGTATATGATTTTTTCAAGCTAGGATTCACTCAAGATCTTGTATATGTTTTTTTCAAGCTAGGATTCACTCAAGCTCTTGTATATGTTTTTTTCAAGCTAGGATTCACTCAAGCTCTTGTATATGTTTTTTTCAAGCAAGGATTCACTCAAGCTCTTGTATATGTTTTTTCAAGCTGGGATTCACTCAAGCTCTTGTATATGTTTTTTCAAGCTGGGATTCAGTCAAGCTCTTGTATATGTTTTTTCAAGCTGTGATTCAGTCAAGCTCTTGTATATGTTTTTTCAAGCTGTGATTCAGTCAAGCTCTTGTATATGTTTTTTCAAGCTGTGATACAGTCAAGCTCTTGTATATGATTTTTTCAAGCTAGGATTCACTCAAGATCTTGTATATGTTTTTTCAAGCTAGGATTCACTCAAGCTCTTGTATATGTTTTTTTCAAGCTAGGATTCACTCAAGCTCTTGTATATGTTTTTTTCAAGCAAGGATTCACTCAAGCTCTTGTATATGTTTTTTCAAGCTGGGATTCACTCAAGCTCTTGTATATGTTTTTTCAAGCTGTGATTCAGTCAAGCTCTTGTATATGTTTTTTTCAAGCTGTGATTCACTCAAGCTCTTGTATATGTTTTTTCAAGCTGTGATTCAGTCAAGCTCTTGTATATGTTTTTTTTTCAAGTTGCGATTCACTCAAGCTCTTGTATATGTTTTTTTCAAGCTGGGATTCAGTCAAGCTCTTGTATATGTTTTTTTCAAGCTGGGATTCACTCAAGCTCTTGTATATGTTTTTTTCAAGCTCTGATTCACTCAAGCTCTTGTATATGTTTTTTCAAGCTGGGATTCAGTCAAGCTCTTGTATATGTTTTTTCAAGCTGTGATTCAGTCAAGCTCTTGTACATGTTTTTTCAAGCTGTGATTCAGTCAAGCTCTTGTATATGTTTTTTCAAGCTGTGATACAGTCAAGCTCTTGTAAATGATTTTTTCAAGCTAGGATTCACTCAAGCTCTTGTATATGTTTTTTTCAAGCTGGGATTCACTCAAGCTCTTGTATATGTTTTTTTCAAGCAAGGATTCACTCAAGCTCTTGTATATGTTTTTTCAAGCTGGGATTCATTCAAGCTCTTGTATATGTTTTTTCAAGCTGGGATTCAGTCAAGCTCTTGTATATGTTTTTTCAAGCTGTGATTCAGTCAAGCTCTTGTATATGTTTTTTCAAGCTGTGATTCAGTCAAGCTCTTGTATATGTTTTTTTCAAGCTGTGATTCAGTCAAGCTCTTGTATATGTTTTTTCAAGCTGTGATTCAGTCAAGCTCTTGTATATGTTTTTTTCAAGTTGCGATTCACTCAAGCTCTTGTATATGTTTTTTTCAAGCTGGGATTCAGTCAAGCTCTTGTATATGTTTTTTTCAAGCTGGGATTCACTCAAGCTCTTGTATATGTTTTTTTCAAGCTCTGATTCACTCAAGCTCTTGTATATGTTTTTTCAAGCTGGGATTCAGTCAAGCTCTTGTATATGGTTTTTTTTCAAGCTGGGATTCAGTCAAGCTCTTGTATATGATTTTTTTACAATATGGCAAAGTTTACTTGGTTAAACCTAAGAAACACAGTATGTAGATATAATTTCATTTCACCCATTTTCTATTACAGGACTCACTTCATCAACAGCATGTCAACAGAAATGATGAAGTTACCATAGCAACCAATATGTTGCGAGAAGCACCATCATACTTTACCAGTGATGCTAATCTCTTAGACAAGATTGAACACATTTCTAGAGTTAGATTCTCCCTGGCAGTTGTTACTAAATATATCCACAGACTGTATTGTACACCAGAAAAATCTATGCCTAATCCATCAGTTAGAAGACTCTTTGATGGTGCTGCCAAACTGTGTGAAGAAAGTGAATCCCCATGGCCTAGGTAAGATTTTTATTTTTTAAGGGCAAATTTTCTCTAATGGCAAAATTCTAATGAAATTAAAAAAAAACTTGCCAAAAAAAACCTAAGAAACATGCAAAAAAAATTAATTTGAAAAGAAGTCAAATAACAAATGTAAGACAATTTCTAATATTAAACTTTGTAGTAGTAATAAACTTAATACACCTCACATAGCGTAAAAATTATCGAAAATACTTCCACATAGCAAGGTTAAAGTATGACTATGTATTTTATTTTCAGGAGATATTTTGTAAAACAGTTATGTAGATGTTATGGTATAGACAGTTACCAAACAGTTCTTGCCAAAAGTGATGCAACTTTTCTAAGATGGATTCGTCTACCTGAATTAAAAGAAAACAAAGTAAGTTGGACATAGGTACCAATGCATCAAATATCTGAAGGCCACACATGTCAAGTTTGACCTATGACCTGTAACCTATAAATTATTCCTAACCTGTTGGGTCATCATTATTATTTGGAAATGATGGAATTTCTTCATACAATGTATGTGACCTATAAATTATTCCTAACCTGTTGGGTCATCATTATTATTTGGAAATGATGGAATTTCTTCATACAATGTATTTAAATAGAATCATTATTTCGTTCATATTTCTTGTGTCTTTTCCTTGAATAAAAAATTAGCAATTATTTTGTTTCTATGGCAACTGATTGGCTTATCTTATGATGAGACCAAAACGAAGAATTTCATTACCTTGTCATATCAAAAAAATATATACACAATGGACATGTTAATTTATTTGATAATGTAAAATTGTGGGATGGTTAAAAACCTATGCTTTTTCTGAAGTTGACGAAAAAATTTAATTGACTTGATTCACTAATCACCGAACAAATTTAATTGACTTGATTCACTAATCACCGAACAAATTTAATTGACTTGATTCACTAATCACCTAACAAATTTAATTGACTTGATTCACTAACAAATTTAATTGACTTGATTCACTAACAAATTTAATTGACTTGATTCACTAACAAATTTAATTGACTTGATTCACTAACAAATTTGATTGACTTGATTCACTAATCACCTTTGTTTGGAAATTGGAGAAAGATATATAAACTTTAAAAAACAGACTTATTATTAAATGCAGGTCTATGATCAAATTGATTACCAGTAAATAGGGGCCCATCGTGGTCATGATTGTATGGTAATTGGATTTACAACTCCCTATGAAATCAGTACCTATCGCCACTAACGTTGTGAGTTCGAATCCCACTCAGACGAGGTGTACTCGATACAAAATTATGTGGAAAAGTTTGTCAGTGACTTGCGGCAGGTCGGTGGTTTTCTTCTGGTACTCCGGTTTTCTCCACCAATAAAACTGACCGCCATAATATAGCTGAAATATTGTTGAAAGTGGCGTTAAACACCATAACCCTAACCCTAAATTAAACAAGATAAAACTTTTGAAGCTTTATGATTAATCAGCTACTAAAACAAACAAATTAACCTACCACTACATTATTCAGGTAAAAGAATGTCATGACAGATATATTGTGATTGGTGATGAGTATACAGAACTAAGGGAAACTGTTGTTACTACCACACTGAGTGAAAACAGTGAAAAACTAGAACAGATAGTACAGGTATAATTTATAGTTAAACAAAAAGTGAAAACAGATCTTGAATAAGCAGTCATCTTTCTTATGTGCATGGTCATATTCCCATTGTCACAACGTTGACAGTTTATACAGGTTTGACGCATGGTCATATTCCCATTGTCACAACGTTGACAGTTAGTTTCTACAGGTTTGATGCATGGTCATATTCCCATTGTCACAACATTGACAGTTAGTTTATACAGGTTTGATGCATGGTCATATTCCCATTGTCACAATGTTGACAGTTAATACAGGTTTGTCGCATGGTCATATTCCCATTGTCACAATGTTGACAGTTTATACAGGTTTGACACATGGTCATATTCCCATTGTCACAATGTTGACAGTTTATACAGGTTTGACGCATGGTCATATTCCCATTGTCACAATGTTGACAGTTAGTTTATACAGGTTTAATGCATGGTCATATTCCGATTGTCACAACGTTGACAGTTTATACAGGTTTGACACATGGTCATATTCCCATTGTCACAATGTTGACAGTTTATACAGGTTTGACACATGGTCATATTCCCATTGTCATAACGTTGACAGTTTATACAGGTTTGACGCATGATCATATTCCCATTGTCACAACGTTGACAGTTTATACAGGTTTGACGCATGGTCATATTCCCATTGTCACAACGTTGACAGTTTATACAGATTTGACTGTATAAAGGGGACAAAATTTTGAATTTTCATTGGAAGTCAAAAATGCTATAATGATTTTTTCTTTAAATTCTTTATGGAATTTCCTGCCTGTGTTTTTCAAATAGATTTGACCTCGCTCTTATAGTTTCTGTGATGGGGTCAAAAGGAGCAATGATTAAAAGAATATTTAAAATGGAATGATTCTTGTTTTGTCTTCTACTATAGTTAACATAGTATTATAAAAAGAATTTTAAACTGTGATGGTAAACAATTCCACCAATATCAGCAAAACTCAAATCATTGATAACAAAAAAGACCATGACATATGCCAAAGAAAATCCATGTCCTTAAGACAAGCAGAAAAATGTGGCTAGATTAAGTGGATTAATTATATCCCTCTTGATAATATGATTGCAAATGTTTTTGTAAATCTTAGCAACTCACCTTTTTTAGAAACCTGATAATGACTGGCAGACCAGGATTAGATTGTTGCTGGCTTTACATAGGGAGATCACCATGAACATTGTGTATGGTGGAGATCCACAGAAGTTCACAGACAAGGTATGTAATAGATTTATAGAGTGAACTGTGCAATCCTTAGAAGTTCATGTATGCAATAAACTGTGCTTTGAACAGTGTGTATTATGATAATCCACAGAAGTTCACAGACAATGTATTTAATAGATTTATAGAGTGAATTGTGACTGTGTGTTTTATGACAATCCACTGAAGCTCACAGACAATGTATGCATTTAACTGTGAATAGTGTATTGTAATCCACAGAAGTTCATAGTGTGTTGTGAACAGTGTGTATTATGATAATCCACAGAAGTTCACAGACAAAGTGTGCAATCATCTGTTCTGTGAACAATGTATTGCCATATTCCACAGAAGTTCACAGACAATGTATATATAGACAATATTGTTGGCAAATATGAAATTTATTTATAGAAGAAGTAAAGCAAGCCTCCAATTTTGAAATGGAGATTATGTTAATGCATAGGTCACCAACTAGCTGCAATAATGTAGCTCCTGTGACAAACTTGTGTCTCGGCAGAGCTACAACGCTGTCCCATTCGTCACAATGGAGCAAAAAAAAAGTTGCATTTGAAACATAAAAACTCACTATTTACGCTTCAAACATTTCATTATAACTATTACTGATGATCCCAGTCCTTGTTAAATCGGTTTGGCTGAGAAATATATGCTTTTCAAAGGTAGCAACAACCTTGTTCAAATTTATCGATCGTTTGTCATAACCGGAAACTACGGAAGGCGGAGCTTTTCTAAATATGGTATTTCTTACTACAATGCTTACGACGGCTGATGTAAACATTCACGCCTTAATCGCCAAATATGGTATCGACATCCAAATAGTAAGGCCGGAAATGGCGAAATTCAAATGTTCAGAGAGAAAGTAAACATAGATTTTTATTTTGTGGGAATTACATTCTAAAATACTGGTAGGTGATAAAAACTTGTTATAATAATGGACAAAAGGAAAGGTTATGTCTTATTATTGATAAATGCAGGCGTCAGAAACTCTGTAAGCGAGCGCAAAAAATCTCGGCGGCTGCTCCATTACGTGTAATGGCATCCCGTTATAACCCTTGCGAGTAAGCGAGCATTTAGGGTTTTATTATTAGAACTAGTCACCAACCACTATCCTGCTGCAAGATTAACTCATTTATTTGTATCCAGTACATGTACACCTCGCTACAGATGGGAATCAAACTCACAATGTTAGTGATATTGATTGCATAGGTAACTGTAATTCTAATGTAGTTGTTTAATATTCCTGGTTTGTGATTGGACAATGCTGTAATTTTCATGGTATCAATTCCACGGTTGAAATGTCATGAGATATTTTTAGAATTTTAGCTGATTACCGCTTACGTCATCTTGTCAATAATGTGGCAATACACATGATCACGTTAGAATGGAGATAACTCTGTTGTATTTGAAAATTTCACGGCATCAATTGTCGATTTCATGGTCGCAAATATCCGTTTACTGGCTCCGCTAACACGTCGCCTGTAAATTTAATTTGCGACCATCAAATCTCCAATTGATGCCGTGAAATTTTCAAATACAATACAGTTATCTCCTAAATCCAACTACTATGCGATCGTATGTGTATTTGACGCAAAACTAGGGAAAGACTCAGTGAACCTCGCTTTTATCCCTGTTTTTAAGCCTCATGCACATAAACTTTATATTTTAAGACACTGCAATAATATTGTCTATTTCTTTTTAGATGTTGTTAGGTTACCTTTGCAGATTGTGTTAAAATAATATCAGTGTTTCTTGAATCAAATTGTATCAAACTTTGACATAGAAAAAATAAGTTGTTTCATATCATTTCTACTTTTATTTTGCAGGCTAAAGCATTCCTAAGTGAATTTGTAATGAATTGTGCTCTGATCAGAAATAAGGTAGTAATAATATTTTTATAATTGTGTTTTTCATCTACTTCACACAGTAAATTTTATATGACATTTTCTTGAGAAATTGTAATATATTTTGTAAATTACACTTTAATGCAAATAGTTTTAGTTAAAATAACAAAAAATATATTGAACAGATCTGTTTTATGAAAAACATAGTTAAAATAGCAGAAAATATATTGAACAGATCTGTTTCATGAAAAACATATAGATCTAGCATGAAAAAGGATAACTTGATTTTGCTTGTGTAACTCTGAAGTGAAATAAGAAGAGTTTGAAGATACCAAAGGGAGGTAATCAGAATCTGTATATCAAAGGACAGACAACACAATGGCCAAACGGAAAAAGGACAAACACTTATGATCTACTAAACATACACATAAAATTAAAGATCAAGTAACACAAACACCACTAAAAACCGGGGATGAACTCAGGTGCTCCGGAAGGGTAAGCAGTTCCTGCTCCACTAGTGACACTCGTCATGTTAATCTAGTTACAAATCCGGTGATAAGTCATGAATGAGGAAAGAACCGGGAAGTGCTTATGACAAGTGGAACATATCCATGGACACAGATATTCCACAACGGTCAACCAAGTCATGATGGCAACTGTAAAACTTTTGAATTAGTGATAAACCTTTATATATCTCAGATGCATATATTAGTAGAATATTTAAAAAAATATATTTTTTAGGAGCTTACAAATGATATTTTAAATAATACTGTATGGAGACTACATGGAAATATTGTGCCAAGGATGGACTTAGCTCAACAGAATATCTCCTGTTTATTAACACATTTTCGTGTACTGATGGTGGAGATTCCAGGGAAGACAACTCTGCTAACCCCATTACAAAATATAGCTCTTCAACCTCAGACCATGGTGGTAGGTATCAACATCTGGTCCACACAAAACATATTTTATTTCTTTTTAAATATACATTTTATTGAACAAGCTCCTGCTTTACAATAACCTAAGCAGCTCAGGGTAGTTCACTTTGGGTCCCTGCTTGTTTACAAAGTCATTTGTATACGGGAAAAAATTAGCACATTATTAAACAAAATTCCCTTTTGGTTTTTTTCAACGTACACACATGCTTTGAAAATTGAACTATTCAAAGGCATACAGGCTATCAGAATTGAATTTTTTGTTTATGTTAAAAGTTGCCAATATTCGATGTTATATACTAATTGCAGTTGAAATTTTTCATAATATGAGACAGGCACAACCTGTTTGAAGGATGAAGTCCTATAATTTTAAGAGGGAGGTGTGAGAAAGGAATGTATTATTTTTTTTCAAGTACTTTTTAAAGTTTTTTTTTAATTATTTGGCTAGAGTTATCTCTCTTTGACTTATGGCTGTTGTGTTCATTTTACCTACGCCGCTCTTCCGCCGAGAATCTCGTAGAAAGAGATTTTTTAATTAGAATTTTATTTCAAGTTTATTTCGATTTTGCATAGAGTAAATAATTAAAGAAATGGGAATTTTTCATTGAAATATATATTTTTTGCATTTCTAAATATCAATTGATCTATTTTTAAAACTTCCGGTGAAAAGATATTTGGCTATGAATAGATACATAGGAGTAGAAAGGAGGAAAAATTGTACAGCTTACAGTTAAAAGGACTTTGTCCTTTAATATCATACGTAAATAGCCTAGAACGAAGGAAATACTTCGCTGTTTTATTTTCTTGAATTCAGTAAAGAATCCAATGTTTACCCGTGCAATATTCATACGACCTGACAGTGAGCTCATTCGGGAAAGCGTTTGTGCATCTGCAAAATTGTTTGTTGATGAAGAAAGCACATGGCACAAATCGAATCGTGGAAGAATGAAAACATTGACGTATTCTATACGAAAACGACACAAAAAGGAGGATTCAGCAAGCTTTGTGTAAAAATTAAAAAAAGATGTTATACCGACCTACTCCATTTTTCAACACGTATACGGTAAGTATAATTTAGTATCTTTTTTCGGCCAAATCGTATTTTGACAGTAGAATTGCATAGTAGTTTTTTATATATTATTTTTTTTTTTAGGAGAAAACGCTAGGTGATATCTCTTTTAATTTAGAGACTAAAATAATGAACTTCATGTCTGTTTTTTTCTACAAAAATATAATCAAGCCAACTCAAGTGTTGTCAATAATATGCAATACAATTTGTTTACAATTTTCCCTTTATCGGGCCCCTTTGCAGAGTTTGGGTTTGTTTTTATTGATTTCATCACATATTTCCGATTTTAAGTGTCATTCTTACTAAATACCATTTTTTAATATTAACTGATTACCCCGGGATCAAATTTCATATATATATTTCTTAAATTACATTAATTCTAACGAATTTACATGCAACATGCTTCCTGGTTATTCATAGCAGTTATCAGTATTTGGCAAACTTCGGAAAAGCAGCAGACTTATAATTAGGTCGTGTTGATGGCGATTTTACCAACAGACATTCGAATTCTTTTCACTAATTACGACATTATAGCATATTTTTTAAACCTGGCTTCTTGTTCAGAACATTTTATTAGTATAAAACATCGAATATTGGCAACTTTTAATATAAACAAAAAAATTCAATTCTGACAATTAATTAATGATAAATAATATAATTGCATAAAATAATAACCATATACTCACAAAATAAAAAAAACCAAAACTAAATAAAATATATATAATATCAGAAATGGTTAACAAAAAGTTGCTCAGAAAACAATTGCATAGTTTTTAGCTCACCTGACCCAAAGGGTCATGTGAGGTATTGCCATCACTTGGCGTCCGTCGTCCGTCCGTTAACTTTTTCATATTTTAATCTACTCCTCTGAAACAACTGGGCCAAATGGAACCAAACTTGGCAGAAAGCATCTATATAAGGTCCTCTATAAAATTTCTTCATTTCGTCCCATTCCGCCAACAAATATGGCCACCAAGGGCAATTCTTGTTTCTGATTGGCTAATGCTAAACAAATCTTCTCCTCTGAAACTGCTTGGCCAAATGGAGACAAACTTGGCAGGAAGCATCTATGTAAGATCCTCTATAAAACTTCTTCATTTGGTTCCATTCGGCCAACAAACATGGCCGCTGTTACTAAAAATAGAACATATGGTAAAATTGCACGTTTTTGGTAATAACTCAAAAACCGTTAATAATATCAGAAATCCGACGGAGTAAAAATTATCAGCACAGCAAGATCTAACTACCCTGCAATTTTGAAGAAAATCTGATTACCCATCTTGAAGTTATTGCCCTTTTTTCATGAAATTTTCAAAATTTTAATACTTTTCGTTTTTTATTTCAAAAACTATAAGAGATAGATGTTAAGTGTAAACTGAAAACATGTTCAGCTTGTCAAGATCTACATGCCCTGCAATTTTGAAGTAAATCTGATTACCCGTCTAGGAGTTATTGCCCTTTTTATATTATTTTTTTTTCTAATTTAAACATTTTTGTCTGATATTTCAAAACTATAAGAGATAGATGTTAAGTTTAAACTGCAAATATGTTCAGCATATCAAGATCTACCCACCCTGCGATGTTGAAGTTAATCTGAGTACCCAAGTTGGAGTTGTTGCCCTTTTTTCATCAAATTTTCAAAATGTTAATACTTTTCATCCTTTATTTCAAAAACTATAAGAGATAGATGTTAAGTGTAAACTGAAAACATGTTCAGCTTGTCAAGATCTACATGCCCTGCAATTTTGAAGTAAATCTGATTACCTGTCTATGAGTTATTGCCCTTTTATCATCATTTTTTAGCTCACCTGGCCCAAATGTGAGGTATTGCTATCACTTGGCGTCCGTCGTCCGTCCGTTGACTTTTTCATATTTTAATCTTCTCCTCTGAAACAACTTGGCCAAATGGAACCAAACTTGGCAGTAAGCATCTATATAAGATTTTCTATAAAGTTTCTCCATTTCGTTCCGTTCCACCAAGGGAAATTCTTGTTTCTGATTGGCTACTGTTTAAAAAAATCTTCTCCTCTGAAACTGCTTGGCAAAATGGAGACAAATTTGGCAGGAAGCATCTATGTAAGGTCCAAACCTGGCATAGATGGTCCCTGGGTGTGTCCCTTTCAAAATTGTGACCGACAGCCCCACCCTCCATTCAAGGTGGCAGCTGTTTTTTAAGGTAATAATTATCTCCCTTTGAAATTTGGTTCAGTATCATTCTATTGTCAGGTGAGCGATACAGGCTCAGTGGGCTGAGCCTCTAGTTATGTCCTGGAAATGGATACTTATTTTTGTGTAGTCAATGCCCCTTTCAGCTAGATCCTTGAAATTTTACAGAATATTTTCTTATAAACAGAAATTGTAAACCTCACATTATAGAAGTGTTTCAAGGACAAATTCAGGGGAGATCACCCATTTTGTGTTTTCAATTCTTTTAATATTTTCAAGACCGCATCAGTGATGTAATGGTTAGTGTGTTCACCTCAAGTGTGGTAGATCCTGGATTCGAGTCCTGGTTGGGTCGAACAAAAGACTATGAAATTGATATATGCTGCTTCTACGTTAAACACATAGCATTAAGGAGTAAGAGCAAAAACTGATAATGTGTCTGAGTGCCCACAGACTGATAATGTGTCTGAGTGTCCACAGACTGATAATGTGTCTGAGTGTCCACAGACTGATAATGTGTCTGAGTGCCCACAGACTGATAATGTGTCTGAGTGTCCACAGACCGATAATGTGTCTGAGTGTCCACAGACTGATAATGTGTCTGAGTGTCCACAGACCGATAATGTGTCTGAGTGTCCACAGACTGATAATGTGTCTGAGTGTCCACAGACTGATAATGTGTCTGAGTGCCCACAGACTGATAATGTGTCTGAGTGTCCACAGACCGATAATGTGTCTGAGTGTCCACAGACTGATAATGTGTCTGAGTGTCCACAGACCGATAATGTGTCTGAGTGTCCACAGACCGATAATGTGTCTGAGTGTCCACAGACTGATAATGTGTCTGAGTGTCCACAGACTGTTGTTTCAGTGAGCTTGCAAAAATGGATTTGAAGTCTGAAGAACAACAAATGGAAACAACATTTATAATTTTTGTAAAAACAACTTTTTGTTTGTGTTTTAGAATTCATTTTTTCCCACAATGCCTCAGGATGAACTATCAGAAATTAGGGAAGCCATTTTGGCAGCAAGGAATCTTAATCCAAATGAAAACCCAGTGTTTTACAGTAAGTAATTAATGATATACATACTAAAGATACTGTTTTTCTAGCAGATTTGTAGCAAATAGTGCAGGAAAAAAGTCAAAAATGGTCAATAGTACTGACTCACTGTAAACTCTCAAAATACAGAAAAAAGTCTGAAATGGTCAATAGTACTGACTCACTGTAAACTCTCAAAATACAGAAAAAAAAGTCAGAAATGGTCAATAGTACTGACTCACTGTAAACTCTCAAAATACAGAAAAGAAGTCAGAAATGGTCAATAGTACTGACTCATTGTAAACTCTCAAAATACAGAAAAATATATCTAGGTTCTCCATTTGTTTGTAGGAGGGCTCATGTCTTATTTACGTTATTTGTGTCTGTTTATGTATAGTGGTGTTCAAAGCATATTGTGTTATGTTTTTATTTTGTTTTTCTTCATCTTGTGTGCCCTGTGTTGTTGGTTGCTCTGGATTATCCATTTTTGATTTCCCCTTCGATATTCTTTGGCGTTTATTTGGAACGACACAAGAATGTAGCCCAATGTTGATGCCAAACTCTTCAATATGAATAACTTACTGGATTTCCAACCGTGATACAAGTATAGTTGAACAAAAAATAATAATGTGGACAGATCTCACTACCACAAAAATGAGATAAACATAAACATTACAATAGCAGGTATAAAAATATTCTTGTCAGCATGCAAAAGTATAAGTGAACATGAAAGTTAATCTTCCTGTTTACCTGTTTACCTGTTTCTGAGGTCTGGAATATGGGCTATTCAGCCCCTTGGACCCTTCTTAATAATTTGATTTCATCTCCCGGTTGGTAGATATCTGGTGAAAATTTTATCTCCCGATTTTTCTAATGATTGTTCAATTGGTTCTTGAAAGTGTTTGCACAGAAACTGTGGTTTTGGTGGAAATGGCTGCAATTTCCCACAAAAAGCTGGTTTCCATTATAGTAGGGTGCCCGACGAAAGATTTTTGCGAGTTTGCCTTAACGGAATTACACACACCTGTATGATACATCGTTGGAATGAGGAGAACAAGCCGCATCGAAATAAAGATGTCGTCGCTATGTATTGTGGTCACGTTTTTTTTAAATTGGGGTCAAAGGTCACGATCTAAAAATTGGAACTAACACACCACAAGTTTTAAAAGGCTCCCTTCTTCGACAACACTGTGAAGAACTTTAAACTGGAATGCCAATTTTATTTGTTAAGCTTAATATTTTATTATTTTATGCTTATTTTTTATTTTACAACATAACCACCACAACATATAAAAAGAACACCTTAAAAAACATTGCAACAAATGAAACTGCTATTTACTGAAAAACACATAGTACGTATGAACTTGTCTAAGTTTACTAAGCACAGAAAACAGTGATGCTTGCCTAAAACAGACATTAGACCAAGTCTCAATGAAACAAAAGACGTCAACGGGAAGTCGTGGTAACTGGACAACTATGACTAACGTGAGTTGATGGTCACAATGTTGGAAATGAAAGACTGTTTTATCTGAAATCATAGTTTTGATAACAACAGTTTTATTCGGTGAAATAGATGGAGACTGGATGAAAAAGAAAAAAAAATTGAGATCATATGTCATCATCTTCATCAGTATTTCTAGATATTGCTAGGTGGGTATTTTCATTGCGGCATAAGTCGCCAGCCTGGCAAGGGCAAAGGTCTGTGCAAGATAGACTTTGCTCAAAACAAATGCATCCTTTCATGCACACAGATTTTCCTTTGCAAGTACAAACAAGGTCTTGCAAAAAATCAGAAGACATCTGTCCTTTGAAATAAACTGGAACTAATCCATTCCTGTCTTCCCATCCAAATAGCACTGCAGACTTCATTGGTGGTTGTGCAACATAGACAGTCATCCAAATATTTATCTGTAGTGAAGATCGCAAAACATGCTGAATGAAGGTGGCTTCACAGGGTTGAAGTTTGGCCAAACATGCATCCCTCAGTGTCGCTAACCTTACCCTTAATTTGTTAAGATCGACGTGATCTTCCTTCAGTTTTCCTTTTTGGTCGTACAGTCGACAAACAAGTTTACTGGCGGCATCTATAGAGTTATCAGTGTCACAGTCTGCAAGGGTGGACAAATCTCTAAAGTTTTCTGGACTGTCTTTAAGTACTTTAAAAACGGTTCATTTGCCAATCCCGAACAAGGATGATGTGGAATCACATCTTGTGATGGCATGTGCAGCTGGTAAAATGTTACATAAAACAGGATTGAGGATGCTGCAGATCGAATGTACGGGAATGAAAACGCCCATCCTTGGTGTTTGTGATAGAACCCGTATGAAACCATAATTCCTGTGTATGTTGCATTGAAGGAAAGTAATGGATGCATAGAATCAAGAAATCTGTATCAGGCGATTTAACAATGATCCGACCTTTGATTCCACTTTCACCGAACGTTTTGTCTGCATGGATAGCATGTAAAATCATACGAGTGTCCGCCTCTTCATGTGTACAGTATAACTCTTGGCAATCGGAGACTCCATCTCTGCAGATTTTCTTGGCAATGATTAGAAGCACCAGAAAGATACGGAACTTCCCCGGATGACATCTCAAGAGATGATAAACGATAGTGTTGCACAATCGATTCGCCAAGAAATTTTATCAATGCTTGTTTGTTGGCAGCGACTGCAAGAAACCTTTTCTAATCAGGAATATCGGTCGGCTTTCTATGAAACTGAGCCATTTCCGGACTTATAACGTATCCTGCAGGATTGGTCCGTGTATTAGAAACACATGAATTAAATAAATTTTAAACCCAATCAACGGCCGACATAAAAATGAATGTTTTTAAAACTTAAAAACCACAAACAATTCTACTGAACAATTAAAACCAATTTATTTGCCATAAAAGAAGAGAAAATACTAAATGCATTGAGACAGAGATCGTGCTAGTTAATGACCGGCGAGCGACACATCATTAACAAAAACCGGTACATAACAATCCGTGTATGACAAAGAGGAAATTTACAATTATTTGAGTTTATATTTTGCCAATTTCTCAACAACCGCTGACATTTAGATTATGATTTTTGGCACACATGTACATTTCATCAATATGTTTTCTTCAAAATCAAAGTACATTTATAATGTAGTGTAATTACTTTGCTTTTGTTGAAAATACGGGTAATTTGGGGTCAAATTTGAGGCTGATATACTCTTTCAAAAATCAATTATTTACATCCCGTTTTTATTTTAATTATATCTTTGATACATTATCTCTGATGTAAAAACCTTTTTAGCTATTTAGATAGCGGAGAATATTTTTATTTTTCATCCTGAAAATACCATGTACAATGTGTCAGCCGAGGGTACTTTTGAAAAACGTGAAATTAAAAAAATCGTGACCACAGAAACTTACGACGACAATTAAAAATACAAAATGTAATAATTTTTCTAGCATTTAATACCAAAATTAGCTGTGTGTAATTCCGTTAACCCAAACTCAATAACTAAGCGTCTTTTTTAACACTGGGCACCCTACTATTAAGGACCAATAAAATTATGTTTAATTCAACAATCAATTTGGAATTTAAATTTGATTCTCATCCATCACAAATTAATTTTCATGTAATTAATTTTTATGGTTGCCAATTTCAGCCAAGAGAAACAAAATTCTTGATACCATGATATCATATGTACTAAATCCTATTATTTTGTTCTATTTCAGGATGTCCAAATGGTCACCCATATATAATTGGAAATGTGAGTACTGTTTCAATACATTCTATTGTATCATTAAGACCCATGTTATTCAACTAAGAGCAGTAACCGAATGATGCAGATTGCTATGTTTGTTTCATGCTCAGTAGTATTCACATTATTCTCAGGGCTTTTCCAGGAAAAAATACCTGGAGGGGGGGGGGGGGGGGGGTCGGAACTCCGTCAATAATTTGGGGTACTACCACCAGAATTTTAATTATTTTTGGGGTACCACCACATAAATATAAATACTTAAAATGACCCCCACCTAGAAAATAGAAATTAAATTTGAAACAGACTGATCAAATTCTAGAATAAATCTGATGAAATACTTAATGACCTAAATATGTATGATGAAATTTGAAGAAATGCTTAATGATCTGAATACTTATAATGCAATTTGAAGAAATACTTGAAATGAATATGATTATACAAAGAAAATGTTACAGTACGTTTATTGGTATAACTTTTGAACGTAATGAGATATTTTCATGATGTAAATTCCATAATAAAGAAGAGATTAAAGGCTTTAATTTGATATACAGTTAAAAAAAGAAATTGACATTTGATACCCTAAATTGTGGCAGGACAGTATTTTTCAATGGTGGAAATGACGATAATTTGTATCAAAATATTTGTTTTGATCACGTATAACTCTTTTAAATCAAATGTCTGTCAAATAAATGTTACACCATTTTAAAGCTTATATCTCAAGGATTAATAATATGCATAGTTTATTATTTTTGGATAAATACTTGTTGAGAAATCGTGCCATTTGACCCCGTTTCGTTTTCGACTGGTATTTTTGATCTCAGAACCCAGGAACAAAAATAAAAGAACCAGGTACCAGTTCATCATTCGTATTTCTCCATCTTTTACATAGCATATCATTCGGAATATTTCGGAAGATAAAGGGAGACAATTTGGCTTAAAAATCACGCAAAAGAAGCGAAATCGCGGAACAAACAACCGAATATTATATACCATTTAACGAACAACACAGTGACAGGACTTGCTGGCAAGTAGGTCTATTTTAATATACCGAAATGGTAAAAATACTGACAACCGCGATTAATTAAATAGAAATTTGACAACAACCCCCAGAAAAGAAATACGTTTTACGCCCCCCACCTAGATGAAAAAAATATCAATGGCGTTCCGACCCTACCAGGTATTTTTTCCTGGAAAAGCCCTCAGTTGTATTCACATTATGACATTCTGTCCAGTGGTTTTGTCTTTATGTTTGTCAGTATTTACGTTTTGTTCAGATCATATGACATCATATTCTGTGGATCCAACTTTCTTTATGTTTGGTCCAAGTATCATTATGTTAATCAAAATCATCATTATATTCAGTAGATTATTTATTAGTGGTACTAAATTATTTACGTATATTTAGTTAAGATTATATGCTGTCGCCACAGCTTAATTTTATATCACTATTTGGTTAAAACAATTTTCTACTGAGAAACTGCTTATAATATATTAAACTTGAGCTAAATGGTTCTGTACCAATATTATGTATTATGTTAATTGACATTTGAAATTTCAGAACTTTCTTATGAAAATACATCATTTATTTAATTTAGACAATTTCATAACCCAGTGAGCCTCTGGTTTGTGGTATAAATATAACTTATTGTTTTATTGTTAAATTCTGTTGTAGTGTGGACGAGCAGCAACAGTTGGTACATGTAAGGCTTGTGGTAGAGAAATTGGTGGTGAAGGTTATCAGTTACGACCAGGCAATGAGTTAGACGCTGGGTAAGCTACAAAGTTATTATGACCAGGCAATGAGTTAGATGCTGGGTAAGCTACAAAGTTATTATTACAAGGCAATGAGTTAGATGCTGGGTAAGATACAAAGTTATTCTTATAAGTTATGACAAGGCAATGAGTTAGATGCTGGGTAAGCTACAAAGCTATTCTTATAAGTTATGACAAGGCAATGAGTTAGATGCTGGGTAAGCTACAAAGCTATTCTTATAAGTTATGACAAGGCAATGAGTTAGATGCTGGGTAAGCTACAAAGCTATTCTTATAAGTTATGACAAGGCAATGAGCTAGATGCTGGGTAAGCTATAAAGCTATTCTTATAAGTTATGACAAGGCAATGAGCTAGATGCTGGGTAAGCTACAAAGCTATTCTTATAAGTTATGACAAGGCAATGAGTTAGATGCTGGGTAAGCTACAAAGCTATTCTTATAAGTTATGACAAGGCAATGCGTTAGATGCTGGGTAAGCTACAAAGCTATTATTTTAAGTTATGACAAGGCAATGAGTTAGATGCTGGGTAAGCTACAAAGCTATTCTTATAAGATATGACAAGGCAATGAGCTAGATGCTGGGTAAGTTACAAAGCTATTCTTATAAGTTATGACAAGGCAATGAGTTAGATGCTGGGTAAGCTACAAAGTTATTATGACAAGGCAATGAGCTAGATGCTGGGTAAGTACAAAGTTATTATGACCAGGCAATGAGTTAGACGCTGGGTAAGCTACAAAGTTATTATGACCAGGCAATGAGTTAGACGCTGGGTAAGCTACAGAGTTGTTATGACAAGGCAATGAGTTAGATGCTGGGTAAGCTACAAAGCTATTATGACCAGGCAATGAGTTAGACGCTGGGTAAGCTACAAAGTTATTATGACAAGGCAATGAGTTAGACGCTGGGTAAGCTACACAGTTATTATGACAAGGCAATGAGCTAGATGCTGGGTAAGCTACAAAGCTATTATGACAAGGCAATAAGTTAGACGCTGGGTAAGCTACACAGTTATTATGACAAGGCAATGAGCTAGATGCTGGGTAAGCTACAAAGTTATTATGACAAGGCAACGAGCTAGATGCTGGGTAAGCTACACAGTTATTACGACCAGGCAATGAGTTAGATGCTGCATAAGCTACAAAGTTATTATGACAAGGCAATGAGTTAGATGCTGGGTAAGCTACAAAGCTATTCTTATAAGTTATGACAAGGCAATGAGTTAGATGCTGGGTAAGCTACAAAGCTATTCTTATAAGTTATGACAAGGCAATGAGCTAGATGCTGGGTAAGCTATAGAGCTATTCTTATAAGTTATGACAAGGCAATGCGTTAGATGCTGGGTAAGCTACAAAGCTATTCTTTTAAGTTATGACAAGGCAATGAGTTAGATGCTGGGTAAGCTACAAAGCTATTCTTATAAGATATGACAAGGCAATGAGCTAGATGCTGGGTAAGCTACAAAGCTATTCTTATAAGTTATGACAAGGCAATGAGTTAGATGCTGGGTAAGCTACAAAGTTATTATGACAAGGCAATGAGCTAGATGCTGGGTAAGCTACAAAGTTATTATGACCAGGCAATGAGTTAGACGCTGGGTAAGCTACAAAGTTATTATGACCAGGCAATGAGTTAGACGCTGGGTAAGCTACAGAGTTGTTATGACAAGGCAATGAGTTAGATGCTGGGTAAGCTACAAAGCTATTATGACAAGGCAATGAGTTAGACGCTGGGTAAGCTACAAAGTTATTATGACAAGGCAATGAGTTAGACGCTGGGTAAGCTACACAGTTATTATGACAAGGCAATGAGCTAGATGCTGGGTAAGTTACAAAGCTATTATGACAAGGCAATGAGTTAGACACTGGGTAAGCTACACAGTTATTATGACAAGGCAATGAGTTAGATGCTGGGTAAGCTACAAAGTTATTATGACAAGGCAATGAGCTAGATGCTGGGTAAGCTACACAGTTATTACGACCAGGCAATGAGTTAGATGCTGGGTAAGCTACAAAGTTATTATGACAAGGCAATGAGTTAGATGCTGGGTAAGCTACAAAGCTATTCTCATAAGTTATGACAAGGCAATGAGTTAGATGCTGGGTAAGCTACAAAGCTATTCTTATAAGTTATGACAAGGCAATGAGCTAGATGCTGGGTAAGCTATAAAGCTATTCTTATAAGTTATGACAAGGCAATGAGCTAGATGCTGGGTAAGCTACAAAGCTATTCTTACAAGTTATGACAAGGCAATGAGCTAGATGCTGGGTAAGCTACAAAGCTATTCTTATAAGTTATGACAAGGCAATGAGCTAGATGCTGGGTAAGCTATAAAGCTATTCTTATAAGTTATGACAAGGCAATGAGCTAGATGCTGGGTAAGCTACAAAGCTATTCTTACAAGTTATGACAAGGCAATGAGCTAGATGCTGGGTAAGCTACAAAGCTATTCTTATAAGTTATGACAAGGCAATGAGCTAGATGCTGGGTAAGCTATAAAGCTATTCTTATAAGTTATGACAAGGCAATGAGCTAGATGCTGGGTAAGCTACAAAGCTATTCTTACAAGTTATGACAAGGCAATGAGCTAGATGCTGGGTAAGCTACAAAGCTATTCTTATAAGTTATGACAAGGCAATGAGCTAGATGCTGGGTAAGCTATAAAGCTATTCTTATAAGTTATGACAAGGCAATGAGCTAGATGCTGGGTAAGCTACAAAGCTATTCTTACAAGTTATGACCAGGCAATGAGTTAGACGCTGGGTAAGCTACAAAGTTATTATGACAAGGCAATGAGTTAGACGCTGGGTAAGCTACAGAGTTGTTATGACAAGGCAATGAGTTAGATGCTGGGTAAGCTACAAAGCTATTATGACAAGGCAATGAGTTAGACGCTGGGTAAGCTACAAAGTTATTATGACAAGGCAATGAGTTAGATGCTGGGTAAGCTACAC
The DNA here is from genome assembly GCA_963680875.1 of Bathymodiolus brooksi. Lineage (NCBI taxonomy): Eukaryota > Metazoa > Mollusca > Bivalvia > Mytilida > Modiolidae > Bathymodiolus > Bathymodiolus brooksi. The sequence goes on along the minus strand of OY804581.1, from coordinate 30,143,586 downwards.
AGTTATTATGACAAGGCAATGAGCTAGATGCTGGGTAAGCTACAAAGCTATTATGACAAGGCAATGAGTTAGACGCTGGGTAAGCTACACAGTTATTATGACAAGGCAATGAGCTAGATGCTGGGTAAGCTACAAAGTTATTATGACAAGGCAATGAGCTAGATGCTGGGTAAGCTACACAGTTATTACGACCAGGCAATGAGTTAGATGCTGCATAAGCTACAAAGTTATTATGACAAGGCAATGAGTTAGATGCTGGGTAAACTACAAAGTTATTATGACAAGGCAATGAGTTAGATGCTGGGTAAGCTACAAAGCTATTCTTATAAGTTATGACAAGGCAATGAGTTAGATGCTGGGTAAGCTACAAAGCTATTCTTATAAGTTATGACAAGGCAATGAGCTAGATGCTGGGTAAGCTATAAAGCTATTCTTATAAGTTATGACAAGGCAATGAGCTAGATGCTGGGTAAGCTACAAAGCTATTCTTTTAAGTTATGACAAGGCAATGAGTTAGATGCTGGGTAAGCTACAAAGCTATTCTTATAAGATATGACAAGGCAATGAGCTAGATGCTGGGTAAGCTACAAAGCTATTCTTATAAGTTATGACAAGGCAATGAGTTAGATGCTGGGTAAGCTACAAAGTTATTATGACAAGGCAATGAGCTAGATGCTGGGTAAGCTACAAAGTTATTATGACCAGGCAATGAGTTAGACGCTGGGTAAGCTACAAAGTTATTATGACCAGGCAATGAGTTAGACGCTGGGTAAGCTACAGAGTTGTTATGACAAGGCAATGAGTTAGATGCTGGGTAAGCTACAAAGCTATTATGACAAGGCAATGAGTTAGACGCTGGGTAAGCTACAAAGTTATTATGACAAGGCAATGAGTTAGACGCTGGGTAAGCTACACAGTTATTATGACAAGGCAATGAGCTAGATGCTGGGTAAGTTACAAAGCTATTATGACAAGGCAATGAGTTAGACACTGGGTAAGCTACACAGTTATTATGACAAGGCAATGAGTTAGATGCTGGGTAAGCTACAAAGTTATTATGACAAGGCAATGAGCTAGATGCTGGGTAAGCTACACAGTTATTACGACCAGGCAATGAGTTAGATGCTGGGTAAGCTACAAAGTTATTATGACAAGGCAATGAGTTAGATGCTGGGTAAGCTACAAAGCTATTCTCATAAGTTATGACAAGGCAATGAGTTAGATGCTGGGTAAGCTACAAAGCTATTCTTATAAGTTATGACAAGGCAATGAGCTAGATGCTGGGTAAGCTATAAAGCTATTCTTATAAGTTATGACAAGGCAATGAGCTAGATGCTGGGTAAGCTACAAAGCTATTCTTACAAGTTATGACAAGGCAATGAGCTAGATGCTGGGTAAGCTACAAAGCTATTCTTATAAGTTATGACAAGGCAATGAGCTAGATGCTGGGTAAGCTATAAAGCTATTCTTATAAGTTATGACAAGGCAATGAGCTAGATGCTGGGTAAGCTACAAAGTTATTATGACAAGGCAATGAGCTAGATGCTGGGTAAGCTACAAAGTTATTATGACCAGGCAATGAGTTAGACGCTGGGTAAGCTACAAAGTTATTATGACCAGGCAATGAGTTAGACGCTGGGTAAGCTACAGAGTTGTTATGACAAGGCAATGAGTTAGATGCTGGGTAAGCTACAAAGCTATTATGACAAGGCAATGAGTTAGACGCTGGGTAAGCTACAAAGTTATTATGACAAGGCAATGAGTTAGACGCTGGGTAAGCTACACAGTTATTATGACAAGGCAATGAGCTAGATGCTGGGTAAGTTACAAAGCTATTATGACAAGGCAATGAGTTAGACACTGGGTAAGCTACACAGTTATTATGACAAGGCAATGAGTTAGATGCTGGGTAAGCTACAAAGTTATTATGACAAGGCAATGAGCTAGATGCTGGGTAAGCTACACAGTTATTACGACCAGGCAATGAGTTAGATGCTGGGTAAGCTACAAAGTTATTATGACAAGGCAATGAGTTAGATGCTGGGTAAGCTACAAAGCTATTCTCATAAGTTATGACAAGGCAATGAGTTAGATGCTGGGTAAGCTACAAAGCTATTCTTATAAGTTATGACAAGGCAATGAGCTAGATGCTGGGTAAGCTATAAAGCTATTCTTATAAGTTATGACAAGGCAATGAGCTAGATGCTGGGTAAGCTACAAAGCTATTCTTACAAGTTATGACAAGGCAATGAGCTAGATGCTGGGTAAGCTACAAAGCTATTCTTATAAGTTATGACAAGGCAATGAGCTAGATGCTGGGTAAGCTATAAAGCTATTCTTATAAGTTATGACAAGGCAATGAGCTAGATGCTGGGTAAGCTACAAAGCTATTCTTACAAGTTATGACAAGGCAATGAGCTAGATGCTGGGTAAGCTACAAAGCTATTCTTATAAGTTATGACAAGGCAATGAGCTAGATGCTGGGTAAGCTATAAAGCTATTCTTATAAGTTATGACAAGGCAATGAGCTAGATGCTGGGTAAGCTACAAAGCTATTCTTACAAGTTATGACAAGGCAATGAGCTAGATGCTGGGTAAGCTACAAAGCTATTCTTATAAGTTATGACAAGGCAATGAGCTAGATGCTGGGTAAGCTATAAAGCTATTCTTATAAGTTATGACAAGGCAATGAGCTAGATGCTGGGTAAGCTACAAAGCTATTCTTACAAGTTATGACCAGGCAATGAGTTAGACGCTGGGTAAGCTACAAAGTTATTATGACAAGGCAATGAGTTAGACGCTGGGTAAGCTACAGAGTTGTTATGACAAGGCAATGAGTTAGATGCTGGGTAAGCTACAAAGCTATTATGACAAGGCAATGAGTTAGACGCTGGGTAAGCTACAAAGTTATTATGACAAGGCAATGAGTTAGATGCTGGGTAAGCTACACAGTTATTATGACAAGGCAATGAGCTAGATGCTGGGTAAGCTACAAAGCTATTATGACAAGGCAATGAGTTAGACGCTGGGTAAGCTACACAGTTATTATGACAAGGCAATGAGCTAGATGCTGGGTAAGCTACAAAGTTATTATGACAAGGCAATGAGCTAGATGCTGGGTAAGCTACACAGTTATTACGACCAGGCAATGAGTTAGATGCTGCATAAGCTACAAAGTTATTATGACAAGGCAATGAGTTAGATGCTGGGTAAACTACAAAGTTATTATGACAAGGCAATGAGTTAGATGCTGGGTAAGCTACAAAGCTATTCTTATAAGTTATGACAAGGCAATGAGTTAGATGCTGGGTAAGCTACAAAGCTATTCTTATAAGTTATGACAAGGCAATGAGCTAGATGCTGGGTAAGCTATAAAGCTATTCTTATAAGTTATGACAAGGCAATGAGCTAGATGCTGGGTAAGCTACAAAGCTATTCTTTTAAGTTATGACAAGGCAATGAGTTAGATGCTGGGTAAGCTACAAAGCTATTCTTATAAGATATGACAAGGCAATGAGCTAGATGCTGGGTAAGCTACAAAGCTATTCTTATAAGTTATGACAAGGCAATGAGTTAGATGCTGGGTAAGCTACAAAGTTATTATGACAAGGCAATGAGCTAGATGCTGGGTAAGCTACAAAGTTATTATGACCAGGCAATGAGTTAGACGCTGGGTAAGCTACAAAGTTATTATGACCAGGCAATGAGTTAGATGCTGGGTAAGCTACAGAGTTGTTATGACAAGGCAATGAGTTAGATGCTGGGTAAGCTACAAAGCTATTATGACAAGGCAATGAGTTAGACGCTGGGTAAGCTACAAAGTTATTATGACAAGGCAATGAGTTAGACGCTGGGTAAGCTACACAGTTATTATGACAAGGCAATGAGCTAGATGCTGGGTAAGCTACAAAGCTATTATGACAAGGCAATGAGTTAGATGCAGGGTAAGCTACACAGTTATTATGACAAGGCAATGAGCTAGATACTGGGTAAGCTACAAAGTTAGTATGACAAGGCAATGAGCTAGATGCTGGGTAAGCTACACAGTTATTACGACCAGGCAATGAGTTAGATGCTGGGTAAGCTACAAAGTTATTATGACAAGGCAATGAGTTAGATGCTGGGTAAGCTACAAAGTTATTATGACAAGGCAATGAGTTAGATGCTGGGTAAGCTACAAAGCTATTCTTATAAGTTATGACAAGGCAATGAGTTAGATGCTGGGTAAGCTACAAAGCTATTCTTATAAGTTATGACAAGGCAATGAGCTAGATGCTGGGTAAGCTATAAAGCTATTCTTATAAGTTATGACAAGGCAATGAGCTAGATGCTGGGTAAGCTACAAAGCTATTCTTACAAGTTATGACAAGGCAATGAGCTAGGTGCTGGGTAAGCTACCAAGCTATTCTTATAAGTTATGACAAGGCAATGAGCTAGATGCTGGGTAAGCTATAAAGCTATTCTTATAAGTTATGACAAGGCAATGAGCTAGATGCTGGGTAAGCTACAAAGCTATTCTTACAAGTTATGACAAGGCAATGAGCTAGATGCTGGGTAAGCTACAAAGCTATTCTTATAAGTTATGACAAGGCAATGAGTTAGATGCTGGGTAAGCTATAAAGCTATTCGTATAAGTTATGACAAGGCAATGAGTTAGATGCTGGGTAAGCTATAAAGCTATTCTTATAAGTTATGACAAGGCAATGAGCTAGATGCTGGGTAAGCTACAAAGCTATTCTTATAAGTTATGACAAGGCAATGAGCTAGATGCTGGGTAAGCTATAAAGCTATTCTTATAAGTTATGACAAGGCAATGAGCTAGATGCTGGGTAAGCTATAAAGCTATTCTTATAAGTTATGACAAAGCAATGAGCTAGATGCTGGGTAAGCTACAAAGCTATTCTTATAAGTTATGACAAGGCAATGAGTTAGATGCTGGGTAAGCTACAAAGGGTTTGATCCCAGGTAATGTCAAATGAAAGACTATAAAATTTAAATCTGCTGCTTTTCTGATAAACAACCAGCATTAAGGATTAATGACAAAGACTGATTGGCTCACAGTCGTCATAATGCTTCAGAGTGGAGTGACATGTCTTTCTGCCGACTGCTATTTCAATGAGCTAGCACTATTAAAATCGGTCAAGAACAAAACAGGCATCCTCATCATTTCCTCAGTTAGTAATGTTTATCTTGCTATGATATAGCTGAAAAATTGGTGCTAAACAACAATCACTCTATCATATACTTGTAATGTCTTTCCTTTTCAGAAATGACAGAACAGAGACAGGACATGTACTAGGTAGAGCTGCCAAATTAGGTCCTATATCTGCTCCAGAGAGAAAGTTAAACAGAGCAACATTTTCTATTCTTAGACTGTTGACACACATATCTATGTATATTGGAGCAAATACGAACTCAGGGGTAAATATTATTAAGAAATATCCTAAAACTACACAGGGCTGTTGTGGTCATGATCGTATGGTAGTTGGATTTATAGCTAACTATGCAATCAGTGCCTATCACCACTTACGTTGTGAGTTTGAATCCCACCCAGGTGAGGTATATTCGATATAACATTATTTGATAAAGTTTGTCAGTGACTTGCGACAAGTCGGTGGTTTTCTCCGAGTACTGTGATTTCCTCTACCAATAAAAATGACCACCATGATATAACTGAAATATTGTTGAAAGTGGCGTTAAACACCACAAACCAACCAACCACATTTTGAACAAAATTGAACATATTCATGTCGCCGCTGCTAGATATCAGGGACATTCAGTTTTAGCCATGTTAGTAATTCTTACATAACTCCATACATCTGTCCATGCATCCCTCATTTTGTTTCTGCTCTATAACCGAAGTTCCCCTTAAGCAAATCATTTGAAATTAATACACAAGGTCAGTTAGGACCATAAACAGAAAGCCAAGGTTGATTTCAGACTTTACCACTTTATCTGCTCTTGAATTATGCCCCTTTATTAGATGTTGGGTCATAATACGAAAAACCTATTCGTGAACCCCAGTAGATTCCGTGTTTGGAGTGTCCTTGCACGGTTAAGATCACTTTTGTAGATTTCAAAAAAGAATAGGCACATTGTAGCTGCTACAAAAAAAAAAAAATTCTTGGTCCCTATGTATACTCTACTCTGGTCCCTACGTATACTCTACCCTGATCCCTACGTATGCTCTACTCTGGTCCCTACGTATACTCTACTCTGGTCCCTACATATACTCTACTCTCCACTTTCTATGTATACTCTACTCTGGTCCCTATGTATACTCTACTCTGGTCCCTACATATACTCTACTCTCCACTTTCTACATATATTCTACTCTCCACTTTCTACGTATATTCTACTCTGATCCCTACGTATACTCTACTCTGGTCCCTATGTATACTCTACTCTGGTCCCTACGTATACTCTACTCTGGTCCCTACGTATACTCTACTCTGGTCCCTATGTATACTCTACTCTGGTCCCTACATATACTCTACTCTCCACTTTCTACATATACTCTACTCTCCACTTTCTACATATACTCTACTCTCCACTTTCTACATATACTCTACTCTCCACTTTCTACGTATACTCTACTCTGGTCCCTATGTATACTCTACTCTGGTCCCTACATATACTCTACTCTGGTCCCTACGTATACTCTACTCTGGTCCCTACATATACTCTACTCTCCACTTTCTACGTATACTCTACTCTGGTCCCTACATATACTCTACTCTGATCCCTATGTATACTCTACTCTAGTCCCTACATATACTCTACTCTCCACTTTCTACATATACTCTACTCTCCACTTTCTACATATACTCTACTCTCCACTTTCTACGTATATTCTACTCTGGTTCCTATGTATACTCTACTCTGGTCCCTACGTATACTCTACTCTAGTCCCTACATATACTCTACTCTCCACTTTCTACATATACTCTACTCTCCACTTTCTACATATACTCTACTCTCCACTTTCTACATATACTCTACTCTCCACTTTCTACGTATACTCTACTCTGGTCCCTACATATACTCTACTCTGATCCCTATGTATACTCTACTCTAGTCCCTACATATACTCTACTCTCCACTTTCTACATATACTCTACTCTCCACTTTCTACATATACTCTACTCTCCACTTTCTACGTATATTCTACTCTGGTTCCTATGTATACTCTACTCTGGTCCCTACGTATACTCTACTCTGGTCCCTACGTATACTCTACTCTGGTCCCTACATATACTCTACTCTCCACTTTCTACGTATATTCTACTCTGGTCCCTATGTCTACTCTACTCTGATCCCTATGTATACTCTACTCTGGTCCCTACGTATACTCTACTCTAGTCCCTACATATACTCTACTCTCCACTTTCTACGTATATTCTACTCTGATCCGTATGTATACTCTACTCTGGTCCCTATGTATACTCTACTCTGATCCCTACGTATACTCTACTCTGGTCCCTATGTATACTCTACTCTGGTCCCTATGTATACTCTACTCTGGTCCCTATGTATACTCTACTCTGGTCCTTACGTATACTCTACTCTGGTCCCTACGTATACTCTACTCTGGTCCCTACGTATATTCTACTCTGATCCCTACGTATACTCTACTCTGGTCCCTATGTATACTCTACTCTGGTCCCTATGTATACTCTACTCTGGTCCCTATGTATACTCTACTCTGGTCCCTACGTATACTCTACTCTGGTCCCTATGTATATTCTACTCTGGTCCCTACATATACTCTACTCTCCACTTTCTACATATATTCTACTCTGGTCCCTACATATACTCTACTCTGGTCCCTATGTATACTCTACTCTGGTCCCTATGTATACTCTACTCTGGTCCCTACATATACTCTACTCTCCACTTTCTACATATATTCTACTCTGGTCCCTACATATACTCTACTCTGGTCCCTATGTATACTCTACTCTGGTCCCTATGTATACTCTACTCTGGTCCCTATGTATACTCTACTCTGGTCCTTACGTATACTCTACTCTGGTCCCTACGTATATTCTACTCTGATCCCTACATATACTCTACTCTGGTCCCTATGTATACTCTACTCTGGTCCCTACGTATACTCTACTCTGGTCCCTATGTATACTCTACTCTACTCTGGTCCCTACGTATACTCTACTCTAGTCCCTACATATCCTCTACTCTCCACTTTCTACGTATATTCTACTCTGGTCCCTACGTATACTCTACTCTGGTCCCTATGTATACTCTACTCTAGTCCCTACATATACTCTACTCTCCACTTTCTACATATACTCTACTCTGGTCCCTATGTATACTCTACTCTGGTCCCTATGTATACTCTACTCTGATCCCTACGTATACTCTACTCTGGTCACTACGTATATTCTACTCTGGTCCCTATGTATACTCTACTCTGATCCCTATGTATACTCTACTCTGGTCCCTATGTATACTCTACTCTAGTCCCTACATATACTCTACTCTCCACTTTCTACGTATATTCTACTCTGGTCCCTATGTATACTCTACTCTGGTCCCTATGTATACTCTACTCTGGTCCCTACGTATACTCTACTCTGGTCCCTACATATACTCTACTCTCCACTTTCTACGTATATTCTACTCTGGTCCCTATGTATACTCTACTCTAGTCCCTACATATACTCTACTCTCCACTTTCTACGTATATTCTACTCTGGTCCCTATGTATACTCTACTCTGGTCCCTACGTATATTCTACTCTGATCCCTATGTATACTCTACTCTGGTCCCTATGTATACTCTACTCTGGTCCCTACATATACTCTACTCTGGTCCCTATGTATACTCTACTCTGGTCCCTACATATACTCTACTCTGGTCCCTATGTATACTCTAATCTGGTCCCTATGTATACTCTACTCTCCACTTTCTACGTATACTCTACTCTGATCCCTACGTATACTCTACTCTGGTCCCTACGTATATTCTACTCTGGTCCCTATGTATACTCTACTCTGATCCCTACGTATACTCTACTCTAGTCCCTACGTATACTATACTCTGGTCCCTATGTATACTCTACTCTGGTCCCTATGTATACTCTACTCTGATCCCTACGTATACACTACTCTAGTCCCTACGTATACTCTACTCTGGTCCCTATGTATACTCTACTCTAGTCCCTACGTATACTCTACTCTAGTCCCTACGTATACTCTACTCTGGTCCCTATGTATACTCTACTCTGGTCCCTATGTATACTCTACTCTGATCCCTACGTATACTCTACTCTGGTCCCTACGTATACTCTACTCTGGTCCCTATGTATACTCTACTCTGGTCCCTATGTATACTCTACTCTGATCCCTACGTATACTCTACTCTTGTCCCTACATATACTCTACTCTCCACTTTCTACGTATACTCTACTCTGGTCCCTACGTATACTCTACTCTGATCACTACGTATACTCTACTCTGGTCCCTACGTATACTCTACTCTGGTCCCTACGTATACTCTACTCTGATCCCTACGTATACTCTACTCTGGTCCCTACGTATACTCTACTCTGGTCCCTATGTATACTCTACTCTGGTCCCTATGTATACTCTACTCTCCACTTTCTACGTATACTCTACTCTGGTCCCTATGTATACTCTACTCTAGTCCCTACGTATACTCTACTCTGGTCCCTATGTATACTCTACTCTGATCCCTACGTATACTCTACTCTGGTCCCTACGTATACTCTACTCTGGTCCCTATGTATACTCTACTCTGGTCCCTATGTATACTCTACTCTGGTCCCTACATATACTCTACTCTCCACTTTCTACATATATTCTACTCTGGTCCCTACATATACTCTACTCTGGTCCCTATGTATACTCTACTCTGGTCCCTATGTATACTCTACTCTGGTCCCTATGTATACTCTACTCTGGTCCCTATGTATACTCTACTCTGGTCCTTACGTATACTCTACTCTGGTCCCTACGTATATTCTACTCTGATCCCTACATATACTCTACTCTGGTCCCTATGTATACTCTACTCTGGTCCCTACGTATACTCTACTCTGGTCCCTATGTATACTCTACTCTACTCTGGTCCCTACGTATACTCTACTCTGATCCCTACGTATACTCTACTCTAGTCCCTACATATACTCTACTCTCCACTTTCTACATATACTCTACTCTGGTCCCTATGTATACTCTACTCTGGTCCCTATGTATACTCTACTCTGGTCCCTATGTATACTCTACTCTGATCCCTACGTATACTCTACTCTGGTCCCTACGTATATTCTACTCTGGTCCCTATGTATACTCTACTCTGATCCCTATGTATACTCTACTCTGGTCCCTATGTATACTCTACTCTAGTCCCTACATATACTCTACTCTCCACTTTCTACGTATATTCTACTCTGGTCCCTATGTATACTCTACTCTGGTCCCTATGTATACTCTACTCTGGTCCCTACGTATACTCTACTCTGGTCCCTACATATACTCTACTCTCCACTTTCTACGTATATTCTACTCTGGTCCCTATGTATACTCTACTCTAGTCCCTACATATACTCTACTCTCCACTTTCTACCTATACTCTACTCTGGTCCCTATGTATACTCTACTCTGGTCCCTACGCATATTCTACTCTGATCCCTATGTATACTCTACTCTGGTCCCTATGTATACTCTACTCTGGTCCCTACATATACTCTACTCTGGTCCCTATGTATACTCTACTCTGGTCCCTACATATACTCTACTCTGGTCCCTATGTATACTCTAATCTGGTCCCTATGTATACTCTACTCTCCACTTTCTACGTATATTCTACTCTGGTCCCTATGTATACTCTACTCTAGTCCCTACATATACTCTACTCTCCACTTTCTACCTATACTCTACTCTGGTCCCTATGTATACTCTACTCTGGTCCCTACGTATATTCTACTCTGATCCCTATGTATACTCTACTCTGGTCCCTATGTATACTCTACTCTGGTCCCTACATATACTCTACTCTGGTCCCTATGTATACTCTACTCTGGTCCCTACATATACTCTACTCTGGTCCCTACATATACTCTACTCTGGTCCCTACGTATACTCTACTCTGATCCCTACGTATACTCTACTCTGGTCCCTACGTATATTCTACTCTGGTCCCTATGTATACTCTACTCTGATCCCTACGTATACTCTACTCTAGTCCCTACGTATACTCTACTCTGGTCCCTATGTATACTCTACTCTGGTCCCTATGTATACTCTACTCTGATCCCTACGTATACTCTACTCTAGTCCCTACGTATACTCTACTCTGGTCCCTACGTATACTCTACTCTAGTCCCTACGTATACTCTACTCTGGTCCCTATGTATACTCTACTCTGATCCCTACGTATACTCTACTCTGGTCCCTATGTATACTCTACTCTGGTCCCTATGTATACTCTACTCTGGTCCCTATGTATACTCTACTCTGATCCCTACGTATACTCTACTCTGGTCCCTACGTATATTCTACTCTGGTCCCTATGTATACTCTACTCTGATCCCTATGTATACTCTACTCTGGTCCCTATGTATACTCTACTCTAGTCCCTACATATACTCTACTCTCCACTTTCTACGTATATTCTACTCTGGTCCCTATGTATACTCTACTCTGGTCCCTATGTATACTCTACTCTGGTCCCTACGTATACTCTACTCTGGTCCCTACATATACTCTACTCTCCACTTTCTACGTATATTCTACTCTGGTCCCTATGTATACTCTACTCTAGTCCCTACATATACTCTACTCTCCACTTTCTACCTATACTCTACTCTGGTCCCTATGTATACTCTACTCTGGTCCCTACGCATATTCTACTCTGATCCCTATGTATACTCTACTCTGGTCCCTATGTATACTCTACTCTGGTCCCTACATATACTCTACTCTGGTCCCTATGTATACTCTACTCTGGTCCCTACATATACTCTACTCTGGTCCCTATGTATACTCTAATCTGGTCCCTATGTATACTCTACTCTCCACTTTCTACGTATATTCTACTCTGGTCCCTATGTATACTCTACTCTAGTCCCTACATATACTCTACTCTCCACTTTCTACCTATACTCTACTCTGGTCCCTATGTATACTCTACTCTGGTCCCTACGTATATTCTACTCTGATCCCTATGTATACTCTACTCTGGTCCCTATGTATACTCTACTCTGGTCCCTACATATACTCTACTCTGGTCCCTATGTATACTCTACTCTGGTCCCTACATATACTCTACTCTGGTCCCTACATATACTCTACTCTGGTCCCTACGTATACTCTACTCTGATCCCTACGTATACTCTACTCTGGTCCCTACGTATATTCTACTCTGGTCCCTATGTATACTCTACTCTGATCCCTACGTATACTCTACTCTAGTCCCTACGTATACTCTACTCTGGTCCCTATGTATACTCTACTCTGGTCCCTATGTATACTCTACTCTGATCCCTACGTATACTCTACTCTAGTCCCTACGTATACTCTACTCTGGTCCCTACGTATACTCTACTCTAGTCCCTACGTATACTCTACTCTGGTCCCTATGTATACTCTACTCTGGTCCCTATGTATACTCTACTCTGATCCCTACGTATACTCTACTCTGGTCCCTACGTATACTCTACTCTGGTCCCTATGTATACTCTACTCTGGTCCCTACGTATACTCTACTCTGATCACTACGTATACTCTACTCTGGCCCCTACGTATACTCTACTCTGGTCCCTACATATACTCTACTCTGGTCCCTATGTATACTCTACTCTGGTCCCTATGTATACTCTACTCTCCACTTTCTACGTATACTCTACTCTGGTCCCTATGTATACTCTACTCTAGTCCCTACGTATACTCTACTCTGGTCCCTATGTATACTCTACTCTGATCCCTAAATATACTCTACTCTGGTCCCTACGTATACTCTACTCTGGTCCCTATGTATACTCTACTCTGGTCCCTATGTATACTCTACTCTGGTCCCTATGTATACTCTACTCTTGTCCCTACATATACTCTACTCTCCACTTTCTACGTATACTCTACTCTGGTCCCTATGTATACTCTACTCTGATCCCTACATATACTCTACTCTAGTCCCTATGTATACTCTACTCTAGTCCCTACGTATACTCTACTCTGGTCCCTATGTATACTCTACTCTGGTCCCTACGTATACTCTACTCTGATCACTACGTATACTCTACTCTGGTCCCTACGTATACTCTACTCTGGTCCCTACGTATACTCTACTCTGGTCCCTATGTATACTCTACTCTGGTCCCTACGTATACTCTACTCTGGTCCCTATGTATACTCTACTCTGATCCCTACGTATACTCTACTCTGGTCCCTACGTATACTCTACTCTGGTCCCTATGTATACTCTACTCTGGTCCCTATGTATACTCTACTCTGATCCCTATGTATACTCTACTCTGGTCCCTACGTATACTCCACTTTCTACGTATACTCTACTCTGGTCCCTACGTATACTCTACTCTGGTCCCTATGTATACTCTACTCTGGTCCCTATGTATACTCTACTCTGGTCCCTACGTATACTCTACTCTGATCCCTACGTATACTCTACTCTGGTCCCTATGTATACTCTACTCTGATCCCTATGTATACTCTACTCTGGTCCCTATGTATACTCTACTCTGGTCCCTACGTATACTCTACTCTGGTCCCTACATATACTCTACTCTCCACTTTCTACGTATATTCTACTCTGGTCCCTATGTATACTCTACTCTAGTCCCTACATATACTCTACTCTCCACTTTCTACCTATACTCTACTCTGGTCCCTATGTATACTCTACTCTGGTCCCTACGTATATTCTACTCTGATCCCTATGTATACTCTACTCTGGTCCCTATGTATACTCTACTCTGGTCCCTACATATACTCTACTCTGGTCCCTATGTATACTCTACTCTGGTCCCTACATATACTCTACTCTGGTCCCTATGTATACTCTAATCTGGTCCCTATGTATACTCTACTCTCCACTTTCTACGTATACTCTACTCTGATCCCTACGTATACTCTACTCTAGTCCCTACGTATATTCTACTCTGGTCCCTATGTATACTCTACTCTGATCCCTACGTATACTCTACTCTAGTCCCTACGTATACTATTCTCTGGTCCCTATGTATACTCTACTCTGGTCCCTATGTATACTCTACTCTGATCCCTACGTATACTCTACTCTAGTCCCTACGTATACTCTACTCTGGTCCCTATGTATACTCTACTCTAGTCCCTACGTATACTCTACTCTAGTCCCTACGTATACTCTACTCTGGTCCCTATGTATACTCTACTCTGGTCCCTATGTATACTCTACTCTGATCCCTACGTATACTCTACTCTGGTCCCTACGTATACTCTACTCTGGTCCCTATGTATACTCTACTCTGGTCCCTACGTATACTCTACTCTGATCACTACGTATACTCTACTCTGGTCCCTACGTATACTCTACTCTGGTCCCTACGTATACTCTACTCTGATCCCTACGTATACTCTACTCTGGTCCCTACGTATACTCTACTCTGGTCCCTATGTATACTCTACTCTGGTCCCTATGTATACTCTACTCTCCACTTTCTACGTATACTCTACTCTGGTCCCTATGTATACTCTACTCTAGTCCCTACGTATACTCTACTCTGGTCCCTATGTATACTCTACTCTGATCCCTACGTATACTCTACTCTGGTCCCTACGTATACTCTACTCTGGTCCCTATGTATACTCTACTCTGGTCCCTATGTATACTCTACTCTGGTCCCTACATATACTCTACTCTCCACTTTCTACATATATTCTACTCTGGTCCCTACATATACTCTACTCTGGTCCCTATGTATACTCTACTCTGGTCCCTATGTATACTCTACTCTGGTCCCTATGTATACTCTACTCTGGTCCTTACGTATACTCTACTCTGGTCCCTACATATATTCTACTCTGATCCCTACATATACTCTACTCTGGTCCCTATGTATACTCTACTCTGGTCCCTACGTATACTCTACTCTGGTCCCTATGTATACTCTACTCTACTCTGGTCCCTACGTATACTCTACTCTGATCCCTACGTATACTCTACTCTAGTCCCTACATATACTCTACTCTCCACTTTCTACATATACTCTACTCTGGTCCCTATGTATACTCTACTCTGGTCCCTATGTATACTCTACTCTGGTCCCTATGTATACTCTACTCTGGTCCCTATGTATACTCTACTCTGATCCCTACGTATACTCTACTCTGGTCCCTACGTATATTCTACTCTGGTCCCTATGTATACTCTACTCTGATCCCTATGTATACTCTACTCTGGTCCCTATGTATACTCTACTCTAGTCCCTACATATACTCTACTCTCCACTTTCTACGTATATTCTACTCTGGTCCCTATGTATACTCTACTCTGGTCCCTACGTATACTCTACTCTGGTCCCTACATATACTCTACTCTCCACTTTCTACGTATATTCTACTCTGGTCCCTATGTATACTCTACTCTAGTCCCTACATATACTCTACTCTCCACTTTCTACCTATACTCTACTCTGGTCCCTATGTATACTCTACTCTGGTCCCTACGCATATTCTACTCTGATCCCTATGTATACTCTACTCTGGTCCCTATGTATACTCTACTCTGGTCCCTACATATACTCTACTCTGGTCCCTATGTATACTCTACTCTGGTCCCTACATATACTCTACTCTGGTCCCTATGTATACTCTAATCTGGTCCCTATGTATACTCTACACTCCACTTTCTATGTATATTCTACTCTGGTCCCTATGTATACTCTACTCTAGTCCCTACATATACTCTACTCTCCACTTTCTACCTATACTCTACTCTGGTCCCTATGTATACTCTACTCTGGTCCCTACGTATATTCTACTCTGATCCCTATGTATACTCTACTCTGGTCCCTATGTATACTCTACTCTGGTCCCTACATATACTCTACTCTGGTCCCTATGTATACTCTACTCTGGTCCCTACATATACTCTACTCTGGTCCCTACATATACTCTACTCTGGTCCCTACGTATACTCTACTCTGATCCCTACGTATACTCTACTCTGGTCCCTACGTATATTCTACTCTGGTCCCTATGTATACTCTACTCTGATCCCTACGTATACTCTACTCTAGTCCCTACGTATACTCTACTCTGGTCCCTATGTATACTCTACTCTGGTCCCTATGTATACTCTACTCTGATCCCTACGTATACTCTACTCTAGTCCCTACGTATACTCTACTCTGGTCCCTACGTATACTCTACTCTAGTCCCTACGTATACTCTACTCTGTTCCCTATGTATACTCTACTCTGGTCCCTATGTATACTCTACTCTGATCCCTACGTATACTCTACTCTGGTCCCTACGTATACTCTACTCTGGTCCCTATGTATACTCTACTCTGGTCCCTACGTATACTCTACTCTGATCACTACGTATACTCTACTCTGGTCCCTACGTATACTCTACTCTGGTCCCTACATATACTCTACTCTGGTCCCTATGTATACTCTACTCTGGTCCCTATGTATACTCTACTCTCCACTTTCTACGTATACTCTACTCTGGTCCCTATGTATACTCTACTCTAGTCCCTACGTATACTCTACTCTGGTCCCTATGTATACTCTACTCTGATCCCTACGTATACTCTACTCTGGTCCCTACGTATACTCTACTCTGGTCCCTATGTATACTCTACTCTGGTCCCTATGTATACTCTACTCTGGTCCCTATGTATACTCTACTCTTGTCCCTACATATACTCTACTCTCCACTTTCTACGTATACTCTACTCTGGTCCCTATGTATACTCTACTCTGATCCCTACATATACTCTACTCTAGTCCCTATGTATACTCTACTCTAGTCCCTACGTATACTCTACTCTGGTCCCTATGTATACTCTACTCTGGTCCCTACGTATACTCTACTCTGATCACTACGTATACTCTACTCTGGTCCCTACGTATACTCTACTCTGGTCCCTACGTATACTCTACTCTGGTCCCTATGTATACTCTACTCTGGTCCCTACGTATACTCTACTCTGGTCCCTATGTATACTCTACTCTGATCCCTACGTATACTCTACTCTGGTCCCTACGTATACTCTACTCTGGTCCCTATGTATACTCTACTCTGGTCCCTATGTATACTCTACTCTGATCCCTATGTATACTCTACTCTGGTCCCTACGTATACTCCACTTTCTACGTATACTCTACTCTGGTCCCTACGTATACTCTACTCTGGTCCCTATGTATACTCTACTCTGGTCCCTATGTATACTCTACTCTGGTCCCTACGTATACTCTACTCTGATCCCTACGTATACTCTACTCTGGTCCCTATGTATACTCTACTCTGATCCCTATGTATACTCTATTCTGGTCCCTATGTATACTCTACTCTGGCCCCTATGTATACTCTACTCTGATCCCTATGTATACTCTACTCTGATCCCTATGTATATTCTACTCTGGTCCCTACATATACTCTACTCTCCACTTTCTACGTATACTTTACTCTGGTCCCTATGTATACTCTACTCTAGTCCCTACGTATACTCTACTCTGATCCCTACGTATACTCTACTCTGATCCCTACGTATACTCTACTCTGGTCCCTACGTATACTCTACTCTGGTCCCTACGTATACTCTACTCTAGTCCCTATGTATACTCTACTCTGGTCCCTATGTATACTCTACTCTGGTCCCTATGTATACTCTACTCTGATCCCTACGTATACTCTACTCTGGTCCCTACGTATATTCTACTCTGGTCCCTATGTATACTCTACTCTGATCCCTATGTATACTCTACTCTGGTCCCTATGTATACTCTACTCTGGTCCCTACGTATACTCTACTCTGGTCCCTACATATACTCTACTCTCCACTTTCTACGTATATTCTACTCTGGTCCCTATGTATACTCTACTCTAGTCCCTACATATACTCTACTCTCCACTTTCTACCTATACTCTACTCTGGTCCCTATGTATACTCTACTCTGGTCCCTACGCATATTCTACTCTGATCCCTATGTATACTCTACTCTGGTCCCTATGTATACTCTACTCTGGTCCCTACATATACTCTACTCTGGTCCCTATGTATACTCTACTCTGGTCCCTACATATACTCTACTCTGGTCCCTATGTATACTCTAATCTGGTCCCTATGTATACTCTACTCTCCACTTTCTACGTATATTCTACTCTGGTCCCTATGTATACTCTACTCTAGTCCCTACATATACTCTACTCTCCACTTTCTACCTATACTCTACTCTGGTCCCTATGTATACTCTACTCTGGTCCCTACGTATATTCTACTCTGATCCCTATGTATACTCTACTCTGGTCCCTATGTATACTCTACTCTGGTCCCTACATATACTCTACTCTGGTCCCTATGTATACTCTACTCTGGTCCCTACATATACTCTACTCTGGTCCCTACATATACTCTACTCTGGTCCCTACGTATACTCTACTCTGATCCCTACGTATACTCTACTCTGGTCCCTACGTATATTCTACTCTGGTCCCTATGTATACTCTACTCTGATCCCTACGTATACTCTACTCTAGTCCCTACGTATACTCTACTCTGGTCCCTATGTATACTCTACTCTGGTCCCTATGTATACTCTACTCTGATCCCTACGTATACTCTACTCTAGTCCCTACGTATACTCTACTCTGGTCCCTACGTATACTCTACTCTAGTCCCTACGTATACTCTACTCTGGTCCCTATGTATACTCTACTCTGGTCCCTATGTATACTCTACTCTGATCCCTACGTATACTCTACTCTTGTCCCTACATATACTCTACTCTCCACTTTCTACGTATACTCTACTCTGGTCCCTACGTATACTCTACTCTGATCACTACGTATACTCTACTCTGGTCCCTACGTATACTCTACTCTGGTCCCTACGTATACTCTACTCTGATCCCTACGTATACTCTACTCTGGTCCCTACGTATACTCTACTCTGGTCCCTATGTATACTCTACTCTGGTCCCTATGTATACTCTACTCTCCACTTTCTACGTATACTCTACTCTGGTCCCTATGTATACTCTACTCTAGTCCCTACGTATACTCTACTCTGGTCCCTATGTATACTCTACTCTGATCCCTACGTATACTCTACTCTGGTCCCTACGTATACTCTACTCTGGTCCCTATGTATACTCTACTCTGGTCCCTATGTATACTCTACTCTGGTCCCTACATATACTCTACTCTCCACTTTCTACATATATTCTACTCTGGTCCCTACATATACTCTACTCTGGTCCCTATGTATACTCTACTCTGGTCCCTATGTATACTCTACTCTGGTCCCTATGTATACTCTACTCTGGTCCCTATGTATACTCTACTCTGGTCCTTACGTATACTCTACTCTGGTCCCTACGTATATTCTACTCTGATCCCTACATATACTCTACTCTGGTCCCTATGTATACTCTACTCTGGTCCCTACGTATACTCTACTCTGGTCCCTATGTATACTCTACTCTACTCTGGTCCCTACGTATACTCTACTCTGATCCCTACGTATACTCTACTCTAGTCCCTACATATACTCTACTCTCCACTTTCTACATATACTCTACTCTGGTCCCTATGTATACTCTACTCTGGTCCCTATGTATACTCTACTCTGGTCCCTATGTATACTCTACTCTGATCCCTACGTATACTCTACTCTGGTCCCTACGTATATTCTACTCTGGTCCCTATGTATACTCTACTCTGATCCCTATGTATACTCTACTCTGGTCCCTATGTATACTCTACTCTAGTCCCTACATATACTCTACTCTCCACTTTCTACGTATATTCTACTCTGGTCCCTATGTATACTCTACTCTGGTCCCTATGTATACTCTACTCTGGTCCCTACGTATACTCTACTCTGGTCCCTACATATACTCTACTCTCCACTTTCTACGTATATTCTACTCTGGTCCCTATGTATACTCTACTCTAGTCCCTACATATACTCTACTCTCCACTTTCTACCTATACTCTACTCTGGTCCCTATGTATACTCTACTCTGGTCCCTACGCATATTCTACTCTGATCCCTATGTATACTCTACTCTGGTCCCTATGTATACTCTACTCTGGTCCCTACATATACTCTACTCTGGTCCCTATGTATACTCTACTCTGGTCCCTACATATACTCTACTCTGGTCCCTATGTATACTCTAATCTGGTCCCTATGTATACTCTACTCTCCACTTTCTACGTATATTCTACTCTGGTCCCTATGTATACTCTACTCTAGTCCCTACATATACTCTACTCTCCACTTTCTACCTATACTCTACTCTGGTCCCTATGTATACTCTACTCTGGTCCCTACGTATATTCTACTCTGATCCCTATGTATACTCTACTCTGGTCCCTATGTATACTCTACTCTGGTCCCTACATATACTCTACTCTGGTCCCTATGTATACTCTACTCTGGTCCCTACATATACTCTACTCTGGTCCCTACATATACTCTACTCTGGTCCCTACGTATACTCTACTCTGATCCCTACGTATACTCTACTCTGGTCCCTACGTATATTCTACTCTGGTCCCTATGTATACTCTACTCTGATCCCTACGTATACTCTACTCTAGTCCCTACGTATACTCTACTCTGGTCCCTATGTATACTCTACTCTGGTCCCTATGTATACTCTACTCTGATCCCTACGTATACTCTACTCTAGTCCCTACGTATACTCTACTCTGGTCCCTACGTATACTCTACTCTAGTCCCTACGTATACTCTACTCTGGTCCCTATGTATACTCTACTCTGATCCCTACGTATACTCTACTCTGGTCCCTATGTATACTCTACTCTGGTCCCTATGTATACTCTACTCTGGTCCCTATGTATACTCTACTCTGATCCCTACGTATACTCTACTCTGGTCCCTACGTATATTCTACTCTGGTCCCTATGTATACTCTACTCTGATCCCTATGTATACTCTACTCTGGTCCCTATGTATACTCTACTCTAGTCCCTACATATACTCTACTCTCCACTTTCTACGTATATTCTACTCTGGTCCCTATGTATACTCTACTCTGGTCCCTATGTATACTCTACTCTGGTCCCTACGTATACTCTACTCTGGTCCCTACATATACTCTACTCTCCACTTTCTACGTATATTCTACTCTGGTCCCTATGTATACTCTACTCTAGTCCCTACATATACTCTACTCTCCACTTTCTACCTATACTCTACTCTGGTCCCTATGTATACTCTACTCTGGTCCCTACGCATATTCTACTCTGATCCCTATGTATACTCTACTCTGGTCCCTATGTATACTCTACTCTGGTCCCTACATATACTCTACTCTGGTCCCTATGTATACTCTACTCTGGTCCCTACATATACTCTACTCTGGTCCCTATGTATACTCTAATCTGGTCCCTATGTATACTCTACTCTCCACTTTCTACGTATATTCTACTCTGGTCCCTATGTATACTCTACTCTAGTCCCTACATATACTCTACTCTCCACTTTCTACCTATACTCTACTCTGGTCCCTATGTATACTCTACTCTGGTCCCTACGTATATTCTACTCTGATCCCTATGTATACTCTACTCTGGTCCCTATGTATACTCTACTCTGGTCCCTACATATACTCTACTCTGGTCCCTATGTATACTCTACTCTGGTCCCTACATATACTCTACTCTGGTCCCTACATATACTCTACTCTGGTCCCTACGTATACTCTACTCTGATCCCTACGTATACTCTACTCTGGTCCCTACGTATATTCTACTCTGGTCCCTATGTATACTCTACTCTGATCCCTACGTATACTCTACTCTAGTCCCTACGTATACTCTACTCTGGTCCCTATGTATACTCTACTCTGGTCCCTATGTATACTCTACTCTGATCCCTACGTATACTCTACTCTAGTCCCTACGTATACTCTACTCTGGTCCCTACGTATACTCTACTCTAGTCCCTACGTATACTCTACTCTGGTCCCTATGTATACTCTACTCTGGTCCCTATGTATACTCTACTCTGATCCCTACGTATACTCTACTCTGGTCCCTACGTATACTCTACTCTGGTCCCTATGTATACTCTACTCTGGTCCCTACGTATACTCTACTCTGATCACTACGTATACTCTACTCTGGCCCCTACGTATACTCTACTCTGGTCCCTACATATACTCTACTCTGGTCCCTATGTATACTCTACTCTGGTCCCTATGTATACTCTACTCTCCACTTTCTACGTATACTCTACTCTGGTCCCTATGTATACTCTACTCTAGTCCCTACGTATACTCTACTCTGGTCCCTATGTATACTCTACTCTGATCCCTAAATATACTCTACTCTGGTCCCTACGTATACTCTACTCTGGTCCCTATGTATACTCTACTCTGGTCCCTATGTATACTCTACTCTGGTCCCTATGTATACTCTACTCTTGTCCCTACATATACTCTACTCTCCACTTTCTACGTATACTCTACTCTGGTCCCTATGTATACTCTACTCTGATCCCTACATATACTCTACTCTAGTCCCTATGTATACTCTACTCTAGTCCCTACGTATACTCTACTCTGGTCCCTATGTATACTCTACTCTGGTCCCTACGTATACTCTACTCTGATCACTACGTATACTCTACTCTGGTCCCTACGTATACTCTACTCTGGTCCCTACGTATACTCTACTCTGGTCCCTATGTATACTCTACTCTGGTCCCTACGTATACTCTACTCTGGTCCCTATGTATACTCTACTCTGATCCCTACGTATACTCTACTCTGGTCCCTACGTATACTCTACTCTGGTCCCTATGTATACTCTACTCTGGTCCCTATGTATACTCTACTCTGATCCCTATGTATACTCTACTCTGGTCCCTACGTATACTCCACTTTCTACGTATACTCTACTCTGGTCCCTACGTATACTCTACTCTGGTCCCTATGTATACTCTACTCTGGTCCCTATGTATACTCTACTCTGGTCCCTACGTATACTCTACTCTGATCCCTACGTATACTCTACTCTGGTCCCTATGTATACTCTACTCTGATCCCTATGTATACTCTACTCTGGTCCCTATGTATACTCTACTCTGGTCCCTACGTATACTCTACTCTGGTCCCTACATATACTCTACTCTCCACTTTCTACGTATATTCTACTCTGGTCCCTATGTATACTCTACTCTAGTCCCTACATATACTCTACTCTCCACTTTCTACCTATACTCTACTCTGGTCCCTATGTATACTCTACTCTGGTCCCTACGTATATTCTACTCTGATCCCTATGTATACTCTACTCTGGTCCCTATGTATACTCTACTCTGGTCCCTACATATACTCTACTCTGGTCCCTATGTATACTCTACTCTGGTCCCTACATATACTCTACTCTGGTCCCTATGTATACTCTAATCTGGTCCCTATGTATACTCTACTCTCCACTTTCTACGTATACTCTACTCTGATCCCTACGTATACTCTACTCTAGTCCCTACGTATATTCTACTCTGGTCCCTATGTATACTCTACTCTGATCCCTACGTATACTCTACTCTAGTCCCTACGTATACTATTCTCTGGTCCCTATGTATACTCTACTCTGGTCCCTATGTATACTCTACTCTGATCCCTACGTATACTCTACTCTAGTCCCTACGTATACTCTACTCTGGTCCCTATGTATACTCTACTCTAGTCCCTACGTATACTCTACTCTAGTCCCTACGTATACTCTACTCTGGTCCCTATGTATACTCTACTCTGGTCCCTATGTATACTCTACTCTGATCCCTACGTATACTCTACTCTGGTCCCTACGTATACTCTACTCTGGTCCCTATGTATACTCTACTCTGGTCCCTACGTATACTCTACTCTGATCACTACGTATACTCTACTCTGGTCCCTACGTATACTCTACTCTGGTCCCTACGTATACTCTACTCTGATCCCTACGTATACTCTACTCTGGTCCCTACGTATACTCTACTCTGGTCCCTATGTATACTCTACTCTGGTCCCTATGTATACTCTACTCTCCACTTTCTACGTATACTCTACTCTGGTCCCTATGTATACTCTACTCTAGTCCCTACGTATACTCTACTCTGGTCCCTATGTATACTCTACTCTGATCCCTACGTATACTCTACTCTGGTCCCTACGTATACTCTACTCTGGTCCCTATGTATACTCTACTCTGGTCCCTATGTATACTCTACTCTGGTCCCTACATATACTCTACTCTCCACTTTCTACATATATTCTACTCTGGTCCCTACATATACTCTACTCTGGTCCCTATGTATACTCTACTCTGGTCCCTATGTATACTCTACTCTGGTCCCTATGTATACTCTACTCTGGTCCCTATGTATACTCTACTCTGGTCCTTACGTATACTCTACTCTGGTCCCTACATATATTCTACTCTGATCCCTACATATACTCTACTCTGGTCCCTATGTATACTCTACTCTGGTCCCTACGTATACTCTACTCTGGTCCCTATGTATACTCTACTCTACTCTGGTCCCTACGTATACTCTACTCTGATCCCTACGTATACTCTACTCTAGTCCCTACATATACTCTACTCTCCACTTTCTACATATACTCTACTCTGGTCCCTATGTATACTCTACTCTGGTCCCTATGTATACTCTACTCTGGTCCCTATGTATACTCTACTCTGGTCCCTATGTATACTCTACTCTGATCCCTACGTATACTCTACTCTGGTCCCTACGTATATTCTACTCTGGTCCCTATGTATACTCTACTCTGATCCCTATGTATACTCTACTCTGGTCCCTATGTATACTCTACTCTAGTCCCTACATATACTCTACTCTCCACTTTCTACGTATATTCTACTCTGGTCCCTATGTATACTCTACTCTGGTCCCTACGTATACTCTACTCTGGTCCCTACATATACTCTACTCTCCACTTTCTACGTATATTCTACTCTGGTCCCTATGTATACTCTACTCTAGTCCCTACATATACTCTACTCTCCACTTTCTACCTATACTCTACTCTGGTCCCTATGTATACTCTACTCTGGTCCCTACGCATATTCTACTCTGATCCCTATGTATACTCTACTCTGGTCCCTATGTATACTCTACTCTGGTCCCTACATATACTCTACTCTGGTCCCTATGTATACTCTACTCTGGTCCCTACATATACTCTACTCTGGTCCCTATGTATACTCTAATCTGGTCCCTATGTATACTCTACACTCCACTTTCTATGTATATTCTACTCTGGTCCCTATGTATACTCTACTCTAGTCCCTACATATACTCTACTCTCCACTTTCTACCTATACTCTACTCTGGTCCCTATGTATACTCTACTCTGGTCCCTACGTATATTCTACTCTGATCCCTATGTATACTCTACTCTGGTCCCTATGTATACTCTACTCTGGTCCCTACATATACTCTACTCTGGTCCCTATGTATACTCTACTCTGGTCCCTACATATACTCTACTCTGGTCCCTACATATACTCTACTCTGGTCCCTACGTATACTCTACTCTGATCCCTACGTATACTCTACTCTGGTCCCTACGTATATTCTACTCTGGTCCCTATGTATACTCTACTCTGATCCCTACGTATACTCTACTCTAGTCCCTACGTATACTCTACTCTGGTCCCTATGTATACTCTACTCTGGTCCCTATGTATACTCTACTCTGATCCCTACGTATACTCTACTCTAGTCCCTACGTATACTCTACTCTGGTCCCTACGTATACTCTACTCTAGTCCCTACGTATACTCTACTCTGTTCCCTATGTATACTCTACTCTGGTCCCTATGTATACTCTACTCTGATCCCTACGTATACTCTACTCTGGTCCCTACGTATACTCTACTCTGGTCCCTATGTATACTCTACTCTGGTCCCTACGTATACTCTACTCTGATCACTACGTATACTCTACTCTGGTCCCTACGTATACTCTACTCTGGTCCCTACATATACTCTACTCTGGTCCCTATGTATACTCTACTCTGGTCCCTATGTATACTCTACTCTCCACTTTCTACGTATACTCTACTCTGGTCCCTATGTATACTCTACTCTAGTCCCTACGTATACTCTACTCTGGTCCCTATGTATACTCTACTCTGATCCCTACGTATACTCTACTCTGGTCCCTACGTATACTCTACTCTGGTCCCTATGTATACTCTACTCTGGTCCCTATGTATACTCTACTCTGGTCCCTATGTATACTCTACTCTTGTCCCTACATATACTCTACTCTCCACTTTCTACGTATACTCTACTCTGGTCCCTATGTATACTCTACTCTGATCCCTACATATACTCTACTCTAGTCCCTATGTATACTCTACTCTAGTCCCTACGTATACTCTACTCTGGTCCCTATGTATACTCTACTCTGGTCCCTACGTATACTCTACTCTGATCACTACGTATACTCTACTCTGGTCCCTACGTATACTCTACTCTGGTCCCTACGTATACTCTACTCTGGTCCCTATGTATACTCTACTCTGGTCCCTACGTATACTCTACTCTGGTCCCTATGTATACTCTACTCTGATCCCTACGTATACTCTACTCTGGTCCCTACGTATACTCTACTCTGGTCCCTATGTATACTCTACTCTGGTCCCTATGTATACTCTACTCTGATCCCTATGTATACTCTACTCTGGTCCCTACGTATACTCCACTTTCTACGTATACTCTACTCTGGTCCCTACGTATACTCTACTCTGGTCCCTATGTATACTCTACTCTGGTCCCTATGTATACTCTACTCTGGTCCCTACGTATACTCTACTCTGATCCCTACGTATACTCTACTCTGGTCCCTATGTATACTCTACTCTGATCCCTATGTATACTCTATTCTGGTCCCTATGTATACTCTACTCTGGCCCCTATGTATACTCTACTCTGATCCCTATGTATACTCTACTCTGATCCCTATGTATATTCTACTCTGGTCCCTACATATACTCTACTCTCCACTTTCTACGTATACTTTACTCTGGTCCCTATGTATACTCTACTCTAGTCCCTACGTATACTCTACTCTGATCCCTACGTATACTCTACTCTGATCCCTACGTATACTCTACTCTGGTCCCTACGTATACTCTACTCTGGTCCCTACGTATACTCTACTCTAGTCCCTATGTATACTCTACTCTGGTCCCTATGTATACTCTACTCTGGTCCCTATGTATACTCTACTCTGATCCCTACGTATACTCTACTCTGGTCCCTACGTATATTCTACTCTGGTCCCTATGTATACTCTACTCTGATCCCTATGTATACTCTACTCTGGTCCCTATGTATACTCTACTCTGGTCCCTACGTATACTCTACTCTGGTCCCTACATATACTCTACTCTCCACTTTCTACGTATATTCTACTCTGGTCCCTATGTATACTCTACTCTAGTCCCTACATATACTCTACTCTCCACTTTCTACCTATACTCTACTCTGGTCCCTATGTATACTCTACTCTGGTCCCTACGCATATTCTACTCTGATCCCTATGTATACTCTACTCTGGTCCCTATGTATACTCTACTCTGGTCCCTACATATACTCTACTCTGGTCCCTATGTATACTCTACTCTGGTCCCTACATATACTCTACTCTGGTCCCTATGTATACTCTAATCTGGTCCCTATGTATACTCTACTCTCCACTTTCTACGTATATTCTACTCTGGTCCCTATGTATACTCTACTCTAGTCCCTACATATACTCTACTCTCCACTTTCTACCTATACTCTACTCTGGTCCCTATGTATACTCTACTCTGGTCCCTACGTATATTCTACTCTGATCCCTATGTATACTCTACTCTGGTCCCTATGTATACTCTACTCTGGTCCCTACATATACTCTACTCTGGTCCCTATGTATACTCTACTCTGGTCCCTACATATACTCTACTCTGGTCCCTACATATACTCTACTCTGGTCCCTACGTATACTCTACTCTGATCCCTACGTATACTCTACTCTGGTCCCTACGTATATTCTACTCTGGTCCCTATGTATACTCTACTCTGATCCCTACGTATACTCTACTCTAGTCCCTACGTATACTCTACTCTGGTCCCTATGTATACTCTACTCTGGTCCCTATGTATACTCTACTCTGATCCCTACGTATACTCTACTCTAGTCCCTACGTATACTCTACTCTGGTCCCTACGTATACTCTACTCTAGTCCCTACGTATACTCTACTCTGGTCCCTATGTATACTCTACTCTGGTCCCTATGTATACTCTACTCTGATCCCTACGTATACTCTACTCTGGTCCCTACGTATACTCTACTCTGGTCCCTATGTATACTCTACTCTGGTCCCTACGTATACTCTACTCTGATCACTACGTATACTCTACTCTGGTCCCTACGTATACTCTACTCTGGTCCCTACATATACTCTACTCTGGTCCCTATGTATACTCTACTCTGGTCCCTATGTATACTCTACTCTCCACTTTCTACGTATACTCTACTCTGGTCCCTATGTATACTCTACTCTAGTCCCTACGTATACTCTACTCTGGTCCCTATGTATACTCTACTCTGATCCCTACGTATACTCTACTCTGGTCCCTACGTATACTCTACTCTGGTCCCTATGTATACTCTACTCTGGTCCCTATGTATACTCTACTCTGGTCCCTATGTATACTCTACTCTTGTCCCTACATATACTCTACTCTCCACTTTCTACGTATACTCTACTCTGGTCCCTATGTATACTCTACTCTGATCCCTACATATACTCTACTCTAGTCCCTATGTATACTCTACTCTAGTCCCTACGTATACTCTACTCTGGTCCCTATGTATACTCTACTCTGGTCCCTACGTATACTCTACTCTGATCACTACGTATACTCTACTCTGGTCCCTACGTATACTCTACTCTGGTCCCTACGTATACTCTACTCTGGTCCCTATGTATACTCTACTCTGGTCCCTACGTATACTCTACTCTGGTCCCTATGTATACTCTACTCTGATCCCTACGTATACTCTACTCTGGTCCCTACGTATACTCTACTCTGGTCCCTATGTATACTCTACTCTGGTCCCTATGTATACTCTACTCTGATCCCTATGTATACTCTACTCTGGTCCCTACGTATACTCCACTTTCTACGTATACTCTACTCTGGTCCCTACGTATACTCTACTCTGGTCCCTATGTATACTCTACTCTGGTCCCTACGTATACTCTACTCTGATCCCTACGTATACTCTACTCTGGTCCCTATGTATACTCTACTCTGATCCCTATGTATACTCTACTCTGGTCCCTATGTATACTCTACTCTGGTCCCTACGTATACTCTACTCTGGTCCCTACATATACTCTACTCTCCACTTTCTACGTATATTCTACTCTGGTCCCTATGTATACTCTACTCTAGTCCCTACATATACTCTACTCTCCACTTTCTACCTATACTCTACTCTGGTCCCTATGTATACTCTACTCTGGTCCCTACATATATTCTACTCTGATCCCTATGTATACTCTACTCTGGTCCCTATGTATACTCTACTCTGGTCCCTACATATACTCTACTCTGGTCCCTATGTATACTCTACTCTGGTCCCTACATATACTCTACTCTGGTCCCTATGTATACTCTAATCTGGTCCCTATGTATACTCTACTCTCCACTTTCTACGTATACTCTACTCTGATCCCTACGTATACTCTACTCTGGTCCCTACGTATATTCTACTCTGGTCCCTATGTATACTCTACTCTGATCCCTACGTATACTCTACTCTAGTCCCTACGTATACTATACTCTGGTCCCTATGTATACTCTACTCTGGTCCCTATGTATACTCTACTCTGATCCCTACGTATACTCTACTCTGGTCCCTATGTATACTCTACTCTGGTCCCTACGTATACTCTACTCTGATCACTACGTATACTCTACTCTGGTCCCTACGTATACTCTACTCTGGTCCCTACGTATACTCTACTCTGATCCCTACGTATACTCTACTCTGGTCCCTACGTATACTCTACTCTGGTCCCTATGTATACTCTACTCTGGTCCCTATGTATACTCTACTCTCCACTTTCTACGTATACTCTACTCTGGTCCCTATGTATACTCTACTCTAGTCCCTACGTATACTCTACTCTGGTCCCTATGTATACTCTACTCTGATCCCTACGTATACTCTACTCTGGTCCCTACGTATACTCTACTCTGGTCCCTATGTATACTCTACTCTGGTCCCTATGTATACTCTACTCTGGTCCCTACATATACTCTACTCTCCACTTTCTACATATATTCTACTCTGGTCCCTACATATACTCTACTCTGGTCCCTATGTATACTCTACTCTGGTCCCTATGTATACTCTACTCTGGTCCCTATGTATACTCTACTCTGGTCCCTATGTATACTCTACTCTGGTCCTTACGTATACTCTACTCTGGTCCCTACGTATATTCTACTCTGATCCCTACATATACTCTACTCTGGTCCCTATGTATACTCTACTCTGGTCCCTACGTATACTCTACTCTGGTCCCTATGTATACTCTACTCTACTCTGGTCCCTACGTATACTCTACTCTGATCCCTACGTATACTCTACTCTAGTCCCTACATATACTCTACTCTCCACTTTCTACATATACTCTACTCTTGTCCCTATGTATACTCTACTCTGGTCCCTATGTATACTCTACTCTGGTCCCTATGTATACTCTACTCTGGTCCCTATGTATACTCTACTCTGATCCCTACGTATACTCTACTCTGGTCCCTATGTATATTCTACTCTGGTCCCTATGTATACTCTACTCTGATCCCTATGTATACTCTACTCTGGTCCCTATGTATACTCTACTCTAGTCCCTACATATACTCTACTCTCCACTTTCTACGTATATTCTACTCTGGTCCCTATGTATACTCTACTCTGGTCCCTATGTATACTCTACTCTGGTCCCTACGTATACTCTACTCTGGTCCCTACATATACTCTACTCTCCACTTTCTACGTATATTCTACTCTGGTCCCTATGTATACTCTACTCTAGTCCCTACATATACTCTACTCTCCACTTTCTACCTATACTCTACTCTGGTCCCTATGTATACTCTACTCTGGTCCCTACGCATATTCTACTCTGATCCCTATGTATACTCTACTCTGGTCCCTATGTATACTCTACTCTGGTCCCTACATATACTCTACTCTGGTCCCTATGTATACTCTACTCTGGTCCCTACATATACTCTACTCTGGTCCCTATGTATACTCTACACTCCACTTTCTACGTATATTCTACTCTGGTCCCTATGTATACTCTACTCTAGTCCCTACATATACTCTACTCTCCACTTTCTACCTATACTCTACTCTGGTCCCTATGTATACTCTACTCTGGTCCCTACGTATATTCTACTCTGATCCCTATGTATACTCTACTCTGGTCCCTATGTATACTCTACTCTGGTCCCTACATATACTCTACTCTGGTCCCTATGTATACTCTACTCTGGTCCCTACATATACTCTACTCTGGTCCCTACATATACTCTACTCTGGTCCCTACGTATACTCTACTCTGATCCCTACGTATACTCTACTCTGGTCCCTACGTATATTCTACTCTGGTCCCTATGTATACTCTACTCTGATCCCTACGTATACTCTACTCTAGTCCCTACGTATACTCTACTCTGGTCCCTATGTATACTCTACTCTGGTCCCTATGTATACTCTACTCTGATCCCTACGTATACTCTACTCTAGTCCCTACGTATACTCTACTCTGGTCCCTACGTATACTCTACTCTAGTCCCTACGTATACTCTACTCTGGTCCCTATGTATACTCTACTCTGGTCCCTATGTATACTCTACTCTGATCCCTACGTATACTCTACTCTGGTCCCTACGTATACTCTACTCTGGTCCCTATGTATACTCTACTCTGGTCCCTACGTATACTCTACTCTGATCACTACGTATACTCTACTCTGGTCCCTACGTATACTCTACTCTGGTCCCTACATATACTCTACTCTGGTCCCTATGTATACTCTACTCTGGTCCCTATGTATACTCTACTCTGGTCCCTACATATACTCTACTCTCCACTTTCTACATATATTCTACTCTGGTCCCTACATATACTCTACTCTGGTCCCTATGTATACTCTACTCTGGTCCCTATGTATACTCTACTCTGGTCCCTATGTATACTCTACTCTGGTCCCTATGTATACTCTACTCTGGTCCTTACGTATACTCTACTCTGGTCCCTACGTATATTCTACTCTGATCCCTACATATACTCTACTCTGGTCCCTATGTATACTCTACTCTGGTCCCTACGTATACTCTACTCTGGTCCCTATGTATACTCTACTCTACTCTGGTCCCTACGTATACTCTACTCTGATCCCTACGTATACTCTACTCTAGTCCCTACATATACTCTACTCTCCACTTTCTACATATACTCTACTCTTGTCCCTATGTATACTCTACTCTGGTCCCTATGTATACTCTACTCTGGTCCCTATGTATACTCTACTCTGGTCCCTATGTATACTCTACTCTGATCCCTACGTATACTCTACTCTGGTCCCTATGTATATTCTACTCTGGTCCCTATGTATACTCTACTCTGATCCCTATGTATACTCTACTCTGGTCCCTATGTATACTCTACTCTAGTCCCTACATATACTCTACTCTCCACTTTCTACGTATATTCTACTCTGGTCCCTATGTATACTCTACTCTGGTCCCTATGTATACTCTACTCTGGTCCCTACGTATACTCTACTCTGGTCCCTACATATACTCTACTCTCCACTTTCTACGTATATTCTACTCTGGTCCCTATGTATACTCTACTCTAGTCCCTACATATACTCTACTCTCCACTTTCTACCTATACTCTACTCTGGTCCCTATGTATACTCTACTCTGGTCCCTACGCATATTCTACTCTGATCCCTATGTATACTCTACTCTGGTCCCTATGTATACTCTACTCTGGTCCCTACATATACTCTACTCTGGTCCCTATGTATACTCTACTCTGGTCCCTACATATACTCTACTCTGGTCCCTATGTATACTCTACACTCCACTTTCTACGTATATTCTACTCTGGTCCCTATGTATACTCTACTCTAGTCCCTACATATACTCTACTCTCCACTTTCTACCTATACTCTACTCTGGTCCCTATGTATACTCTACTCTGGTCCCTACGTATATTCTACTCTGATCCCTATGTATACTCTACTCTGGTCCCTATGTATACTCTACTCTGGTCCCTACATATACTCTACTCTGGTCCCTATGTATACTCTACTCTGGTCCCTACATATACTCTACTCTGGTCCCTACATATACTCTACTCTGGTCCCTACGTATACTCTACTCTGATCCCTACGTATACTCTACTCTGGTCCCTACGTATATTCTACTCTGGTCCCTATGTATACTCTACTCTGATCCCTACGTATACTCTACTCTAGTCCCTACGTATACTCTACTCTGGTCCCTATGTATACTCTACTCTGGTCCCTATGTATACTCTACTCTGATCCCTACGTATACTCTACTCTAGTCCCTACGTATACTCTACTCTGGTCCCTACGTATACTCTACTCTAGTCCCTACGTATACTCTACTCTGGTCCCTATGTATACTCTACTCTGGTCCCTATGTATACTCTACTCTGATCCCTACGTATACTCTACTCTGGTCCCTACGTATACTCTACTCTGGTCCCTATGTATACTCTACTCTGGTCCCTACGTATACTCTACTCTGATCACTACGTATACTCTACTCTGGTCCCTACGTATACTCTACTCTGGTCCCTACATATACTCTACTCTGGTCCCTATGTATACTCTACTCTGGTCCCTATGTATACTCTACTCTCCACTTTCTACGTATACTCTACTCTGGTCCCTATGTATACTCTACTCTAGTCCCTACGTATACTCTACTCTGGTCCCTATGTATACTCTACTCTGATCCCTACGTATACTCTACTCTGGTCCCTACGTATACTATACTCTGGTCCCTATGTATACTCTACTCTGGTCCCTATGTATACTCTACTCTGGTCCCTATGTATACTCTACTCTTGTCCCTACATATACTCTACTCTCCACTTTCTACGTATACTCTACTCTGGTCCCTATGTATACTCTACTCTGATCCCTACATATACTCTACTCTAGTCCCTATGTATACTCTACTCTAGTCCCTACGTATACTCTACTCTGGTCCCTATGTATACTCTACTCTGGTCCCTACGTATACTCTACTCTGATCACTACGTATACTCTACTCTGGTCCCTACGTATACTCTACTCTGGTCCCTACGTATACTCTACTCTGGTCCCTATGTATACTCTACTCTGGTCCCTACGTATACTCTACTCTGGTCCCTATGTATACTCTACTCTGATCCCTACGTATACTCTACTCTGGTCCCTACGTATACTCTACTCTGGTCCCTATGTATACTCTACTCTGGTCCCTATGTATACTCTACTCTGATCCCTATGTATACTCTACTCTGGTCCCTACGTATACTCCACTTTCTACGTATACTCTACTCTGGTCCCTACGTATACTCTACTCTGGTCCCTATGTATACTCTACTCTGGTCCCTATGTATACTCTACTCTGGTCCCTACGTATACTCTACTCTGATCCCTACGTATACTCTACTCTGGTCCCTATGTATACTCTACTCTGATCCCTATGTATACTCTACTCTGGTCCCTATGTATACTCTACTCTGGTCCCTATGTATACTCTACTCTGATCCCTATGTATACTCTACTCTGATCCCTATGTATATTCTACTCTGGTCCCTACATATACTCTACTCTCCACTTTCTACGTATACTTTACTCTGGTCCCTATGTATACTCTAC
Source organism: Bathymodiolus brooksi (assembly GCA_963680875.1). NCBI lineage: Eukaryota > Metazoa > Mollusca > Bivalvia > Mytilida > Modiolidae > Bathymodiolus > Bathymodiolus brooksi. The sequence continues at coordinate 30,108,332 of OY804581.1, read as the reverse complement.
TCTAGTCCCTACGTATACTCTACTCTGATCCCTACGTATACTCTACTCTGATCCCTACGTATACTCTACTCTGGTCCCTACGTATACTCTACTCTGGTCCCTACGTATACTCTACTCTGGTCCCTATGTATACTCTACTCTGGTCCCTACGTATACTCTACTCTGGTCCCTATGTATACTCTACTCTGATCCCTACGTATACTCTACTCTGGTCCCTACCTATACTCTACTCTGGTCCCTATGTATACTCTACTCTGGTCCCTATGTATACTCTACTCTGATCCCTATGTATACTCTACTCTGGTCCCTACGTATACTCTACTCTCCACTTTCTACGTATACTCTACTCTGGTCCCTACGTATACTCTACTCTGGTCCCTATGTATACTCTACTCTGGTCCCTATGTATACTCTACTCTGGTCCCTACGTATACTCTACTCTGATCCCTACGTATACTCTACTCTGGTCCCTATGTATACTCTACTCTGATCCCTATGTATACTCTACTCTGGTCCCTATGTATACTCTACTCTGGTCCCTACGTATACTCTACTCTGATCCCTACGTATACTCTACTCTGGTCCCTACGTATACTCTACTCGGGTCCCTATGTATACTCTACTCTGGTCCCTACATATACTCTACTCTCCACTTTCTACGTATACTCTACTCTGATCCCTACGTATACTCTACTCTGGTCCCTATGTATACTCTACTCTGGTCCCTACGTATACTCTACTCTGGTCCCTATGTATATTCTACTCTGATCCCTATGTATACTCTACTCTGGTCCCTATGTATACTCTACTCTGGTCCCTACATATACTCTACTCTGGTCCCTATGTATACTCTACTCTCCACTTTCTACATATACTCTACTCTGGTCCCTATGTACATATACTCTACTCTGGTCCCTATGTATACTCTACTCTGGTCCCTACATATACTCTACTCTGGTCCCTATGTATACTCTAATCTGGTCCCTACGTATACTCTACTCTGGTCCCTATGTATACTCTACTCTGGTCCCTACGTATACTCTACTCTGGTCCCTACGTATATTCTACTCTGGTCCCTACGTATACTCTACTCTGGTCCCTACGTATACTCTACTCTGGTCCCTACATATACTCTACTCTCCACTTTCTATGTATACTCTACTCTGGTCCCTATGTATACTCTACTCTGGTCCCTATGTATACTCTACTCTGGTCCCTATGTATACTCTACTCTGGTCCCTACGTATACTCTACTCTGATCCCTACGTATACTCTACTCTCCACTTTCTACATATACTTTACTCTGATCCCTACGTATACTCTACTCTGTTCCCTACGTATATTCTACTCTGATCCCTACGTATACTCTACTCTGGTCCCTACGTATATTCTACTCTGGTCCCTACGTATACTCTACTCTGATCCCTACGTATACTCTACTCTGTTCCCTACATATACTCTACTCTGATCCCTATGTATACTCTACTCTGGTCCCTACATATACTCTACTCTGGTCCCTATGTATACTCTACTCTGGTCCCTATGTATACTCTACTCTGGTCCCTATGTATACTCTACTCTGGTCCCTATGTATACTCTACTCTGGTCCCTATGTATACTCTACTCTGGTCCCTACGTATACTCTACTCTGGTCCCTATGTATACTCTACTCTGGTCCCTACGTATACTCTACTCTCCACTTTCTACGTATACTCTACTCTGGTCCCTATGTATACTCTACTCTGGTCCCTATGTATACTCTACTCTGATCCCTACGTATACTCTACTCTGGTCCCTATGTATACTCTACTCTGGTCCCTACATATACTCTACTCTGGTCCCTATGTATACTCTACTCTGGTCCCTATGTATACTCTACTCTGGTCCCTATGTATACTCTACTCTGGTCCCTATGTATACTCTACTCTGGTCCCTATGTATACTCTAATCTGGTCCCTACGTATACTCTACTCTGATCCCTACGTATACTCTACTCTGGTCCCTACGTATACTCTACTCTGGTCCCTATGTATACTCTACTCTGGTCCCTACGTATACTCTACTCTGGTCCCTACATATATTCTACTCTGGTCCCTACGTATACTCTACTCTGGTCCCTACGTATACTCTACTCTAGTCCCTATGTATACTCTACTCTGGTCCCTATGTATACTCTACTCTGGTCCCTACGTATACTCTACTCTGGTCCCTACATATATTCTACTCTGGTCCCTACGTATACTCTACTATGGTCCCTACATATACACTACTCTCCACTTTCTACGTATATTCTACTCTGGTCCCTACATATACTCTACTCTGATCCCTACATATACTCTACTCTCCACTTTCTACGTATATTCTACTATGGTCCCTACGTATACTCTACTTTGGTCCCTATGTATACTCTACTCTGGTCCCTACATACACTCTACTCTCCACTTTCTACGTATACTCTACTCTGGTCCCTACGTATATTTTACTCTGATCCCTACGTATACTCTACTCTAGTCCCTATGTATATTCTACTCTGGTCCCTACGTATACTCTACTCTGGTCCCTACGTATACTCTACTCTGGTCCCTATGTATACTCTACTCTGATCCCTACGTATACTCTACTCTGGTCCCTATGTATACTCTACTCTGATCCCTACGTATACTCTACTCTGGTCCCTACCTATACTCTACTCTGGTCCCTATGTATACTCTACTCTGGTCCCTATGTATACTCTACTCTGGTCCCTACGTATACTCTACTCTGGTCCCTATGTATACTCTACTCTGATCCCTACGTATACTCTACTCTGGTCCCTACCTATACTCTACTCTGGTCCCTATGTATACTCTACTCTGGTCCCTATGTATACTCTACTCTGATCCCTATGTATACTCTACTCTGGTCCCTACGTATACTCTACTCTCCACTTTCTACGTATACTCTACTCTGGTCCCTACGTATACTCTACTCTGGTCCCTATGTATACTCTACTCTGGTCCCTATGTATACTCTACTCTGGTCCCTACGTATACTCTACTCTGATCCCTACGTATACTCTACTCTGGTCCCTATGTATACTCTACTCTGATCCCTATGTATACTCTACTCTGGTCCCTATGTATACTCTACTCTGGTCCCTACGTATACTCTACTCTGATCCCTACGTATACTCTACTCTGGTCCCTACGTATACTCTACTCGGGTCCCTATGTATACTCTACTCTGGTCCCTACATATACTCTACTCTCCACTTTCTACGTATACTCTACTCTGATCCCTACGTATACTCTACTCTGGTCCCTATGTATACTCTACTCTGGTCCCTACGTATACTCTACTCTGGTCCCTATGTATATTCTACTCTGATCCCTATGTATACTCTACTCTGGTCCCTATGTATACTCTACTCTGGTCCCTACATATACTCTACTCTGGTCCCTATGTATACTCTACTCTGGTCCCTACATATACTCTACTCTGGTCCCTATGTACATATACTCTACTCTGGTCCCTATGTATACTCTACTCTGGTCCCTACATATACTCTACTCTGGTCCCTATGTATACTCTAATCTGGTCCCTACGTATACTCTACTCTGGTCCCTATGTATACTCTACTCTGGTCCCTACGTATACTCTACTCTGGTCCCTACGTATATTCTACTCTGGTCCCTACGTATACTCTACTCTGGTCCCTACGTATACTCTACTCTGGTCCCTACATATACTCTACTCTCCACTTTCTATGTATACTCTACTCTGGTCCCTATGTATACTCTACTCTGGTCCCTATGTATACTCTACTCTGGTCCCTACGTATACTCTACTCTGATCCCTACGTATACTCTACTCTCCACTTTCTACATATACTCTACTCTGGTCCCTACGTATACTCTACTCTGGTCCCTATGTATATTCTACTCTGATCCCTACGTATACTCTACTCTGATCCCTACGTATACTCTACTCTGTTCCCTACGTATATTCTACTCTGATCCCTACGTATACTCTACTCTGGTCCCTACGTATATTCTACTCTGGTCCCTACGTATACTCTACTCTGATCCCTACGTATACTCTACTCTGTTCCCTACATATACTCTACTCTGATCCCTATGTATACTCTACTCTGGTCCCTACATATACTCTACTCTGGTCCCTATGTATACTCTACTCTGGTCCCTATGTATACTCTACTCTGGTCCCTATGTATACTCTACTCTGGTCCCTATGTATACTCTACTCTGGTCCCTATGTATACTCTACTCTGGTCCCTACGTATACTCTACTCTGGTCCCTATGTATACTCTACTCTGGTCCCTACGTATACTCTACTCTCCACTTTCTACGTATACTCTACTCTGGTCCCTATGTATACTCTACTCTGGTCCCTATGTATACTCTACTCTGATCCCTACGTATACTCTACTCTGGTCCCTATGTATACTCTACTCTGGTCCCTACATATACTCTACTCTGGTCCCTATGTATACTCTACTCTGGTCCCTATGTATACTCTACTCTGGTCCCTATGTATACTCTACTCTGGTCCCTATGTATACTCTACTCTGGTCCCTATGTATACTCTAATCTGGTCCCTACGTATACTCTACTCTGATCCCTACGTATACTCTACTCTGGTCCCTACGTATACTCTACTCTGGTCCCTATGTATACTCTACTCTGGTCCCTACGTATACTCTACTCTGGTCCCTACGTATATTCTACTCTGGTCCCTACGTATACTCTACTCTGGTCCCTACGTATACTCTACTCTAGTCCCTATGTATACTCTACTCTGGTCCCTATGTATACTCTACTCTGGTCCCTACGTATACTCTACTCTGGTCCCTACATATATTCTACTCTGGTCCCTACGTATACTCTACTATGGTCCCTACATATACACTACTCTCCACTTTCTACGTATATTCTACTCTGGTCCCTACATATACTCTACTCTGATCCCTACATATACTCTACTCTCCACTTTCTACGTATATTCTACTATGGTCCCTACGTATACTCTACTTTGGTCCCTATGTATACTCTACTCTGGTCCCTACATACACTCTACTCTCCACTTTCTACGTATACTCTACTCTGGTCCCTACGTATATTTTACTCTGATCCCTACGTATACTCTACTCTAGTCCCTATGTATATTCTACTCTGGTCCCTATGTATACTCTACTCTGGTCCTTACGTATACTCTACTCTGGTCCCTACGTATACTCTACTCTAGTCCCTACATATACTCTACTCTTGTCCCTACATATACTCTACTCTCCACTTTCTCCAGTGGCAGTCAAAAAGTCCTTGACCAAGTTATCCAATTCCTCCCTCATTTCTGTATAATATATATATATCCTACCGTGACATCTGCTCGGTCATGCAATAATGTCGGTCATTTGTTTTGATTTACAATTCTTGTGCAGAACGAGACCAATGACATCATTCTGTATATTCATAGCATACATAAACACAGAGGGAATACTTTTCAACGTCAAAATTACAAGATGAGATTAAAACAGAGAAGTTTGAATTGAATAAATTCCATGCAAGTAACAAAGATCCTTTTTACTAATGTCTTTTTACCCTGATCATTATGCTTGTTAAATATGTTTCCATCGATGGTATTCCCCAAACATTTGTATTTTTCTGGTTTGTTGACATAATCGACATCACAGTTCATGACCGTTTCTGGAATGTAGGCCAAGCAAATTGTATTTTAAAATACTTTGAAAATATGATGATTGATCATTCAGATTCCACCATTTTCTAGAAAATGGCCGATTTTACCGGGAAAATACATGCAAGTGCTCTCCATTAGTCACAAAATGGCAGATTATTTTGCATTTCCACTGCTGCTTTAATAACAAATATACCCCTTACTTCTTGGGGTAATGAAATGAAATTCACAGAGAAGATAGAAAAAGAATTAATTTAACAGCAATAATCAAAATTTATAGCATAAATTGAACAGAGAATTAAATTAAACCAGACAGAAAAATGAGATTGTCTGGGTAAAAAAAAGTCATTATTACAAATAGCATCAACAAAACTGTATTGTTACCACTCTGTGATAATAAATGTGATTAAAATAAATTGAAATCAGTCATTAATTGTTTTACCAAAATATGTCGGTCTAATAGATTGTATTGACAAAAGCAAAAACACCAAATTCACTGGATTAAATACTTTTTATGTGGGTAAGCAAGTTTAATATTTGCATCAAATAATTAATTTTTAATACTTCAATTTCAAACTATTTAAAAAAAACATCTTTTGAAATTTTTCAGACAAAACAATTACACTGAAAAAGCTAAAATACTGTACTTTCTTAATCTGGTTTACTTTTTAAGTTTGGTTTGCCTATGACAAAATCATGTGCTTTATTGAACTTTGACCGACTTTATGTGACGTCATACGACGCCATTTGGAAAAAGGGTGGTAAACAAATATAGATCAGTATGTAATTATTATCGATCTTTTTTCCATGGAACTTTACACATGTGAGCAAGAATAGATGAGGAACATAATTAAAAAGAAAAAAATGTTTACTTTTCAAGCATGAAAAAAATAATCAAGCATTATCCAATGACTGACCGACTTATTGTCAGACGAGGATATATAAAATATGGGGTTATTGTGCATCTAAATTTAGAAAAAAATAATCAAACATTATCCAATGACTGACTGACTTATTGTCACACGGGGATATTGTTGACCAAGTTCTCATCCTGAATATGCATGAAATATTTTACGGTGGATGTTAAACAACAATCAATCAATCAATCTTATTTGTTACCAAGTTATTTATTTCTTCCATACATTAACTGGAACACCTTGAATCTTTTTGTAGGCAGTATGTCAGTCTATCAAACCTAATATAGAGCAAGACGATGTTGATACATATTTACTAGAACACATTGACCTAGATCTGACCTCAATTCAGAATATCCTGGGTAAAAACAAAGATGATGTTCTCATCCTAATACATTTCTTGTTGGCACAGATCATGAATGGACACACAATGGCAGTTATTGGTAAGACTATGTTATCAGATACACAAACAAACAAAACTGCATCGGTTGTGTAATAGTTAACATGCTCACTTCGAATGGGTTAGATGGTGGCTTCAAGTCTTGGTCGAGTCAAACTGAAGACTATAAAATTGGTTGGTATTAGCTGCTTCTCTGCTGAGCATGCTGCAATAAGGAGTAAGAGCAAAGACTGGTTTGCTCGTTATCAGGATAATGTGTCTGAGTTTAGTGACATATATACCCACCGACTGTTGTTTCGCTGAGCAAGCACTATTATAATCCAAGTGTTTGTCTTGTACAAAGTGGACATAATCATTATGTTATGTTCTAACCATGATATAGCTGAAAAATTGCTTTACTTGGCATTAAAGGTTAATTAAGAAATAAATCATGGAAGCCAGAATGTGTTGGGAGTTTTAACATGGATTGGTGGATAAAATTTACTAATATCTGCCAATACATGTTAAAACTCAAAACACATTCTGGCTTCCATGATTTATTTCGATTCTGATATGTCTAAGATTACAATTCGGTAGTATACTTTTGATTGGAAGACGATAATTTATATTTACGTTTGCGGCTAATGTCGCACACAATTTATGCTGCCAATGGAAAAGTCAGTCACATTCACCGGCGCATGTGCTAATGAGATTATACCGAATGGATAACTCGCTCGTTTGTTAACAAAGCGAAAGAAGGAGGTCATGTTAGAATCAACATTAACACAGGGAAAGTATTCTAAACAGATACACAATCCTTCTAAAGAAATAGATTTTATTTCATCTATTAAAACATTTATTGTTTGGTAACAAATATAATAAAAGGAAATAATATGTGATAAGAAGATCTTGGTGGATAAACATTGAGTTTAGTAGATTATTGGTGTTTAATGCCACTTTCAAATATGTGAATTGCACAAGAATTGGAGAAATATCAACTATCATCAGTCTGGTTTTTTTTAAATTTCTATTATGGGTAAATTTGACTTATCTAGGTAATGTAGTTATCAAACTCTAAACCTCAGAAAGGCCACCCCTTTTACAAAGAGAATGTGGCTTTATAAGTGGAGTAGCTTCTTTTGAAAGAGACAATTTAGTAGTATTTTACTAACTAAGTATCTGAAATCTTATGTGATAAAAGGGGGTGTCCTTTGGTAGGAGAGGCCTGATAAGAGGGGTATCCTTTGGTGGGAGTGGCCGGATAAGACAGAGACTATAATGTACATGTATTTTCTTTTAAAATTTTAATAAAAAACTTAGTGACTATAATATATGATTTCTACATGTTTAATCTTGTAGTCATTTTTCTGTTTATATAAATTTCAGGAGAAAATCATCCACCAAATATTTGTAGTTTATTGGACAAAAATTCAAGATCAAAGTGGGAGGCAGATTTTGCCAAGAGATACATTGAACCAGTTCTTCAGGTTTATTTTCAAACTGTTGTTTTTTTGGAATTTTATTTTATAAGAATCAAATCAAAATTGAAATAAATTATTGTAAATTGAAAAGTACTTTAAAATTTTGTTGCTTATTTTTATAACGATTTTACTAGTAAATCAGTTGCTCAAGCGTAAGGTAGAGATTTAATTATGCATTATGCGAATTAATTAAAGGATGATTGCATTTGCTTGTGGTTACTGGACAGAAGAGTGCTATATAAAGTGATTTAGGGAAGGAATATAATATTTATAAGTATAGATAGATTTGTGACGCTTTTAATATTCCTATGTCTAATTTTCTTTGTGTGGAAGCAATACATTCATTCAATAGTTACTTCTATTAATCAGGTTTTTATATCAAATACAATATTACATTTGGAAAATATTGCTTTTATACATTTTAGGACATACAGAATATCATAGGACATACTAATAACAGAATATTGAAAGATCAAAGATTAGGTAAGATTTTTATTTAAATACATTTATCTGTAATTTGGATATTTTCCCTTTCGATCTCAAAGAATAATATTGTCATTTCCCCATTTGATCTCAAATTTGATATTGTCAGTATCATCTAGCTGTCTCTGATGCCTCATTGGGACGTCAAACACATTATTGGTCGTTGTGAGGTCAAACACATTATTGGTCGTTGTGAGGTCAAACACATCATTGGTCGTTGTGACGTCAAACACATTATTGGTCGTTGTGAGGTCAAACACATTATTGGTCGTTGTGACGTCAAACACATTATTGGTCGTTGTGAGGTCAAACACATTATTGGTCGTTGTGACGTCAAACACATTATTGGTCGTTGTGAGGTCAAACACATTATTGGCCGTTGTGACGTCAAACACATTATTGGTCGTTGTGACGTCAAACACATTATTGGTCGTTGTGAGGTCAAACACATTATTGGTCGTTGTGACGTCAAACACATTATTGGTCGTTGTGAGGTCAAACACATTATTGGTCGTTGTGAGGTCAAACACATTATTGGTCGTTGTGACGTCAAACACATGATGTTACTGATAAAAACAATAACGTCAGTTTTAAAGTCTTGACATATATTATCAATAGTATTGCACCACGTTCTAAGCATTTCCTTTCAAATTTATTTTATTCATATCTTTATGTCCCCGCCACTAAGTGGCCGGGACATATAGTGTTACCCATGTCCGTCATTCCGTAATTCCAAAATAAAACAGTTGTCACCAATTGTTTTCGCTATGCTTTGAGATATTGACTTGATATTTGGTATGTGGGTGTATAATGATAAGTTACAGATCAAGTTTACATTTCGTTCTGGTCCAATGATTTTTGGCCGAGTTATGGCCCTTGGACTTTGAAATTTGGCCAAATATTTAGTTGTCACCACTTTTTTTCACTATGATTTGAGATATTGACTTGATTTTTGGTATGAGAGTGTATAATCATAAGTTACAGATCAACTTTGAAATTTGTTCCGGTGGAATGATTTTTGGCCAACTTACAGCTGTGAAATTTGGCCAAATATTTAGTTGTCGCCCCATTTTTTGCTATGCTTGGAGATATTGACTTGATTTTTGGTATATGAGTGTATAATGATGAGTTACAGATCAAGTGTACATTTCGTTCTGGTCCAATGATTTTTGGCCGAGTTATGGCCCTTGGACTTTGAAATTTGGACAAATATTTAGTTGTCACCACTTTTTTTCACTATGATTTGAGATATTGACTTGATTTTTGGTATGAGAGTGTATAATCATAAGCTACAGATCAGCTTTGAAATTCGTTCCGGTGGAATGATTTTTGGCCAACTTACAGCTGTTGGTTGGGCTTTGAAATTTGGCCAAATATTTAATTGTCACCACTTAATTTCACTATGATTTAATATTCATGGCAGGGACATTCCTGTCGTTCCGACATATCTAGTTTTTATGGAATTAATGTAAAATAGGTTGGCCATTGTCATTAGTGGTAAAACAAGAAGATAAATTTTAAAAATCAAGATTAGAAATTAGAAATTGTAGGAAATATTTGTTCTAATAAAAAAGATTTAAGCTAATCATGCATCAAGAATGAACTAGTCCACTCATGTTTCACAAGGATATTGAAATTCTTGTTCAGGAATTCCTAAAATTTTAGAAATAAATCGGTTATTATTTTTGTTTTGTTTTAGGTTCTGATCCATTACTACAGATTCTGTATGAGACAGATAAACCACAGGAAACACATGATGTCGTGGCATTACAGGATATACCAGCAGTATGGAGGTACCGTGCTATGATCTCTGTAAACCATCTTAGACAACATATAGGTGCTGCAAAACTGAAATTACCTGTATTAAGATTATTCCTGAAAGAGGTAACCATTGATTTTAAGAATTTAAATTTGAGATTATTTTGTGAAATTGCAGTTTAGACATGAAAGAGGATGTGAATGGTATCCAAATAATGCCATTTTTGTGCAATAATAAACAGGCAAACAAAAGGGACAAACTTGTTTTTCAAATTTTTGGGGATGAAAAAAAAATCCACTAAACATTTATTATTAAGAAATGTATATAGAATATAGGATATAAGAAATATAAAGATTTAGTATAAGAAGAATTTAATGCAAATTAAAACAAGTTTTTATTAATATAAAATTCCTTGAATATGTGCTTTTTTCTACAGGAGCACCATTTGAGAGCAATTAGATTTGTACCCAGTATCATACGACTACAGAAAATGTTGATACAGAAATACAGTAGAAAGTTAGACAGAGCTGAAGCTACAACATTGACTATACAGGAGGTTAAACAACAAATGAGACAAGGTTAGAAATACATGAGGTTAAACAACAAATGAGACAAGGTTAGAAATACATGACGTTAAACAACAAATGAGACAAGGTTAGAAATACATGATGTTAAACAACAAATGAGACAAGGTTAGAAATACATGACGTTAAACAACAAATGAGACAAGGTTAGAAATACATGACGTTAAACAACAAATGAGACAAGGTTAGAAATACATGATGTTAAACAACAAATGAGACAAGGTTAGAAATACATGACGTTAAACAACAAATGAGACAAGGTTAGAAATACATGACGTTAAACAACATATGAGACAAGGTTAGAAATACATGACATTAAACAACAAATGAGACAAGGTTGGAAATACATGACGTTAAACAACAAATGAGACAAGGTTAGAAATACAGGATGTTAAACAACATATGAGACAAGGTTAGAAATACAGGATGTTAAACAACAAATGAGACAAGGTTAGAAATACAGGATGTTAAATAACAAATGAGACAAGGTTAGAAATACATGATGTTAAACAACAAATGAGACAAGGTTAGAAATACATGATGTTAAACAACAAATGAGACAAGGTTAGAAATACAGGATGTTAAACAACAAATGAGACAAGGTTAGAAATACATGATGTTAAACAACAAATGAGACAAGGTTAGAAATACATGACATTAAACAACAAATGAGACAAGGTTAGAAATACAGGATGTTAAATAACAAATGAGACAAGGTTAGAAATACATGATGTTAAACAACAAATGAGACAAGGTTAGAAATACATGATGTTAAACAACAAATGAGACAAGGTTAGAAATACATGACGTTAAACAACAAATGAGACAAGGTTAGAAATACAGGATGTTAAACAACAAATGAGACAAGGTTAGAAATACATGACATTAAACAACAAATGAGACAAGGTTAGAAATACAGGATGTTAAACAACAAATGAGACAAGGTTAGAAATACATGACATTAAACAACAAATGAGACAAGGTTAGAAATACATGATGTTAAACAACAAATGAGACAAGGTTAGAAATACATGATGTTAAACAACAAATGAGACAAGGTTAGAAATACAGGATGTTAAACAACAAATGAGACAAGGTTAGAAATACATGATGTTAAACAACAAATGAGACAAGGTTAGAAATACATGACGTTAAACAACATATGAGACAAGGTTAGAAATACATGACATTAAACAACAAATGAGACAAGGTTAGAAATACATGACGTTAAACAACAAATGAGACAAGGTTAGAAATACATGATGTTAAACAACAAATGAGACAAGGTTAGAAATACATGATGTTAAACAACAAATGAGACAAGGTTAGAAATACAGGATGTTAAACAACAAATGAGACAAGGTTAGAAATACATGATGTTAAACAACAAATGAGACAAGGTTAGAAATACATGACATTAAACAACAAATGAGACAAGGTTAGAAATACATGATGTGAAACAACAAATGAGACAAGGTTAGAAATACATGACGTTAAACAACATATGAGACAAGTTTAGAAATACATGACATTAAACAAAAAATGAGACAAGGTTAGAAATACATGGCGTTAAACAACAAATGAGACAAGGTTAGAAATACATGACGTTAAACAACAAATGAGACAAGGTTAGAAATACATGACGTTAAACAACAAATGAGACAAGGTTAGAAATACATGATGTTAAACAACAAATGAGACAAGGTTAGAAATACAGGATGTTAAACAACAAATGAGACAATGTTAGAAATACATGATGTTAAACAACAAATGAGACAAGGTTAGAAATACATGACGTTAAACAACATATGAGACAAGGTTAGAAATACATGACATTAAACAACAAATGAGACAAGGTTAGAAATACATGATGTTAAACAACAAATGAGACAAGGTTAGAAATACAGGATGTTAAACAACAAATGAGACAAGGTTAGAAATACATGATGTTAAACAACAAATGAGACAAGGTTAGAAATACATGACGTTAAACAACAAATGAGACAAGGTTAGAAATACATGACGTTAAACAACAAATGAGACAAGGTTAGAAATACATGATGTTAAACAACAAATGAGACAAGGTTAGAAATACAGGATGTTAAACAACAAATGAGACAAGGTTAGAAATACATGATGTTAAACAACAAATGAGACAAGGTTAGAAATACATGACATTAAACAACAAATGAGACAAGGTTAGAAATACATGATGTTAAACAACAAATGAGACAAGGTTAGAAATACATGACGTTAAACAACATATGAGACAAGGTTAGAAATACATGACATTAAACAACAAATGAGACAAGGTTAGAAATACATGACGTTAAACAACAAATGAGACAAGGTTAGAAATACAGGATGTTAAACAACATATGAGACAAGGTTAGAAATACATGATGTTAAACAACAAATGAGACAAGGTTAGAAATACAGGATGTTAAATAACAAATGAGACAAGGTTAGAAATACATGATGTTAAACAACAAATGAGACAAGGTTAGAAATACATGATGTTAAACAACAAATGAGACAAGGTTAGAAATACAGGATGTTAAACAACAAATGAGACAAGGTTAGAAATACATGATGTTAAACAACAAATGAGACAAGGTTAGAAATACATGACATTAAACAACAAATGAGACAAGGTTAGAAATACATGATGTTAAACAACAAATGAGACAAGGTTAGAAATACAGGATGTTAAACAACAAAATGAGACAAGGTTAGATATACATGATGTTAAACAACAAATGAGACAAGGTTAGAAATACATGACGTTAAACAACAAATGAGACAAGATTAGAAATACATGACGTTAAACAACAAATGAGACAAGGTTAGAAATACATGACGTTAAACAACAAATGAGACAAGGTTAGAAATACATGACGTTAAACAACAAATGAGACAAGGTTAGAAATACATGACGTTAAACAACAAATGAGACAAGGTTAGAAATACATGATGTTAAACAACAAATGAGACAAGGTTAGAAATACATGACGTTAAACAACAAATGAGACAAGGTTAGAAATACATGACGTTAAACAACAAATGAGACAAGGTTAGAAATACATGACGTTAAACTACAAATGAGACAAGGTTAGAAATACATGACGTTAAACAACAAATGAGACAAGGTTAGAAATACATGATATTAAACAACAAATGAGACAAGGTTAGAAATACAGGATGTTAAACAACAAATGAGACAAGGTTAGAAATACAGGATGTTAAACAACAAATGAGACAAGGTTAGAAATACATGACATTAAACAACAAATAAGACAAGGTTAGAAATACATGACATTAAACAACAAATGAGACAAGGTTAGAAATACAGGATGTTAAACAACAAATGAGACAAGGTTGGAAATACATGATGTTAAACAACATATGAGGCAAGGTTAGAAATACATGATGTTAAACAACAAATGAGACAAGGTTAGAAATACATGACATTAAACAACAAATAAGACAAGGTTAGAAATACATGATGTTAAACAACAAATGAGACAAGGTTAGAAATACAGGATGTTAAACAACAAATGAGACAAGGTTGGAAATACATGATGTTAAACAACAAATGAGACAAGGTTAGAAATACATGACGTTAAACAACAAATGAAACAAGGTTAGAAATACATGACGTTAAACAACAAATGAGACAAGGTTAGAAATACATGATGTTAAACAACATATGAGACAAGGTTAGAAATACATGACGTTAAACAACAAATGAGACAAGGTTAGAAATACAGGATGTTAAACAACAAATGAGACAAGGTCAGAAATACAAGCAAATAATTGTAATGACAGAAAATACATTAAGTAAGAAAGAATTTAGATGTAAGTGAACATGAGAGACTACCCAACTTTACACTTGGACACAAACTAAAGTAATATAACAGCACTCTTATTGATGTTCCACAATCACGGTCATATTGGGGGATTCAATAATGACCATAACTCATACCCTAAAATGAGTGTGAAACGTCCCTTTAGTCTACAGTTGAACGATACCCTTTACTATTGTCGATAATTGCTACATTTGGATATCTAAAAATTCTGAAATTTTAAGGGGAAAAAATCTCCCATCACCACTAACATTGTGAGTTCGAATCCTGCTCGGACGAGGTGTACTCGATTCAACATTAGGTGATAAAGTTCGTCAGTGACTTGCAGCAGGTTGGTGGTTTTCTCCGGGTACTCCGATTTTCTCTACCAATAAATCTAACAGCCACGATATAGCCGAAATATTGTTGAAAGTGGCATTAAACACCATAACCCTAACCTTGTGTAGATAACCCCCAAACTGAAGAAAAAATTCAGGACTCTTACAACAAAAATATTGTATGCTATTTTTTTATATTTTAGAAAGAAGATCAAAAGAATTTAACCACTTATTAGAAGAATTTACTGAAGCCTGGAATTGTGTAAGGGAAACATTAGAAACATATAGTGAGTAACTTCCATTTCTTTGTGTTATATAACATCAAATTAATAGTAAAAACATACCAACATTTAGGAGATTACATATTAAACATGGATTGTGTATGTATTAGGGTTATGGGTTTATATATTAGGGACTGAAAAGATACCACAAGCAGTGGCGGATTCAACGGGGGGCTTTGGGGGCTTGAGCCCCCCGTCGAATAAGTCAAGCACATATATTAACATACGCTTTTCAAGGCTAGCAAACGTGACGATATGGCTTTTAATCGAATGTTTTCGATCTGTGTGATGAAAGTAAAAGAAAATACAAATTAAAATCTTTGTATTGAATTAATCTTCAAAGAGGTAATTATACGTAATTATGCTAAATCAAATTTTCAAGTTCTTATGAATGTATTGTCAAAATACCAATTAATCAGGTATTGTCTTAAACCGTTATATAAACATGTCTAGTGTCACAATTTCATATAGGTATAACCATTAACACCTGTAAATTGAGGCTCTTTCAAGGAAATTCTTTTTTAACTATCATTTATTTTTACAAAAAAATTAAAGGCAAATGTTGCTGTATTACAAAAAAAAAAAAAAAAAAAAAAAATACACGAGTTTCCGTTTTTGGAAATATATGAATACAGTATATTTTAAACTCTAAATGAAACTATAAATACATATAAAATAATTAAAATTAATTAGAAATAAAATAGGCTTAAATTAGATTTGATTCCCTGCTATTGCTCAAACCCTTGAGCACTTTACAAAACTGCCAAAACACGCGTACACCAGACCAGCTGATGTAACTTCTTTGTTGAATTCCATTTGCAACTTTGATTTTGTCGTAACCATTGTTATTGTTCAAATGTGCCTGGCTTTTAAGAAAGGGCTCAGCAGATCACTAGATTTAGATTAAACTTATTTTATTGTTAACTATATAAAATTTGGATCGGACACAAGTTATTCCAATTTACAAAGGTCCTCTACAAGATCACTACAAGAGAGATCACTTGACATAGGTAGAGCCTTAAAAAGCGTAAATTTAATTCAGAGCTCACTAGACTGCAGAGCAAATGTTGAACAATTCAACTGCCAGTGTTTTGAGAGGAGTGCTAAAATATGTGAACCGCTAGACGTAGAGGTTAAAATACCTAGAATATGCGGGAAGCAAATAATGAGAGATAATGTTGAAGCAGAGAGTCCGGAAGACTACTTTAGGAAGTCAATAACTGTACCTTTTCTCTACTGTATGCTAAATGAAATGAAAACAAGGTTTACCGACCTACACGCCAGAAATGCTTTGGGACCACAGTTGGTTCCATCAATTATTGCTCCATAACTGAGCCCCCCCCCATCAACAGTCTCTGGATCCTGAAATTTCGACACATCAAATTTTGAGAAAAGAGGAATAAATTAAGTTGAAAAGCACTGCATTTAAAATAGGACTTAAAAAAAAATTGACTTAACCGAAATTTCGAGTAAACCAATTTAGTAATAAAGAGATTCAACTGTATAAACAAATATTTGTTATTTCTCTTTTAATACACGATTTTACTGTCGAGTCTCATTTCATCAAAATCGAGAAGAGAAACTTCAAAATGGCTGATAGTTATCTCTGATAAATTAAATTAAAAGTTATTACCAGGGATAACATTTTCACTTTAAATTTTCCAAGGAAACAACTTATCTGAGGTTCAACTGTAGATATATTTGTATGGCATTTAATTTTCTACTATTATTTACAGCATGCCCAGCAAATGAGAGTTTAGTAACAGTTGCCAAGGAGTACTGTAGATCAGATATAACAGATGAGTCTCCAGTATCTCGACTACTACCTACACATAGAGATGCAGGCCTATGTTCTTATGTACTGCTGTTCTACCTGTTGAAGAAACAAAATTTGTTTTTACAGAACTATTGTGTTCAGAGTAAACAAAAGTATGTATCAACAATTGAACCACTTACAAACAAAATTTTTCCTTAACCTAAAAATATAGGTTATAGAATTCTTACATCGAAGTATTGTCTTATTAAATATCATGGTAATTATGTGTTATGTCAAATTAAACCTGTCTGAACCGAACCTCCTTTGGATCAACTTTTGTGTTCAAAATAGACAGGTGTTTGATTTATACAGGTTAATAAACAAAGATTTCCTACATTGGGACTGCATTTAAAGTTCAGTTTAGACAGGATTCTAGTTTATTCAGGGTTCGGTGTAGACAGATTTTACTGTATATGTATGAAAACAAATATCAGACGGTAACCAAGGATCTCCTATGTCAATTTTTTTGTATCACAGGTTTCTTTCTTCAAATGTATGTAGTTGAGAATTGGATTATCTGATAAAGCTCATTCTAATATGACGTCCTTCTTTCACTTTGTAAACAAATGAGCGATTTATTTAGATGGCAAAATCTCAGTAGCACATGTGCGGTGCACACATTAAAGCCAGGTGATAAAATCACAAAATAAAATTATTTACACTTTTCAACATTTTACACATCTATATTTAATTAACATATCCAAAAATTAATAAACATGCAATCTGCAATAAAAACATGCCAACACAATAATATTGTTATGGCTGTTCTATCAATAAGACTTTCCCGTTTTAAAAGCACGTGTTGATGAGTTATCGTCTGCTCACATTTGGCAGGTTGAAAGACAGAGCAGCCAACCTGCACCGCATAGATTGTGTGTGACCTTGCCAGCAAACAAAAATATTAATTACTAGCATTCCCATCAAAATGTACTACCATATTTGTACATATCAGACTTGAAATAGTACATGGAAGCCATACTGTGATGTGAGTTTTAACATGGGTTGACAGGATATTAGTAAATTTGTTGTGAGTTTTAACATGGGTTGACAGGATATTAGTAAATTTGTTGTGAGTTTTAACATGGGTTGACAGGATATTAGTAAATTTGGTCTCTCACTACCTCTCAGGATAAAATACTAATATTGGCCAACCAATATTAAAACTCACAACACAGTATGGCTTCTATGAATTATTTTTTAAATAGTACATGAAGATAAACCTGAGTGATGATTACACATTATAGCTATTGACAATGGAAAAAAAGGAGCTAAAAGCATCGTTGAAAGGTTTTGCTATTATTTTTCACCTCCTTAGTAACAACTGAGCAAATTACAATGTAAAACAAAATGATTGTTTCATTTTTAAATCTCTGCTATAATTTAACAGTTAAACTTAATTATATTTTAAAAATATTTTTAGAATATCAAATCAAATATTGATCCGAGACTGTCTTCCAGTAGCTGGAGGAAGATATAGAAAAGAAGTTGCCACCCAGACAAGATGGGTTTTTCATCCTATGTGATTTTTCTTTCAGAGAGGACAGTTTACCCAAGGTCCATGTAAAGGACACATCCTCAGCCCATTTGATAAGTTACCATCCAGACAGAGATCTGTTACCCATGATCCTTTATTTTATTTTTCAGAGAGGAGAGTTTACCCAAGGTCCATGTAAAGGACATATCCTCAGCCCATTTGATAAGTTACCACCCAGACAGAGATCTGTTACCCATGATCCTTTATGTTTTATCTTTCAGAGAGGAGAGTTTACCAAAGGTCCATGTAAAGGACATATCCTCTGCCCATTTGATAAGTTACCATCCAGACAGAGATCTGTTACCCATGATCCTTTATTTTATCTTTCAGAGAGGACAGTTTACCCAAGGTCCATGTAAAGGACATATCCTCAGCTCATTTGATAAGTTACCATCCAGACAGAGATCTGTTACCCATGATCCTTTATGTTTTATCTTTCAGAGAGGACAGTTTACCCAAGGTCCATGTAAAGGACATATCCTCAGCCCATTTGATAAGTTACCACCCAGACAAAGATTTGTTACCCATGATCCTTTATGTTTTATCTTTCAGAGAGGACAGTTTACCCAAGGTCCATGTAAAGGACATATCCTCAGCCCATTTGATAAGTTACCATCCAGACAGAGATTTGTTACCCATGATCCTTTATGTTTTATCTTTCAGAGAGGACAGTTTACCCAAGGTCCATGTAAAGGACATATCCTCAGCCCATTTGATAAGTTACCATCCAGACCGAGATTTGTTACCCATGGTGTTAGCTAACTGTAATTACTCATTTGAAGTAGGACAGGGTACAAAAGTGGATTATAACTTTACGAACCTAGAAAGACAGTTAATGGACAGATTTCTGTTTTCAAAGTCTATTATAAACGAAATTCAAGAGGTAATGTAAATTTTATTTACAGCATTTGCTGGACTATAATTATACAGTCAATCTTGCCTTGACAGTCTTCTTAAACCACGACAAGGGCTGTCGTGGTCGTGATTTTGTGGTAGTTGGATTTACAACTACCTATGCAATCACTGCCTATCACCACTAACGTGAATTCGAATCCCGGTCAGGAGAGATGTACTTGATACAACATTATATTATAAAGTTTGGCAGCAGGTGTGTGGTTTTCTTCGGACTCCAGTTTCCTCCACCAATAGAACTGACCACCACGATATAACTGAAATATTGTTGAAAGTGACATTAAACACCGTAACCCAATATAATTACAGTCAAACTTGCCTGAATGGTCTTCTTAAATTAATGATCACCTGCTGTAGACGGTCACTTTAAAACCCTCCCCACCGGATTTATTTTAACTCAAATAAGTGGTTACCTCACTAGTGCAGTAAATGGCCACTCAAAGTTTATACCATCATATCAGTTACCAGTATTTAATGGTCACATTTCATTCTGGACTTTAAAAAATCATTGAGAGTTTGTTTTCGAGTTGTTCTCAATACCACATGGTTCTACTTATTAAGCTATAAAAATTTTGATTTTTGAATAATTAACTGTAAGAAGAGTTTGAAGACAATTACATAATAAATGTAAACATCATGTTTTTGTTTATTTTTTTTAAAGTAATATTCAATAAAAATTGTTATTTCAGATAGAAACAATTACATACAGGTCAGAATCTACAAATGCTGTGGTGTTCAAGAGTTTATATGGTAGAGTTAAACAGGTAAGGAACATTTTACTTATACAGTACAGTCAGAGACATAGCATGATAAATCACTCTGATAGACGTATTTAGTTATTTTGATATACCTTTTGGGTGATAGTTAGTAACACTCTAAATGTAAATGAAATTTTGAAGATATATTTAATAGAACAAAAGATATATCCAAGTCACTAAGAAGAATGATACATCTATGTCTGTACTGTAGGTTTGAATCACGTCATGGAATGGGTGTGTTTTTCTGCTCTTGTTAATCTGTGATTTGAATAAGTTTTAAAATAAATCGTAGCTATTCGGCTTTCATACTACGTTTTGTCAGTAATGTTAAGATATAAATTACTTCACTTTCTATTGTACTGGATCGGAGTAATCGATAATCAAACACACTGATTACTTGTTTTATAAATACAGTTATATCTGTATAAAGCAAATCTTATTGGAACCAGCATTTGTGATTGGAATAGACACCTGTTCGGTCTATACAGGTAAAATTAACAAGATTTCCTACAGTCGGACTTTATTTAGAGTATGATTTATACAGTATTCCGGTTGAGTCAGGGTGGGGCAGTCGTGGTCGTGATCGTATGGTAGTTGGATCTACAACTATCTATGCAATCAGTGCCCATAACCACTAAGGTTGTGAGTTTGAATCCCGCTCATGGTGAGGTGTATTCGATACAAAATTATGGGATAAAGTTTGTCAGTGACTTGCGGCAGGTTGGTGGTTTTCGAGCTACTCCAGTTTCCTCCACCAATAAAACTGGAGTAGCTCGAAAACCATGATATAACAGAAATAAGAAAGATATAAAAAGAGATAACTATAACCCTACCCCTAATAAAAACATTGTATAGTGACAGTTTTAAAATCCAACCTCGCGGTAATAAAAAATGACTAACACAAAATTTTGTTCTGAGAATTTATGTTCTTGATGGTTTAATATATATTACATTTTTTTTTCTCAAAGTTATGACATCAAAGATTTTACTTTTACTTTACTTTTGATACTTGTATTAAATAAATAAAAATACTAAATACAAATAATTTAATTTTATGTGAATACTGCAATCTGATTGGCTGATACGCCTGGAGCAACATTGGTTATACTTGATAACCTGGGTTGGTATTGTGAAGTTGCCAATATATTCATTTGCCAACTACAAATTGAAATATTCTGATGAAATAATCGTAATTAAAATCGAAGAATCATTAAATTTGTTGTAAAAATTACATTATAAGGAATATGTTCAATTTTTGAACAGGTCATACTTGTATAACTTGGTTTGGTACAGTTTATGCTTTTCATAAACCGTGAACCGCTTCACGGTTTATTAGGCGTAAACTGCCCCAAATCAGGTTATTTCGTATAACCTGTTCAAAAATATTAGAAAAAAAACTTAAAGTAGTCAGTACATTACATTTTTTTAAAGAAACAATAATTTTGATTTTGCCTATTGCAGTTTTAGTTCAATCAAATTCAAGTCCAGAATGTTATTTATCTAAGTTTGACATGGTAACTAAACAGGTATTGCAGGAGTATAAAAAAAAATAAAGAAATATTTTGTTCTCATTAGAAGTTTTCTTTATAAATTAATTCTCCCCCTAGTACACAAACACGTCTTTTTAGAGGTTAATTTAATTTTGTTCTGTGTTATTAAGCCCATTTTGCAATTATTTTTATTAGATTTTGCCAGGGGTATATACAAGCAGTTAGCTCACACTTTTCTATTTCTTTATCCAGGATAGATTAAATCCAGCAGTACAAAGTCAGATATGTGGAGAGCTACGTCTGAAGTCTTACCCTGATCTGTGTGAGAGTCTTGATAAACTAGACATCGCTATCAGCTTCCTGAAGTCAGTAGGATCTGATCCTGAGAGTTCTCTGTATCATTTTATGTCTAATACACTGAAGATGGACAAGCCATTCCCAAGTCCAAAGGTGATATAATAATGAGTTTTCTTTACAAGCATGTCCACCAGTCTATATGATCATAAAACTTGACCGCATTGGTGGTGTAATGGTTAGCATGCTCACCTCGAGTGTGGTTGATCGTGGGTTCGAGCCCCATTCGGTCAAACCAAAGACATTAAGGAGAAAGAGCAAAGACAGGTTGGCTTGGAATCAGGATAATGTGTCCAAGTGGGGCGACATGTCTATCCCGCAGACATTTGTTACAGTGAGCTAGCACTATAAAAATCCAACTAAGCGTGTTGGTCTTGTACAAAGCAGACCTCATCATCATCTTGTCGAAAATTAACTTGTTTTTGCCATGATATAGCTGAAAAATTGCTGAGTTGGCATTAAACAACAATCACTCACTCACTCTGATTTGATGATTTTGGAATACGAATGTGAAACTCATACATAAAATGTGAAAATAGAGCTGCATTCCTTGCACCCAGAGAAGTGACAAATATCAAAGTTAAGGTCTTTGGTTTGACCAAACCAGATATTGAACCCAGGGTATCCCAAATGTGAAGTCAACATGCTAATTATTACACCACTGGGGAGGTCCATCTTTATCGAGTACATGTGCAGAAGTTAAAAGTAAATTTATACACATTGCACAATTTTGTACTCAATAAAGATGGCTGTGTATGCAAAACATCTTTATATATTATTCATACATACTGGTATATATAGATACAATTTTAATAGAACATTAATAATTAATTTATATATTTCAATATCTCATTTCAGGCAGAACAGGCCAGCAAGTGTAAGCATACCATGTCCTTGTGGATAACATTAGCATTAGAAAGAGCTAAATTCCTGGCTAAATATGACAAGGTGAGTAGATAAAAACCAATGTATTTGTTAAGATATGTTAAAATTGAAGAAATATATAAACAATAGATTTTTCATAATATCAGGTGGATCAATAAATTTTATACCATTATGTTAATTTGTTCGTTCGTCCCACTTCATTTTGTGAATGTGACTCCTCTGAGGTCATTGGTCAGATAGCTGTCATATTGGTAGGATTATTAGTCATGATGTGTAGTTAATCATATTATTCCACTCTATAATATTTATTCTACTTATATAGAAATTTGATTGGTCGGAAAAATCCCACGTGACATTTATCAAAACATCGTATTTCCCTCTCAACAACATCGTATTTCCCTCTCAACAATATCGTATTTCCCTTATTAAAAATTCTCAAGATTTAACGCTTTGGTCATATAACGGTATTCCATGTTAGTAAAGATAACTCCAGAGATGTTCCGAAATAATAATTTTGTAAGCAAAGATGGCAAAAAGATTTCATTTCCCTTGCATAAGGGGGATATGAAAATGTGTTCACCCTCGAAATAGTCATATTTCCCTCGGGCGTTGCCCTCGGGAAATATGACTTTTCTCGGGTGAACAAATCTTCATATCTTCATATGCAAAGGAAATAAATGTATATTATCCCACCATTTTGATTCGACGATTTTTGTAGGAATCATGGTCATTTTCGTGCATTTTCAATATAGCTATATTATGTGACAACATAATGGCAAGGCATATTGTCCTTTGGACACAGTAAATTCTTGGTTTAATTTTCAATTCTGGCTTTACACCAACATCTAACAAATCCCTTCTCATGATCGTGTCCGGTAATCTTTCATTTGTCTGTGACCATCCAATCATATGCAAGACAGTTAAATATATTGTCAAATCGGACAAAAGCTTTTGTAGTGTACTCAGTTTTAAAAAGTAGGCTCATCTCTGATTCGTCGAATGAAGATATGAACCCTAACTCTAGATTCAAATTTGTCGAAGATTAAGAAAGTTATCATGGTTTCATTTATTAATTATTAATATACTGCATGCAATTTTAAACATTTCTATCTTCTAAGAGAAATATTTGTAATTTTTATGTTTAATGTACAATACCACTTGCATAAAGTAAGAAATGGAAAGTTTCAACAACAAAAATGGTGGAAAGTTATGTTTGTTGTGTATAGCTACCTTAACAGCAAATGCCATTATATTTTGTATGTATAGGTATTAGGTAATAGCGGCATATACCTTGTATAAAATCGAGATCACTGTAACATTGATCTTAGATGTCAAGGTCAATATGTTATTTTTTATTTGTGGTATATGTTGTCTTAAATGCTAAATGTTTTGTGCTTTGTGACAAGGTCATGTAATTTTTTTATCAGTGATAGGGCCAATTGAGTGGAGACATGTTTTAATTCACTAACACTAAACAGGGATGTTTTTTTTCAGTTATTTAACTGACTTCAGCTATTTTCCTCTGAAAGTCTGTTTTTCTAAAGTTGCTGGACACGGTCAGAACAGGTCAAAATTGACCATTTTAAAAGGGGGTGTAGATGGTTTCAGTTATTTTTTGTATTGATTTCAATTATTTGATTTTCTAACCAGGATCATTCCTGACTTAAGTTTTGTGTGTGATATACAAATGAAAAACCCCAATCAAAACTTGTTGCAGACAATATTTCACGACTCATTTTTGTAAAGTATTTTTTTATCATTCTTTCAGAAAGCTTTTGAAGGGATATCTGATAACTTTAAAAAGCCATTGACAGAGGAACAAAGACAAGCTATAGAGGAGATTTTGAATAAACTCCCAGTAGAACAGATAGACATACTGGTAGAACTGATATTTGAATGTATTGTGTTAAAGATTGATGTTCCACAGAATAAAGATGATGAAGATTATGTTGACATGTCTAAGATCAGGTAACTTTCTGATCGTTATATTTTAGGGAAGAAATAGATTCTTTCGTCGAAAATTGACAATCAGAATATCTTTCAATCGTGCTAGAAATTATCTGTCTTTAACCCTCATTCCGCTGTGCTCCACTCATGAAAACACAGAATTTCTCACACTCATGGAAGATATATAGGGTATAACACAGGGGAGGTGCAAGACAGTAAAATCTGTTTCACCCGAGGGCAAGATTTAAATCGCATCGGACGAGGCTTGTCCAAATCAGATACGATTTAAATCTTACCCTTAGGTGTCTCAGATTTAACAATTATTCACCTTTCATGGTGATTGACTCTTTTTCTCATCCTTCCTATCGTGTCAATGTTTGTTTACATTGAGAAAATATAGAGTGCTCTCCCTTGTTAGTAACTAAAGTAAATAAAAAAAATTGCCTTCCTTTGACCAACGTAAAATAACTTTTTATGTAAGTAATTTATCACTGTTGTGGTAGCATTTAAAGATACTGTCTATACATGTTATTATTAAATACATTTAAAATACTGTCAAGACATGGTGTATATCGATAAATTGACAATTTACTTCGACAATTTTGCAGGGGAAAAGCATGTGTAGCTTGTCTTACACCCGGAGATAGAAAAATCTTTTTCACATAAATTAACGGAGTACTTTATCCAAGGGGTGAGAAATTTCTAATCTTCAATATGGAGTTTTGTAAGAAACTATTATTCTCGACTCTCACATTTTTTTGCTGGTATGTTTATTTGGTAAAATACTCCCCTCATAAAAATTTCAAGAATATAGATGAAAATTCTTTTTAAGAGTAACAAAAGAAGATGCCATTAAATGAACCTTCATTGATTCAGACCTAAGATGTGTTTGCTTAATGTTATAGAAGTTTTTTAATGCAATTAAGTTTGGATTTGTTCATGTCGTCATAGAAAATAAATGTATTTCAAGTAAAAACTAGGATGAACTGTTTTAGATACCTAAAACTTATGTCTCCCCTTAATGCGGCCATCTGTACAACAACCTATCTCGAAAGACAAAAATGTTATGGCCCGGGCAAGAAAATACTATTTAAAAAACAATTATTTGACCTTGAGGTGAAATGTCAAGGCCCCACGAAGGTCATTACGGTACGCGACACACCACCTTATTGCCATGCACCCACATACCACATATCATTGACCTATCTCGAAAGACAAAAATGTTATGGCCCAGACAAGAAAATACTATTGAAAAAAAACAATTATTTGACCTTAAGGTCAAAGGTCAAGGTCCCATGAAGGTCATTATGGTACGCGACACACCACCTTATGGTCATGCACCCACATACCAAATATCATTGACCTATCTGGAAAGACAAAAAAGTTATGGTCCTGAGAAGAAGCGGAAGAAAAAGTCAGACTAAAACAATATGTCTCCCTTCGTTCGAAGGGGGAGACATAAAAATGCATTCACATTCATTTTAGGGTGTAGAGTTACGTTCAATATTGAAGACTATGCAGTGACTGTGAAATGTAGAACAGCAATAAGAGTACTCACTATTTGTTTACTTTAATTAATTTGTATCTAAAGATGGACAGTCTCTCATGTTCATTAACATCTATATCTTTTCTTACTAAGGCCAAAATTAAAAAAATTGTTTGTTTCCCGCACCCGACCGACCGTTAGAAAACGTTGCGACTCGAAATATTTTTTGGGTGATTTGCGACGACTTTTTTTTTTTTTTTTTTTTTGGTTACCAGAAATCGTGACCGGAAGTTCCGATATTGTTCCAGAATTTACGTTCGTAACTGGTTTACACTTTTAAATGAACAAAATCTGTTGCTCGACTTTGAATGAACTTTGAGAGAGAAAAAAAATCCCCCTACCTACCAACCCATAGGTGAAATGGAGGGTCAGGTGTGGGAAACGAACATATTTTTTTTTTACGCTTGGATTTTCATAATTTATTTGATCATACCTTCCATATGTTAAACATACAAATAAGAAACCGTTGTGGTCGTAATCATATGGTAGTTGGATTTATATGCAATCAGTGTCTATTACCACCAAAGTTGTGAGTTCAAACTGCACTCAGACGAGGTGTACTCGATACAACATTATGTGATAAAGTTTGTTAATGACTTGCGGCAGGTCGGTGGTTTTCTCCGGTTACCTCCACCAATAAAACTGACTGCCACTATATAACTGAAATATTGTTGAAAGTGGCGTTAAACACCATAACCCCTCCTTTAAACCTACAAATGTGAATTTTTGAAATATTTAAAATATTTATTTTCAGTTTACGTGACGCATTGATTGGATATTTAGATGTCTGTCCATACGAGGAAGAATTAACAATAGATGACTCCTTAATGGCAGCAATAGGACAGCTACCTTCAGATACAAAAGATCCACTTAGGGTTCTAACAGCACACTCTGTAGAGATATGGAATCTAGTTTATCAAGTATTCACAAATAAACAACGTCAGAGACATTAAACTCTTTATAAAGAGATAGTACTATAGAAATAGAAAGCTCTATGAATACAAGATGGAGAAAGAAGTTTGAAAATACGATTGATGATAAACATTATTCGTTAATTATCCATTGATTTATTAAAAGTGGTTTTTGAAACAATTTTGATTAAAAATGACCAAGAAATAAAATTATTATTGATTTAATGTGATAAAATAGTGATATATATGTTATGACTTGTCTCAGCTACTCTTTGTATTTTGTTTATACAGTGAAACCTGTCTAAACTGAACCCTGAATGAAACAGAATCCTGTATAAACCTGTCTAAACTGAACCCTGAATGAAACAGAATCTTGTATAAACCTGTCTAAACTGAACCCTGAATGAAACAGAATCCTGTATAAACCAAATTTAAAATAAAGTCCCAATGTAGGAAATCTTTGTCAATTTAACCTGTATAAAGCAAGAACCTGTCTATTCCGAACACAAAAGATTTTCCTACAGAGGTTCTCTTTAGACAGGTTTCACTGGGGTTTTTTTGCTTTTGTTTTTTTTCTCTCGTCATTTCAAAATATCTTTCTACACAGTTGTCTTTCCATTTAATGTTGCAATATTAGAAATGTTTAAGCTTTACAACATATTTTTGTTTCTTGTGAAATTGTTGACTATTAAGCAATGTTTTTGTTTTTTATTCTTTTGTCTTTTTTTCACAAATACAGTGAAAACAGTCTAATTAAATGTATTAATGGAACTTGTATGAGTAACAGTCAAACCTGCCCATGATGTCACCTGTATTGAAAGGTCACATTTTTCTTGTCCTGTCATTGAAATTTCATATGAATTGAAACTCTTTTAAGAGATCATCTCATCTGTCTTATAAGGCCACTTTTTCTTTGTCCTAAATGTGACCTCTTAATATTTATAAATTGAACAAGTCTTATCTTGCAAACAAGAAAAAAAATATTCCACATGTGTTTTGTTTAAGACAGATTTCTTTGTTTTATATCTTGCCTTTAATTACGTTGATAGATTTTTTAATGTTTTATATTTGTTAATTTCATTCAGTATTTAAATGAATAATATATGTGTACCCGATATTATAGGGGCAAAAAATAACAAAATTGTGAAATTGTTTATGTATGTAATGTATTTTTATTTAAAAAATTTGAAATCCCAATAAAATATGATATCGCATACAATCATCAGTGAATTAAAATAAAGGGGGGTTGGAAAATGGACATTGGAAATGTTTTCATCCATAGTCATCTCTGGTTGTTGAGTGATCATCATGGTCAAACTAATTTTTGCAGATTTTACATAAAGAACTAACCAGCTAGATACCAGTTAAACTGGTTCCCTGTTGTGCTGGTAACTATATTTACTGTTCTACATAATCTAATAAGGAATTGCATGCAATTTCCTTAGACAGACATTCAAAGAAAAACAAACACTATTTAATATATTGCATATCATTTGCTTTTTACATTAAATAAAAAAGTTCCAGTGATCACAATTAGAGATAAAATTTTATTACAATAGGGTTACACCCAGCGCATGCAGGTCATGTTTTACATACTAATGCCCTGTCATACACACCAACATAATACAGAGATAGATATATATATATAGGGTTCCTAAATTTCAGTAGGTTGCTACATACATGTAGATGCTGAGATAAAGGAAATCAACTAATAAAATATTTCAATATGATTAGATAAACATGCATGGTTTTATATATTTGTTGTATCTGGATCTCTGTTCATCAGTATTTTCTGTACTTTGATTTCTTGTTTGTTTGATTTAACATCATAGCAGAGAAACAATTTGACAATCATATAATAAGATTTATTCATTGAACTGCTTTTCATATTTACTACATTTTCTTATATTGTTATATATCTAACCAACATATGTTTCCCCTAATCTAATCATGTGATAAATCTGTTGAATATTCATTCATATTTAAAATTATATTCTGCATCAGAAGCATAATCTATTGGTACTTGGTACATAAAAAAGAATATTGTGGTTTTTTTTGGGGTATGATATTCTTGTATTTATGTCACATTATGTGTCATGTGACTTACCGGAATAATTTATGTCACATTATGTGTCATGTGACTTACCGGAATATTCAAAGTCATGTGATGTACAATGTAAAGATACATTTTTTGTTATTGTTGATAATTGTGTTTATTAATGTGCTGTTTGCATTTTTATTATTAAATTGACATGATGATTAAAATCTCAAAGTATGAATGGTTTTTGGTATAATTGATAAAACCTGGGTTGGGCAGGTTAAGGCAAAAAAGTACTCGTGTTTCAACCAGCATTCTTGAATAAAATAGGGTATGATTGCCACCTGTGGCAAAATCTTTTAATTGTTTTTTGTAATTTTTATCTATGTTTATATGCAAGGCAAGGATCTGTTTGTCCAACAATTACAATAAAAACTTTAGGGTAGGCACTAAAAATTACAATAAAAACTTTAGGTTAGGCACTAAAAATTACAATAAAAACTTTAGGGTAGGCACTAAAAATTACAATAAAAACTTTAGGGTAGACACTAAACATTAACGTATGTAGGGTTAGCAGAAACACAGATATTAGTCCCTCTCTTATTGGAAGATGGATATGGATGTTAGCACAACTTTCAAAACTTATTTCAGTTACATCTGTCCTACAGTTGTATTGGTGGAGTAAACTTATTTCAGTTACATCTGTCCTACAGTTGTATTGGTGGAGTAAAGTTATTTCAGTTACATCTGTCCTACAGTTGTATTGGTGGAGTAAGCTTATTTCAGTTACATCTGTCCTACAGTTGTATTGCTGCAGTAAACTTATTTCAGTTACATCTGTCTTACAGTTGTATTGGTGGAGTAAACTTATTTTAGTTACATATGTCCTACAGTTGTATTGGTGGAGTAAACTTATTTCAGTTACATCTGTCCTACAGTTGTATTGGTGGAGTAAACTTATTTCAGTTACATCTGTCCTAGTTGTATTGGTGGAGTAAACTTATTTCAGTTACATCTGTCCTACAGTTGTATTGGTGGAGTAAACTTATTTCAGTTACATCTGTCCTACAGTTGTATTGGTGGAGTAAACTTATTTCAGTTACATCTGTCCGACAGTTGTATTGGTGGAGTAAACTTATTTCAGTTACATCTGTCCTACAGTTGTATTGGTGGAGTAAACTTATTTCAGTTACATCTCTCCTACAGTTGTATTGGTGGAGTAAGCTTATTTCAGTTACATCTGTCTTACAGTTGTATTGCTGGAGTAAACTTATTTCAGTTACATCTGTCTTACAGTTGTATTGGAGTAAACTTATTTCAGTTACATCTCTCCTACAGTTGTATTGGTGGAGTAAACTTATTTCAGTTACATCTGTCCTACAGTTGTATTGGTGGAGTAAACTTATTTTAGTTACATCTGTCCTACAGTTGTATTGGTGGAGTAAACTTATTTCAGTTACATCTGTCCTACAGTTGTATTGGTGGAGTAAACTTATTTCAGTTACATCTGTCTTACAGTTGTATTGGTGGAGTAAACTTATTTCAGTTACATCTGTCATAGTTGTATTGGTGGAGTAAACTTATTTCAGTTACATCTGTCCTACAGTTGTAATGGTGGAGTAAACTTATTTCAGTTACATCTGTCCTACAGTTGTAATGGTGGAGTAAACTTATTTCAGTTACATCTCTCCTACAGTTGTATTGGTGGAGTAAACTTATTTCAGTTACCTCTCCTACAGTTGTATTGGTGGAGTAAACTTATTTCAGTTACATCTGTCCTACAGTTGTATTGGTGGAGTAAAGTTATTTCAGTTACATCTGTCCTACAGTTGTATTGGTGGAGTAAACTTATTTTAGTTACATCTGTCCTACAGTTGTATTGGTGGAATAAACTTATTTCAGTTACATCTGTCCTACAGTTGTATTGGTGGAGTAAACTTATTTCAGTTACATCTGTCCTACAGTTGTATTGGTGGAGTAAACTTATTTCAGTTACATCTGTCTTACAGTTGTATTGATGGAGTAAGCTTATTTCAGTTACATCTGTCTTACAGTTGTATTGCTGGAGTAAACTTATTTCAGTTACATCTGTCTTACAGTTGTATTGGTGGAGTAAACTTATTTTAGTTACATATGTCCTACAGTTGTATTGGTGGAGTAAACTTATTTCAGTTACATCTGTCCTACAGTTGTATTGGTGGAGTAAACTTATTTCAGTTACATCTGTCCTACAGTTGTATTGGTGGAGTAAACTTATTTCAGTTACATCTGTCCTACAGTTGTATTGGTGGAGTAAACTTATTTCAGTTACATCTCTCCTACAGTTGTATTGGTGGAGTAAGCTTATTTCAGTTACATCTGTCTTACAGTTGTATTGCTGGAGTAAACTTATTTCAGTTACATCTGTCTTACAGTTGTATTGGAGTAAACTTATTTCAGTTACATCTCTCCTACAGTTGTATTGGTGGAGTAAACTTATTTCAGTTACATCTGTCCTACAGTTGTATTGGTGGAGTAAACTTATTTTAGTTACATCTGTCCTACA
Source organism: Bathymodiolus brooksi (assembly GCA_963680875.1). Taxonomy (NCBI): domain Eukaryota; kingdom Metazoa; phylum Mollusca; class Bivalvia; order Mytilida; family Modiolidae; genus Bathymodiolus; species Bathymodiolus brooksi. The sequence goes on along the minus strand of OY804581.1, from coordinate 30,075,840 downwards.
GTTGTATTGGTGGAGTAAACTTATTTCAGTTACATCTGTCCTACAGTTGTATTGGTGGAGTAAACTTATTTCAGTTACATCTGTCTTACAGTTGTATTGGTGGAGTAAACTTATTTCAGTTACATCTGTCATAGTTGTATTGGTGGAGTAAACTTATTTCAGTTACATCTGTCCTACAGTTGTAATGGTGGAGTAAACTTATTTCAGTTACATCTGTCCTACAGTTGTATTGGTGGAGTAAACTTATTTCAGTTACATCTCTCCTACAGTTGTATTGGTGGAGTAAGCTTATTTCAGTTACATCTGTCTTACAGTTGTATTGCTGGAGTAAACTTATTTCAGTTACATCTGTCCTACAGTTGTATTGGAGTAAACTTATTTCAGCTACATCTCTCCTACAGTTGTATTGGTGGAGTAAACTTATTTCAGTTACATCTGTCCTACAGTTGTATTGGTGGAGTAAACTTATTTTAGTTACATCTGTCCTACAGTTGTATTGGTGGAGTAAACTTATTTCAGTTACATCTGTCCTACAGTTGTATTGGTGGAGTAAACTTATTTTAGTTACATCTGTCTTACAGTTGTATTGGTGGAGAAAACTTATTTCAGTTACATCTGTCATAGTTGTATTGGTGGAGTAAACTTATTTCAGTTACATCTGCCCTACAGTTGTAATGGTGGAGTAAACTTATTTCAGTTACATCTCTCCTACAGTTGTATTGGTGGAGTAAACTTATTTCAGTTACCTCTCCTACAGTTGTATTGGTGGAGTAAACTTATTTCAGTTACATCTGTCCTACAGTTGTATTGGTGGAGTAAAGTTATTTCAGTTACATCTGTCCTACAGTTGTATTGGTGGAGTAAACTTATTTTAGTTACATCTGTCCTACAGTTGTATTGGTGGAATAAACTTATTTCAGTTACATCTGTCCTACAGTTGTATTGGTGGAGTAAACTTATTTCAGTTACATCTGTCCTACAGTTGTATTGGTGGAGTAAACTTATTTCAGTTACATCTGTCCTACAGTTGTATTGGTGGAGTAAACTTATTTCAGTTACATCTGTCTTACAGTTGTATTGGTGGAGTAAACTTATTTCAGTTACATCTGTCCTAGTTGTATTGGTGGAGTAAACCTATTTCAGTTACATCTGTCCTACAGTTGTATTGGTGGAGTAAACTTATTTCAGTTACATCTGTCCTACAGTTGTATTGGTGGAGTAAACTTATTTCAGTTACATCTGTCTTACAGTTGTATTGGTGGAGTAAACTTATTTCAGTTACATCTGTCCTACAGTTGTATTGGTGGAGTAAACTTATTTCAGTTACATCTGTCCTACAGTTGTATTGGTGGAGTAAACTTATTTCAGTTACCTGTCCTAAGTTGTATTGGTGGAGAAAACTTATTTCAGTTACATCTGTCCTACAGTTGTATTGGTGGAGTAAACTTATTTCAGTTACATCTGTCCTACAGTTGTATTGGTGGAGTAAACTTATTTCAGTTACATCTGTCTTACAGTTGTATTGGTGGAATAAACTTATTTCAGTTACATCTGTCCTACAGTTGTATTGGTGGAGTAAACTTATTTCAGTTACATCTGTCCTACAGTTGTATTGGTGGAGTAAACTTATTTTAGTTACATCTGTCCTACAGTTGTATTGGTGGAGTAAACTTATTTCAGTTACATCTGTCCTACAGTTGTATTGGTGGAGTAAACTTATTTCAGTTACATCTGTCTTACAGTTGTATTGGTGGAGTAAACTTATTTCAGTTACATCTGTCATAGTTGTATTGGTGGAGTAAACTTATTTCAGTTACATCTGTCCTACAGTTGTATTGGTGGAGTAAACTTATTTCAGTTACATCTCTCCTACAGTTGTATTGGTGGAGTAAACTTATTTCAGTTACATCTGTCCTACAGTTGTATTGATGGAGTAAACTTATTTCAGTTACATCTGTCCTACAGTTGTATTAGTGGAGTAAATTTATTTCAGTTACATCTGTCTTACAGTTGTATTGGTGGAGTAAACTTATTTCAGTTACATCTGTCCTACAGTTGTATTGGTGGAGTAAACTTATTTCAGTTACATCTGTCCTACAGTTGTATTGGTGGAGTAAACTTATTTCAGTTACCTCTCCTATAGTTGTATTGGTGGAGTAAACTTATTTCAGTTACATCTGTCCTACAGTTGTATTGGTGGAGTAAAGTTATTTCAGTTACATCTGTCTTACAGTTGTATTGGTGGAGTAAACTTATTTCAGTTACATCTGTCCTACAGTTGTATTGGTGGAGTAAACTTATTTCAGTTACATCTGTCCTACAGTTGTATTGGTGGAGTAAACTTATTTCAGTTACCTGTCCTAAGTTGTATTGGTGGAGTAAACTTATTTCAGTTACATCTGTCCTACAGTTGTATTGGTGGAGTAAACTTATTTCAGTTACATCTGTCCTACAGTTGTATTGGTGGAGTAAACTTATTTCAGTTACATCTGTCCTACAGTTGTATTGGTGGAGTAAACTTATTTCAGTTACATGTCTTACAGTTGTATTGGTGGAGTAAACTTATTTCAGTTACATCTGTCCTACAGTTGTATTGGTGGAGTAAACTTATTTCAGTTACATCTGTCCTACAGTTGTATTGGTGGAGTAAACTTATTTCAGTTACATCTGTCCTACAGTTGTATTGGTGGAGTAAACTTATTTTAGTTACATCTGTCCTACAGTTGTATTGGTAGAGTAAACTTGTTTCAGTTACATCTGTCCTACAGTTGTATTGGTGGAGTAAACTTATTTCAGTTACATCTCTCCTACAGTTGTATTGGTGGAGTAAGCTTATTTCAGTTACATCTGTCCTACAGTTGTATTGGTGGAGTAAACTTATTTCAGTTACATCTGTCCTACAGTTGTATTGGTGGAGTAAACTTATTTCAGTTACATCTGTCCTACAGTTGTATTGGTGGAGTAAACTTATTTCAGTTACATCTGTCCTACAGTTGTATTGGTGGAGTAAACTTATTTTAGTTACATCTGTCTTACAGTTGTATTGGTGGAGTAAACTTATTTCAGTTACATCTGTCCTACAGTTGTATTGGTGGAGTAAACTTATTTCAGTTACATCTGTCCTACAGTTGTATTGGTGGAGTAAACCTATTTCAGTTACATCTGTCCTACAGTTGTATTGGTGGAGTAAACTTATTTCAGTTACATCTGTCCTACAGTTGTATTGGTGGAGTAAACTTATTTCAGTTACATCTGTCCTACAGTTGTATTGGTGGAGTAAACTTATTTCAGTTACATCTGTCTTACGGTTGTATTGGTGGAGTAAACTTATTTCAGTTACATCTGTCCTACAGTTGTATTGGTGGAGTAAACTTATTTCAGTTACATCTGTCCTACAGTTGTATTGGTGGAGTAAACTTATTTCAGTTACATCTGTCTTACAGTTGTATTGGTGGAGTAAACTTATTTCAGTTACATCTGTCCTACAGTTGTATTGGTGGAGTAAACTTATTTCAGTTACATCTGTCCTACAGTTGTATTGGTGGAGTAAACTTATTTCAGTTACCTGTCCTAAGTTGTATTGGTGGAGTAAACTTATTTCAGTTACATCTGTCCTACAGTTGTATTGGTGGAGTAAACTTATTTCAGTTACATCTGTCCTACAGTTGTATTGGTGGAGTAAACTTATTTCAGTTACATCTGTCCTACAGTTGTATTGGTGGAGTAAACTTATTTCAGTTACATCTGTCCTACAGTTGTATTGGTGGAGTAAACTTATTTCAGTTACATCTGTCTTACAGTTGTATTGGTGGAGTAAACTTATTTCAGTTACATCTGTCCTACAGTTGTATTGGTGGAGTAAACTTATTTCAGTTACATCTGTCCTACAGTTGTATTGGTGGAGTAAACTTATTTCAGTTACATCTGTCCTACAGTTGTATTGGTGGAATAAACTTATTTCAGTTACATCTGTCCTACAGTTGTATTGGTGGAGTAAACTTATTTCAGTTACATCTGTCTTACAGTTGTATTGGTGGAGTAAACTTATTTCAGTTACATCTGTCTTACAGTTGTATCGGTGGAGTAAACTTATTTCAGTTACATCTGTCCTACAGTTGTATTGGTGGAATAAACTTATTTCAGTTACATCTGTCCTACAGTTGTATTGGTGGAGTAAACTTATTTCAGTTACATCTGTCTTACAGTTGTATTGATGGAGTAAGCTTATTTCAGTTACATCTGTCCTACAGTTGTATTGGTGGAGTAAACTTATTTTAGTTACATCTGTCTTACAGTTGTATTGGTGGAGTAAACTTATTTCAGTTACATCTGTCCTACAGTTGTATTGGTGGAGTAAACTTATTTCAGTTACATCTGTCCTACAGTTGTATTGGTGGAGTAAACTTATTTCAGTTACATCTCTCCTACAGTTGTATTGGTGGAGTAAGCTTATTTCAGTTACATCTGTCTTACAGTTGTATTGCTGGAGTAAACTTATTTCAGTTACATCTGTCTTACAGTTGTATTGGAGTAAACTTATTTCAGTTACATCTGTCCTACAGTTGTATTGGTGGAGTAAACTTATTTCAGTTACATCTGTCCTACAGTTGTATTGGTGGAGTAAACTTATTTTAGTTACATCTGTCCTACAGTACAGTTGTATTGGTGGAGTAAACTTATTTCAGTTACATCTGTCCTACAGTTGTATTGGTGGAGTAAACTTATTTCAGTTACATCTGTCATAGTTGTATTGGTGGAGTAAACTTATTTCAGTTACATCTGTCCTACAGTTGTAATGGTGGAGTAAACTTATTTCAGTTACATCTCTCCTACAGTTGTATTGGTGGAGTAAACTTATTTCAGTTACCTCTCCTATAGTTGTATTGGTGGAGTAAACTTATTTCAGTTACATCTGTCCTACAGTTGTATTGGTGGAGTAAAGTTATTTCAGTTACATCTGTCCTACAGTTGTATTGGTGGAGTAAACTTATTTTAGTTACATCTGTCCTACAGTTGTATTGGTGGAGTAAACTTATTTCAGTTACATCTCTCCTACAGTTGTATTGGTGGAGTAAGCTTATTTCAGTTACATCTGTCTTACAGTTGTATTGCTGGAGTAAACTTATTTCAGTTACATCTGTCTTACAGTTGTATTGGAGTAAACTTATTTCAGTTACATCTCTCCTACAGTTGTATTGGTGGAGTAAACTTATTTCAGTTACATCTGTCCTACAGTTGTATTGGTGGAGTAAACTTATTTTAGTTACATCTGTCCTACAGTTGTATTGGTGGAGTAAACTTATTTCAGTTACATCTGTCCTACAGTTGTATTGGTGGAGTAAACTTATTTCAGTTACATCTGTCTTACAGTTGTATTGGTGGAGTAAACTTATTTCAGTTACATCTGTCATAGTTGTATTGGTGGAGTAAACTTATTTCAGTTACATCTGTCCTACAGTTGTAATGGTGGAGTAAACTTATTTCAGTTACATCTCTCCTACAGTTGTATTGGTGGAGTAAACTTATTTCAGTTACCTCTCCTATAGTTGTATTGGTGGAGTAAACTTATTTCAGTTACATCTGTCCTACAGTTGTATTGGTGGAGTAAAGTTATTTCAGTTACATCTGTCCTACAGTTGTATTGGTGGAGTAAACTTATTTTAGTTACATCTGTCCTACAGTTGTATTGGTGGAATAAACTTATTTCAGTTACATCTGTCCTACAGTTGTATTGGTGGAGTAAACCTATTTCAGTTACATCTGTCCTACAGTTGTATTGGTGGAGTAAACTTATTTCAGTTACATCTGTCCTACAGTTGTATTGGTGGAGTAAACTTATTTCAGTTACATCTGTCTTACAGTTGTATTGCTGGAGTAAACTTATTTCAGTTACATCTGTCCTACAGTTGTATTGGTGGAGTAAGCTTATTTCAGTTACATCTGTCTTACAGTTGTATTGCTGCAGTAAACTTATTTCAGTTACATCTGTCTTACAGTTGTATTGGTGGAGTAAACTTATTTTAGTTACATATGTCCTACAGTTGTATTGGTGGAGTAAACTTATTTCAGTTACATCTGTCCTACAGTTGTATTGGTGGAGTAAACTTATTTCAGTTACATCTGTCCTACAGTTGTATTGGTGGAGTAAACTTATTTCAGTTACATCTGTCTTACAGTTGTATTGATGGAGTAAGCTTATTTCAGTTACATCTGTCTTACAGTTGTATTGCTGGAGTAAACTTATTTCAGTTACATCTGTCTTACAGTTGTATTGGTGGAGTAAACTTATTTTAGTTACATCTGTCTTACAGTTGTATTGGTGGAGTAAACCAATTTCAGTTACATCTGTCCTACAGTTGTATTGGTGGAGTAAACTTATTTCAGTTACATCTGTCCTACAGTTGTATTGGTGGAGTAAACTTATTTCAGTTACATCTGTCCTACAGTTGTATTGGTGGAGTAAACTTATTTCAGTTACATCTCTCCTACAGTTGTATTGGTGGAGTAAGCTTATTTCAGTTACATCTGTCTTACAGTTGTATTGCTGGAGTAAACTTATTTCAGTTACATCTGTCTTACAGTTGTATTGGAGTAAACTTATTTCAGTTACATCTCTCCTACAGTTGTATTGGTGGAGTAAACTTATTTCAGTTACATCTGTCCTACAGTTGTATTGGTGGAGTAAACTTATTTTAGTTACATCTGTCCTACAGTTGTATTGGTGGAGTAAACTTATTTCAGTTACATCTGTCCTACAGTTGTATTGGTGGAGTAAACTTATTTCAGTTACATCTGTCTTACAGTTGTATTGGTGGAGTAAACTTATTTCAGTTACATCTGTCATAGTTGTATTGGTGGAGTAAACTTATTTCAGTTACATCTGTCCTACAGTTGTAATGGTGGAGTAAACTTATTTCAGTTACATCTCTCCTACAGTTGTATTGGTGGAGTAAACTTATTTCAGTTACCTCTCCTATAGTTGTATTGGTGGAGTAAACTTATTTCAGTTACATCTGTCCTACAGTTGTATTGGTGGAGTAAAGTTATTTCAGTTACATCTGTCCTACAGTTGTATTGGTGGAGTAAACTTATTTCAGTTACATCTGTCCTACAGTTGTATTGGTGGAATAAACTTATTTCAGTTACATCTGTCCTACAGTTGTATTGGTGGAGTAAACTTATTTCAGTTACATCTGTCCTACAGTTGTATTGGTGGAGTAAACTTATTTCAGTTACATCTGTCCAACAGTTGTATTGGTGGAGTAAACTTATTTCAGTTACATCTGTCTTACAGTTGTATTGCTGGAGTAAACTTATTTCAGTTACATCTGTCCTACAGTTGTATTGGTGGAGTAAGCTTATTTCAGTTACATCTGTCTTACAGTTGTATTGCTGCAGTAAACTTATTTCAGTTACATCTGTCTTACAGTTGTATTGGTGGAGTAAACTTATTTTAGTTACATATGTCCTACAGTTGTATTGGTGGAGTAAACTTATTTCAGTTACATCTGTCCTACAGTTGTATTGGTGGAGTAAACTTATTTCAGTTACATCTGTCCAACAGTTGTATTGGTGGAGTAAACTTATTTCAGTTATATCTGTCCTACAGTTGTATTGGTGGAGTAAACTTATTTCAGTTACATCTCACCTACAGTTGTATTGGTGGAGTAAGCTTATTTCAGTGACATCTGTCTTACAGTTGTATTGGTGGAGTAAACTTATTTCAGTTACATCTGTCCTACAGTTGTATTGGAGTAAACTTATTTCAGTTACATCTCTCCTACAGTTGTATTGGTGGAGTAAACTTATTTCAGTTACATCTGTCCTACAGTTGTATTGGTGGAGTAAACTTATTTCAGTTACATCTGTCCTACAGTTGTATTGGTGGAGTAAACTTATTTCAGTTACATCTGTCCTACAGTTGTATTGGTGGAGTAAACTTATTTTAGTTACATCTGTCTTACAGTTGTATTGGTGGAGTAAACTTATTTCAGTTACATCTGTCCTACAGTTGTATTGGTGGAGTAAACTTATTTCAGTTACATCTGTCCTACAGTTGTATTGGTGGAGTAAACCTATTTCAGTTACATCTGTCCTACAGTTGTATTGGTGGAGTAAACTTATTTCAGTTACATCTGTCCTACAGTTGTATTGGTGGAGTAAACTTATTTCAGTTACATCTGTCTTACAGTTGTATTGGTGGAGTAAACTTATTTCAGTTACATCTGTCCTACAGTTGTATTGGTGGAGTAAACTTATTTCAGTTACATCTGTCTTACGGTTGTATTGGTGGAGTAAACTTATTTCAGTTACATCTGTCCTACAGTTGTATTGGTGGAGTAAACTTATTTCAGTTACATCTGTCCTACAGTTGTATTTGTGGAGTAAACTTATTTCAGTTACATCTGTCTTACAGTTGTATTGGTGGAGTAAACTTATTTCAGTTACATCTGTCCTACAGTTGTATTGGTGGAGTAAACTTATTTCAGTTACATCTGTCCTACAGTTGTATTGGTGGAGTAAACTTATTTCAGTTACCTGTCCTAAGTTGTATTGGTGGAGTAAACTTATTTCAGTTACATCTGTCCTACAGTTGTATTGGTGGAGTAAACTTATTTCAGTTACATCTGTCCTACAGTTGTATTGGTGGAGTAAACTTATTTCAGTTACATCTGTCCTACAGTTGTATTGGTGGAGTAAACTTATTTCAGTTACATCTGTCCTACAGTTGTATTGGTGGAGTAAACTTATTTCAGTTACATCTGTCTTACAGTTGTATTGGTGGAGTAAACTTATTTCAGTTACATCTGTCCTACAGTTGTATTGGTGGAGTAAACTTATTTCAGTTACATCTGTCCTACAGTTGTATTGGTGGAGTAAACTTATTTCAGTTACATCTGTCCTACAGTTGTATTGGTGGAATAAACTTATTTCAGTTACATCTGTCCTACAGTTGTATTGGTGGAGTAAACTTATTTCAGTTACATCTGTCTTACAGTTGTATTGGTGGAGTAAACTTATTTCAGTTACATCTGTCTTACAGTTGTATCGGTGGAGTAAACTTATTTCAGTTACATCTGTCCTACAGTTGTATTGGTGGAATAAACTTATTTCAGTTACATCTGTCCTACAGTTGTATTGGTGGAGTAAACTTATTTCAGTTACATCTGTCCTACAGTTGTATTGGTGGAGTAAACTTATTTCAGTTACATCTGTCTTACAGTTGTATTGATGGAGTAAGCTTATTTCAGTTACATCTGTCTTACAGTTGTATTGCTGGAGTAAACTTATTTCAGTTACATCTGTCCTACAGTTGTATTGGTGGAGTAAACTTATTTTAGTTACATCTGTCTTACAGTTGTATTGGTGGAGTAAACTTATTTCAGTTACATCTGTCCTACAGTTGTATTGGTGGAGTAAACTTATTTCAGTTACATCTGTCCTACAGTTGTATTGGTGGAGTAAACTTATTTCAGTTACATCTCTCCTACAGTTGTATTGGTGGAGTAAGCTTATTTCAGTTACATCTGTCTTACAGTTGTATTGCTGGAGTAAACTTATTTCAGTTACATCTGTCTTACAGTTGTATTGGAGTAAACTTATTTCAGTTACATCTCTCCTACAGTTGTATTGGTGGAGTAAACTTATTTCAGTTACATCTGTCCTACAGTTGTATTGGTGGAGTAAACTTATTTTAGTTACATCTGTCCTACAGTTGTATTGGTGGAGTAAACTTATTTCAGTTACATCTGTCCTACAGTTGTATTGGTGGAGTAAACTTATTTCAGTTACATCTGTCATAGTTGTATTGGTGGAGTAAACTTATTTCAGTTACATCTGTCCTACAGTTGTAATGGTGGAGTAAACTTATTTCAGTTACATTTCTCCTACAGTTGTATTGGTGGAGTAAACTTATTTCAGTTACCTCTCCTATAGTTGTATTGGTGGAGTAAACTTATTTCAGTTACATCTGTCCTACAGTTGTATTGGTGGAGTAAAGTTATTTCAGTTACATCTGTCCTACAGTTGTATTGGTGGAGTAAACTTATTTTAGTTACATCTGTCCTACAGTTGCATTGGTGGAGTAAACTTATTTCAGTTACATCTCTCCTACAGTTGTATTGGTGGAGTAAGCTTATTTCAGTTACATCTGTCTTACAGTTGTATTGCTGGAGTAAACTTATTTCAGTTACATCTGTCTTACAGTTGTATTGGAGTAAACTTATTTCAGTTACATCTCTCCTACAGTTGTATTGGTGGAGTAAACTTATTTCAGTTACATCTGTCCTACAGTTGTATTGGTGGAGTAAACTTATTTTAGTTACATCTGTCCTACAGTTGTATTGGTGGAGTAAACTTATTTCAGTTACATCTGTCCTACAGTTGTATTGGTGGAGTAAACTTATTTCAGTTACATCTGTCTTACAGTTGTATTGGTGGAGTAAACTTATTTCAGTTACATCTGTCATAGTTGTATTGGTGGAGTAAACTTATTTCAGTTACATCTGTCCTACAGTTGTAATGGTGGAGTAAACTTATTTCAGTTACATCTCTCCTACAGTTGTATTGGTGGAGTAAACTTATTTCAGTTACCTCTCCTATAGTTGTATTGGTGGAGTAAACTTATTTCAGTTACATCTGTCCTACAGTTGTATTGGTGGAGTAAAGTTATTTCAGTTACATCTGTCCTACAGTTGTATTGGTGGAGTAAACTTATTTTAGTTACATCTGTCCTACAGTTGTATTGGTGGAATAAACTTATTTCAGTTACATCTGTCCTACAGTTGTATTGGTGGAGTAAACCTATTTCAGTTACATCTGTCCTACAGTTGTATTGGTGGAGTAAACTTATTTCAGTTACATCTGTCCTACAGTTGTATTGGTGGAGTAAACTTATTTCAGTTACATCTGTCTTACAGTTGTATTGCTGGAGTAAACTTATTTCAGTTACATCTGTCCTACAGTTGTATTGGTGGAGTAAGCTTATTTCAGTTACATCTGTCTTACAGTTGTATTGCTGCAGTAAACTTATTTCAGTTACATCTGTCTTACAGTTGTATTGGTGGAGTAAACTTATTTTAGTTACATATGTCCTACAGTTGTATTGGTGGAGTAAACTTATTTCAGTTACATCTGTCCTACAGTTGTATTGGTGGAGTAAACTTATTTCAGTTACATCTGTCCTACAGTTGTATTGGTGGAGTAAACTTATTTCAGTTACATCTGTCTTACAGTTGTATTGATGGAGTAAGCTTATTTCAGTTACATCTGTCTTACAGTTGTATTGCTGGAGTAAACTTATTTCAGTTACATCTGTCTTACAGTTGTATTGGTGGAGTAAACTTATTTTAGTTACATCTGTCTTACAGTTGTATTGGTGGAGTAAACCTATTTCAGTTACATCTGTCCTACAGTTGTATTGGTGGAGTAAACTTATTTCAGTTACATCTGTCCTACAGTTGTATTGGTGGAGTAAACTTATTTCAGTTACATCTGTCCTACAGTTGTATTGGTGGAGTAAACTTATTTCAGTTACATCTCTCCTACAGTTGTATTGGTGGAGTAAGCTTATTTCAGTTACATCTGTCTTACAGTTGTATTGCTGGAGTAAACTTATTTCAGTTACATCTGTCTTACAGTTGTATTGGAGTAAACTTATTTCAGTTACATCTCTCCTACAGTTGTATTGGTGGAGTAAACTTATTTCAGTTACATCTGTCCTACAGTTGTATTGGTGGAGTAAACTTATTTTAGTTACATCTGTCCTACAGTTGTATTGGTGGAGTAAACTTATTTCAGTTACATCTGTCCTACAGTTGTATTGGTGGAGTAAACTTATTTCAGTTACATCTGTCTTACAGTTGTATTGGTGGAGTAAACTTATTTCAGTTACATCTGTCATAGTTGTATTGGTGGAGTAAACTTATTTCAGTTACATCTGTCCTACAGTTGTAATGGTGGAGTAAACTTATTTCAGTTACATCTCTCCTACAGTTGTATTGGTGGAGTAAACTTATTTCAGTTACCTCTCCTATAGTTGTATTGGTGGAGTAAACTTATTTCAGTTACATCTGTCCTACAGTTGTATTGGTGGAGTAAAGTTATTTCAGTTACATCTGTCCTACAGTTGTATTGGTGGAGTAAACTTATTTTAGTTACATCTGTCCTACAGTTGTATTGGTGGAATAAACTTATTTCAGTTACATCTGTCCTACAGTTGTATTGGTGGAGTAAACTTATTTCAGTTACATCTGTCCTACAGTTGTATTGGTGGAGTAAACTTATTTCAGTTACATCTGTCCTACAGTTGTATTGGTGGAGTAAACTTATTTCAGTTACATCTGTCTTACAGTTGTATTGCTGGAGTAAACTTATTTCAGTTACATCTGTCCTACAGTTGTATTGGTGGAGTAAGCTTATTTCAGTTACATCTGTCTTACAGTTGTATTGCTGCAGTAAACTTATTTCAGTTACATCTGTCTTACAGTTGTATTGGTGGAGTAAACTTATTTTAGTTACATATGTCCTACAGTTGTATTGGTGGAGTAAACTTATTTCAGTTACATCTGTCCTACAGTTGTATTGGTGGAGTAAACTTATTTCAGTTACATCTGTCCTACAGTTGTATTGGTGGAGTAAACTTATTTCAGTTATATCTGTCCTACAGTTGTATTGGTGGAGTAAACTTATTTCAGTTACATCTCACCTACAGTTGTATTGGTGGAGTAAGCTTATTTCAGTGACATCTGTCTTACAGTTGTATTGGTGGAGTAAACTTATTTCAGTTACATCTGTCCTACAGTTGTATTGGAGTAAACTTATTTCAGTTACATCTCTCCTACAGTTGTATTGGTGGAGTAAACTTATTTCAGTTACATCTGTCCTACAGTTGTATTGGTGGAGTAAATTTATTTTAGTTACATCTGTCCTACAGTTGTATTGGTGGAGTAAACTTATTTCAGTTACATCTGTCCTACAGTTGTATTGGTGGAGTAAACTTATTTCAGTTACATCTGTCTTACAGTTGTATTGGTGGAGTAAACCTATTTCAGTTACATCTGTCATAGTTGTATTGGTGGAGTAAACTTATTTCAGTTACATCTGTCCTACAGTTGTATTGGTGGAGTAAACTTATTTCAGTTACATCTGTCTTACAGTTGTATTGCTGGAGTAAACTTATTTCAGTTACATCTGTCCTACAGTTGTATTGGAGTAAACTTATTTCAGTTACATCTCTCCTACAGTTGTATTGGTGGAGTAAACTTATTTCAGTTACATCTGTCCTACAGTTGTATTGGTGGAGTAAACTTATTTGAGTTACATCTGTCCTACAGTTGTATTGGTGGAGTAAACTTATTTCAGTTACATCTGTCCTACAGTTGTATTGGTGGAGTAAACTTATTTCAGTTACATCTGTCTTACAGTTGTATTGGTGGAGTAAACTTATTTCAGTTACATCTGTCATAGTTGTATTGGTGGAGTAAACTTATTTCAGTTACATCTGTCCTACAGTTGTAATGGTGGAGTAAACTTATTTCAGTTACATCTCTCCTACAGTTGTATTGGTGGAGTAAACTTATTTCAGTTACCTCTCCTACAGTTGTATTGGTGGAGTAAACTTATTTCAGTTACATCTGTCCTACAGTTGTATTGGTGGAGTAAAGTTATTTCAGTTACATCTGTCCTACAGTTGTATTGGTGGAGTAAACTTATTTCAGTTACATCTGTCCTACAGTTGTATTGGTGGAGTAAACTTATTTCAGTTACATCTGTCCTACAGTTGTATTGGTGGAGTAAACTTATTTCAGTTACATCTGTCCTACAGTTGTATTGGTGGAGTAAACTTATTTCAGTTACATCTGTCCTACAGTTGTATTGGTGGAGTAAACTTATTTCAGTTACATCTGTCTTACAGTTGTATTGGTGGAGTAAACTTATTTCAGTTACATCTGTCCTAGTTGTATTGGTGGAGTAAACTTATTTCAGTTACATCTGTCCTACAGTTGTATTGGTGGAGTAAACTTATTTTAGTTACATATGTCCTACAGTTGTATTGGTGGAGTAAACTTATTTCAGTTACATCTCTCCTACGGTTGTATTGGTGGAGTAAACTTATTTCAGTTACATCTGTCCTACAGTTGTATTGGTGGAGTAAACTTATTTTAGTTACATCTGTCCTACAGTTGTATTGGTGGAGTAAACTTATTTCAGTTACATCTGTCCTACAGTTGTATTGGTGGAGTAAACTTATTTCAGTTACATCTGTCTTACAGTTGTATTGGTGGAGTAAACTGATTTCAGTTACATCTGTCATAGTTGTATTGGTGGAGTAAACTTATTTCAGTTACATCTGTCCTACAGTTGTAATGGTGGAGTAAACTTATTTCAGTTACATCTCTCCTACAGTTGTATTGGTGGAGTAAACTTATTTCAGTTACCTCTCCTACAGTTGTATTGGTGGAGTAAACTTATTTCAGTTACATCTGTCCTACAGTTGTATTGGTGGAGTAAACTTATTTCAGTTACATCTGTCTTACAGTTGTATTGCTGGAGTAAACTTATTTCAGTTACATCTGTCCTACAGTTGTATTGGAGTAAACTTATTTCAGTTACATCTCTCCTACAGTTGTATTGGTGGAGTAAACTTATTTCAGTTACATCTGTCCTACAGTTGTATTGGTGGGGTAAACTTATTTTAGTTACATCTGTCCTACAGTTGTATTGGTGGAGTAAACTTATTTCAGTTACATCTGTCCTACAGTTGTATTGGTGGAGTAAACTTATTTCAGTTACATCTGTCTTACAGTTGTATTGGTGGAGTAAACTTATTTCAGTTACATCTGTCATAGTTGTATTGGTGGAGTAAACTTATTTCAGTTACATCTGTCCTACAGTTGTAATGGTGGAGTAAACTTATTTCAGTTACATCTCTCCTACAGTTGTATTGGTGGAGTAAACTTATTTCAGTTACCTCTCCTACAGTTGTATTGGTGGAGTAAACTTATTTCAGTTACATCTGTCCTACAGTTGTATTGGTGGAGTAAACTTATTTCAGTTACATCTGTCTTACAGTTGTATTGGTGGAGTAAACTTATTTCAGTTACATCTGTCATAGTTGTATTGGTGGAGTAAACTTATTTCAGTTACATCTGTCCTACAGTTGTAATGGTGGAGTAAACTTATTTCAGTTACATCTCTCCTACAGTTGTATTGGTGGAGTAAACTTATTTCAGTTACCTCTCCTATAGTTGTATTGGTGGAGTAAACTTATTTCAGTTACATCTGTCCTACAGTTGTATTGGTGGAGTAAAGTTATTTCAGTTACATCTGTCCTACAGTTGTATTGGTGGAGTAAACTTATTTTAGTTACATCTGTCCTACAGTTGTATTGGTGGAATAAACTTATTTCAGTTACATCTGTCCTACAGTTGTATTGGTGGAGTAAACTTATTTCAGTTACATCTGTCCTACAGTTGTATTGGTGGAGTAAACTTATTTCAGTTACATCTGTCCTACAGTTGTATTGGTGGAGTAAACTTATTTCAGTTACATCTGTCTTACAGTTGTATTGCTGGAGTAAACTTATTTCAGTTACATCTGTCCTACAGTTGTATTGGTGGAGTAAGCTTATTTCAGTTACATCTGTCTTACAGTTGTATTGCTGCAGTAAACTTATTTCATTTACATCTGTCTTACAGTTGTATTGGTGGAGTAAACTTATTTTAGTTACATATGTCCTACAGTTGTATTGGTGGAGTAAACTTATTTCAGTTACATCTGTCCTACAGTTGTATTGGTGGAGTAAACTTATTTCAGTTACATCTGTCCTACAGTTGTATTGGTGGAGTAAACTTATTTCAGTTATATCTGTCCTACAGTTGTATTGGTGGAGTAAACTTATTTCAGTTACATCTCACCTACAGTTGTATTGGTGGAGTAAGCTTATTTCAGTGACATCTGTCTTACAGTTGTATTGGTGGAGTAAACTTATTTCAGTTACATCTGTCCTACAGTTGTATTGGAGTAAACTTATTTCAGTTACATCTCTCCTACAGTTGTATTGGTGGAGTAAACTTATTTCAGTTACATCTGTCCTACAGTTGTATTGGTGGAGTAAACTTATTTTAGTTACATCTGTCCTACAGTTGTATTGGTGGAGTAAACTTATTTCAGTTACATCTGTCCTACAGTTGTATTGGTGGAGTAAACTTATTTCAGTTACATCTGTCTTACAGTTGTATTGGTGGAGTAAACCTATTTCAGTTACATCTGTCATAGTTGTATTGGTGGAGTAAACTTATTTCAGTTACATCTGTCCTACAGTTGTATTGGTGGAGTAAACTTATTTCAGTTACATCTGTCCTACAGTTGTATTGGTGGAGTAAACTTATTTTAGTTACATCTGTCCTACAGTTGTATTGGTGGAATAAACTTATTTCAGTTACATCTGTCCTACAGTTGTATTGGTGGAGTAAACTTATTTCAGTTACATCTGTCCTACAGTTGTATTGGTGGAGTAAACTTATTTCAGTTACATCTGTCCTACAGTTGTATTGATGGAGTAAACTTATTTCAGTTACATCTGTCCTACAGTTGTATTGGTGGAGTAAACTTATTTCAGTTACATCTGTCTTACAGTTGTATTGGTGGAGTAAACTTATTTCAGTTACATCTGTCCTACAGTTGTATTGGTGGAGTAAACTTATTTCAGTTACATCTGTCCTACAGTTGTATTGGTGGAGTAAACTTATTTCAGTTACATCTGTCTTACAGTTGTATTGGTGGAGTAAACTTATTTCAGTTACATCTGTCCTACAGTTGTAATGGTGGAGTAAACTTATTTCAGTTACATCTCTCCTACAGTTGTATTGGTGGAGTAAACTTATTTCAGTTACCTCTCCTACAGTTGTATTGGTGGAGTAAACTTATTTCAGTTACATCTGTCCTACAGTTGTATTGGTGGAGTAAAGTTATTTCAGTTACATCTGTCCTACAGTTGTATTGGTGGAGTAAACTTATTTCAGTTACATCTGTCCTACAGTTGTATTGGTGGAGTAAACTTATTTCAGTTACATCTGTCCTACAGTTGTATTAGTGGAGTAAATTTATTTCAGTTACATGTCTTACAGTTGTATTGGTGGAATAAACTTATTTCAGTTACATCTGTCCTACAGTTGTATTGGTGGAGTAAACTTATTTCAGTTACATCTGTCCTACAGTTGTATTGGTGGAGTAAACTTATTTTAGTTACATCTGTCCTACAGTTGTATTGGTGGAGTAAACTTATTTCAGTTACATCTGTCCTACAGTTGTATTGGTGGAGTAAACTTATTTCAGTTACATCTGTCTTACAGTTGTATTGGTGGAGTAAACTTATTTCAGTTACATCTGTCATAGTTGTATTGGTGGAGTAAACTTATTTCAGTTACATCTGTCCTACAGTTGTATTGGTGGAGTAAACTTATTTCAGTTACATCTCCCCTACAGTTGTATTGGTGTAGAGTAAACTTATTTCAGTTACCTCTCCTACAGTTGTATTGGTGGAGTAAACTTATTTCAGTTACATCTGTCCTACAGTTGTATTGGTGGAGTAAAGTTATTTCAGTTACATCTGTCCTACAGTTGTATTGGTGGAGTAAACTTATTTTAGTTACATCTGTCCTACAGTTGTATTGGTGGAATAAACTTATTTCAGTTACATCTGTCCTACAGTTGTATTGGTGGAGTAAACTTATTTCAGTTACATCTGTCCTACAGTTGTATTGGTGGAGTAAACTTATTTCAGTTACATCTGTCCTACAGTTGTATTGGTGGAGTAAACTTATTTCAGTTACATCTGTCTTACAGTTGTATTGGTGGAGTAAACTTATTTCAGTTACATCTGTCCTACAGTTGTATTGGTGGAGTAAACTTATTTCAGTTACATCTGTCTTACAGTTGTATTGGTGGAGTAAACTTATTTCAGTTACATCTGTCATAGTTGTATTGGTGGAGTAAACCTATTTCAGTTACATCTGTCCTACAGTTGTATTGGTGGAGTAAACTTATTTCAGTTACATCTCCCCTACAGTTGTATTGGTGTAGAGTAAACTTATTTCAGTTACCTCTCCTACAGTTGTATTGGTGGAGTAAACTTATTTCAGTTACATCTGTCCTACAGTTGTATTGGTGGAGTAAAGTTATTTCAGTTACATCTGTCCTACAGTTGTATTGGTGGGGTAAACTTATTTTAGTTACATCTGTCCTACAGTTGTATTGGTGAAATAAACTTATTTCAGTTACATCTGTCCTACAGTTGTATTGGTGGAGTAAACTTATTTCAGTTACATCTGTCCTACAGTTGTATTGGTGGAGTAAACTTATTTCAGTTACATCTGTCCTACAGTTGTATTGGTGGAGTAAACTTATTTCAGTTACATCTGTCTTACAGTTGTATTGGTGGAGTAAACTTATTTCAGTTACATCTGTCATAGTTGTATTGGTGGAGTAAACTTATTTCAGTTACATCTGTCCTACAGTTGTATTGGTGGAGTAAACTTATTTCAGTTACATCTCCCCTACAGTTGTATTGGTGTAGAGTAAACTTATTTCAGTTACCTCTCCTACAGTTGTATTGGTGGAGTAAACTTATTTCAGTTACATCTGTCCTACAGTTGTATTGGTGGAGTAAAGTTATTTCAGTTACATCTGTCCTACAGTTGTATTGGTGGAGTAAACTTATTTTAGTTACATCTGTCCTACAGTTGTATTGGTGGAATAAACTTATTTCAGTTACATCTGTCCTACAGTTGTATTGGTGGAGTAAACTTATTTCAGTTACATCTGTCCTACAGTTGTATTGGTGGAGTAAACTTATTTCAGTTACATCTGTCCTACAGTTGTATTGGTGGAGTAAACTTATTTCAGTTACATCTGTCCTACAGTTGTATTGATGGAGTAAACTTATTTCAGTTACATCTGTCCTACAGTTGTATTGGTGGAGTAAACTTATTTCAGTTACATCTGTCTTACAGTTGTATTGGTGGAGTAAACTTATTTCAGTTACATCTGTCCTACAGTTGTATTGGTGGAGTAAACTTATTTCAGTTACATCTGTCCTACAGTTGTATTGGTGGAGTAAACTTATTTCAGTTACATCTGTCTTACAGTTGTATTGGTGGAGTAAACCTATTTCAGTTACATCTGTCCTACAGTTGTAATGGTGGAGTAAACTTATTTCAGTTACATCTCTCCTACAGTTGTATTGGTGGAGTAAACTTATTTCAGTTACCTCTCCTACAGTTGTATTGGTGGAGTAAACTTATTTCAGTTACATCTGTCCTACAGTTGTATTGGTGGAGTAAACTTATTTCAGTTACATCTGTCTTACAGTTGTATTGGTGGAGTAAACTTATTTCAGTTACATCTGTCCTAGTTGTATTGGTGGAGTAAACTTATTTCAGTTACATCTGTCTTACAGTTGTATTGGTGGAGTAAACTTATTTCAGTTACATCTGTCCTACAGTTGTATTGGTGGAGTAAACTTATTTCAGTTACATCTGTCTTACAGTTGTATTGGTGGAGTAAACTTATTTCAGTTACATCTGTCCTACAGTTGTATTGGTGGAGTAAACTTATTTCAGTTACATCTGTCCTACAGTTGTATTGGTGGAGTAAACTTATTTCAGTTACATCTGTCCTAAGTTGTATTGGTGGAGTAAACTTATTTCAGTTACATCTGTCCTAAGTTGTATTGGTGGAGTAAACTTATTTCAGTTACATCTGTCCTACAGTTGTATTGGTGGAGTAAACTTATTTCAGTTACATCTGTCCTACAGTTGTATTGGTGGAGTAAACTTATTTCAGTTACATCTGTCCTACAGTTGCATTGGTGGAGTAAACTTATTTCAGTTACATGTCTTACAGTTGTATTGGTGGAATAAACTTATTTCAGTTACATCTGTCTTACAGTTGTATTGGTGGAGTAAACTTATTTCAGTTACATCTGTCCTACAGTTGTATTGGTGGAGTAAACTTATTTTAGTTACATCTGTCCTACAGTTGTATTGGTGGAGTAAACTTATTTCAGTTACATCTGTCATAGTTGTATTGGTGGAGTAAACTTATTTCAGTTACATCTGTCCTACAGTTGTATTGGTGGAGTAAACTTATTTCAGTTACATCTCTCCTACAGTTGTATTGGTGTAGAGTAAACTTATTTCAGTTACCTCTCCTACAGTTGTATTGGTGGAGTAAACTTATTTCAGTTACATCTGTCCTACAGTTGTATTGGTGGAGTAAAGTTATTTCAGTTACATCTGTCCTACAGTTGTATTGGTGGAGTAAACTTATTTTAGTTACATCTGTCCTACAGTTGTATTGGTGGAATAAACTTATTTCAGTTACATCTGTCCTACAGTTGTATTGGTGGAGTAAACTTATTTCAGTTACATCTGTCCTACAGTTGTATTGGTGGAGTAAACTTATTTCAGTTACATCTGTCCTACAGTTGTATTGATGGAGTAAACTTATTTCAGTTACATCTGTCCTACAGTTGTATTGGTGGAGTAAACTTATTTCAGTTACATCTGTCCTACAGTTGTATTGGTGGAGTAAACTTATTTCAGTTACATCTGTCCTACAGTTGTATTGGTGGAGTAAACTTATTTCAGTTACATCTGTCTTACAGTTGTATTGGTGGAGTAAACTTATTTCAGTTACATCTGTCCTACAGTTGTATTGGTGGAGTAAACTTATTTCAGTTACATCTGTCCTACAGTTGTATTGGTGGAGTAAACTTATTTCAGTTACATCTCTTCTACAGTTGTATTGGTGGAGTAAACTTATTTCAGTTACATCTGTCCTACAGTTGTATTGGTGGAGTAAACTTATTTCAGTTACATCTGTCCTACAGTTGTATTGGTGGAGTAAACTTATTTCAGTTACATCTGTCCTACAGTTGTATTGGTGGAGTAAACTTATTTCAGTTACATCTGTCATAGTTGTATTGGTAGAGTAAACTTGTTTCAGTTACATCTGTCCTACAGTTGTAGTGGTGGAGTAAACTTATTTCAGTTACATCTCTCCTACAGTTGTATTGGTGGAGTAAACTTATTTCAGTTACCTCTGTCTTACAGTTGTATTGCTGGAGTAAACTTATTTCAGTTACATCTGTCCTACAGTTGTATTGGTGGAGTAAACTTATTTCAGTTACATCTGTCTTACAGTTGTATTGGTGGAGTAAACGTATTTCAGTTACATCTGTCCTACAGTTGTATTGGTGGAGTAAACTTATTTCAGTTACATCTGTCCTACAGTTGTATTGGTGGAGTAAACTTATTTCAGTTACATCTGTCCTACAGTTGTATTGGTGGAGTAAACTTATTTCAGTTACATCTGTCCTACAGTTGTATTGGTGGAGTAAACTTATTTCAGTTACATTTGTCTTACAGTTGTATTGGTGGAGTAAACTTATTTCAGTTACATCTGTCCTAGTTGTATTGGTGGAGTAAACTTATTTCAGTTACATCTGTCCTACAGTTGTATTGGTGGAGTAAACTTATTTCAGTTACATCTGTCCTACAGTTGTATTGGTGGAGTAAACTTATTTCAGTTACATCTGTCTTACAGTTGTATTGCTGCAGTAAACTTATTTCAGTTACATCTGTCTTACAGTTGTATTGGTGGAGTAAACTTATTTTAGTTACATATGTCCTAAGTTGTATTGGTGGAGTAAACTTATTTCAGTTACATCTGTCCTACAGTTGTATTGGTGGAGTAAACTTATTTCAGTTACATCTGTCCTACAGTTGTATTGGTGGAGTAAACTTATTTCAGTTACATCTGTCCTACAGTTGTATTGGTGGAGTAAACTTATTTCAGTTACATCTGTCCTACAGTTGTATTGGTGGAGTAAACTTATTTCAAATACATCTGTCCTACAGTTGTATTGGTGGAGTAAACTTATTTCAGTTACATGTCTTACAGTTGTATTGGTGGAGTAAACTTATTTCAGTTACATCTGTCCTACAGTTGTATTGGTGGAGTAAACTTATTTCAGTTACATCTGTCCTACAGTTGTATTGGTGGAGTAAACTTATTTCAGTTACCTGTCCTAAGTTGTATTGGTGGAGTAAACTTATTTCAGTTACATCTGTCCTACAGTTGTATTGGTGGAGTAAACTTATTTCAGTTACATCTGTCCTACAGTTGTATTGGTGGAGTAAACTTATTTCAGTTACATCTGTCCTACAGTTGTATTGGTGGAGCAAACTTATTTCAGTTACATGTCTTACAGTTGTATTGGTGGAGTAAACTTATTTCAGTTACATCTGTCCTACAGTTGTATTGGTGGAGTAAACTTATTTCAGTTACATCTGTCCTACAGTTGTATTGGTGGAGTAAACTTATTTCAGTTACATCTGTCCTACAGTTGTATTGGTGGAGTAAACTTATTTCAGTTACATCTGTCCTACAGTTGTATTGGTGGAGTAAACTTATTTCAGTTACATCTGTCTAACAGTTGTATTGGTGGAGTAAACTTATTTCAGTTACATCTGTCATAGTTGTATTGGTGGAGTAAACTTATTTCAGTTACATCTGTCCTACAGTTGTATTGGTGGAGTAAACTTATTTCAGTTACATCTCTCCTACAGTTGTATTGGTGGAGTAAACTTATTTCAGTTACCTCTCCTACAGTTGTATTGGTGGAGTAAACTTATTTTAGTTACATCTGTCCTACAGTTGTATTGGTGGAGTAAAGTTATTTCAGTTACATCTGTCCTACAGTTGTATTGGTGGAGTAAACTTATTTTAGTTACATCTGTCCTACAGTTGTATTGGTGGAATAAACTTATTTCAGTTACATCTGTCCTACAGTTGTATTGGTGGAGTAAACTTATTTCAGTTACATCTGTCCTACAGTTGTATTGGTGGAGTAAACTTATTTCAGTTACATCTGTTCTACAGTTTTATTGGTGGAGTAAACTTATTTCAGTTACATCTGTCTTACAGTTGTATTGGTGGAGTAAACTTATTTCAGTTACATCTGTCCTAGTTGTATTGGTGGAGTAAACTTATTTCAGTTACATCTGTCCTACGGTTGTATTGGTGGAGTAAACTTATTTCAGTTACATCTGTCCTACAGTTGTATTGGTGGAGTAAACTTATTTCAGTTACATCTGTCCTACAGTTGTATTGGTGGAGAAACTTATTTCAGTTACCTGTCCTAAGTTGTATTGGTGGAGTAAACTTATTTCAGTTACATCTGTCCTAGTTGTATTGGTGGAGTAAACTTATTTCAGTTACATCTGTCCTACAGTTGTATTGGTGGAGTAAACTTATTTCAGTTACATCTGTCCTACAGTTGTATTGGTGGAGTAAACTTATTTCAGTTACATCTGTCTTACAGTTGTATTGCTGCAGTAAACTTATTTCAGTTACATCTGTCTTACAGTTGTATTGGTGGAGTAAACTTATTTTAGTTACATATGTCCTACAGTTGTATTGGTGGAGTAAACTTATTTCAGTTACATCTGTCCTACAGTTGTATTGGTGGAGTAAACTTATTTCAGTTACATCTGTCCTACAGTTGTATTGGTGGAGTAAACTTATTTCAGTTACATCTGTCCTACAGTTGTATTGGTGGAGTAAACTTATTTCAGTTACATCTGTCCTACAGTTGTATTGGTGGAGTAAACTTATTTCAGTTACATCTGTCCTACAGTTGTATTGGTGGAGTAAACTTATTTCAGTTACATGTCTTATAGTTGTATTGGTGGAGTAAACTTATTTCAGTTACATCTGTCCTACAGTTGTATTGGTGGAGTAAACTTATTTCAGTTACATCTGTCCTACAGTTGTATTGGTGGAGTAAACTTATTTCAGTTACCTGTCCTAAGTTGTATTGGTGGAGTAAACTTATTTCAGTTACATCTGTCCTACAGTTGTATTGGTGGAGTAAACTTATTTCAGTTACATCTGTCCTACAGTTGTATTGGTGGAGTAAACTTATTTCAGTTACATCTGTCCTACAGTTGTATTGGTGGAGCAAACTTATTTCAGTTACATGTCTTACAGTTGTATTGGTGGAGTAAACTTATTTCAGTTACATCTGTCCTACAGTTGTATTGGTGGAGTAAACTTATTTCAGTTACATCTGTCCTACAGTTGTATTGGTGGAATAAACTTATTTCAGTTACATTTGTCCTACAGTTGTATTGGTGGAGTAAACTTATTTCAGTTACATCTGTCCTACAGTTGTATTGGTGGAGTAAACTTATTTCAGTTACATCTGTCCTACAGTTGTATTGGTGGAGTAAACTTATTTCAGTTACATCTGTCTTACAGTTGTATTGGTGGAGTAAACTTATTTCAGTTACATCTGTCCTAGTTGTATTGGTGGAGTAAACTTATTTCAGTTACATCTGTCCTACGGTTGTATTGGTGGAGTAAACTTATTTCAGTTACATCTGTCCTACAGTTGTATTGGTGGAGTAAACTTATTTCAGTTACATCTGTCTTACAGTTGTATTGGTGGAGTAAACTTATTTCAGTTACATCTGTCCTACAGTTGTATTGGTGGAGTAAACTTATTTCAGTTACATCTGTCCTACAGTTGTATTGGTGGAGTAAACTTATTTCAGTTACCTGTCCTAAGTTGTATTGGTGGAGTAAACTTATTTCAGTTACATCTGTCCTAGTTGTATTGGTGGAGTAAACTTATTTCAGTTACATCTGTCCTACAGTTGTATTGGTGGAGTAAACTTATTTCAGTTACATCTGTCCTACAGTTGTATTGGTGGAGTAAACTTATTTTAGTTACATATGTCCTACAGTTGTATTGGTGGAGTAAACTTATTTCAGTTACATCTGTCCTACAGTTGTATTGGTGGAGTAAACTTATTTCAGTTACATCTGTCCTACAGTTGTATTGGTGGAGTAAACTTATTTCAGTTACATCTGTCCTACAGTTGTATTGGTGGAGTAAACTTATTTCAGTTACATCTGTCCTACAGTTGTATTGGTGGAGTAAACTTATTTCAGTTACATCTGTCCTACAGTTGTATTGGTGGAGTAAACTTATTTCAGTTACATGTCTTACAGTTGTATTGGTGGAGTAAACTTATTTCAGTTACATCTGTCCTACAGTTGTATTGGTGGAGTAAACTTATTTCAGTTACATCTGTCCTACAGTTGTATTGGTGGAGTAAACTTATTTCAGTTACCTGTCCTACAGTTGTATTGGTGGAGTAAACTTATTTCAGTTACATCTGTCCTACAGTTGTATTGGTGGAGTAAACTTATTTCAGTTACATCTGTCCTACAGTTGTATTGGTGGAGCAAACTTATTTCAGTTACATGTCTTACAGTTGTATTGGTGGAGTAAATTTATTTCAGTTACATCTGTCCTACAGTTGTATTGGTGGAGTAAACTTATTTCAGTTACATCTGTCCTACAGTTGTATTGGTGGAGTAAACTTATTTCAGTTACATCTGTCCTACAGTTGTATTGGTGGAGTAAACTTATTTCAGTTACATCTGTCCTACAGTTGTATTGGTGGAGTAAACTTATTTCAGTTACATCTGTCTTACAGTTGTATTGGTGGAGTAAACTTATTTCAGTTACATCTGTCATAGTTGTATTGGTGGAGTAAACTTATTTCAGTTACATCTGTCCTACAGTTGTATTGGTGGAGTAAACTTATTTTAGTTACATCTGTCCTACAGTTGTATTGGTGGAATAAACTTATTTCAGTTACATCTGTCCTACAGTTGTATTGGTGGAGTAAACTTATTTCAGTTACATCTGTCCTACAGTTGTATTGGTGGAGTAAACTTATTTCAGTTACATCTGTCCTACAGTTGTATTGGTGGAGTAAACTTATTTCAGTTACATCTGTCTTACAGTTGTATTGGTGGAGTAAACTTATTTCAGTTACATCTGTCCTAGTTGTATTGGTGGAGTAAACTTATTTCAGTTACATCTGTCCTACGGTTGTATTGGTGGAGTAAACTTATTTCAGTTACATCTGTCCTACAGTTGTATTGGTGGAGTAAACTTATTTCAGTTACATCTGTCTTACAGTTGTATTGGTGGAGTAAACTTATTTCAGTTACATCTGTCCTACATTTGTATTGGTGGAGTAAACTTATTTCAGTTACATCTGTCCTACAGTTGTATTGGTGGAGTAAACTTATTTCAGTTACCTGTCCTAAGTTGTATTGGTGGAGTAAACTTATTTCAGTTACATCTGTCCTACAGTTGTATTGGTGGAGTAAACTTATTTCAGTTACATCTGTCCTACAGTTGTATTGGTGGAGTAAACTTATTTCAGTTACATTTGTCCTACAGTTGTATTGGTGGAGTAAACTCATTTCAGTTACATCTGTCCTACAGTTGTATTGGTGGAGTAAACTTATTTCAGTTACATGTCTTACAGTTGTATTGGTGGAGTAAACTTATTTCAGTTACATCTGTCCTTCAGTTGTATTGGTGG
This sequence comes from Bathymodiolus brooksi, assembly GCA_963680875.1. NCBI lineage: Eukaryota > Metazoa > Mollusca > Bivalvia > Mytilida > Modiolidae > Bathymodiolus > Bathymodiolus brooksi. The sequence continues at coordinate 30,049,363 of OY804581.1, read as the reverse complement.
AGTAAACTTATTTCAGTTACATCTGTCCTACAGTTGTATTGGTGGAGTAAACTTATTTCAGTTACATCTGTCCTACAGTTGTATTGGTGGAGTAAACTTATTTTAGTTACATCTGTCCTACAGTTGTATTGGTGGAGTAAACTTGTTTCAGTTACATCTGTCCTACAGTTGTATTGGTGGAGTAAACTTATTTCAGTTACATCTCTCCTACAGTTGTATTGGTCGAGTAAGCTTATTTCAGTTACATCTGTCTTACAGTTGTATTGCTGGAGTAAACTTATTTCAGTTACATCTGTCCTACAGTTGTATTGGTGGAGTAAACTTATTTCAGTTACATCTGTCCTACAGTTGTATTGGTGGAGTAAACTTATTTCAGTTACATCTGTCCTACAGTTGTATTGGTGGAGTAAACTTATTTTAGTTACATCTGTCTTACAGTTGTATTGGTGGAGTAAACTTATTTCAGTTACATCTGTCCTACAGTTGTATTGGTGGAGTAAACTTATTTCAGTTACATCTGTCCTACAGTTATATTGGTGGAGTAAACTTATTTCAGTTACATCTGTCTTACAGTTGTATTGGTGGAGTAAACTTATTTCAGTTACATCTGTCCTACAGTTGTATTGGTGGAGTAAACTTATTTCAGTTACATCTGTCCTACAGTTGTATTGGTGGAGTAAACTTATTTCAGTTACATCTGTCCTACAGTTGTATTGGTGGAGTAAACTTATTTCAGTTACATCTGTCTTACAGTTGTATTGGTGGAGTAAACTTATTTCAGTTACATCTGTCCTACAGTTGTATTGGTGACGTAAACTTATTTCAGTTACATCTGTCCTACAGTTGTATTGGTGGAATAAACTTATTTCAGTTACATCTGTCCTACAGTTGTATTGGTGGAGTAAACCTATTTCAGTTACATCTGTCTTACAGTTGTATTGGTGGAGTAAACTTATTTCAGTTACATCTGTCTTACAGTTGTATTGGTGGAATAAACTTATTTCAGTTACATCTGTCCTACAGTTGTATTGGTGGAGTAAACTTATTTCAGTTACATCTGTCCTACAGTTGTATTGGTGGAGTAAACTTATTTCAGTTACATCTGTCCTACAGTTGTATTGGTGGAGTAAATTTATTTCAGTTACATCTGTCCTACAGTTGTATTGGTGGAGTAAACTTATTTCAGTTACATCTGTCCTACAGTTGTATTGGTGGAGTAAACTTATTTCAGTTACATCTGTCCTACAGTTGTATTGGTGGAGTAAACTTATTTCAGTTACATCTGTCCTAGTTGTATTGGTGGAGTAAACTTATTTCAGTTACATCTGTCCTACAGTTGTATTGGTGGAGTAAACTTATTTCAGTTACATCTGTCCTACAGTTGTATTGGTGGAGTAAACTTATTTCAGTTACATCTGTCCTACAGTTGTATTGGTGGAGTAAACTTATTTCAGTTACATCTGTCCTACAGTTGTATTGGTGGAGTAAACTTATTTCAGTTACATCTGTCCTACAGTTGTATTGGTGGAGTAAACTTATTTCAGTTACATCTGTCCTACAGTTGTATTGGTGGAGTAAACTTATTTCAGTTACATCTGTCCTACAGTTGTATTGGTGGAGTAAACTTATTTCAGTTACATCTGTCCTACAGTTGTATTGGTGGAGTAAACTTATTTCAGTTACATCTGTCCTACAGTTGTATTGGTGGAGTAAACTTATTTCAGTTACATCTGTCCTACAGTTGTATTGGTGGAGTAAACTTATTTCAGTTACATCTGTCCTACAGTTGTATTGGTGGAGTAAACTTATTTCAGTTACATCTGTCCTACAGTTGTATTGGTGGAGTAAACTTATTTCAGTTACATCTGTCCTACAGTTGTATTGGTGGAGTAAACTTATTTCAGTTACATCTGTCCTACAGTTGTATTGGTGGAGTAAACTTATTTCAGTTACATCTGTCCTACAGTTGTATTGGTGGAGTAAACTTATTTCAGTTACATCTGTCCTACAGTTGTATTGGTGGAGTAAACTTATTTCAGTTACATCTGTCCTACAGTTGTATTGGTGGAGTAAACTTATTTCAGTTACATCTGTCCTACAGTTGTATTGGTGGAGTAAACTTATTTCAGTTACATCTGTCCTACAGTTGTATCGGTGGAGTAAAGTGATGTATAGTAATCCTGCTCTTATCAGGTCAGATTTAAAATATATTGAGAGGGTAAAATACTACTAAATATTCCTTCTCAAGAGAGGCTACCCCCTCATAAGACTACTTATTCCATTTTCATTGTAGAAAGGGTGGCTTTATAGGAGTGGGACTATAGCTACTATTAGAAAATTTACCTACCTGATGCCAAGGACGTATACGAGTCCTTGCTGATGCAAATCACTGACACACTTTATTACATAAAGTTGTATATGGGAGTAATACCGGTATTACTCCCAGGTTTTATGGAGTGCATCTCTCCTCAGATGGCAATCAAACTCACAATTTGAGTTATAATAGGCACTAATTGTACATGTAAGATTTTTATCAAATCAAATAAAGAACACCAGCTTCATCTCTAATATCACAATACAAGATGGCGGAAATCAGTTGCCATTCCAACAAATGATTTCACCAGTCAATTCAAAGAAAATGCACATCAAAAGTGATCAAAAATAAAAGTTATGTATACATGTACCTTGCAAATATGTGAAATTTTGGAATTTTGACCTCTTCTGCAATATAAATCAATATTAGAGAATACCAAAGGGGCAATCAAAAATTGATAATCCAGAGAAATGGCAACATACGGTATACAAGAAGCATATATATGTACACAAGAAAACAAAAACACAACACAATATGTGTTGCAATTGGACACCACTATATGCAAACATGAGCCCTCCTACAAACAACTGGAGGTAAAGACGAACCGAACATCGTTTTATGCAGAAATGGTAACGGACATCATACTGACACAGAACTTAGAATATAAAGACACATAATATGACAACACAAAAAAATAATAAAATTAGCAACACAGGCCCCACCAAAAATAACCCCTTTGTGAGGCCTGCATGAGTCGGTATTGCTCATCTGGTTGTCTACAATGTAAATTGTCTGATAACTGGAGGGGAAAAGCTGATCCAAAGTAATAAACAAAAACATGGTCAAGTCTCAAAACTGCTGCATTTCTATAGAGTTATGACCTCCAAATACTGGGGTTATACTTAAAATTATCAGAACACATTTTCAGCTAGATATCAGACTACTATCAAACACCAACCTTCTAAATAAACCATTGAAATGCCACAGATTGGAACATGGAAGAAGGCGGAGTGTTAACACAAGCCCTTCACAAATTTTATCACATGCACTTGCATAATAAATATACATGTATCTAATAAACCATGTCAGTGCCGAAGCACTTACTACTGGGTGGATGATACCCTCAGGGACTAAGTCTACCAGCAGAGGTGGTAATTCTGTTTATACAGTACATATTCCGGTTTAGACAGATTTCACTGCATTATTCGCTACGGATTTTAGCTTAAACTCAATGATGTAAATAGTTTTATTGGATTACGACCTCATGATGTAACAACAAAATATGTTGGTTTACATGATTTCATAAACAATCTTTTATTATGTGGCGACAATGGGGTGATCGAATTAATCACTTGACATGTGTAAAGGTAACTTTTTTTTTAAAAACTTCCCATCAAGTCTGATCTAAACATTACAAAAATTAATGCTATCGAATCGGAAAGCAATTTAGTACATCTCACACATTCATCAAAGTTTTCTTCTCCCACTGACGTCTTTGTGTAAAATGGGTGGAAGGGTCAGAATTTCATTACCCAATTTACCCTTATCACTTCTTTCCAAATACTGGTATACAGTAGAGTCATAAATGCCCACGGGGGGAAGTAAAGGGGTATAATTCCTATATAGAGGAATATACAGACGTGCTGTCGGAATTGGTCGACTTTTCAACTTTCAAATAAATGATTGGGTCGTAAATTTTCCATTTCAATATATCAATGGGTGGTCGAGTTTTTAAGCAGGTCATATTCTTACAAACACACGCAGCTTCTTTATTGCCAAGACAATTTCGTCTATAATTATGATATAATTTACCATAAGGTGCAAAATGTATCTATGTGTGTTAATATTAGATTTTAATATTTGAGCCTATCACCACTAAAGGGTCGGTGGTTTTCTCTGGGTAATCCGGTTTCCTCCACCAATAAAACTGACCGCCACGATATAACTCAGATAGTGTTGAAAGTGGCATTAAACACCATAAACCAAACCATCCAATATTTGAACATCTTCGCTAGCCAAGGGTTACGATCCGTTCTACTCATCTTCACCCTTGGCATCGTTAGACGGATTTTCGAGGTCACACGGTGACGGTATATATGCAATGCAGCTAGCGGTAGCAGCAACCAATCAGAACGCGCTTTACAAAAAGCACATGTTCTGTAGGAAAAATGACATTGCTCTGATTGTCTGTCAATGAATTTATATTAAATTTTTCACAAATCTTCGCTTGAAAATCAGCCATATTATAATCTCGAGTCAATTTTCAGGGCATTCAAACGAAAGGAAATGAAAGCCTCGCGTCGATTGGCTGAAAATGGCATCATTACAAGGGGCGTAACTGTCAAAATGCAGCAGGTGGCAGTGCGCGGGAATTATAAGTAGAGCGGATCGTAACCCTTGGCTAGCGAAGATGATATTTGAATGGGTCACCAATAATTGAATAATATATGAATGGGTATAGTTTAGTATTTCTAATATATGAATAGGTGTGGTTTTCATGTTGAGGGAATATATGAATTGGGGTGGGGTTTTTTTTAATTCCAGCGGCACCACCGTATCCAATTCTACCTCAAATAACCCTCGTGTAATTTCCGGGATCACTCGACGGGATATTTTTGCAGGATCATCAATTTAGTTACTTATTCCGTATTCCCGACTCGATGTCGAATAAGTAACTGGTTATACTTATTCAATGTCGAATACGTAACTGGTTATACTTATTCAATGTCGAATACGTAACTGGTTATACTTATTCAATGTCGAATAAGTAACTGGTTATACTTATTCAATGTCGAATACGTAACTGGTTATACTTATTCAATGTCGAATACGTAACTGGTTATACTTATTCAATGTCGAATAAGTAACTGGTTATACTTATTCAATGTCGAATACGTAACTGGTTATACTTATTCAACATTGAATCGGGAATAAGGAATAAGTAACTGGTTATACTTATTCAATGTCGAATAAGTAACCGGTTATACTTATTCAACATTGAATCGGGAATAAGGAATAAGTAACTTAACTTGATACTTCTTGTTTACGTATGGTTTATATAAATATTGTTCATCATTAAAAGTCAAATTGTTAAAATATAATGTATGTTTTAAATGATGTCTCTAACCAATTGATGAGATTGACAATAAGTGATCCACTAGTGTATCCTATTATGAGATTTACATTTTTAAGATTTGAAATATTCTCGTCTGACAATAAGTCGGTCAGTCATTGGATAATGTTTGATTATTTTTTTCATGTTTGAAAAGTAAACATTTTTTTCTTTTTAATTATGTTCCTCATCTATTCTTGCTCACATGTGTAAAGTTCCATGGAAAAAAGATCGATAATAATTACATACTGACCCATATTTGTTTACCCTCCCTTTTCCAAATGTCGTCGTATGACGTCACATAAAGTCGGTCAAAGTTCAATAAAGCACATGATTTTGTCATAGGCCAACCAAACTTAAAAAGTAAACCAGATTAAGAAAGTACAGTATTTTAGCTTTTTCAGTGTAATTGATTTGTCTGAAAAATTTCAAAAGATGTTTTTTTTAAATAGTTTGAAATTGAAGTATTAAAAATTAATTATTTGATGCAAATATTAAACTTGCTTACCCACATAAAAAGTATTTAATCCAGTGAATTTGGTGTTTTTGCTTTTGTCAATACAATCTATTAGACCGACATATTTTGGTAAAACAATTAATGACAGATTTCAATTTATTTTAATCACATTTATTATCACAGAGTGGTAACAATACAGTTTTGTTGATGCTATTTGTAATAATGACTTTTTTTTTTACCCAGACAATCTCATTTTTCTGTCTGGTTTAATTTAATTCTCTGTTCAATTTATGCTATAAATTTTGATTATTGCTGTTAAATTAATTCTTTTTCTATCTTCTCTGTGAATTTCATTTCATTACCCCAAGAAGTAAGGGGTATATTTGTTATTAAAGCAGCAGTGGAAATGCAAAATAATCTGCCATTTTGTGACTAATGGAGAGCACTTGCATGCATTTTCCCGGTAAAATTGGCCATTTTCTAGAAAATGGTGGAATCTGAATGATCAATCATCATATTTTCAAAGTATTTTAAAATACAATTTGCTTGGCCTACATTCCAGAAACGGTCATGAACTGTGATGTCGATTGTGTCAACAAACCGGAAAAATACAAATGTTTGGGGAATACCATCGATGGAAACATATTTAACAAGCATAATGATCAGGAAAAAAAGACATTAGTAAAAAGGATCTTTTTTACTTGCATAGAATTTATTCAATTCAAACTTCTCTGTTTTAATCTCATCTTGTAATTTTGACGCGTTGAAAAGTATTCCCTCTGTGGTTATGTACGCTATGAATATACAGAATAACGTCATTGGTCTCGTGCTAAGCGAGAATTGTAAATCAAAACAAATGACCGACATTATTGCATGACCGAGCAGATGTCACGGTAGTCCGAGATTCCTCTGTCGTCCGACGACATTATATATTATTGCTAGAGCCGTCGAACGTCAGAGCGTTTCATCTTCCCATACGCTTTATTTCCTCATCAGACCTTCCGTCTGCACATAATGTAGTAGCCATTCCAATACGGAATGAATGGTTTTTATAACCCTGTGCTGGAATATTCAAATAAGCTAAAGCCTTCTTTAATACTGCATTAAACTGATACCTACTTAGTGGTGCTTTATCAAAGTAACAGAAAAGTGGGCCAGAATTAGATATTCCTTCAATTTGTTTACTGGACAAACATTTATGTCCCTTTGTGAGGGGATAACCACTAATGTGCTCCTATCTAACTGATCGGTCTTGGAGGATGGGACACATACCTCCACCATATCAGGAAACATAGTGATATCTTGAAGTCTTATACAATGTTCAGCTTTACTTTGAGAGTCCTTTGTAATCTCGCCTATCCTAAAAAGGCCATGAAACGTGATAGAAAATGCTACAGAAAACAGTTTTGATTCGTAAACTGACTTAATACATACAACTGGAGTAACTTTAATAATTTTTGCTAATAAATCCCTAGATATGGGCAATCTTGCATCTTTGCTAGGTCTTGATCTTTTGAAACCCTCTAGTATTTTCACACTCACAAATTTCTGTGTCACATCTTCAAAATTATTAAGTTTATTGAAAAAGCTTATGCCTGCAACATATGATCTCACAGTTGTATAAGCATATCCCCTTTTACTCATAAAAGCTAAGTAGTACGAAAATTCAGTTGCGAGTATCGGCCAGACGTGTTTTAATGAGAATTCATCTCTAAATTTTGTAAAAGAGTCCAATCCTCTTTGGTAAACAGAAACAGTGTTTAAAGAAACAGAATTATGCGTAAGTCTTATAACTTCAGACTTGAAATTAAGCTCCAGAATGTCGAAGGGATTTTTTCTGGATCCTTTGAAGCTCTTGGCGCTAACCTGTGAAACTGAAAACGAGAAAGGGAATCTGCTATTTCGTTTTCGATACCCGGTACATGTTCCGCCTTAAATTGAATATTGCTTTGCATAGTAGCTAATACTAATGGTCGTATCAGTTGTATAACGCGTTTTGACTTTGAAGTTCTTTTATTGATTATTGAAACTAAAGCGGAATTGTCGGTTCTAAATAAAATCTTTTTATTTTGATAATTAGGGGCCCAAATAAGCAATGCCATAAGTATTGGAACAAGTTCTAGAAACGTGATATCCCTCACAACGTCCTGTCTTTTCCACTGGTATGGCAACCTTAACTGTGCCCTGTTGCCTTCTGCATAAGCGCCACACCCAAGATATTCACACCCCATGCTATCTGTAAACAGCTGCAGTGTTTCATTACTTACCCATTATTTTTCTGGGAAATAAACAACCCCATTAAAATTTTCTATAAATTGAAGCCACAATTGGGCATCGCATTTCATTTCATTGTTTATTTTTACTTTGTAGTACGGCTTTTTAACCTTAATAGATGCCAAAATGTCATAAAAGCGCCCGATAAATGCTCTAGACGAGGGTAGAGCTTTAGAGCAAAAAGCCATTAAACCAGTTAGGGACTCCAAATGTTTAACTTTCACTTTCTTTTTAAGAATTATGGGATTTCTCGAGCTTTTCTCCTTTGAAATATTTCACATAATCCGCCTCTGAAATTACGGAAATACTACTGCCGGTATCTAATTCCATAGGAATAACATTCCCATTGACACACGGTTTAATCCAAATAGAATCATTTCCATGCGAATAAACACTGTAAATCCCAAGATCATCATTTTCTTCATGGTTGAGTGCATGTACTCTCTGATTTCTATGTTGAGATTTCTTCTTTTGTCCTCCAGAACGACATGCTACACGGATAATGTCCGTTACGGTGGCACTGATTACATGTACTCTCCTTAAATCTGCATTTATCTGCTAAATGGTCAGTTCCATTACAACGATAACAAACCAATTTGGGCGCTTCCTGCGGCTGTGCTCGTCAGGCGCGTAGCAACCCGTACGCAAAAACGCAGTTGCGTACACATCGAAAATTTTGACGAAAATGAAAACATGTTAAATCTAGGACATAAGGTGGAATAAAACTAAATTGATAAACTAAATCAAATTCAAACAAATACAAACATGTTAATAATTACTTAATGTACCTATATTCAATTCCGGAAACTATGCTTATCATTTACGAATCAGCATAGAACGGTGTGTGTTATATAAGTGCAATGCCGATTGATGGTCGTGCACGTGTTTTAGGAATGGAGTTTGGGGTGGGGGATTTGTTGTTAAGGTATGATTTTTTTTAATTTTGCTTGAACAAACAAACTAATCGTATTTCTTTTTAAAGGAAAACCACAACGCACACCCAGAAACAAAGAGCACATGGGATCGTTAACGTTATTGGAAGCATATTGATATTAGTTTACTTTTAAAATCTTCTGGTAACCTGGATACGTATCATATGGAACGAACCGGAATAAGAAAAAAAGTATTGGTTTAACGCGGATAGAATTTGCATTTTCCAATTTGTACAGCCGGTGCACATCGACATCGTTTCGAATTGATTGAGATTACAGTTTATCATGTTTATACATTATCATAACATTGACCGAGAGTATAAATTATTTCTATTCGAGAAATGTTCCTTTGAAATAAAATTTGCGTAAAAATAGTGAAGACTAGCTAATATTTTTTTCAGGGTAATCTCGAATTCTACAAGGAGAGTAAAGGCTAAATGGTTTCTTGAACACACTTGGATGAAATATTCAAAAACTCAAGATAGTGTCTACTGTGCACCGTGTAGATTCTTTGGCCCATATGTTAATTGTATTCGATTCCAAATCAAGCTTAATCCACTACACATTTGACAAAATAAAATGTCTAAGTCAACTACATACTTGTATTATACTGCTCTACTTAATATTTTATTTCTCAAAATTTATGTTCAAAAGTTGAATTTGTTGCTCATGAAAATTGGGTTTCCGTGGGATAATTTTTAGTGCCAGGAAATTGCAAGAATGCAGGATTTTGCACCATTTACCCCAGAGCTTCTGGGGGCCTTACGCGGCCCCAGACCCTCTGCCGTAAGACCACCTCTGCGAGGTGGGGGAGGGTCGTGACCCTCCACCAGACTTTTAAATAGATTTGAGTACACTTCATTTTGGGGTAGCTACGCCCCTGAGCGTCCCTGATTTCTTCAACAGTTTCTTCTGAATCTGGTCATTACGTAATCCACAAACAAATCTATCACGTAGAGTGTCATTTAAATGTAATCCAAATTCACAGAATTCTGTTAATTTTCTGAGCTCTGCAATGTACGCATTAACACTATCACACTGTAGCTGGTTCCGTTTGTGAAATCGGAAACGTTCCGCAATTACAATTGGCCTTGGCGTTAAATGGTCTCTAAGTAAGTTCACTAGAGTTGTGTAATCCTTTTCTTTAGGCTTATTTGGAGCTGTCAAATTTCTCAACAAGGTATAAGTTTTGCCACCCAGAAGTGTCAGTAAAGCCGGAACTTTCTTATCCTCAGCAATATCATTCACTTCGAAGTATTGCTCCATCCGTTCTGTGTAACTCGTCCAAGTTTCAACAGTGTCCTCAAACGGTTCTATCCGCCCAATAATTCCAACAGCATTTCGTGGCTGTGCTTCGATGACGAAGCACAGCCACGAAATGCTGTTGGAATTATTGGGAAAAACGTCTCCAGGCATTACGATAGCTAACCAAGAAGATCTCACAGATGAATTAATCGGAGTCCTCTTAGAATTATCCTCGTCGCCACTTTTATGTTTGGAGCTTAATTAGCATAGAAACAACCATTCACTTCAAATACGTATTTAATACTGACTAAGCATCAGCTATTACAAACAAACCATACACATTGACAGAGTTAATATCAATTACAAGATGTAGACAGATGTATGATAACACAGATGCTGGAGTTTCCCAGTCTCAAAGTTCACTGCACTTAAAAGTCAGATAAAAACATAACACCTTCCATGAGATATGAGTCACCGTGTGCCCCATGGCTTTGTGAAGGTGGGGGACACGGATCTGAAGCGGCGGTTTCAGGTAAACTGGTGTGAAATCATAAACTATAGCATTATTACAATTATTTAAAATATATGACTTATTTAGCGGAACACCAGGTTCATTTCGGGAGATGTTGATCCCATTTTACCCAGGTTATTCGTCCGGTATATAGGTGAACAGTTCTGCAATGTATGACGAGGGTGGTCAAAATTGAAAATTATCACAAGTCTCCGTCAGATTTTAGCTAATTTAAGGCTCGATGCACATACTTTCAATGACATATGTTATCTAAAAAGTCGTCCGCGTTAAATGCAGTCATTATTTCAAACCATCAACGCAATATAAGAAGCATACGATCGTATAGTCTCTCGCGTTAAATTGTGGCGTATGGGGGTAAAATATTTGTGACGCCAGGAGATAGGGCACACATTTTAAAAACAAGGATAATTATGTAATGAATAATCACTTCAGAGTACATACTTCAGTGGGGGATTGTGTTAAAGGACATTGTGTACTGTAATCGTAATTTTACACTTCAAAAGTCAACAGTATTTTATTTAGACTGAAATCGTTTATTCTGTATGTAGTAGGACAGTTACCGAAACAGAATATATTTTCCTGAGGTACTTAGAACAGACAAGTGTTTTAATATCCGAGGTCGACGGCCAATGGCAATATAATACTTTGTTGTTCCAGTAACCATGAACACCATTTTGATCCATGAAACATTCATATGGTGACTTGACATTATGTCGATAATGTTTACTGTACCGCTTGATTAATATCGCCTGACTTGTGCTAGTCTGTGGACCCGTAATTGACAATGAACAACAATCCATGTATACATCAAATAGACAGCTATGCCACCACTGCCTCATTTTGATTGGTCTCGTTAGCACGGTCATACTAAAAAGCGACCGGGACATTTGTTGCTGTAGATACAGAATTCATTTATATTCATTTATCTTGTTTAAGAATGAATGCATGCTCTTTTATCTCAGAAAAAGAATCGATGGATAGAATGATCCATCAATATTAGGCATATCCCATACAAGACTTTATAATATATTAATTTGACAACCATAAATGATAACACATTTTAATATTATTACGTTTACACTGAATTATGTAATAAATTTTGAATTTCAAAATAGTTTCAATTGCTTGGCATTGAAGGTAATTTATATACATTTCTTAATTCAATTTGTCTAAATTATGCTCAGCTTGTATATTGTGCTCTGTGCAAAACAGTTTGGATCAGATCTGCATATTTCTTCTGTGTCAAACTCGCATATATATATATAGTAATTAGTCTGTCGGTCTGTTTTTTTTAGCAGATTTCATTTGTTCCTCAATCCAATATATCTCTATACATGACATCCCATTTTAATTTTTCAGTCAAAGTCTAAAGGATCACGATTGTTTGGCGCTTAGTTTTTATAATGTTTCTAAACTATTTTAAATATTGCCATTACATACTTCACAGTTACCATGATTGTCTACTTAAAATTCTTATGAAGTCAAATGGCGGAATAATAGGATCTAAGGCAAAATCGTGCTGTAATGAAGTGTAACACCACTTTCTGAGGGTAAGATGGTTTTGAATGAATAGAAAAATGATTGGTGAAGCGATTTATATAAGGGTTTCTGATAGAAAATAAAATCCGATAGCCACGAAACGTGGAAATGTGACGATCCTAGAGCCGGTGAGGCAAATTCACTGTTTTCCGTACATAGCACACTCTGACGTTGAACGGCTACAGCAACTTTATCAATGCCGTTAAACGACAGAGGAATCTCGGACTATCCCTAAGGATGATTCAGGCCAACGTTGGTTCAAATTGGCCCAGTTGTTTCAGAGAAGAAATTTTTATAAAGGTTAACGATTTTCACGTGACGACTTTTAGTCAAATTTTCTATTTTTAGTAACGTTGGCAGCCATGTTTGACAGCGGTTGGGTTGATCAACCATAATTCATAAAGGTGATCATTAATGTATAATTTTTCCAAAGTTTGGCAGCTATTTAACCTTTAACAGCGGCCATGTTGGTTGGTTGGCGTGGTCATCGGGCATAACTGTTAAAGCAGACCCCTTAAAAATGATGCAGGCCAACGTTGGTTTAAATTGGCCCAGTATTTTCAGAGAAGAAGATCTTTCTATAAAAGTTTAAGGACGACAGACGGACGAAGTACTCCAAGTGAAGGCAAAAGCTCACCTGACTCATTGGGTCAGGTGAGCTAAAACGTACATTCTTTTACACATCCATATGATAAATAAGGTCAAAATAAGATTAAATATAATTGTCACGTGCCTTCGCGCCCTGAATTGTGGTTTTTATTACACGAGGGCTGCTTTGCCTTTCATGAAAAAGGGTAATATACATAATTATCCTTGTTTTTAAAATGTGAGCCCTATCCCCTGGCGTCACAAATATTTTACCCCCAGAACATGAAGAAACAACATCTTCAACGGCCGATAAATCAAAAGATTCGAAAACTGAAGAAACAGAAAAGCGTTACAATACAAGAAGTACAACAGAATCAAAAACTTCACAGGTGATTAAGATTTATAATGAAACAGGGATGTGTCAAGGTCACCAGGAATAGCTATTTTCTTTGACTTATCTGGTGCCTCGAGACATCCATAGTAAACAAGAACTTTGTGTTTGATTTCTGGTCCAGTAGGCTGCTGTTTATATTTGTCAGATCTTTCCTCTCCCACTTGACATTTCTTTCATTTTCAAACTACAGTAGAATTTCATTGTGTCAGAGTCTTGGATAAATTAAGCTGAAAATATCTGTATGTGAACCTAATTTATATTTTGAGCTATCGAAGGAGACAACTTATCCTAGTTTAAGATAACGAGGTAACACTGAACAAGACGTTTTTTTCACAATGAAATCTTTGTGACCTATTATCACATTTACCTTTAAAAATAGTCCTGGTTTACTGGAATTTTTATGATTTATTTTGTGTTTTTGAAAATTTGATTATATCAAGCTTTGTAGGTTAAGCATATTATTACAGTGATGCCTGTTAAAATCTGAGATTTCCAGGTGAAATAAATATCAATGTTTCACATTGAACTAAAACACTTATTTAATTGCGCTGCTTCATAGTACGAATGTCGTCACAATCGAAAATACCATTGAATGTCCGACAATGAAAAACAAGGTCCCTTTTTAAATGTATTACGGGAAAAACTCTGTCGCGTCTACCTAGTGCTGGTGTAAGGTCCAGGTTATTGGTTGAAGCCAAGAGAGTTGCACAATGTCAGGTTGCAACTGCTACATGTATGTTAGATAATGGTCCAAGTTCTCAGCTTCAATATGGTAATTGTCTCCATCAAGATGGCACATCCAAGTTCCATCGCCACTTTCAGTCTTTTCAGGTAACAACAGCTGAAAAAAGAACTTACTCTATTGGTCTGACTGAAGTAGGTGCTGGGGATGCTCCCACCCTGATGGAAGCATTTAAATCACAAGTTGAAGAACTTGGATCTTCTTTAAAAAGTGATGAGACAAATGTTGCCAAGATTGTTGGCAGCATAGTGGCCACTATGTCAGATCAGGGGTCAGTCAATCCTGTTCTTAATCAACAAATCTTAGAGTTAAAACAGACATTATTTCCAAACATAGTTGATAACTGGGATGACTTGTCACATGACACTAAAACTGAAATTTCAAAAATTGCTAATTTTTTTTTGTAAAATGCATAATTTTGTTAATATGGCAACTCAGGTCGATAAGGGACCGACCATTTAACTTGAAAGGGGGGGCTTATGGTTTTTTGTTTCCTTCAGAATTTTTTTTTCGGACAACACAAGAGTTAGAATATTTATTATTTTTGTCGCGCAAAGCGCGAAATTTTTTTCCAAAATAAAACATTAGGTTATATGACAAAAACTCTGAATCAGATTATTTTTTTTTTCCTCCACCAAAATCAGAATATTTTTTTCAGCAACATTGGGAATCAGAATATTTTTTTAGAAAAAAACCATAACCCCCCCCCCCCCCCCTTCAAGTTAAATGGTTGTTCCCTAAATGTTTACAGGTTTTTGAAGAAAATGTATGTAATGGGAAAAATCCGTATGCATTTGAACGCGCAGAGAGTGGGGGGTTCCGTTTAACAAGAACTGTAAGTAAAGGTTTTACAAGTCATGGGTGCGAGAAATCAGGGGTTGCCCCTCACTTTGCCACATTTTTGAAGGAGAGGGATACAAAAAACCAACTCATTACATTTAGAGGACATCGGTTCAACCATTTGTTCTATGCTACCGGTGCCACTTATCACCATCTTGGTGATATCAAAAGTTTCTTGGATAATTGGGCTGATCCCAATGAACTTTTGAAAAGTGTTGCTTTTGATATCACCGATATGGTCTACAAGAGTAGTGTTAGGGCACTTGGCATCATAAACAAAATGATAACTGGAGGTTGATAGAAAAGGTTGGTAATGTGTTGGATTTAACCCCACATTTAGTGGCACTACAGGTACAACTTAAAGAACTTGCAAGTGATGCATCACCTCTCCTCAGAGGGGAAACTATCTTCTTTGTGGATATAGATCTCCACAAAGATGAAATATTTGACAGTTTGTTCAACAATGAAACAAATGAACCAATTTTAGAACTATGCACACAGATGGCACTAGAAATGAGCTGTGGGGGTATGTTGTTGATTCTGGAGAGGCAGGCAAAAGATCAGCTTCCAGGAGGAAGATATTATGAGCCTTCTGTTACTGATCAAATGCGTGCTTCTTCAGTGCCAACTACCAACACTTGCTCAGAAAGGGCCTTTGCCCAACTGGATGTTCTGATGAGGTTAAAGCCTTCTGCATCAACCATTGCTTATGAGGCTATTATAATGTGGTCTAACAATAAGACCTCAGAATGGCTCGATGATATGCCTTCTCTCAAGAAAAGTGAAATTCTTAAGGATGCAAGAAGAAGTGCACCTCAAATGATGGAAGCATTCAGAGAGAGGCAAAAGGCCCTTTACCAGAAAAAACTTACACTTATAAACACAAGACGGGATAAAAAGGTTGCACAAGAAAACAAGCAATACACAAACAAAGTAAAACTAACAGCAAAATTACATGACATAGGTGGCTTGTGGTTATCACAAGAAGACATTGAAATATACAAAACAAAGGTTGACAACAACAAAAATTGCATTAAAGAGGCCATAATAACACAGTTGAATTTCAGACGGAGTGTCCTTGGTAGTAAAGGCCAGAAAGAACTTTTCCAACAATCTACAAAAGGAACACAGTACACATTAGAACAATTAGAGAGCAACCTTATGCAAATTATCCACACCAATTTAGACCAGGAAGTCACTGACAACACTGAAAATCAAACATTACACTACAAACCAATAACAGAAGCTCAAGAAAACATATCTAAAGCTAAACAATCCTTTGCAGCAAAGCTATCAGAAAACAGGGGAAAAATCACAATACAACAGCAGTTAACACTACTCCCATCATTCATTGCTAAACCTGAAACACTTGTAAATAAGACAATTAATCACAAATTCAAAGACATTGCATCTAATGAAATTTCATGGTACAAAGGTAAAGTTCTCTCTGTAAAAAAACTAAGTGGAAGACATACAAAATATGAGGTCCATTATGAGGGTGAAGATGACACATGTATTTTCCCTCTTTTAATAGATATGGGAAAAGGTGATTTGATGCTTTTAGATGCATAATTGCATATCATATGTTGTATTTTGTTTTGGTTTTATTAATATAACATAATACTTTATTGTTTGACTCACCTCTTATCAAAACACCTTAGACGCCTAGGTAAGCAAAACATAATTTAAGGTTCCCTGTTTTACAATAGATCTCATACCCATAGTTAATAAAAGATTACTTAAGAGTCCACATATACTCATTTCAAAAATACCACTAAATATATCAATTTTAAAACCAACATGTTTCCATTTCAAAAATATAACTTAACTTTATTTTTAATTTAATTTTAAAACCAACATATAGGTCAATCTATATAGGCATTTTATGATAGCTTCAACATATACCATTTACAAACATGCATTGTACTCATACATTATAATTAACTACTAGTGAAGGATATAATTGTCAAGATTTTGGTTTTATCTATTGTATCATTACAATAGGCCATTATCAAAATTTTTAGTTCAGATATTAAAGTCTGTTTCCATGTATTATAAAGTAAAGTTTGATTGATATGAATTATGTCATATTTAACTTTGTTGCTTGCCTTCTAAATAGACCACTTAGATATGAAAATTAATGCATTTAATAGAAATTCATGTTATCTGAAAAAGTTTTAAAAAGCATTTGACACAAGGTGGCAGCCACTACACTACAGAGTCTAAATTATAATTTTGATTGAATCCAAATTGTACATAAATAATTATTGGATAATCCTTTCAACTCCGATCGGAAATCCAAGATGACCACAACCACAGGACAAATTTAACACATGACCCTATGGCTAAATGTTTTAAAACTATTTTCTTATCTGAAAAAGTTTTAAAAAGCATTTGACACAAGATGGCAGCCACTACACTACAGAGTCTAGTTTTAATACAGGACCCTATGTGAAAATGAAAAAGAAGGAAATTATAATTTTGATTGAATCCAAATTGTACATAAATAATTATTGGATAATCCTTTCAACACCGATCGGAAATCCAAGATGACCACAACCATAGGACAAATTTAACACATGACCTTATGGCTAAATGTTTTAAAACTATTTTCTTATCTGAAAAAGTTTTAAAAAGCATTTGACAGCAAACTTCAATTGGATGTTCCTTGCATGGTTCTTTACAAAATGAGTGTTTTTTGTCAATTTAAATTCAAAGACTACGGCCACCGCAGGACATTATAGGGCCAAATGGGAAAACGGAAAAATTTCTCAGAAACTAGATAAAAATTCCAAGATTGCCACCAGCACAGAATATATTTAACAATTTAATACGGGTGACCTTTCACACAATGTGTGTTTGTCATGACGATCAGAAATCCAAGACTTCTGCCACCATATGGGAAAATAGTTCATTTTTTTATGTGGATCAGAAATTTATGGTAGTTTACCTCACGTGACGTAGTTTAATTATGGGAATATGAATAAAAACCCCAACCTTGCTTGAACACAAATGTGCATTAATTATAGGGTGAGCATGTATAGTTGAACATAGGTTTGTATGCCATAACATATATTGTATTTGTATTATGTGTATTCGTTTTGTAATTCAAATACTTGAATTTTAAATCGAAATAAAGTATTGAAACTATATTTGATTTGATTATTACATGCAACTCTTGCAACTTCTTGGAGTGAGTGAGTGATTGGTGTTTAAAGCCAATTCATCAATTTTTCAGCTATAATATGGCGAGAACAAGTTAATTTTCAATGAGATGATGATGATGGGGTTCGCTTTGTTCTGGACCAACATGCTGAGTTGGATTTTTATAGTGCCAGCTCACTGAAACAACAGTCCGCGAGTAGACATGTCGCTCCACTCGGACACATAATTCTGATTCCAAGCCAACCAGTCTTTGCTCTTTCTCCTTAATGCTGCGTGCTTAGCAGGGAAGCATCAAATACCAATTTTATAGTCTTTGGGTTGACCTAACCGGGACTCGAACCCACGATCTACTGCACTTGAAGCGATCACGCTAACCATTATGCCACCTATGCGGTTCATACAGAATGGCAGCCATATTGAATTAATCCCCACACTTTTCCAAATAATCCCGAGTGTTATAGTTTATTACTTATGAAAATAGATCAATTTGATTACCATTGAAAATATCTACAAATTGATATATTACACGCTATACTTTCTGAATATTTAGTTTTTTCACAATAAAACAATCCAAGATGGCCACCAGAATGTCTGCTATCTTTAATTTTAAGTCTCCTCTATTTCAAACAAGCACACAGTGTAAATGTACTTACATTTATTATACTTTAAAGACTCATCTTTGAACAATATTGCTGGTTTTTATTATCAAATAATTATAATTCCCAGTTTTTACGAAGGAAGGCAGCCATTTTGTCCGCCATTTTGTTTTTTTATAAAATCCATGGAAACCAATGTCTGCAACATACTCCATCGAAACAGAAAATGTATAGTTTCTATGTGATTACATGCATACTTTTCTTTAAATTTAAGAAAAAGTGCATAAAACAAGAGCAATTTACACTAAAATGGTGCCATGCATTATACATGCTATATATATGCATATTGGTTACAAAATAGGATATATTCTGAACACAAAAACGGTAATAACTAGGTAAAGTGGAAAATGATGGTACTGTTGAGCCCTTTTATAATTTGTAATAACCAGGGTTCTGCAAGGTACCTCATTTTTTGGCATGAAACCCCTACGGCCGGGTGACAACTTTTACTAACTTCGAAAACTTATATTGCCGATATTTCGTATAAAAACTTTTTTTTTTATATTTGTTTAAAAAATGTGATAAAATACTTAATTTCATGCATTATGTTCAAATTTTATTAAAATTAATGCCTTAATAGAGATGTAATAAAGAAAATACGAATTTGGGCCCGGGTTTTTGGAACCGGACCCGGGCCTGGTTACCATTTTAACTAACCACCGTTCTAGCTAATTGTACAAACACTTTATCTAGTTATCTATCTATTGATATTGTATAATTATATTATTACATATATAAAGCTGTGACCAATTACTGCCATATTAATGTGTTTGTTGTTTGTTTCCCTTAGATTATCTAGGATAACAGAATTTATGACTATTTCATAAATTAATTTATCCGTATTAACCGGAATATTGCGTATTATTTTTGTATGACCCTCTCGGGGATTCCTCACTCGTCGCAACTTCGGCTGATTCTGTACCTTCATCATACCTCATCCGTATTACGATAGCTCCCATTGGAACTACTTTCGGAAATCTTCAATGAAGGAGGTATTAAAATAATTTCACTTCGAATATTCGTCCAATAATAATATATTTTCATTCGTCGCAATGTCGGCTGATTCCGTACCTTCATCAAAGACCAATATATTTCAAAGCAAACTCATCTATTGTCGCCATTTTAGAACTTATTCGCGGTGCGCAATGTTTGATTTAAGTGATACGGTCTTCCGGCGAAGAAATGTGACGCGTAGACGCATATCAAATACCGTATTACAGCCGAGGTATTCAAGGGAGAGAAGCGGACTCACCTGAGGTTTGCCGATTGGGGGATTCCTCACAAAGAATTGCATCCTGGGATTCCTTTCCGTTTCCGACTCGAAGCAGACGAACATGGAAATTGGATATATAGAGAAAACAAATTGCAACCCTCCCAGCCCCACATCTTGTTTGGTTTTATACCATCAAAACTTAATACTGCCGGTAGATTTGTATGTTTTTCAGATAAGATTCGTAGCCTGTCAGCATGATAGGAACCATGTGATTGTACATTCCAGAATCAGAAGTCCGGATCGCGGTATAGTATCTAGGTATATTTTTTTTACCAGAAACAAGTGCCTGTGGATGGCTGGTATATATGGAACATTTGGGAATGCAGAAAGATTGTTAACTTGTAAAACTTTGGAATGTTTATCAAACTTCAAGCGTCTTCACTGAGGAACCAGAAGGAGAAATACCAAATCCAAATCCAATAAATATTAAAGAAAACATGCCGGAACTGATCATAAACGAGGAGATGGTTTTAAAACAATTAAACTCCCTAAAAATAGATAAATCATCGGGACCAAACGAATTACATCCTAGATTGCTAAAAAAAACTAGCAAAATCACTAACAAAACCCTTATGTATAATCTTTAAACAGTCCCTAAGACTAAAGATGATACCAAAGGAATGGAAGAAGGCAACAATAAGCGCAATATTTAAAAAGGGAAATATATCGATGGCTGGAAGTTACAGACCTGTGAGCTTAACCTCCGTAGTCGGCAAACTATTAGAAAAAATTATCCGAGAGCATATTATAAAACATGAAAGTCAATGAATTATTTTCAAACAAACAATTCGGATTTATATCAGGAAGGTCTACATCAATGCAGCTACTTGAAGTCTTAGACAAATGGACGGAGGCAAGGGTTCAGATGTTGATGTGATATACATGGATTTCCAGAAGGCTTTTGACAAGGTACCACACAAAAGACTTATAGGAAAAGCCAAAAATTACATGTTAGATAATCCATTATTAGAATGGATAGAGGACTTCCTAACTGGCAGAACACAAAAGGTATCAATTAATGGATCAACATCTGACTGGAAAGAAGTAACATCACTATGATCAGGAATACATAAAATGTACCACAAGGCTCAGTATTGGGCCCCTTATTGTTCATACTGTTCATTAACGACTTACCTGATGGAATAAAATCAGACGTATACCTATTTGCAGATACCAAAATCTTTAGAAACATAATAGACGGAGAAGACAAAGAAATCTTACAGGATGATTTGGAGAATCTAGAAAATTGGAGCAACACTTGGTTACTAAAATTCCAACCTGAAAAATGTAAGCATTTGAACATAGCTAGAGTTGAAAAGACGGACGAGTTTAAATACAAGCTATCTGGAAAAAATATTGAGAGGGTTCAGAAAGAAAAAGACATAGGAGTAACAATAGACTCGGAGCTAACATTTGAAAGCCATATATGTGAAAAAGTAAACAAAGCTACATCAATCTTTGGTGCATTAAGAAGAGCATTTAGATACTTAGACAAGAAATTATTTATACCTCTTTACAAAACAATGGTGAGAACACAACTAGACTATGCCAGCTCAGTCTGGGCACCATATAAAAAGAAACGTATAGAATAGCAAAATACTGGAATAAACTGCCAGAAAATATTGTAAATGCACCATCTATTAACTCGTTTAAAAACAGACTGGATAAACATTGGTAAGACAAAGAACTGTACTACGCAAACTACAAAGCTGATATATCGGGAAGTCGCGTGACGTACAGAGAAATAGAAGAAATACAAGAGTCTGGTGAAGAGGAGCCTTAGGGATCCTGTACCGGAAAACCACCATAAGTAACCATAAGTAATTACAAGCACCTCTGTTTTCCAGGGTGTCTTGATTTTCAAACGGACAACCTCAGTTGCCTCTGTTTCCCAGGGCGATTTTGGAAGTCCTTCAATGTGAATATGGATATTATCTATTTATCTAGTTATTGACATGTATACAGAATTCGGCAACCGTTAGACATCCGAAACTACGACAAACTTGATTTAGTTCTAGCTAATTGTACAAACACTTTATCTAGTTATCTATCTATTGATATTGTATAATTATATTATTACATATATAAAGCTGTGACCAATTACTGCCATATTAATGTGTTTGTTGTTTGTTTCCCTTAGATTATCTAGGATAATTGGATAATATACTGACATTTCTTTGATGTAATATGTTAGTGTACATATATATCTATTGAAAAATGCAAGAAAAGAAAATTCGATTAAAAATGCCATTTTGCCTCTAGTGCTACCTTAACTTACAAGTTAAACAAATATATATTATTTTCAGATGAAGCTGACGAAGAAGAAACAATGAAGGAAACTTTGATCCCTGTTGTACAACGCCATGTTGTACAGTTTAACACTCCTACACAGAGGTTTGACATACATGGGATACTGAAGGAATGTATCTCAGAATTCTTAAAGATTCAAAACTTACCAGGTATTACCCTCACTTAATGTGTCAATTCATAAATTTCAGTACATGTAAGGTTAAGGTTAAGCTTATGGTGTTTAATGCCACTTTCAACAATATTTCAATTGTATCGTGGCAGTCAGTTTTATTGGTGGAGGAAACCGGAGTACCTTGAGAAAACAACTAATCAGCTGCAAGTCAATGATAAATTTGATCACATAAGATTGTATTGACTAAACATATTCAACGTCAAAACGTGAAGTGTGATAGGCACTGATTCAATAGCTTGTTATAAATCCAACTACCATATGATCAGCAACATGATGCCCCCGAACATGATCACGCTCATCATTGTTCTTAAGTACGATTGTTATTTACAAATTTGTCTCCCTTTCTTCTTGGGGGAGAAAAACTAGAACAGTTATGAAAAACTTGACAGTGAACACACAGGTCTACCCTTGAAGGGCTTCCATAGGTGTCTGAAAATCTTAATTCCAAAAGTATGTATGAATATTTGAACTCATGTCAGTCTTGTAGTCAATAATCACAGATCTTAACCACTGGACCTCCTAGCTAGCATCTGCATACCCAAATATTTTTCAAGTTGAGATCAGAGTGGAATACATGTTTGAATGACCTAGAACCAGATATTGTTAGTTTATAGGTAGAGTCAAACCTGCCTATGTGGTCACCCCTATTGAGCAGTCACCTGTATAAAAAAGTCACCTTTTTCTTGTCCTGTCATAAACATTTTCATATTAATTGAACCTCTTTTAAGAGGTCACCTGTCTTGAAAGGCCACCTTTTCTTTGTCCCAAAGGTGACCTCTTAAGACAGGTTTGACTGTATGTTGATTTGATATATTGTGTTTAACGCCACTTTCAGCTATAACATGGCGACCAGTTTTAGTGGTGGAAGAAGCTGGAGTACCCGGAGAGAACCACCGACCATTGGCAAGCAACTGGTAAACTTTTTATCACTTGCAGCTGCGAGTCGAGTGCACCTTTTTTGTAATATACAAAGCCGGGTGCGAACCCACGCCGCATTGGTTGTAACTTGTTAGGTAATCGAACTACCTAATTCATTGAGCCACCCGGGTCCTTTAAATTAATAGATATTGTTGATCAAGGTACAATACATGTTTAGATGACCTTGAACCAGATATAGTCATATACTGTAAACTAATTAAGTTTGTAAGTATTGTAGATCAGGGTGAAATACATGTTTAGATGACCTTCTTATTTACAGAAGTCAGAACCAGATAATGTAAGATGTTTGCTGAGCTGATGAAGGTCATCTATGAGAAAATGGAAACTTACCAGTACACAGAAGCCATGTGTATGTATAACATTGAACAGCAGAACTTCCAGAAGTTAATGACCGATGTGATTTATACAAAGGAGGACACATACCCAATATACGTAGATCTGGCTACGTCAGCATTCCCTACTATGACTAGATTTGTCGGAGGTTAGTACTCACTGTATAGCGCTTTATATCTGCGATGTCAAAATTTGGCGGTTTTATATGTTGTTTGTTGTTTGATGGTGTTGAACACCACTTTCAGCAATATTTTAGTTATATCGTGGTGGTCAGTTTTATTGGTGGAGAAAACCACAGACCTGTCACAAGTCACTAACAAACTTTATCACATAATGCTGTACACCTCGCCCTGATCGAGATTCGAACTCACAACATCAGTGGGGATAGGCACTGATTGCATAGGTAGTTGTAAATCCAACAACCATGCTATCACGGCCACGGCAGCCCCTTGGTAGTTTCATACATCTGATTTATTTGCAGATATTTATTTTGTTTTCTTTATTTTCTTTTTACTTGTTTTTTCTTCTTTTTAATTTATTGTGGACGGATTACAGATTGAATGGTATTCCTAATTAATATGTCATTAATCAGATTGTAATGTTATTTTAACAATAAAACAGATGATTGTTGAATGTCAATTTGAATGCCGATGCATGTCATTTTTTAATCAAAGTTACTTTAACAATAAAACTAATAACTGTTTCTTGCTGAATTTAATACAATAAATACGTTGGTTGGTTTGTAATAAAACGTTATTGTTGAGTGACTTCACCTATAGTTTGTTTGATGGTGTTTAACTCTACTTTTAACACATAGCCAGAAGTGATTAACAGGGCAACATCATCAACTGTTTGTGAAGTCTCTGCTGGAGTCCCCCAATGGTCAGTTTTAGGTCCTTTACTATTTTTAATTTATATAAATGATATTGGAGAGAAGCTCCTCTCTCTCAGTAGACTTTTTGCAGATGATACTTCTTTAGGTTATTCAAGTCAAAATGTTGTTGAAATTGAAAATGTTATAAATCATGACTTGTGTGAACTAAATACCTGGTCCACAAAATAGTTAATGTCTTTTAATCCAGACAAAACTGAGATTATGTTATTTTCCAATACAGACGTTAGATATAATTTTGATTTCACATTTAATGGAAACAATATCCCTATAACAATGAGCCACAAACACTTGGGTGTAACCTTGTCAAGCGATGCTAAATGGAATAACCACATTGAAAATATAATCTTAAGCGTATCAAGACATTTAGGTATTCTGCGAAAATTAAAATATAGGTTAAGTAGACAAAATCTAGAAAAACTGTACTTAGTATATATCCGCCCAATTTTTGAATATGCCTGTGAAATATGGGATAATTGTGGAGTGTGTTATTCAACCAAACTTGAAAAATTGCAACTAGATGTTGCAATGATTGTAACTGGATTACCAATTTTCACAAAAACAGATAAATTATACTCAGAAACAGGATGGACTACTCTCTCTAGTAGAAGGCATAATAGGAAACTCCAGTTATTTTATAATATAAAGAATGGACATGCACCAAATTATCTTAGAGAACTTATTCCTCCTACTGTACAAAGCACAACTATTTACCCCTTAAGAAACGGGTCGGATTTAATAATACCTTTTTGTAGACTCTCGATTACAACTGAATCTTTTATTCCATCTACTGTTAAACTCTGGAACCGGCTAGATCAATTTGATCATAATCTTGACACATTAACTAAATTCAAGAAAGCCATTCGAAAGGAACAGTCAGATAACACAAAACGTATCCCGAAACATTTTTATTATGGTCCCAGAAAACTTAATATTATTCTTACTCAACTTCGTAACTCGTATTCCTTTCTAAATTACGATCTATCAAAGGTTAATATATAGTAAATGATCCTCTTGTTCCTGTGGAGCTCCACGGGAAGATGCATTCCATTATTTGTTTACCTGTCCTAATTATACTGAAATAAGACGTATTATGATGAACAACTTAAATTGGGTACAGACAAGCGATTTGAATTTGAATCTACTAACCCGTAGCTCGGATGATTTAACATACGAAAAAAATATTAATACCATCAAACACGTTTTCAATTTTATTAAATCTTCAAAAAGTTTCTTGTAGTATAATTACTCGATAATTATCTACTCTCCAACCTCGTATCCATCCAACACAACCTTTTTATTGATTCGTTAATTATTTACAATATATCTCTATATGTATTATATGTATGCTCAGAATGATCATTATACTATGTGAATTTATTGTATAAATGGGAGAAGACTTCATAAGTTGGTAAAACTTGTGTCCTATCCCTTTTGTTAATTTAACAAATACAACCATCATAAACTAAAATGGGTACTTTGCTCATTTGCATATCTAAGATGGCGACGGGACGTCCGCAATTTTCATATGATCTATATAGACGATATCATTCATAATTGCATGTGTGTCATTTTCTGAACTTGAAAATGATACATTGAATCAAGCTGAATTAAATGAAATAAAAATTAATGAAAACAATTAAATATTCGAGGTTCCTGGACTAAATGAAAATCCGAGGCGACGAACCCTTTTTTGGCCTTAAGAGTCTATCTCACGGTAAAAATGTCTGAAATACATGAAACTGGTGGCGTGTGACACAAAATTTAACAATGAATGACATTTGGCGACATATTTTCTGAAATTAATTTAGATTCCTCAATAATACATGTAATTATATTAACTAACCTTATATTTCTAGCTTCTAAACTCGGGGTTCCCACATTAAATATAATATGATCATGATATCAAAGACATGTCTAAAATCGTTACAAAACAAAAATATTTGAATTTTGACAGAAGAAAAACTTTGCGGAAATAAACAATAACTTTTAATTTTCGAATCATTGACGGACACATTGAATTTCCGTACTATAGGCTATTTTTTGACAAATCTAATAAACGATCCATCAAGCTTAAAACTGCAGTCACGTGATCAAAATCTAATTTAAATATGATGAATATTTATGAGGAAAGTACCCTCAATTTCTGGATATGAATATTTCAATTATATCGTGACGGTCAGTTTTATTGGTGGAGGAAACCGGAGGACCCGGCGAAAACCACTGACTTATCGCAGCAAATCACTGACAAAATTTATCACATATTGTTGTACACCTCGCCCTGATCGAGATTCGAACTCACAACATCAGTGATGATAGGCACTGATTGCATAGGTAGTTGTAAATCCAAGTACCATACGATCACGGCCACGACGGCCCCCACTTCACCTATAGATAATAGTAGATATTAGGTTACGATATCTTATAACTTATTGTCGATGTTTATATTGGGTGCTTTTGGTCAAATCCGTCTATAGTGCCAAAATAAAACCACCGCCAAAGATAGGCCCTATACAGTAACTATCTGTTTTTAAATATCAGATACAGTCAAACCTAGTTGTTGTTTAGAAGTCATATGGACTAATGGTTTTACTTTGAAATAGCTATTTATTAGATATATTTGGGATAGAATTAAACTCAGTGCTTCTACGAATGGACCTAAAATATTTTCTTTGAGTTATCGAATGAAATGGCTTATTCGAGTTCCAGGTAGACTTGTTTCAACAGTACTTTGAAATTTATAATGGAAATTGAAATATTGCTATTCCAGTGCGGGAAACTATTTTTTAAAGTTGCTAGCCAATCTGGCTAGTAATTATTGAAATCTAATCACCAAAATTAAATTTCACTAGCCAACAATGACAAAAGATCCATCATTTGAACTCGCCATAGTTTTCCATGAAAATCTGTGAATTTAGGCTACGACATGGTTACATATTTGAAAGAACAAAATATTTGTTTTTAAAGGTATTTCATAGATATCTCATTCATGTGAACTCGCCAGAATGGCTAGTACTTGGATGGAAATACCCGCCTAAATCATTGTACACTCACTTTTGGTGAGTTGGCGAGCGGTGGTTTCCCACACTGCTATTCATCCATCTGATCATAGCCTTTGAGATTTTTTTACAAAATTGTTTAAATTTCTATATTTGAAAAGACACTATAAAAATCGAACTAAGCGTTATGGTCGAAAACAAAGCGGACATCGTCATTTCATGGACAATATTCTCGCTGTGATTTAGCTGAAAATGTGCTCATTTGACGTTAAGACAACATTCATTATTGAGTGTCACAAATGACGACTTTTTTGTTATTATTAAAAACAATATCAGGGACAAAACATAACATTTGTTTGCTGTAGTTGTTAGCTGAACTTCCTAAAACAACACATTTAGTATCCCAAGGAAATTCTTGGGGCCCAGCAACCAACTTTAGAAATGAAATAGTTAAAATTTCAGTAACCAGCTGGGCTACTGTCTGATCATGAATTTTCAGGGGCCCTGGGCTTATTAATGTTAGTGGTCTTGTTAAAATGTATCCCTGAAAATATATTCTTATTATATACATGTATTAAAATTTTTAAAATTTCAATATACAACAAATGTATTTCAAATCTTAAAAATGTAAATTTCACAATAGGATACACTAGTGGATCACTTATTGTCAATCTCATCAATTGGTTAGAGACACCATTTAAAACATACATTATATTTTAACAATTTGATTTTTAATGATGAACAATATTTATATAAACCATACGTAAACAAGAAGCATCAAGTTAGTTACTTATTCCTTATTCCCGATTCAATGTGGAATAAGTATAACCAGTTACTTATTCGACATTGAATAAGTATAACCAGTTACGTATTCGACATTGAATAAGTATAACCAGTTACGTATTCGACATTGAATAAGTATAACCAGTTACTTATTCGACATTGAATAAGGAAACAATAACTAACTCCTTATTCGACATCGAGTCGGGAATAAGGAATAAGTTACTAAATTGATGTTCCTGCAAAAATATCCCGTCGAGTGGTCCCGGAAATTATACGAGCATTACTTGAGGTAGAATTGGATACAGTGGTGCCGCTGGAATTAAAAAAACCCCACACCTATTCATATATTAGAAATACTAAACTATACCCATTCATATATTATTCAATTATTGGTGACCCATTAAAATATTGGATGGTTTGATTTGGTTTATGGTGTTTAATACTACTTTCAACACTATCTGAGTTATATCGTGGCGGTCAGTTTTATTGGTGGAGGAAACTGGATTACCCAGAGAAAACCACAGAGCCGTCGCAAGTCACTGATGTCAGATGTTGTATCGAGTACACCTCGCCATGAACGGGGTTCGAACTCGCCACTTTAGTGGTGATAGGCTCAAATATTAAAATCTAATATTAACACACATAGATACATTTTGCACCTTATGGTAAATTATATCATAATTAAGTCTCCCAAATAACGCTTGGAGACTTATTGTTTTTGCTCCGTTTCTTATTATTATTATTATTATTATTACATCACCCCGACTGCTGTCGGGTGATGTATTGTTATTCTATTATTATTATTATTCTTCCACACATTTTTGTCCGCTCGATTTCTCGGAGATGCCTTGATCAAACTTTATGAAACCTTGTAGGAATATCATATGCCATGTGAAGTTGTGCTGTTAAGGTTTGATTTTTTCAAAATGGCTGCCGTTGCCATGGAAACGACCAAAATGCTAAAAAATTGAAAAACACAAAAATGATCATCGCAGTTTACTCGCCGAACAGAAATTGATGAAACTTGATAGGAACAATATCCACATCTAGTGGAACGAGATAAGCTAAAAAAATCGGAATCGCTTGGACAAACTTTGCCGCAGTTGCCATGGAAACAAAAAAGGGGGGATTTAAAATAATTTTGGATTCCTTTCATCAAACTTCATGAAACTTTGTAGGAATATCCACCGTAGTGTGTGGCAGCTTTTTGGGGGTTGAAAAAATTCAAAATGGCGGCCGTTGCCATGGTAACCAAGGTGCAAAAAATGTTAAATTCACTCCGTACAGCAGATCCTTTTGAAACTTGACACAAAAATAGATTATCACTCAAAGTTGTGCTCTTTGTTTTTAGAATTTTCAAAATGGCCACCATTTCAAAATGGCTGCCAATATAAAATCAAAATAAATTGTTAAAAATTCAAAAATGAACAGATTTCAATGGAAATGGATATTTACAGGGAGTAAGACATGCTGCACCATATGGCGACCATTTTGGTTTGCTATGGCGGCCATTTTGTATTCAAAATACAAAGATCCTCCGATTTGGGCAAAATTTGGTTTCCAAGTATATCTTGCTCTTGCGAATTGATAATCGTCATCGTTTTTGGAATTGGGAGCCATGGGGTGGGGATGATGTCCGCTATTGCTTTGCAATGGCAATTCTAGTTATTATTATTATTCTTCTCTTTCTTTCTTTCTTTCTTTCTTTCTTTCTTTCTTTCTTTCTTTCTTTCTTTCCGTGGACCACGAACTTTTCCACGGCAGATCTCAGGAACTACTGGACAGAATTTCATGAAACTTGGTGGAATTATAGATATATGTTTCTAGTTGGTCCTAAAGTTTTCAGCTTTGTGGTAAAGGGGGTCAAAGTCATATTTTGAGGGGTTCAAAGGGGGTGGGGGTTACTATAGAATCCTATGGGAAAGTTGCAATTTCGTACATTAATGTTGATAACTTCTAAATGGATAATGATAGAGACATAAAATTTGACATAGTGATAGGTCACCATTAGAGGAGCAATTCTGCATTTTCAAAATTTTCGAGATGTCTGCCATTTTTAAAATGGCTGCCAAAACACGGCATAAAAAATGGGCGGTAAAAATTCAACATTGTCCGATATCATCAAAATTTCATATGTGGGTAGATAATGATGTCCCGAATTGATTCTCGACATTGAACAATTTCTTCCGGTCGCCATTTTCAAAATGGCCACCACAATACCGCACAAATTCAACATTGTTCGATTTCAAAGGTAGCTTTTGATTTATTTTTTAAACCTGTTGTCAGTGGCCAGTTTGGGAGACTCCATAATAGTTAGATTATAATCATATCTTGTTATAGACGAAATTGTCTTGGCAATAAAGAAGCTGCGTGTGTTTGTAAGAATATGACCTGCTTAAAAACTCGACCACCCATTGATATATTGAAATGGAAAATTTACGACCCAATCATTTATTTGAAAGTTGAAAAGTCAACCCATTCCGGCAGCACGTCTGTATATTCCTTTATATAGGAACTATACCCCTTTACTTCCCCCGTGAGCATTTATGACTCTAAAGTACTGTGCACCAGTATTTGGAAAGAAATGATGAGGTTAAATTGGGTAATGGAATTCTGACCCTTCCATCCATTTTACACAAAGACGTCAGTGGGAGAAGAAAACTTTGATGAATGTGCTTTCCGATTCGATAGCACTAATTTTTGTAATGTTTAGACCAGATTTGATGGAAAGTTTTTTCTAAAAAAAAGTTACCTTTACACATGTCAAGTGATTAATTCGATCACCCCATTGTCGCCACATAATAAAAGATTGTTTATGATGTCATGTAAACCAACATATTTTGTTGTTACATCATGAGGTCGTAATCCAATAAAACTATTTACATCATTGAGTTTAAGCTAAAATCCGTAGCGAATAATGCAGTGAAATCTGTCTAAACCGGAATATGTACTGTATAAACAGAATTACCACCTCTGCTGGTAGACTTAGTCCCTGAGGGTATCATCCACCCAGTAGTAAGTGCTTCGGCACTGACATGGTTTATTAGATACATGTATATTTATTATGCAAGTGCATGTGATAAAATTTGTGAAGGGCTTGTGTTAACACTCCGCCTTCTTCCATGTTCCAATCTGTGGCATTTCAATGGTTTATTTAGAAGGTTGGTGTTTGATAGTAGTCTGATATCTAGCTGAAAATGTGTTCTGATAATTTTAAGTATAACCCCAGTATTTGGAGGTCATAACTCTATAGAAATGCAGCAGTTTTGAGACTTGACCATGTTTTTGTTTATTACTTTGGATCAGCTTTTCCCCTCCAGTTATCAGACAATTTACATTGTAGACAACCAGATGAGCAATACCGACTCATGCAGGCCTCACAAAGGGGTTATTTTTGGTGGGGCCTGTGTTGCTAATTTTATTATTTTTTTGTGTTGTCATATTATGTGTCTTTATATTCTAAGTTCTGTGTCAGTATGATGTCCGTTACCATTTCTGCATAAAACGATGTTCGGTTCGTCTTTACCTCCAGTTGTTTGTAGGAGGGCTCATGTTTGCATATAGTGGTGTCCAACACATATTGTGTTGTGTTTTTGTTTTTTTGTGTACATATATATGCTTCTTATATACCGTATGTTGCCATTTCTCTGGATTGTCAATTTTTGATTGCCCCTTTGGTATTCTCTAATATTGATTTATATTGCAAAAGAGGTCAAAATTCCGAAATTTCACATATTTGCAAGGTACATGTATACAGAATTTTTATTTTTGATCACTTTTAATGTGCATTTTCTTTGAATTGACTGGTGAAATCATTTGTTGGAATGGCAACTGATTTCCGCCATCTTGTATTGTGATATTAGAGATGAAGCTGGTGTTCTTTATTTGATTTGATAAAAATCTTACATGTACAATTAGTGCCTATTATAACTCAAATTGTGAGTTTGATTGCCATCTGAGGAGAGATGCACTCCATAAAACCTGGGAGTAATATACCGGTATTACTCCCATATACAACTTCATGTAATAAAGTTTCAGTGATTTGCATCAGGTAGGTTATTTTCTAATAGTAGCTATAGTCCCACTCCTATAAAGCCACCCTTTCTACAATGAAAATGGAATAAGTAGTCTTATGAGGGGGTAGCCTCTCTTGAGAAGGAATATTTAGTAGTATTTTACCCTCTCAATATATTTTAAATCTGACCTGATAAGAGCAGGATTACTATACATCACTTTACTCCACCAATACAACTGTAGGACAGATGTAACTGAAATAAGTTTACTCCACCAATACAACTGTAGGACAGATGTAACTGAAATAAGTTTACTCCACCAATACAACTGTAGGACAGATGTAACTGAAATAAGTTTACTCCACCAATACAACTGTAGGACAGATGTAACTGAAATAAGTTTACTCCACCAATACAACTGTAGGACAGATGTAACTGAAATAAGTTTACTCCACCAATACAACTGTAGGACAGATGTAACTGAAATAAGTTTACTCCACCAATACAACTGTAGGACAGATGTAACTGAAATAAGTTTACTCCACCAATACAACTGTAGGACAGATGTAACTGAAATAAGTTTACTCCACCAATACAACTGTAGGACAGATGTAACTGAAATAAGTTTACTCCACCAATACAACTGTAGGACAGATGTAACTGAAATAAGTTTACTCCACCAATACAACTGTAGGACAGATGTAACTGAAATAAGTTTACTCCACCAATACAACTAGGACAGATGTAACTGAAATAAGTTTACTCCACCAATACAACTGTAGGACAGATGTAACTGAAATAAGTTTACTCCACCAATACAACTGTAGGACAGATGTAACTGAAATAAGTTTACTCCACCAATACAACTGTAGGACAGATGTAACTGAAATAAGTTTACTCCACCAATACAACTGTAGGACAGATGTAACTGAAATAAGTTTACTCCACCAATACAACTGTAGGACAGATGTAACTGAAATAAGTTTACTCCACCAATACAACTGTAGGACAGATGTAACTGAAATAAGTTTACTCCACCAATACAACTGTAGGACAGATGTAACTGAAATAAGTTTACTCCACCAATACAACTGTAGGACAGATGTAACTGAAATAAGTTTACTCCACCAATACAACTAGGACAGATGTAACTGAAATAAGTTTACTCCACCAATACAACTGTAGGACAGATGTAACTGAAATAAGTTTACTCCACCAATACAACTGTAAGACAGATGTAACTGAAATAAGTTTACTCCACCAATACAACTGTAGGACAGATGTAACTGAAATAAGTTTACTCCACCAATACAACAGTAGGACAGATGTAACTGAAATAAGTTTACTCCACCAATACAACTAGGACAGATGTAACTGAAATAAGTTTACTCCACCAATACAACTGTAGGACAGATGTAACTGAAATAAGTTTACTCCACCAATACAACTGTAAGACAGATGTAACTGAAATAAGTTTACTCCACCAATACAACTGTAGGACAGATGTAACTGAAATAAGTTTACTCCACCAATACAACAGTAGGACAGATGTAACTGAAATAAGTTTACGTCACCAATACAACTGTAGGACAGATGTAACTGAAATAAGTTTACTCCACCAATACAACTGTAGGACAGATGTAACTGAAATAAGTTTACTCCACCAATACAACTGTAGGACAGATGTAACTGAAATACGTTTACTCCACCAATACAACTGTAGGACATATGTAACTGAAATAAGTTTACTCCACCAATACAACTGTAAGACAGATGTAACTGAAATAAGTTTACTCCACCAATACAACTGTAGGACAGATGTAACTGAAATAAGTTTACTCCACCAATACAACTGTAGGACAGATGTAACTGAAATAAGTTTACTCCACCAATACAACTGTAAGACAGATGTAACTAAAATAAGTTCACTCCACCAATACAACTGTAGGACAGATGTAACTGAGATAAGTTTACTCCACCAATACAACTGTAGGACAAATGTAACTGAAATAAGCTTACGTCACCAATACAACTGTAGGACAGATGTAACTGAAATAAGTTTACTCCACCAATACAACTGTAGGACAGATGTAACTGAAATAAGTTTACTCCACCAATACAACTGTAGGACAGATGTAACTGAAATAAGCTTACGTCACCAATACAACTGTAGGACAGATGTAACTGAAATAAGTTTACTCCACCAATACAACTGTAGGACAGATGTAACTGAAATAAGTTTACTCCACCAATACAACTGTAGGACAGATGTAACTGAAATAAGTTTACTCCACCAATACAACTGTAGGACAGATGTAACTGAAATAAGTTTACTCCACCAATACAACTGTAGGACAGATGTAACTGAAATAAGTTTACTCCACCAATACAACTGTAGGACAGATGTAACTGAAATAAGTTTACTCCACCAATACAACTGTAGGACAGATATAACTGAAATAAGTTTACTCCACCAATACAACTGTAGGACAGATGTAACTGAAATAACTTTACTCCACCAATACAACTGTAGGACAGATGTAACTGAAATAAGTTTACTCCAGCAATACAACTGTAGGACAGATGTAACTGAAATAAGTTTACTCCACCAATACAACTGTAGGACAGATGTAACTGAAATAACTTTACTCCACCAATACAACTGTAGGACAGATGTAACTGAAATAAGATTACTCCACCAATACAACTGTAGGACAAATGTAACTGAAATAAGTTTACTCCACCAATACAACTGTAGGACAGATGTAACTGAAATAAGTTTACTCCACCAATACAACTGTAGGACAGATGTAACTGAAATAAGTTTACTCCACCAATACAACTGTAGGACAGATGTAACTGAAATAAGTTTACTCCACCAATACAACTGTAGGACAGATGTAACTGAAATAAGTTTACTCCACCAATACAACTGTAGGACAGATGTAACTGAAATAAGTTTACTCCACCAATACAACTGTAGGACAGATGTAACTGAAATAAGTTTACTCCACCAATACAACTGTAGGACATGTAACTGAAATAAGTTTACTCCACCAATACAACTGTAGGACAGATGTAACTGAAATAAGTTTACTCCACCAATACAACTGTAGGACAGATGTAACTGAAATAAGTTTACTCCACCAATACAACTGTAGGACAGATATAACTGAAATAAGTTTACTCCACCAATACAACTGTAGGACAGATGTAACTGAAATAAGTTTACTCCACCAATACAACTGTAGGACAGATGTAACTGAAATAAGTTTACTCCACCAATACAACTGTAGGACAGATGTAACTGAAATAAGTTTACTCCACCAATACAACTGTAGGACAGATGTAACTGAAATAACTTTACTCCACCAATACAACTAGGACAGATGTAACTGAAATAAGTTTACTCCAGCAATACAACTGTAGGACAGATGTAACTGAAATAACTTTACTCCACCAATACAACTGTAGGACAGATGTAACTGAAATAAGTTTACTCCACCAATACAACTGTAGGACAGATGTAACTGAAATAAGTTTACTCCACCAATACAACTGTAGGACAGATGTAACTGAAATAAGTTTACTCCACCAATACAACTGTAGGACAGATGTAACTGAAATAACTTTACTCCACCAATACAACTGTAGGACAGATGTAACTGAAATAAGATTACTCCACCAATACAACTGTAGGACAAATGTAACTGAAATAAGTTTACTCCACCAATACAACTGTAGGACAGATGTAACTGAAATAAGTTTACTCCACCAATACAACTGTAGGACAGATGTAACTGAAATAAGTTTACTCCACCAATACAACTGTAGGACAGATGTAACTGAAATAAGTTTACTCCACCAATACAACTGTAGGACAGATGTAACTGAAATAAGTTTACTCCACCAATACAACTAGGACAGATGTAACTGAAATAAGTTTACTCCACCAATACAACTGTAGGACAGATGTAACTGAAATAAGTTTACTCCACCAATACAACTGTAGGACAGATGTAACTGAAATAAGTTTACTCCACCAATACAACTGTAGGACAGATGTAACTGAAATAAGTTTACTCCACCAATACAACAGTAGGACAGATGTAACTGAAATAAGTTTACTCCACCAATACAACTGTAGGACAGATGTAACTGAAATAAGTTTACTCCACCAATACAACTGTAGGACAGATGTAACTGAAATAAGTTTACTCCACCAATACAACTGTAGGACAGATGTAACTGAAATAAGTTTACTCCACCAATACAACTGTAGGACAGATGTAACTGAAATAAGTTTACTCCACCAATACAACTGTAGGACAGATGTAACTGAAATAAGTTTACTCCACCAATACAACTGTAGGACAGATGTAACTGAAATAAGTTTACTCCACCAATACAACTGTAGGACAGATGTAACTGAAATAAGTTTACTCCACCAATACAACTGTAGGACAGATGTAACTGAAATAAGTTTACTCCACCAATACAACTAGGACAGATGTAACTGAAATAAGTTTACTCCACCAATACAACTGTAGGACAGATGTAACTGAAATAAGTTTACTCCACCAATACAACTGTAAGACAGATGTAACTGAAATAAGTTTACTCCACCAATACAACTGTAGGACAGATGTAACTGAAATAAGTTTACTCCACCAATACAACAGTAGGACAGATGTAACTGAAATAAGTTTACTCCACCAATACAACTAGGACAGATGTAACTGAAATAAGTTTACTCCACCAATACAACTGTAGGACAGATGTAACTGAAATAAGTTTACTCCACCAATACAACTGTAAGACAGATGTAACTGAAATAAGTTTACTCCACCAATACAACTGTAGGACAGATGTAACTGAAATAAGTTTACTCCACCAATACAACAGTAGGACAGATGTAACTGAAATAAGTTTACGTCACCAATACAACTGTAGGACAGATGTAACTGAAATAAGTTTATTCCACCAATACAACTGTAGGACAGATGTAACTGAAATAAGTTTACTCCACCAATACAACTGTAGGACAGATGTAACTGAAATACGTTTACTCCACCAATACAACTGTAGGACATATGTAACTGAAATAAGTTTACTCCACCAATACAACTGTAAGACAGATGTAACTGAAATAAGTTTACTCCACCAATACAACTGTAGGACAGATGTAACTGAAATAAGTTTACTCCACCAATACAACTGTAGGACAGATGTAACTGAAATAAGTTTACTCCACCAATACAACTGTAAGACAGATGTAACTAAAATAAGTTCACTCCACCAATACAACTGTAGGACAGATGTAACTGAGATAAGTTTACTCCACCAATACAACTGTAGGACAGATGTAACTGAAATAAGCTTACGTCACCAATACAACTGTAGGACAGATGTAACTGAAATAAGTTTACTCCACCAATACAACTGTAGGACAGATGTAACTGAAATAAGTTTACTCCACCAATACAACTGTAGGACAGATGTAACTGAAATAAGTTTACTCCACCAATACAACTGTAGGACAGATGTAACTGAAATAAGTTTACTCCACCAATACAACTGTAGGACAGATGTAACTGAAATAAGTTTACTCCACCAATACAACTGTAGGACAGATGTAACTGAAATAAGTTTACTCCACCAATACAACTGTAGGACAGATGTAACTGAAATAAGTTTACTCCACCAATACAACTGTAGGACAGATGTAACTGAAATAAGTTTACTCCACCAATACAACTGTAGGACAGATGTAACTGAAATAAGTTTACTCCACCAATACAACTGTAGGACAGATATAACTGAAATAAGTTTACTCCACCAATACAACTGTAGGACAGATGTAACTGAAATAACTTTACTCCACCAATACAACTAGGACAGATGTAACTGAAATAAGTTTACTCCAGCAATACAACTGTAGGACAGATGTAACTGAAATAAGTTTACTCCACCAATACAACTGTAGGACAGATGTAACTGAAATAACTTTACTCCACCAATACAACTGTAGGACAGATGTAACTGAAATAAGATTACTCCACCAATACAACTGTAGGACAGATGTAACTGAAATAAGTTTACTCCACCAATACAACTGTAGGACAGATGTAACTGAAATAAGTTTACTCCACCAATACAACTGTAGGACAGATGTAACTGAAATAAGTTTACTCCACCAATACAACTGTAGGACAGATGTAACTGAAATAAGTTTACTCCACCAATACAACTGTAGGACAGATGTAACTGAAATAAGTTTACTCCACCAATACAACTGTAGGACAGATGTAACTGAAATAAGTTTACTCCACCAATACAACTGTAGGACATGTAACTGAAATAAGTTTACTCCACCAATACAACTGTAGGACAGATGTAACTGAAATAAGTTTACTCCACCAATACAACTGTAGGACAGATGTAACTGAAATAAGTTTACTCCACCAATACAACTGTAGGACAGATATAACTGAAATAAGTTTACTCCACCAATACAACTGTAGGACAGATGTAACTGAAATAAGTTTACTCCACCAATACAACTGTAGGACAGATGTAACTGAAATAAGTTTACTCCACCAATACAACTGTAGGACAGATGTAACTGAAATAAGTTTACTCCACCAATACAACTGTAGGACAGATGTAACTGAAATAACTTTACTCCACCAATACAACTAGGACAGATGTAACTGAAATAAGTTTACTCCAGCAATACAACTGTAGGACAGATGTAACTGAAATAACTTTACTCCACCAATACAACTGTAGGACAGATGTAACTGAAATAAGTTTACTCCACCAATACAACTAGGACAGATGTAACTGAAATAAGTTTACTCCACCAATACAACTGTAGGACAGATGTAACTGAAATAAGTTTACTCCACCAATACAACTGTAGGACAGATGTAACTGAAATAACTTTACTCCACCAATACAACTGTAGGACAGATGTAACTGAAATAAGATTACTCCACCAATACAACTGTAGGACAAATGTAACTGAAATAAGTTTACTCCACCAATACAACTGTAGGACAGATGTAACTGAAATAAGTTTACTCCACCAATACAACTGTAGGACAGATGTAACTGAAATAAGTTTACCGTACCAATACAACTGTAGGACGGATGTAACTGAAATAAATTTACTCCACCAATACAACTGTAGGACAGATGCAACTGAAATAAGTTTACTCCACCAATACAACTGTAAGACAGATGTAACTGAAATAAGTTTACTCCACCAATACAACTGTAGGACAGATGTAACTGAAATAAGTTTTTTACTCCACCAATACAACTGTAAGACAGATGTAACTAAAATAAGTTCACTCCACCAATACAACTGTAGGACAGATGTAATTGAGATAAGTTTACTCCACCAATACAACTGTAGGACAGATGTAACTGAAATAAGCTTACGTCACCAATACAACTGTAGGACAGATGTAACTGAAATAAGTTTACTCCACCAATACAACTGTAGGACAGATGTAACTGAAATAAGTTTACTCCACCAATACAACTGTAGGACAGATGTAACTGAAATAAGTTTACTCCACCAATACAACTGTAGGACAGATGTAACTGAAATAAGTTTACTCCACCAATACAACTGTAGGACAGATGTAACTGAAATAAGTTTACTCCACCAATACAACTGTAGGACAGATGTAACTGAAATAAGTTTACTCCACCAATACAACTATAGGACATGTAACTGAAATAAGTTTACTCCACCAATACAACTGTAGGACAGATGTAACTGAAATAAGTTTACTCCACCAATACAACTGTAGGACAGATGTAACTGAAATAAGTTTACTCCACCAATACAACTGTAGGACAGATATAACTGAAATAAGTTTACTCCACCAATACAACTGTAGGACAGATGTAACTGAAATAAGTTTACTCCACCAATACAACTGTAGGACAGATGTAACTGAAATAAGTTTACTCCACCAATACAACTGTAGGACAGATGTAACTGAAATAAGTTTACTCCACCAATACAACTGTAGGACAGATGTAACTGAAATAACTTTACTCCACCAATACAACTAGGACAGATGTAACTGAAATAAGTTTACTCCAGCAATACAACTGTAGGACAGATGTAACTGAAATAACTTTACTCCACCAATACAACTGTAGGAAAGATGTAACTGAAATAAGTTTACTACACCAATACAACTAGGACAGATGTAACTGAAATAAGTTTACTCCACCAATACAACTGTAGGACAGATGTAACTGAAATAAGTTTACTCCACCAATACAACTGTAGGACAGATGTAACTGAAATAACTTTACTCCACCAATACAACTGTAGGACAGATGTAACTGAAATAAGATTACTCCACCAATACAACTGTAGGACAAATGTAACTGAAATAAGTTTACTCCACCAATACAACTGTAGGACAGATGTAACTGAAATAAGTTTACTCCACCAATACAACTGTAGGACAGATGTAACTGAAATAAGTTTACTCTACCAATACAACTGTAGGACAGATGTAACTGAAATAAGTTTACTCCACCAATACAACTGTAGGAGAGGTAACTGAAATAAGTTTACTCCACCAATACAACTGTAGGAGAGATGTAACTGAAATAAGTTTACTCCACCATTACAACTGTAGGACAGATGTAACTGAAATAAGTTTACTCCACCAATACAACTGTAGGACAGATGTAACTGAAATAAGTTTACTCCACCAATACAACTGTAGGACAGATGTAACTGAAATAAGTTTACTCCACCAATACAACTGTAGGACAGATGTAACTGAAATAAGTTTACTCCACCAATACAACTGTAGGACAGATGTAACTGAAATAAGTTTACTCCACCAATACAACTGTAGGACAGATGTAACTGAAATAAGTTTACTCCACCAATACAACTGTAGGACAGATGTAACTGAAATAAGTTTACTCCACCAATACAACTAGGACAGATGTAACTGAAATAAGTTTACTCCACCAATACAACTGTAGGACAGATGTAACT
Source organism: Bathymodiolus brooksi (assembly GCA_963680875.1). Lineage (NCBI taxonomy): Eukaryota > Metazoa > Mollusca > Bivalvia > Mytilida > Modiolidae > Bathymodiolus > Bathymodiolus brooksi. The sequence goes on along the minus strand of OY804581.1, from coordinate 30,007,813 downwards.
GAAATAAGTTTACTCCACCAATACAACTGTAAGACAGATGTAACTGAAATAAGTTTACTCCACCAATACAACTGTAGGACAGATGTAACTGAAATAAGTTTACTCCACCAATACAACAGTAGGACAGATGTAACTGAAATAAGTTTACTCCACCAATACAACTAGGACAGATGTAACTGAAATAAGTTTACTCCACCAATACAACTGTAGGACAGATGTAACTGAAATAAGTTTACTCCACCAATACAACTGTAAGACAGATGTAACTGAAATAAGTTTACTCCACCAATACAACTGTAGGACAGATGTAACTGAAATAAGTTTACTCCACCAATACAACAGTAGGACAGATGTAACTGAAATAAGTTTACGTCACCAATACAACTGTAGGACAGATGTAACTGAAATAAGTTTACTCCACCAATACAACTGTAGGACAGATGTAACTGAAATAAGTTTACTCCACCAATACAACTGTAGGACAGATGTAACTGAAATACGTTTACTCCACCAATACAACTGTAGGACATATGTAACTGAAATAAGTTTACTCCACCAATACAACTGTAAGACAGATGTAACTGAAATAAGTTTACTCCACCAATACAACTGTAGGACAGATGTAACTGAAATAAGTTTACTCCACCAATACAACTGTAGGACAGATGTAACTGAAATAAGTTTACTCCACCAATACAACTGTAAGACAGATGTAACTAAAATAAGTTCACTCCACCAATACAACTGTAGGACAGATGTAACTGAGATAAGTTTACTCCACCAATACAACTGTAGGACAGATGTAACTGAAATAAGCTTACGTCACCAATACAACTGTAGGACAGATGTAACTGAAATAAGTTTACTCCACCAATACAACTGTAGGACAGATGTAACTGAAATAAGTTTACTCCACCAATACAACTGTAGGACAGATGTAACTGAAATAAGTTTACTCCACCAATACAACTGTAGGACAGATGTAACTGAAATAAGTTTACTCCACCAATACAACTGTAGGACAGATGTAACTGAAATAAGTTTACTCCACCAATACAACTGTAGGACAGATGTAACTGAAATAAGTTTACTCCACCAATACAACTGTAGGACAGATGTAACTGAAATAAGTTTACTCCACCAATACAACTGTAGGACAGATGTAACTGAAATAAGTTTACTCCACCAATACAACTGTAGGACAGATGTAACTGAAATAAGTTTACTCCACCAATACAACTGTAGGACAGATATAACTGAAATAAGTTTACTCCACCAATACAACTGTAGGACAGATGTAACTGAAATAACTTTACTCCACCAATACAACTAGGACAGATGTAACTGAAATAAGTTTACTCCAGCAATACAACTGTAGGACAGATGTAACTGAAATAAGTTTACTCCACCAATACAACTGTAGGACAGATGTAACTGAAATAACTTTACTCCACCAATACAACTGTAGGACAGATGTAACTGAAATAAGATTACTCCACCAATACAACTGTAGGACAAATGTAACTGAAATAAGTTTACTCCACCAATACAACTGTAGGACAGATGTAACTGAAATAAGTTTACTCCACCAATACAACTGTAGGACAGATGTAACTGAAATAAGTTTACTCCACCAATACAACTGTAGGACAGATGTAACTGAAATAAGTTTACTCCACCAATACAACTGTAGGACAGATATAACTGAAATAAGTTTACTCCACCAATACAACTGTAGGACAGATGTAACTGAAATAAGTTTACTCCACCAATACAACTGTAGGACAGATGTAACTGAAATAAGTTTACTCCACCAATACAACTGTAGGACAGATGTAACTGAAATAAGTTTACTCCACCAATACAACTGTAGGACAGATGTAACTGAAATAACTTTACTCCACCAATACAACTGTAGGACAGATGTAACTGAAATAAGATTACTCCACCAATACAACTGTAGGACAAATGTAACTGAAATAAGTTTACTCCACCAATACAACTGTAGGACAGATGTAACTGAAATAAGTTTACTCCACCAATACAACTGTAGGACAAATGTAACTGAAATAAGTTTACTCCACCAATACAACTGTAGGACAGATGTAACTGAAATAAGTTTACTCCACCAATACAACTGTAGGACAGATGTAACTGAAATAAGTTTACTCCACCAATACAACTGTAGGACAGATGTAACTGAAATAAGTTTACTCCACCAATACAACTGTAGGACAGATGTAACTGAAATAAGTTTACTCCACCAATACAACTGTAGGACATGTAACTGAAATAAGTTTACTCCACCAATACAACTGTAGGACAGATGTAACTGAAATAAGTTTACTCCACCAATACAACTGTAGGACAGATGTAACTGAAATAAGTTTACTCCACCAATACAACTGTAGGACAGATATAACTGAAATAAGTTTACTCCACCAATACAACTGTAGGACAGATGTAACTGAAATAAGTTTACTCCACCAATACAACTGTAGGACAGATGTAACTGAAATAAGTTTACTCCACCAATACAACTGTAGGACAGATGTAACTGAAATAAGTTTACTCCACCAATACAACTGTAGGACAGATGTAACTGAAATAACTTTACTCCACCAATACAACTAGGACAGATGTAACTGAAATAAGTTTACTCCAGCAATACAACTGTAGGACAGATGTAACTGAAATAACTTTACTCCACCAATACAACTAGGACAGATGTAACTGAAATAAGTTTACTCCAGCAATACAACTGTAGGACAGATGTAACTGAAATAACTTTACTCCACCAATACAACTGTAGGACAGATGTAACTGAAATAAGTTTACTCCACCAATACAACTAGGACAGATGTAACTGAAATAAGTTTACTCCACCAATACAACTGTAGGACAGATGTAACTGAAATAAGTTTACTCCACCAATACAACTGTAGGACAGATGTAACTGAAATAACTTTACTCCACCAATACAACTGTAGGACAGATGTAACTGAAATAAGATTACTCCACCAATACAACTGTAGGACAAATGTAACTGAAATAAGTTTACTCCACCAATACAACTGTAGGACAGATGTAACTGAAATAAGTTTACTCCACCAATACAACTGTAGGACAGATGTAACTGAAATAAGTTTACTCTACCAATACAACTGTAGGACAGATGTAACTGAAATAAGTTTACTCCACCAATACAACTGTAGGACAGATGCAACTGAAATAAGTTTACTCCACCAATACAACTGTAGGACAGATGTAACTGAAATAAGTTTACTCCACCAATACAACCGTAGGACAGATGTAACTGAAATAAGTTTACTCCACCAATACAACTGTAGGACAGATGTAACTGAAATAACTTTACTCCACCAATACAACTAGGACAGATGTAACTGAAATAAGTTTACTCCACCAATACAACTGTAGGACAGATGTAACTGAAATAAGTTTACTCCACCAATACAACTGTAAGACAGATGTAACTGAAATAACTTTACTCCACCAATACAACTGTAGGACAGATGTAACTGAAATAAGTTTACTCCACCAATACAACTGTAGGACAGATGTAACTGAAATAACTTTACTCCACCAATACAACTGTAGGACAGATGTAACTGAAATAAGATTACTCCACCAATACAACTGTAGGACAAATGTAACTGAAATAAGTTTACTCCACCAATACAACTGTAGGACAGATGTAACTGAAATAAGTTTACTCCACCAATACAACTGTAGGACAGATGTAACTGAAATAAGTTTACTCCACCAATACAACTGTAGGACAGATGTAACTGAAATAAGTTTACTCCACCAATACAACTGTAGGACAGATGTAACTGAAATAACTTTACTCCACCAATACAACTGTAGGACAGATGTAACTGAAATAAGATTACTCCACCAATACAACTGTAGGACAAATGTAACTGAAATAAGTTTACTCCACCAATACAACTGTAGGACAGATGTAACTGAAATAAGTTTACTCCACCAATACAACTGTAGGACAGATGTAACTGAAATAAGTTTACTCTACCAATACAACTGTAGGACGGATGTAACTGAAATAAGTTTACTCCACCAATACAACTGTAGGACAGATGCAACTGAAATAAGTTTACTCCACCAATACAACTGTAAGACAGATGTAACTGAAATAAGTTTACTCCACCAATACAACTGTAGGACAGATGTAACTGAAATAAGTTTACTCCACCAATACAACTGTAAGACAGATGTAACTAAAATAAGTTCACTCCACCAATACAACTGTAGGACAGATGTAATTGAGATAAGTTTACTCCACCAATACAACTGTAGGACAGATGTAACTGAAATAAGCTTACGTCACCAATACAACTGTAGGACAGATGTAACTGAAATAAGTTTACTCCACCAATACAACTGTAGGACAGATGTAACTGAAATAAGTTTACTCCACCAATACAACTGTAGGACAGATGTAACTGAAATAAGTTTACTCCACCAATACAACTGTAGGACAGATGTAACTGAAATAAGTTTACTCCACCAATACAACTGTAGGACAGATGTAACTGAAATAAGTTTACTCCACCAATACAACTGTAGGACAGATGTAACTGAAATAAGTTTACTCCACCAATACAACTGTAGGACATGTAACTGAAATAAGTTTACTCCACCAATACAACTGTAGGACAGATATAACTGAAATAAGTTTACTCCACCAATACAACTGTAGGACAGATGTAACTGAAATAAGTTTACTCCACCAATACAACTGTAGGACAGATATAACTGAAATAAGTTTACTCCACCAATACAACTGTAGGACAGATGTAACTGAAATAAGTTTACTCCACCAATACAACTGTAGGACAGATGTAACTGAAATAAGTTTACTCCACCAATACAACTGTAGGACAGATGTAACTGAAATAAGTTTACTCCACCAATACAACTGTAGGACAGATGTAACTGAAATAACTTTACTCCACCAATACAACTAGGACAGATGTAACTGAAATAAGTTTACTCCAGCAATACAACTGTAGGACAGATGTAACTGAAATAACTTTACTCCACCAATACAACTGTAGGACAGATGTAACTGAAATAAGTTTACTCCACCAATACAACTGTAGGACAGATGTAACTGAAATAAGTTTACTCCACCAATACAACTGTAGGACAGATGTAACTGAAATAACTTTACTCCACCAATACAACTGTAGGACAGATGTAACTGAAATAAGATTACTCCACCAATACAACTGTAGGACAAATGTAACTGAAATAAGTTTACTCCACCAATACAACTGTAGGACAGATGTAACTGAAATAAGTTTACTCCACCAATACAACTGTAGGACAGATGTAACTGAAATAAGTTTACTCTACCAATACAACTGTAGGACAGATGTAACTGAAATAAGTTTACTCCACCAATACAACTGTAGGACAGATGCAACTGAAATAAGTTTACTCCACCAATACAACTGTAGGACAGATGTAACTGAAATAAGTTTACTCCACCAATACAACCGTAGGACAGATGTAACTGAAATAAGTTTACTCCACCAATACAACTGTAGGACAGATGTAACTGAAATAAGTTTACTCCACCAATATAACTGTAGGACAGATGTAACTGAAATAACTTTACTCCACCAATACAACTAGGACAGATGTAACTGAAATAAGTTTACTCCACCAATACAACTGTAGGACAGATGTAACTGAAATAAGTTTACTCCACCAATACAACTGTAAGACAGATGTAACTGAAATAACTTTACTCCACCAATACAACTGTAGGACAGATGTAACTGAAATAAGTTTACTCCACCAATACAACTGTAGGACAGATGTAACTGAAATAACTTTACTCCACCAATACAACTGTAGGACAGATGTAACTGAAATAAGATTACTCCACCAATACAACTGTAGGACAAATGTAACTGAAATAAGTTTACTCCACCAATACAACTGTAGGACAGATGTAACTGAAATAAGTTTACTCCACCAATACAACTGTAGGACAGATGTAACTGAAATAAGTTTACTCCACCAATACAACTGTAGGACAGATGTAACTGAAATAAGTTTACTCCACCAATACAACTGTAGGACAGATGTAACTGAAATAAGTTTACTCCACCAATACAACTGTAGGACATGTAACTGAAATAAGTTTACTCCACCAATACAACTGTAGGACAGATGTAACTGAAATAAGTTTACTCCACCAATACAACTGTAGGACAGATGTAACTGAAATAAGTTTACTCCACCAATACAACTGTAGGACAGATATAACTGAAATAAGTTTACTCCACCAATACAACTGTAGGACAGATGTAACTGAAATAAGTTTACTCCACCAATACAACTGTAGGACAGATGTAACTGAAATAAGTTTACTCCACCAATACAACTGTAGGACAGATGTAACTGAGATAAGTTTACTCCACCAATACAACTGTAGGACAGATGTAACTGAAATAACTTTACTCCACCAATACAACTAGGACAGATGTAACTGAAATAAGTTTACTCCAGCAATACAACTGTAGGACAGATGTAACTGAAATAACTTTACTCCACCAATACAACTGTAGGACAGATGTAACTGAAATAAGTTTACTCCACCAATACAACTAGGACAGATGTAACTGAAATAAGTTTACTCCACCAATACAACTGTAGGACAGATGTAACTGAAATAAGTTTACTCCACCAATACAACTGTAGGACAGATGTAACTGAAATAACTTTACTCCACCAATACAACTGTAGGACAGATGTAACTGAAATAAGATTACTCCACCAATACAACTGTAGGACAAATGTAACTGAAATAAGTTTACTCCACCAATACAACTGTAGGACAGATGTAACTGAAATAAGTTTACTCCACCAATACAACTGTAGGACAGATGTAACTGAAATAAGTTTACTCTACCAATACAACTGTAGGACGGATGTAACTGAAATAAGTTTACTCCACCAATACAACTGTAGGACAGATGCAACTGAAATAAGTTTACTCCACCAATACAACTGTAAGACAGATGTAACTGAAATAAGTTTACTCCACCAATACAACTGTAGGACAGATGTAACTGAAATAAGTTTACTCCACCAATACAACTGTAAGACAGATGTAACTAAAATAAGTTCACTCCACCAATACAACTGTAGGACAGATGTAATTGAGATAAGTTTACTCCACCAATACAACTGTAGGACAGATGTAACTGAAATAAGCTTACGTCACCAATACAACTGTAGGACAGATGTAACTGAAATAAGTTTACTCCACCAATACAACTGTAGGACAGATGTAACTGAAATAAGTTTACTCCACCAATACAACTGTAGGACAGATGTAACTGAAATAAGTTTACTCCACCAATACAACTGTAGGACAGATGTAACTGAAATAAGATTACTCCACCAATACAACTGTAGGACAGATGTAACTGAAATAAGTTTACTCCACCAATACAACTGTAGGACAGATGTAACTGAAATAAGTTTACTCCACCAATACAACTGTAGGACATGTAACTGAAATAAGTTTACTCCACCAATACAACTGTAGGACAGATGTAACTGAAATAAGTTTACTCCACCAATACAACTGTAGGACAGATGTAACTGAAATAAGTTTACTCCACCAATACAACTGTAGGACAGATATAACTGAAATAAGTTTACTCCACCAATACAACTGTAGGACAGATGTAACTGAAATAAGTTTACTCCACCAATACAACTGTAGGACAGATGTAACTGAAATAAGTTTACTCCACCAATACAACTGTAGGACAGATGTAACTGAAATAAGTTTACTCCACCAATACAACTGTAGGACAGATGTAACTGAAATAACTTTACTCCACCAATACAACTAGGACAGATGTAACTGAAATAAGTTTACTCCAGCAATACAACTGTAGGACAGATGTAACTGAAATAACTTTACTCCACCAATACAACTGTAGGACAGATGTAACTGAAATAAGTTTACTCCACCAATACAACTAGGACAGATGTAACTGAAATAAGTTTACTCCACCAATACAACTGTAGGACAGATGTAACTGAAATAAGTTTACTCCACCAATACAACTGTAGGACAGATGTAACTGAAATAACTTTACTCCACCAATACAACTGTAGGACAGATGTAACTGAAATAAGATTACTCCACCAATACAACTGTAGGACAAATGTAACTGAAATAAGTTTACTCCACCAATACAACTGTAGGACAGATGTAACTGAAATAAGTTTACTCCACCAATACAACTGTAGGACAGATGTAACTGAAATAAGTTTACTCTACCAATACAACTGTAGGACAGATGTAACTGAAATAAGTTTACTCCACCAATACAACTGTAGGACAGATGCAACTGAAATAAGTTTACTCCACCAATACAACTGTAGGACAGATGTAACTGAAATAAGTTTACTCCACCAATACAACCGTAGGACAGATGTAACTGAAATAAGTTTACTCCACCAATACAACTGTAGGACAGATGTAACTGAAATAAGTTTACTCCACCAATATAACTGTAGGACAGATGTAACTGAAATAACTTTACTCCACCAATACAACTAGGACAGATGTAACTGAAATAAGTTTACTCCACCAATACAACTGTAGGACAGATGTAACTGAAATAAGTTTACTCCACCAATACAACTGTAAGACAGATGTAACTGAAATAACTTTACTCCACCAATACAACTGTAGGACAGATGTAACTGAAATAAGTTTACTCCACCAATACAACTGTAGGACAGATGTAACTGAAATAAGTTTTGTAAGTTGTGCTAACATCCATATCCATCTTCCAATAGGGGGGGGGGGAAAAGACGTTAATTTTTAGTGCCTACCCTCAAGTTTTTATAGGTAATTTTTAGTGCCTACCCTAAAGTTTTTATTGTAATTTTTAGTGCCTACCCTAAAGTTTTTATTGTAATTTTTAGTGCCTACCCTAAAGTTTTTATTGTAATTTTTAGTGCCTAACCTCAAGTTTTATTGTAATTTCTGGACAAACAGATCCTTGCCTTGCATATAAACATAGGTAAAAATTACAAACAGCAATTAAAAGATGTTGCCACAGGTGGCAAGCATACCCTATTTTATTCAAGAATGCTGGTTGAAACACAGGAACTTTTTTGCCTTAACCTGACCCCAGGTTTTATCAATTATACCAAAAACCATTCATACTTTGAGATTTTAATCATCATGTCAATTTAATAATAAAAAAGCAAATAGCACATTAATAAACACAATTATCAACAATAACAAAAAATGTATCTTTACATTGTACATCACATGATTTTGAATATTCCGGTAAGTCACATGACACATAATGTGACATAAATACAAGAATATCATACCCCAAAAAAAACCAAAATATTCTTTTTTATGTACCAAGTACCAAGAGATTATGCTTCTGATGCAGATTATAATTTTAAATATGAATGAATATTCAACAGATTTATCACATGATTAGATTAGGGAAAACATATGTTGGTTAGATATATAACAATATAAGAAAACGTAGTAAATATGAAAAGCAGTTCAATGAATAAATCTTATTATATGATTGTCAAATTGTTTCTCTGCTATGATGTTAAATCAAACCAAAACAATTGAATTAAAGAAATCAAAGTACAGAAAATTCTGATTGACAGAGATCCAGATACAACAAATATATAAAACGATTTTAATCATGCATATTTATCTAATCATATTGAAATATTTTATTAGTTGATTTTCTTTATCTCAGCATCTATGTAGCAACCTACTGAAATTTAGGAACCCTATATTACAATATCTATCTCTGTATTATTTTGACATGACATTAGTATGTAAAACATGACCAACATGCTCTGGGTGTAACCCTATTGTTAGGTTTGTAAAATTTAATCTCTAATTGTGATCACTGGAACTTTTTTATTTGATGTAAAAAGCAAGAGAAATGCAATATATTATGAGTTGTTTGTTTTTCTTTTGAATGCCAGCTGTCTGTTAGGAAATTGCATGCAATTCCTAATTAGATTATGTAGAATAGCAAATATAGTTATCAGCACCAACAGGTACCAGTTTAACTGGTGTCTAGCTGGTTAGTTCCTTATGTATAGTCTGCAAAGAAGAGTTTGATAATAATGATCGCTCAACAACCAGAGATGACTATGGATAAAAACATTTCCAATGTCCATTTTCCAACACCCCTTTTTTAATTCACTGATGGTTGTATGCTTTCTGGTACCGATTTGATGTACCAGAAATAAATAATCTTTACACTTGTACATGAGATATCATATTTTATTAGGATTAGAAATTTTCTGAGTAAAAATACATTACATACAAAACAATTTCAATTTCAATTTTTTTTCATTTTTCTCCCTATAATATCGGGTACATATATATTATGTATTTAAATACTGAATGAAATTAACAAATAAAAAACATTAAAAAATCTATCAACGTAATATAAAGCAAGATATAAAACAAAGAAATCGGGTACCTATAAAGTGCGAAACGAAATAGAAACGAAACGAAACGAAATCAACGAAAACGAAACGAAACGAAATCAACAAAAACGAAACGAAACGAAACGAAATCAACGAAATGAAAACGAAATAAAACGAAACCGACAAAAGCAAAACGAAATCAACGAAAACAAAACGAAATACGATGCTAGACTACTTCCCACACATGTCTCAGTGTCTTTCATCAGGAGAGGACAGGATTTGATCACCATTGAACAAGAATACTATGCAGTTATTCAGCGGGAGTCTGTCCTTTTCACTTAGTGGCTTCTTTTAAATTTGGGAACCATAAGAGCAACGTCAAGTCTGTTGAAAGGAGAGGAATTAAAATAACAGAAGTGCAGTAGTTAAAGTTCACTAATAAATATCCCTGTCCGAGCAAAATTTAAAAGTGTGTCGGAGAGACGAACAAGGTGTGACGACCAGACGGACAAACGAACGAACGGACAGCAGAAGTCCTATATACCCCAATCTTTTTTTGGCGGAGGTATACAAATCCTATCAAAAATTAACTTTAGAAATTTAAAAAAAATCTACATATCTTGTAAAAGTACCTTTTTTCCCTTTGATCCCTTTTCATATTAAAAAAAAACCCAAATCACCCCCCCCTCCAAAATTTTTTCCGGTATTAATAAAATTTGATACGGCACATATTTTTATACCCCTCGCTATCCAGCGGGAGGGGGGTATATAGTATATGTCCGTTTGTCCGTGAGTGCTTCCCTCACTGCCTATGCAATTCCTCCTTAACAACTTGATGGAATTGAATGAATCTTACAGGAAATCTTTAATACCATATGGCAAGGTTCATTAATTTCATGAATTCTTTAGTACCAAATGGCATTGTGCACCTTCTATTTTTGTTTTCCCATTTCAACAGTTCTTGCTAAAATTTCTTCACTTTTGGACTTTGTCATTTAAGGCTATTTAATTGTCATACAAGGCTATACAATAGAGAGAGGATACTGTTGCGTTATCCATAACTCTTCCTAAACAACATAATGGATTTCAATAAAACTTCCAGAGTTTCTTATGTTTAGTTTTTGCAAGCATTATTTTTTCCAGAAGTTCTTCTGTAAGGAGGGCGCTCACTGTACGTCCTGTTATGTTGCTGTTGGTTTTCTTTTTAGTTCTTCAAAATAGAACAATAGGATTTGAAATAAAAAGTTTATAGTGTTGGGTCTTTTTGACCCCTGTATATCTCGGAAAGAACAACGGTAAGACATTACGCCAGGTCTGTTGGCACACTACCGAATAAAGGTAATAACAATGGTACCGTACTCCAAGGCGCATTCAAAAGAGAAAGTCCACAAAAACCGACAAGAAGCTCAACCATCTGAGTTTTCAATCAACGGAACAACTGAACAACAACATGGGTATTAAACGTGACAAGTCGGGAAAATCCAGTAGTCAAATAGTGCCCAGAATCTGAAACTCAAGACCATCCCGTATGATTTGCGAATAGGCAAATTTATGAAGAATACAAACGAAAAACGTAATAAAATTAGACGAAAAATGAACCCTCAATATTCCAATCTATGAAAATACCCCCTCATATCCCCCCCCCCCCCCCATTTTTTTCTATATGCCCACTCCAGAAACTTTTTAATTCATAAATACTGACACACACCCAAACACAAATAAAAATATGACATTTGAACTTCTGAAAGTTTGTCGGCAAGCAAACCCGACTTGAATTGAGTTGCGGGTAATGTACGTGAGGAGTACTGTAACGGACAGACATGCAAGATGGGTTTCCCGGTTATAATTAATCAAAATTATTGTATTTAAAAAATCGAATTATCTTTTTTTTTTATTACTTTATTTCGTTTTGTCTTTTATTTTTTTCCTTCCATTTTCTTCATATCAGTCTATTTCGTTTTGTTTTCGTTGATTTCGTTTTGCTTTCGTTGGTTTCGTTTCGTTTCGTTTGGTTTTCGTTGATTTCGTTTCGTTTCGTTTCGTTTCGTTTCTATTTCGTTTCGCACTTTATAGGTACCCCAAAGAAATCTGCATAAACAAAACACATGTGGAACATTTTTTTTCTTATTTGCAAATACAGTCAAGGAAATTGGCACCGGATCGACGGACCGCGTCCGATAGTTTTCGCTAACTCACCGGACCGACTGTCCGGTAAATTGTTTTGTCAGCCGCTGCCTTTAAGAATAGATAAATTGAGGTTCTCGGTAAATTCAACTTAAAAATATTTCTAATTCTCTTTTATTTGTTATTTTTAGATCAAGAAAAATCTAAAATAAATAATACATATCGTAATTGATAATTACGCGTTTTGGCAAAGACACTAACTATTTACGACAGTTATTGTCGTAAAATGTTGATGTCGTAAAATATTTCGTGTGACTACAGTGATCGTGGTATTTCGGAAAAATATTATTCTCTAGAGTTTTCTTCATTAACAATCGTGAAACCTGAAAAAAACGGAACATTTTATCACTTCAAAACACGGTGGTCATGGCTTTCTTGAAGTATATATAAGACAGGAGCCATACCAGGAAAGTCATTAAAGAGAAAAGTAACCCCAGAGGAGACGAGAGAACGGAAGAAACAGTCGATTCAAAAGCTCACTAGAGCTTATGTTATGTGTTATAGATATTTCGACTTTAAATAAAACTTATTTGACTTGATTTGAGTATGAAAAACACCGAGAACGTAAATTTATTGATTCTTGGAAGCAGGACTGACCCTGGCTTCATCATAACGTTGAACAAAACGTTATGGTCTGCAACTGGTGCATTGAAGCCAATGGACCAAAAGAGCTATATATATATTCTTTTGTAATTCGAAATTCTGGTTTCTAATTATACCTTTTCTGGTAGCATAGAGCTATTATTTTATTCTATTTTTTTTTTTTACATAAAAGGATTCATTTGTTTAGATAGAATGAATATTTCATTTAGCAATTTTTAATGTCACAAATAGTTTTGTAATTTTAGAGTGGAAATATACTTTAATGAATATGATCATGCTGTATACAATAATATATTTATGGACATAGTGTCAAATTCTCATGCTGATTCAGAGCCAACCAGTCTTTGCTCTTCCTTAATGCTGCGTACTTAACAGAGAAGCAAAAAATACCAATTTTATAGTCTTTGGTCTGACCCGACCGGAGCACGAACCCATGAGCACTCGCATATGCTAACCTTTACGCTACTGTCTAATTGTAGATATTGCTGTTTGCGATTGTAAGTTTAATGCAATCAATATGCGACACTTAAATAAAATAAACTTATTATTAAAAAAAAAAAAATCATTATTTTATTGTCGGTCCTGTAATTCCTCACAGTTCACAGGACCGAATGTCCTGTGGATTCAATTCCTAATTTCCTTGACTGCAAATATAGTCAAACCTGTATTAAGAGTTCACCTTTAGGACAAAGAAATTGTGGCCTTTATAAGACAGATGACCTCTTAAGAGGTTCAATTCATATGAAATTTTCAATGACAGGACAAGAGGCTCAGTGGACTGAGCCTGTGTCGCTCACCTTTCATTCTGCTTTAAGGAAACTTAATACAGAACCTTCCATACATGTTGATACTTCCTACCAAGTTTCGGTTCATATGGCTAAGCAGTTTCAAAAGAGAAGATTTTTTAGAAATCGACCAATCAGAAACAAGAATTGCATGTGGTGGCCATGTTTGCTAACCGATCGGGACGAAATGAGCAATCTTCATAGAGGACATTCCATAGATGCTTCCTACCAAGTTTCGGTGGTAGCCATTTTTGTTAACCGATCGAGACGAAATGTCCAATCTTCATAGAGGACATTCCATAGATGATTGCTACCAAGTTTCGGTGGTAGCCATGTTTGTTAACTGATCAGGACGAAATGAGCAATCTTCATTCATTCGGCCAAGCGGTTTCAGAGGAGAAGATTTAAAAAAAACGGCCAATCAGACACAAGAATTGCCTGTGGCGGCCATGTTTGGTAATAGATCATAACAAAATGTGCACTCTTTAGAGAGGACCTTCCATAGATGCTTCTTACCAAGTTTCAGTTCATTTGGCTGAGGGTTTTCAGAGAAGATAAAAATGTGAAAAGTAAACGGATGACAGACGACGGACACCATGTGATGGCAAAAGCTCATATTGCCTTTGGCAAGGTTTGCTAAAAAGAATATTAAAATATGAATACCTATTTGTAATGTATAGAATAAACATGTTACACTATATCAAATAAACATGTTACACTATATCAGCATTAGTTAATTTCTAAGGGAGATAATGGCAAGAGTTAAATCTTTCTTTTAACAGTTTATGCAAGAGTTATCTTTCTTTTAACAGAGGAGAAGATTTTTTAGAAATCAACCAATCAGAAACAAGAATTGCCTGTGGCAGCCATGTTTGTTAATGGATCAGGACAAAATGAGCAATCGTTATAGAGGACTTTCCATAGATGCTTCCTACCAAGTTTCGGTTCATTTGGCCAAGAGATTTCAGAGGAGAAGATTTTTAAAAATCAGCCAATCAGAAACAAGAATTGCTTGTGGCGACCATGTTTGTTAATGGATCGGGACGAAATGAGCAATCTTTATAGAAGACCTTCAATAGATGCTTCCTATCAAGTTTCAGATCAATTGGCTTTGCGGTTTCAGAGGAGAAGATTAAAATGTGAAAAGTTGATGGACAACGGACGCCAAGTGATGGCAAAAGCTCACGGTGAGCTAAAAAAGGTGACCTTTTAATACAGGTAACTGCTTAATAGAGGTGACCTCATGGACAGGGTTGACTGTAAATCATACATGTAACATTAATACAGGATAAGCTTAACTAGACAGTTTTCACTGTATTTGTGAAAAAAGACAAAAGAATAAAAACAAAAACATTGCTTAATAAGTCAACAATTTCACAATAAACAATTTTCTTATTCTTAAATATTTCTAATATTGCAACAATGTATGGAAAGACAGCAGTGTAGAAAGATATTTTGAAATGACAGAAAAAGAAAAACTGAAACCTGTCTAAACAGGATCTCTGTAGGAAAATCTTCTGCATAGACAGGCTGCTAGCTTTTTACAGATTAAATTGACAAAGATTTCCTACATTGTGGCTTTATTTTATGTTTGGTTTATACAGGATTCTGTTTCATTCAGGGTTCAGTTTAGACAGATTTCACTATAAACAAAATACAAAGAATAGCTGGCACAAGTCAACAAATATATCACTATTTTATCACATTAAATCAATAATAATTGTATTTCTTGGTCATTTTTATTTAAAATTGTGTCAAAAACCACTTAATAAAAATGGATAATTAACGAATACTGTTTATCATCAATCTTATTTCCAATATATCTCTTGGTCATTTTTTATCAAAATTGTTTCAAAAACCACTTTTAATCAAAATGGATAATTAATGAATAATGTTTATCATCAATCATATTTTCAATATATCTCTTGGTCATTTTTTATCAAAATTGTTTCAAAAACCACTTTTAATCAAAATGGATAATTAATGAATAATGTTTATCATCAATCCTATTTTCAAACTTCTTTCTCCATCTTGTATTCATAGAGCTTTCTATGTCTATAGTACCATCTCTTTATAAAGAGTTTAATGTCTCTGTCGTTGTTTATTTGTGAATACTTGATAAACTAGATTCCATATCTCTACAGAGTGTGCTGTTAGAACCCTAAGTGGATCTTTTGTATCTGAAGGCAGCTGACCTATTAAGGAGTCATCTATTGTTAATTCTTCCTCGTATGGACAGGAATCTAAATATCCAATCAATGCGTCACGTAAACTGAAAATAAATATTTTAAATATTTCAAAAATTCACATTTGTAGGTTTAAAGGAGGGGTTATGGTGTTTAACGCCACTTTCAACAATATTTCAGTTATATAGTGGCGGTCAGTTTTATTGGTGTAGGAAACCGGAGTACCCGGAGAAAACCACCGACCTGCCACAAGTCACTAACAAATTTTATCACATAATGTTGTATCGAGTAGTCTTTAATATTGAGTGTAACTCTACACCCTAAAATGAATGTGAATGCATTTTTTTACTTGAAGTACATTTATTTTCTATGACAACATGAACAAATCCAAACTTAAGTGCATTAAAAACTTCTATAACATTACATCTTAGGTCTGAATCAATGAATGTTCATTTAATGGCATCTTCTTTCGTTACTCTTAAAAAGAATTTTCATCTATATTCTTGAAATTTTTATGAGGGGAGTATTTTACCAAATAAACATACCAGCAAAAAAAATGTGAGAGTCGAGAATAATAGTTTCTTACAAAACTCCATATTGAAGATTAGAAATTTCTCACCCCTTGGATAAAGTATTCCGTTAATTTATGTGAAAAAGATTTTTCTATCTTGCCCGGGCTCCTGGGTAAGACAAGCTACACATGCTTTTTACCGCAAAATTGTTTTAAATTGTCGAAGTAAATTGTCGATTTATCGATATACACCTGTGTCTTGACAGTATTTTAAATGTATTTAATTATAAAATGTATAGACAGTATCTTTAAATGCTACCACAACAGTGATAAATTACTTACATAAAAAGTTATTTGATGTTGGTCAAAGGGAGGCAATTTTTTTTATTTACTTTAGTTACTAACAAGGGAGAGCACTCTATATTTTCTCAATGTAAACAAACATTGACACGATAGGAAGGATGAGAAAAAGAGTCAATCACAGTGACAGGTGAAAAATGGTTAAATCTGAGACACCTACGGGTAAGATTTAAATCGTATCTGACTTGGACAAGCCTCGTCCTATGCGATTTAAATCTTGCCCTCGGGTGAAACAGATTTTACTGTCTTGCACCTCCCCTGTGTTATACCCTATATATCTTCCATGAGTGTGAGAAATTCTGTCTTTTCATGAGTGGAGCACAGCGGAAAGATATTCTGATCGTCAATTTTCGACAAATGAAAGAATCTATTTCTTTCATAAAATATAACGATCAGAAAGTTACCTGATTTTAGACATGTCAACATAATCCTCATCATCTTTATTCTGTAGAACATCAATCTTAAGTAAAGTTATGTTAAACATTACCTGATCTTAGACATGTCAACATAATCTTCATCATCTTTATTCTGTAGAACATCAATCTTAAGTAAAGTTATGTTAAGCATTACCTGATTTTAGACATGTCAACATAATCTTCATCATCTTTATTCTGTAGAACATCAATCTTAAGTAAAGTTACATTAAACATTACCTGATTTTAGACATGTCAACATAATCTTCATCATCTTTATTCTGTAGAACATCAATCTTAAGTAAAGTTACATTAAACATTACCTGATTTTAGACATGTCAACATAATCTTCATCATCTTTATTCTGTAGAACATCAATCTTAAGTAAAGCTACATTAAACATTACCTGATTTTAGACATGTCAACATAATCTTCATCATCTTTATTCTGTAGAACATCAATCTTAAGTAAAGTTATGTTAAACATTACCTGATTTTAGACATGTCAACATAATCTTCATCATCTTTATTCTGTAGAACATCAATCTTAAGTAAAGTTATATTAAACATTACCTGATTTTAGACATGTCAACATAATCTTCATCATCTTTATTCCGTAGAACATCAATCTTAAGTAAAGTTACATTAAACATTACCTGATTTTAGACATGTCAACATAATCTTCATCATCTTTATTCTGTAGAACATCAATCTTAAGTAAAGTTATGTTAAACATTACCTGATTTTAGACATGTCAACATAATCTTCATCATCTTTATTCTGTAGAACATCAATCTTAAGTAAAGTTATATTAAACATTACCTGATTTTAGACATGTCAACATAATCTTCATCATCTTTATTCTGTAGAACATCAATCTTAAGTAAAGTTACATTAAACATTACCTGATTTTAGACATGTCAACATAATCTTCATCATCTTTATTGTGTAGAACATCAATCTTAAGTAAAGTTATATTAAACATTACCTGATTTTAGACATGTCAACATAATCTTCATCATCTTTATTCTGTGGAACATCAATCTTAAGTAAAGTTATGTTAAACATTACCTGATTTTAGACATGTCAACATAATCTTCATCATCTTTATTCTGTGGAACATCAATCTTTAACACAATACATTCAAATATCAGTTCTACCAGTACTTCTATCTGTTCTACCGGGAATTTATTAAAAATCTCCTCTATAGCTTGTCTTTGTTCATCTGTCAATGGCTTTTTAAAGTTGTCAGATATCCCTTCAAAAGCTTTCTGAAAGAATGATAAAAAATACTTTACAAAAATGAGTCGTGAAATATTGTCTGCAACAAGTTTTGATTAAATGTTGGGGATTTTCATTTTTATATCACACATAAAACTTGTGTTGTTTTAGTCAGGGATGATCCTAGTTAGAAAATAAAATAATTGAAATCAATACAAAAAATAACTGAAACCATCTACACCCTCTTTTAAAATGGTCAATTTTGACCTGTTCTGACCGTGTCCAGAAACTTTAGAAAAACAGACTTTCAGAAGAAAATAGCTGAAGTCAGTTAAATAACTGAAAAAAACATCCCTGTTTAGTGTTAGTGAATTAAAACATATGTATCCATGTCAATTGGCCCTATCACTGATAAAAAAATTACATGACCTTGTCACAAAGCACAAAACATTCAGCATTTAAGACAACATATACCACAAATAAAAAATAACATATTGACCTTGACATCTAAGATCAATGTTACAGTGACGGTCTCTGACCTCGATTTTATACAAGGTATGCCGCTATTACCTAATACCTATACATACAAAATATAATGGCATTTGTTGTTAAGGTAGCTAGACACAACAAACATAACTTTCCACCATTTTTGTTGTTGGAACTTTCCATTTCTTACTTTATGCAAGTGGTATTGTACATTAAACATAAAAATTACAAATATTTCTCTTAGAAGACAGAAATGTTTAAAATTGCATGCAGTATATTAATAATTAATAAATGAAACCATTATAAGTTTCTTAATCTTCGACAAATTTGAATCTAGAGTTAGGGTTCATATCTTCATTCGACGAATCAGAGATGAACCTACTTTTTAAAACTGAGTACACTACAAAAGCTTTTGTCCGATTTGACAATATATTTAACTGTCTTGCATATGATTGGATAGTCACAGACAAATGAAAGATTACCAGACACGATCCTGAGATGGGATTTTGTTAGACGTTAGTGTAACAACAGAATTTAAGACCAGAGGCTCCCAGGAGCCTGTAATCGCTCACCTGGATCAAAGCTGCTTTCAATAACAACGCAACTGCACTGCGGCAGCCATCTTGGTGGGAGAGCACGGCTGCTGAACACAATTTTGGAAGAGGACCATCAAATGACTATTCCATCAAAGTTTGGTTCTAATTGAGCTACTGGTTCCAGACAAGATGATTTTTATGTGAATTTCCCATACGGTCCTATGTTAAACTAAGTACAGCTGTGCAGCCATCTTGGTCAGAGGGCGGGACCACCAGACACAATTTTGGAAGAGGACCATCCAATGGCTATTTCATCAAAGTTTGGTTCCAATTGAGCAACTCACAGGTTCCAGACAAGAAGATTTTTATGTGAATTTCCCATTGGGTCCTATGTTAAGCTAAGTTCGGCTGTGGGGGCCATCATGGTCGAAGGGCCGAACCGCCAGACACATTTTTGGAAGATAACCATCCAATGACTATTTCATCAAAATTTTGTTGTTATTGAGCAAATGGTTTCAGACAAGAAGATTTTTATGGGAATTTCCCATAGGGTTCTATGTTAAATTAAGTTCGGCTGTGGTGGCCATCTTGGTCGGAGGTATGAAATGCCGGACACAATTTTGGAAGGGGACCACCCAAGGATCATCTCAGCAAAGTTTGGTTGAGATTGGCTCAGTAGTTTCAGAGGAGAAGATTTTTTTTAAATTTCATCCCCCTTTTTTCTATTTTTAGCTTGGCGGCCATCTTGGTTGGAAGTCGGGATCACCGGACACAATTTTGGAAGGGGGCCATCCAAGGATCATTCCACCAAAGTTTGGTTGCAATTGGCCAAGTGGTTTCTGAGGAGAAGATTTTTATGTGAATTTCCCATAGGGTCCTATGTTAAGCTAAGTTCGGCTGTGGGGGCCATCTTGGTCAAAGGGCCGAACCGCTGGACAACTTTTTGGAAGAGAACCATCCAATGACTATTTCATCAAAATTTTGGTTTCAGACAAGAAGATTTTTATGGGAATCTCCCATAGGGTCCTATGTTAAATTAAGTTCGGCTGTGGCGGCCATATTGGTCGAAGTTCTGAAATGCCGGACACAGTTTTGGAAGAGGACCACCCAAGAATCATTTCAGCATAGTTTGGTTGAGATTGGCTCAGTAGTTTCAGAGGAGAAGATTTAAAAAAAATTTCATCCCCCCTTTTTTCTAATATGCATAATCGGTCAAAATCGACAAAATTCAAAGTTCATAAAAAATCCCGTAATATATGTTTAAAATCTCATCATTATGCTTTAACAGTTCAAATATGGGCACATTCTGGCTTAAAATAGAGCAGTTTTGGCCATTTGAAGAAATTTCTATTTTTAGTAACGGTGGCCATCTTGGATACAGGACGGTGCTGACGGACACAATTTTGAAAGGGGACCACCTAATGATCATTCAGACAAAGTTTGGTTGAAATTGGCCTAGTGGTTTTCTAACAAGAAGATTTTTAAATGATTTTTTGCTTATTTATGCCTAATTTGCATAATCGGTCAACATCGGCAAAAGTTCAAAGTTCATAAAAAATCCCATAATATATGTTAAAAAGTTCATCATTATGCTTATACAGTTCAAATTTGGGCACATTCTGGCTTAAAATAAAGCAGTTTTGGCCATTTGAAGAAATATCTATTTTTAGTAATGGTGGCCATCTTGGATGGACGGTGGGGCTGTCGGACACAATTTTGAAAGGGACCCACCCAGGAACCATCCCTGCCAGGTTTGGTTTAATTTGGTTCAGCGGTTTCAGAGAAGAAGATTTAAATGTGATCTTTTATCAAAATATGCCTAATTTGCATAATCGGTATAAATCGGCTGAAAGAAAAATTTCACAGAAAATCCCGCAATATATATTAAACTACTCATTGCCATGTAACTGCATTTTGACTTATACTAAAGCAGCAATGGACAATTAAAATTACATCCCCCCTTTTTTCTATTTTTAGTTTGGTGGCCATCTTGGTTGGAAGTCGGGATCACCGGACACAATTTTGGAAGGGGGCCATCCAAGGACCATTCCACCAAAGTTTGGTTGCAATTGGCCCAGTGGTTTCTGAGGAGAAGATTAAAATGTGAAATGTTGACGGACGGACGACGGACGAAAAGTGATGACAATAGCTCACCTGGCCTAAAGGCCAGGTGAGCTAAAAAAAAACCAAGAATTTACTGTATCCAAAGGACATTAGCCACACCATTATGCATTCACAATGTATAACTATATTGAAAATGCATGAAAATGTTAAAAGTCCCATAACTCCTACAAAAAGTGTTAAATCAAAATGGAGGGATAATATGATCAACTACACTTCATGATTAATAATCCTACCAAATATGAAAGCTATCGGACCAATGACTTCAGAGGAGTTACATTCACAAAATGAACGAATGGGACGAACGAATGAACGAACAAACAAATGAACATAATGGTAAAATGTTTATTGATTCATCTGATATTATGAAAAAATAGAGAACAAAAACTATCTATTATCTTTATTTCTTCAATTTTAACATGTCTTAACAAGCACCTTGCTTTCATCTACTTACCTTATCATATTTAGCTAGGAATTTAGCTCTTTCTAAGGCTAATGTTATCCACAGTGACATGGTATGTTTACACTTACTGGCCTGTTCTGCCTGAAATGAGACATTGAAATCAATTTATGATTACCAATTTTCTTTTAAAATTAGATCTATATATACCAGTATGGTTGGTTTATGGTGATTAACACCACTTTCAACAATATTTAAGTTATATTGTGGTGGTCAGTTTGATTGGTGGAGGAAACCAGAGTACCCAGAGAAAACCAGCGACCTGTCGCAAGTCACTGACAAACTTTATCACATAATATTGTATTGAGTACACCTCAACAGTATGTATGAACTAGAGGCTCCCAGGAGCCTGTATAGCTCACCTGGGTATAATAACAACATCAGTCAATAAAATTTGATAACTTCGGTAAAAAAAATTAACAAATGTAGCCTTCGTCATTGCAGACCCCTTCTACAAAAAAATGTGGGCAGGGGTTCCCCCTTTAATGTAAGTTATCAAAATTGCTGTAAAAAAACATATATGTCAATGATTCTCAAAATTGAGCTTTTCCGACTTCACATTTTGTAATAGATTTGCTTCCCTTTGATTATTTGAGTAACCAAAAGCAGTGAGTCAACAAAAAAATGCATTTCAAGAGGAATAACTCTTCACAGCTGTCGCACATTTTTAACTGTGGGAAATTTTTTGTAGATCTTGACATGCTGAACATTTTTGCAGTTTAAACTTTCCCTCTATCTCTAATAGTTTTTGAGATATAAGATGATAGTATTAAAATTGAGAACATTTTGATGAAAAAAGGGTAATAACTCCAAAATGGGTAATTGGATTTACTTCAAAATTGCAGGGTAGGAAGATCTTGACATGCTGCAAATTTTTGCAATTTAAACTTAACCTTTATCTCTTATAGTTTTTGAAATATAAGACGAAAAGTATTATTTTTTTTTTATAAATTTGATGAAAAAAGGGCAAGAACTCCAAGATGGGTAATCAGATTTATTTCAAAATTGCAGGTAAAAAAAATAATGGATCGAAGGGTCAAACCGTCAGACACATTTTTGGAAGAGAACAATCCAGACTATTTCATCAAAATTTTGTTCTTATTGAGCAAATGGTTTCAAACAAAAAGATTTTTATGGGAATTTCCCATAGGGTCCTATGTTAAATTAAGTTTGACTGTGGCGGCCATCTTGGTCGGTGTTCTGAAATGCCGGACACAATTTTGGAAGAGAACCACTCAAGAATCATTTCAGCAAAGTTTGGTTGAGATTGGCTCAATAGTTTCAGAGGAGAAGATTTTTTTTAATTTCATCCCCCCTTTTTTCTAATTTGCATAATCGGTCAAAATCGGTAAAAGTTTAAAGTTCATAAAAAATCCTGTAATATATGTTAAAAAGCTCATCAGTATGCTTATACAGTTCACATTTGGGCACTTTCTGGCTTAAAATAGAGCAGTTTTGGCCATTTGAAGAAATTTCTATTTTTAGTAATGGCGGCCATCTTGGATACAGGACGGCACTGACGGACACAATTTTGAAAGGGGACCACCTAAGGATCATTTCAGCAAAGTTTGGTTGAGATTGGCTCAGTTGTTTCAGAGGAGAAGATTTTTTTTAATTTCATCCCCCCTTTTTTCTAATTTGCATAATCGGTCAAAATCGGTAAAAGTTCAAAGTTCATAAAAATCCCGTAATATATGTTAAAAAGCTCATCATTATGCTTATACAGTTCAAATTTGGGCACTTTCTGGCTTAAAATAAAGCAGTTTTGGCCATTTGAAGAAATTTCTATTTTTAGTAATGGTGGCCATCTTGGATACAGGACGGCGCTGACGGACACAATTTTGAAAGGGGATCACCTAAGGATCATTTCAGCAAAGTTTGGTTGAGATTGGCTCAGTAGTTTCAGAGGAGAAGATTTTTTTAAATTTCATCCCCCCTTTTTTCTAATTTGCATAATCGGTCAAAATCGGTAAAAGTTCAAAGTTCATAAAAAATCCCGTAATATATGTTAAAAAGCTCATCATTATGCTTACACAGTTCAAATTTGGGCACTTTCTGGCTTAAAATAGAGCAGTTTTGGCCATTTGAAGAAATTTCTATTTTTAGTAATGGCGGCCATCTTGGATACAGGACGGCCCTGACGGACACAATTTTGAAAGGGGACCACCTAAGGATCATTTCAGCAAAGTTTGGTTGAGATTGGCTCAATAGTTTCAGAGGAGAAGATTTTTTTAAATTTCATCCCCCCTTTTTTCTAATTTGCATAATCGGTCAAAATCGGTAAAAGTTTAAAGTTCATAAAAAATCCTGTAATATATGTTAAAAAGTTCATCATTATGCTTATACAGTTCAAATTTGGGCACTTTCTGGCTTAAAATAGAGCAGTTTTGGCCATTTGAAGAAATTTCTATTTTTAGTAATGGCGGCCATCTTGGATACAGGACGGCACTGACGGACACAATTTTGAAAGGGGACCACCTAATGATCATTTCAGCAAAGTTTGGTTGAGATTGGCTCAATAGTTTCAGAGGAGAAGATTTTTTTTAATTTCATCCCCCCCTTTTTTCTAATTTGCATAATCGGTCAAAATCAGCAAAATTTCAAAGTTCATAAAAAATCCCGTAATATATGTTAAAAAGCTCATCATTATGCTTATACAGTTCAAATTTGGGCACTTTCTGGCTTAAAATAGAGCAGTTTTGGCCATTTGAAGAAATTTCTATTTTTAGTAATGGCGGCCATCTTGGATACAGGACGGCCCTGACGGAAACAATTTTGAAAGGGGACCACCTAAGGATCATCTCAGCAAAGTTTGGTTGAGATTGGCTCAGTAGTTTCAGAGGAGAAGATTTTTTTTTAATTTCATCCCCCCTTTTTTCTAATTTGCATAATCGGTCAAAATCGGTAAAAGTTCAAAGTTCATAAAAAATCCTGTAATATATGTTAAAAAGTTCATCATTATGCTTATACAGTTCAAATTTGGGCACTTTCTGGCTTAAAATAGAGCAGTTTTGGCCATTTGAAGAAATTTCTATTTTTAGTAATGGCGGCCATCTTGGATACAGGACGGCACTGACGGACACAATTTTGAAAGGGGACCACCCAAGGATCATTTCAGCAAAGTTTGGTTGAGATTGGCTCAATAGTTTCAGAGGAGAAGATTTTTTAATTTCATCCCCCCTTTTTTCTAATTTGCAAAATCGGTCAAAATCGGCAAAATTTCAAAGTTCATAAAAAATCCCGTAATATATGTTAAAAAGCTCATCATTATGCTTATACAGTTCACATTTGGGCACTTTCTGGCTTAAAATAGAGCAGTTTTGGCCATTTGAAGAAATTTCTATTTTTAGTAATGGCGGCCATCTTGGATACAGGACGACCCTGACGGAAACAATTTTTAAAGGGGACCACCTAAGGATCATTTCAGCAAAGTTTGGTTGAGATTGGCTCAGTAGTTTCAGAGGAGAAGATTTTTTTTAAATTTCATCCCCCCCTTTTTTCTAATTTGCATAATCGGTCAAAATGGGTAATGGGATTTACTTCAAAATTGCAGGGTAGGTAGATCTTGATATGCTGCACATTTTTGCAATAAACTTAACACCTATCTCTAAATAGTTTCTGAAATATAAGACGAAAAGTATTAAAATGAAAAAAAAAATTGATTAAAAAAGGGCAATAACTCCAAGATGGGTAATCAAATTTACTTCAAAATTGCAGGGTAGGTAGATCTTGACATGCTGAACATGTTTGCAGTTTCAACTTACCATCTGTCTCTTATAGTTTTTGAAATAAATGACGAAAAGTATTAAAATTTTGATGAAAAAAGGGAAATAACTCCAAAATGAGTAATGGGATTTACTTCAAAATTGCAGGGTAGGTAGATCTTGATATGCCGCACATTTTTGCAATTTAAAGTTAACCTTTATCTCTTATAGTTTTTGAAATATAAGACGAAAAGTATTAAAATTTTACAAATTTGATGAAAAAAGGGCAATAACTCCAAGATGGGTAATCAGATTTACTTCAAAATTGCAGGGTAGGTAGATCTTGATGTGCTGATCATTTTTACCCCATGTCAGATTTTTGATATTAATAACGGTTTTTGAGTTATTACCAAAAACCTGCAATTTTACCATATGTTCTATTTTTAGTAACAGCGGCCATGTTGGTTGGTGCACGGCATCACTGGACACAATTTTGAAACTAGACACCCTAGTAATGATTCAGACCAAGTTTGGTTTCCATTGGTCTAGTACTTTCAGAGGAGAAGATTTTTGAAAAAGTTTACGACGTACGACGACGACGGATGCCAAGTGATGGCAATAGCTCACATGACCCTTTGGGTCAGGTGAGCTAATAATATATAAAGATGTTTTGAATACACAGCCATACAAAATCGTGCAATGTGTATAAATATACTTTTAACTTCTGCACATGTACTCGATAAAAATGGACCTCCCCAGTGGTGTAATAATTAGCATGTTGACTTCACATGTGGGATACCCTGGGTTCAATATCTGGTTTGGTCAAACCAAAGACTTTAAAATTGATATTTGCCACTTCTCTGGGTGCTAGGAATGCAGCTCTGTTTTCACATTTTAAGTATGAGTTTCATATTTCTATTCCCAAATCATCCAATCAGAATACTATATTATATTGGCTACAGTTTTGATTGGCTGTTTTTCAAGATTTATGATCATAAAGACTGGCAGACATGTTTGTAAAGAAAACTTATTATTATATCACCTTTGGACTTGGGAATGGCTTGTCCATCTTCAGTGTATTAGACATAAAATGATACAGAGAACTCTCAGGATCAGATCCTACTGACTTCATGAAGCTGATGGCGATGTCTAGTTTATCAAGACTCTCACACAGATCAGGATACGACTTCAGACGTAGCTCTCCACATATCTGACTTTGTACTGCTGGATTTAATCTATCCTGGATAAAAAAAATGAAAAAAATGAGTAAATTAATGAGGCATATATACCCCCTCCCCTCCCCCCACAATCTCTAAATAAAAATTGCAAAATGGGCTTAATAACACAGAACAGAATTAAATTAACCTCTAATAAGATGTGTTTGTGTACCAGTGGTAAAAATTAATTTATAAATGAAACTTCTAACAAGAACAAAATTGTTTTTCATTTTTTTTTATCCTCCGGCAATACCTGTGTTTAGTTAGCATGTCAAACATAGATGTCTTATAAATAACATTATTGACTTGAAATTGCTTGAACTAAAACTACAATTAAATTAAAATGTTTGTTCCTTTAAAAAAATGTATTATACTGACTACTTTAAGTGTTTATGTAATATTTGTATTTAGTATTTTTATTTATTTAATACATGTATCAAAAGTAAAGTAAAAACTTTGATGTCATAACTTCGGGGAAAAAAATGTAATATACATGTAACAAGAACATAAATTCCCAGAACAAAATTTTGTGTTAGTAATTTTTTTTACTGTCAGGTTGGATTTTAGAACTGTCACTATACAATGTTTTTATTCAGGGGTAGGGTTATGGTGTTTAATGCCACTTTCAACAACATTTCCGTTATATAGTGGTGGTCAGTTTTATTGGTGGAGGAAACAGGAGTACCAGGAGAAAACCACAGACCCGTCGCCAGTCACTGACAAACTTTATCACATAATGTTGTATCGAGAACACCGCGCTATGATTAGGGTTATAAATCCAACTACCAAACAATCATGATCATGACGGTCCCCAAATAGGTTGGGCATTGTCATTAGTGGTTAAAAAGTTTAATAAAAAATCAAGTTTAGAAATTAGAAATTGCATAAAATATTTGTACACCTCGTCTGAGCAGGATTTGAAACTCATAGCTAAAGTTAGTGGTTATAGGCACCGATTGCATAGGTACATGTAGCTGTAAATCCAACTACCATATGAACACAATCATGATGGCTCCACCCTGACTTAAATGGAATCCTGCATAAACCATACTTTAAATAAAGTCCAACTGTAGGAAGATGGCCCCACCCTGACTCAACTGGAATCCTGCATAAACCATACTTTAAATAAAGTCCAACTGTAGGAAGATGGCTCCACCCTGACTTAACTGGAATCCTGCATAAACCATACTTTAAATAAAGTCCAACTGTAGGAAGATGGCCCCACCCTGACTCAACCGGAATCCTGCATAAACCATACTTTAAATAAAGTCCAACTGTAGGAAGATGGCCCCACCCTGACTCAACCGGAATCCTGCATAAACCATACTTTAAATAAAATCCAACTGTAGGAAGATGGCCCCACCCTGACTCAACTGGAATCCTGCATAAACCATACTTTAAATAAAGTCCAACTGTAGGAAGATGGCCCCACCCTGACTCAACCGGAATCCTGCATAAACCATACTTTAAATAAAGTCCAACTGTAGGAAGATGGCTCCACCCTGACTCAACTGGAATCCTGCATAAACCATACTTTAAATAAAGTCCAACTGTAGGAAGATGGCCCCACCCTGACTCAACTGGAATCCTGCATAAACCATACTTTAAATAAAGTCCAACTGTAGGAAGATGGCTCCACCCTGACTTAACTGGAATCCTGCATAAACCATACTTTAAATAAAGTCCAACTGTAGGAAGATGGCCCCACCCTGACTTAACTGGAATCCTGCATAAACCATACTTTAAATAAAGTCCAACTGTAGGAAGAGGGCTCCACCCTGACTTAACTGGAATCCTGCATAAACCATACTTTAAATAAAGTCCAACTGTAGGAAGATGGCCCCACCCTGACTCAACTGGAATCCTGCATAAACCATACTTTAAATAAAGTCCAACTGTAGGAAGATGGCCCCACCCTGACTTAACTGGAACGCTGCATAAACCATACTTTAAATAAAGTCCAACTGTAGGAAGATGGCCCCACCCTGACCCAACCGGAATCCTGCATAAACCATACTTTAAATAAAGTCCAACTGTAGGAAGATGGCCCCACCCTGACTTAACTGGAATCCTGCATAAACCATACTTTAAATAAAGTCCAACTGTAGGAAGATGGCCCCACCCTGACTTAACCGGAATCCTGCATAAACCATACTTTAAATAAAGTCCAACTGTAGGAAGATGGCTCCACCCTGACTTAACTGGAATCCTGCATAAACCATACTTTAAATAAAGTCCAACTGTAGGAAGATGGCCCCACCCTGACCCAACCGGAATTCTGCATAAACCATACTTTAAATAAAGTCCAACTGTAGGAAGATGGCCCCACCCTGACTTAACTGGAATCCTGCATAAACCATACTTTAAATAAAGTCCAACTGTAGGAAGATGGCCCCACCCTGACTCAACCGGAATCCTGCATAAACCATACTTTAAATAAAGTCCAACTGTAGGAAGATGGCCCCACCCTGACTCAACTGGAATCCTGCATAAACCATACTTTAAATAAAGTCCAACTGTAGGAAGATGGCCCCACCCTGACTCAACCGGAATCCTGCATAAACCATACTTTAAATAAAGTTCAACTGTAGGAAGATGGCCCCACCCTGACTCAACTGGAATCCTGCATAAACCATACTTTAAATAAAGTCCAACTGTAGGAAATCTTTGTTAATTTTACATGTATATACTGAACACATGTTTATTATACCCCCGCTCCCCGAAGGGGGAGGGGGGTATACTGTTTTACCTCTGTCCGTCCTTCCAAGATATTTTTCGTCGCATTTTTCTCAGTAACTGTTGATGGCAGAAATCTGATATTTGGTAACAAGCGTCATATAGGTAAACCATATTGTGGGTAGCGTTTTTGGACCCGTCAGATTCCTACTTCCTGTTTGTCGACTTAGTTGGTTTTTATACACATTGAACATATATGCACATTTTTCGTCACATTTTTCTCAGCAACTATTGATGGCAGAAATCTGATATTTGGTCACAAGCTTCATATAGGTACCCCATATTGTGGGAAGCATTTTTGGACCCATCAGATTCCTACTTCCTGTTTGCCGACTTTGTTGATTTTTATACACATTTAACATACATTTGTATATGCACATTTTTTGTCGCATTTTTCTAAGCAACTATTGATGACAGGAATCTGATATTTGGTCACAAGCTTCATATAGGTATACCATATTGTGGGAAGCGTTTTTGACCGGTCAGATTCCTACTTCCTGTTTGCCGACTTAGTTGGTTTTTATACACATTGAACATATATGCACATTTTTCTCAGCAACTATTGATGGCAGAGATCTGATATTTGGTCACAAGCTTCATATAGGTATGCCATATTGTGGGAAGCGTTTTTGGACCCGTCAGATTTCTACTTCCTGTTTGCCGACTTAGTTGGTTTTTATACACATTGAACATATATGCACATTTTTCTCAGCAACTATTGATGGCAGAGATCTGATATTTGGTCACAAGCTTCATATAGGTACCCGTCAGATTCCTACTTCCTGTTTGCCGAAGAACTGAGCATTAGCTCACAGTTCATCTTGTTCCATATACAAAAGTGGGTCCCAGTAAGGTTTGATATTCATAACACAAGTAATCAGTGTGTTCTATTATCGATTATCCTGATTCAGTATACATGAAGTAGAAAGTGAGGTAAATGATATCTTAACGTTACTTTACTGACAAAACGTAGTATGAAAGCTGAATAGTTACGATTTATTTTAAAACTTATTCAAATCACATATTAACAAGTGCAGAAAAACACACCCATTACAAGAAATGATTCAAACCTATAAGTAAAATGATTTATCATGCTATGTCTCTGACTGTACTGTATAAGTAAAATGTTCCTTACCTGTTTAACTCTACCATATAAACTCTTAAACACCACAGCATTTGTAGATTCTGATCTGTATGTAATTGTTTCTATCTGAAATAACAATTTTTATTGAAAATTACTTTAAAAACAATAAACATGAATTTTACATTTATTATGCAATTGTCTTTGTAATGATTTACAGTTATCTATTTAAAATTTTTATATCTTAATTAGTAGAATTATGTGGTATTGAGAACAAACTCCTGATGATGTTTTAAAGTCTAGGATGACATGTGACCATTAAATACCAGTAACTGATATGATGGTAAAAACTTTGAGTGGCCGTTTACTGCACTAGTGAGGTAACCACTTATTTGAGTTCAAATAAATCCGGTTGAGATGGTTTTAAAGTGACCGTTTACAACAGGTGATCATTAATTTAAGAAGACTGTTCAGGCAAGTGTGACTATAATTACATTGGGTTATTGTGTTTAACGCCACTTTCGACAATAGTTCAATTGTATCGTGGTGGTCAGTTTTATTGGTGGAGGAAACCAGAGTACCTGGACAAAACCACTGACCTGTCACAAGTCACTGACAAATTTGATAATATAATGTTGTATCGAGTACATTTCGCCTGAGCGGGATTCGAACTCACAACGTTAGTGGTGATATGCACTGATTGCACAGGTAGTTGTAAATCCAACTACCATACGATCACGACAGTCTCCCTGTATAATTATAGTCTAGCAAATATGATAAAAAAAATTACACTACCTGTTGTATTTCATTTATAATAGACTTTGAAAACAGAAATCTGTCCATCAACTGTCTTTCTAGGTTGGTAACGTTATAATCCACTTTTGTTCCCTGTCCTACTTCAAATGAGTAATTACAGTTAGCTAACACCATGGGTAACAAATCTCTGTCTGGATGGTAACTTATCAAATGGGCTGAGGATATGTCCTTTACATGGACCTTGGGTAAACTGTTCTCTCTGAAAGATAAAACATAAAGGATCATGGGTAACAGATCTCTGTCTGGATGGTAACTTATCAAATGAGCAGAGGATATGTCCTTTACATGGACCTTGAGTAAACTGTCCTCTCTGAAAGATAACATAAAGGATCATGGGTAACACATCTCTGTCTGGGTGGTAACTTATCAAATGGGCTGAGGATATGTCCTTTACATGGACCTTGGTTAAACTGTCCTCTCTGAAAGATAAAATAAAGGATCATGGGTAACAGATCTCTGTCTGGGTGGTAACTTATCAAATGGGCAGAGGATATGTCCTTTACATGGACCTTGGGTAAACTGTCCTCTCTGAAAGATAAAACAAAGGATCAAGGGTAACAGATCTCTGTCTGGGTGGTAACTTATCAAATGAGCAGAGGATATGTCCTTTACATGGACCTTGGGTAAACTGTCCTCTCTGAAAGATAAAATAAAGGATCATGGGTAACAAATCTCTGTCTGGGTGGTAACTTATCAAATGGGCAGAGGATATGTCCTTTACATGGACCTTGGGTAAACTGTCCTCTCTGAAAGATAAAATAAAGGATCATGGGTAACAAATCTCTGTCTGGGTGGTAACTTATCAAATGGGCAGAGGATATGTCCTTTACATGGACCTTGGGTAAACTGTCCTCTCTGAAAGATAAAATAAAGGATCATGGGTAACAAATCTCTGTCTGGGTGGTAACTTATCAAATGGGCAGAGGATATGTCCTTTACATGGACCTTGGGTAAACTGTCCTCTCTGAAAGATAAAACATAAAGGATCATGGGTAACAAATCTCTGTCTGGGTGGTAACTTATCAAATGGGGAGAGGATATGTCCTTTACATGGACCTTGGGTAAACTGTCCTCTCTGAAAGATAAAATAAAGGATCATGGGTAACACATCTCTGTCTGGGTGGTAACTTATCAAATGGGCTGAGGATATGTCCTTTACATGGACCTTGGGTAAACAGTCCTCTCTGAAAGATAAAACATAAAGGATCATGGGTAACAAATCTCTGTCTGGATGGTAACTTATCAAATGGGCTGAGGATATGTCCTTTGCATGGACCTTGGGTAAACTGTCCTCTCTGAAAGATAAAACAAAGGATCATGGGTAACAGATCTGTCTGGGTGGTAACTTATCAAATGGGCAGAGGATATGTCCTTTACATGGACATTGGGTAAACTGTCCTCTCTGAAAGATAAAACATAAAGGATCATGGGTAACAGATCTCTGTCTGGGTGGTAACTTATCAAATGAGCAGAGGATATGTCCTTTACATGGACCTTGGGTAAACTGTCTTCTCTGAAAGATAACATAAAGGATCATGGGTAACAGATCTCTGTCTGGGTGGTAACTTATCAAATGGGGAGAGGATATGTCCTTTACATGGACCTTGGGTAAACTCTCCTCTCTGAAAGATAAAACAAAGGATCATGGGTAACAGATCTCTGTCTGGGTGGTAACTTATCAAATGGGCTGAGGATATGTCCTTTACATGGACCTTGGGTAAACTGTCCTCTCTGAAAGATAAAACATAAAGGATCATGGGTAACAAATCTCTGTCTGGATGGTAACTTATCAAATGGGCAGAGGATATGTCCTTTACATGGACCTTGGGTAAACTGTCCTCTCTGAAAGATAAAATAAAGGATCATGGGTAACAAATCTCTGTCTGGGTGGTAACTTATCAAATGGGCAGAGGATATGTCCTTTACATGGACCTTGGGTAAACTGTCCTCTCTGAAAGATAAAACATAAAGGATCATGGGTAACCAGCCTCTGTCTGGATGGTAACTTATCAAATGGGCTGAGGATATGTCCTTTACATGGACCTTGGGTAAACTGTCTTCTCTGAAAGATAAAATAAAGGATCATGGGTAACAGATCTCTGTCTGGATGGTAACTTATCAAATGGGCAGAGGATATGTCCTTTACATGGACCTTGGGTAAACTGTCCTCTCTGAAAGATAAAACATAAAGGATCATGGGTAACAGATCTCTGTCTGGGTGGTAACTTATCAAATGAGCAGAGGATATGTCCTTTACATGGACCTTGGGTAAACTGTCTTCTCTGAAAGATAACATAAAGGATCATGGGTAACAAATCTCTGTCTGGGTGGTAACTTATCAAATGGGCAGAGGATATGTCCTTTACATGGACCTTGGGTAAACTCTCCTCTCTGAAAGATAAAACATAAAGGATCATGGGTAACAGATCTCTGTCTGGGTGGTAACTTATCAAATGGGCTGAGGATATGTCCTTTACATGGACCTTGGGTAAACTGTCCTCTCTGAAAGATAAAACATAAAGGATCATGGGTAACAAATCTCTGTCTGGATGGTAACTTATCAAATGGGCTGAGGATATGTCCTTTACATGGACCTTGGGTAAACTGTCCTCTCTGAAAGATAAAACATTAAGGATCATGGGTAACAAATCTCTGTCTGGATGGTAACTTATCAAATGGGCTGAGGATATGTCCTTTACATGGACCTTGGGTAAACTGTCCTCTCTGAAAGATAAAACATAAAGGATCATGGGTAACAGATCTCTGTCTGGATGGTAACTTATCAAATGGGCAGAGGATATGTCCTTTACACGGACCTTGGGTAAACTGTCCTCTCTGAAAGATAAAACATAAAGGATCATGGGTAACAAATCTCTGTCTGGATGGTAACTTATCAAATGGGCTGAGGATATGTCCTTTACATGGACCTTGGGTAAACTGTACTCTCTGAAAGATAAAATAAAGGATCATGGGTAACAAATCTCTGTCTGGGTGGTAACTTATCAAATGGGCAGAGGATATGTCCTTTACATGGACCTTGGGTAAACTGTCCTCTCTGAAAGATAAAACATAAAGGATCATGGGTAACAGATCTCTGTCTGGATGGTAACTTATCAAATGGGCTGAGGATATGTCCTTTACATGGAAATTGGGTAAACTGTCCTCTCTGAAAGATAAAATAAAGGATCATGGGTAACAGATCTCTGTCTGGATGGTAACTTATCAAATGGGCAGAGGATATGTCCTTTACATGGACCTTGGGTAAACTGTCCTCTCTGAAAGATAAAACATAAAGGATCATGGGTAACAGATCTCTGTCTGGGTGGTAACTTATAAAATGAGCAGAGGATATGTCCTTTACATGGACCTTGGGTAAACTGTCCTCTCTGAAAGATAAAACATAAAGGATCATGGGTAACAGATCTCTGTCTGGGTGGTAACTTATAAAATGAGCAGATGATATGTCCTTTACATGGACCTTGGGTAAACAGTCCTCTCTGAAAGATAAAACATAAAGGATCATGGGTAACAAATCTCTGTCTGGATGGTAACTTATCAAATGGGCTGAGGATATGTCCTTTACATGGACATAGGGTAAACTGTCCTCTCTGAAAGATAAAATAAAGGATCATGGGTAACAAATCTCTGTCTGGGTGGTAGCTTATCAAATGGGCAGAGGATATGTCCTTTACATGGACCTTGGGTAAACTGTCCTCTCTGAAAGATAAAATAAAGGATCATGGGTAACAAGCCTCTGTCTGGGTGGTAACTTATCAAATGGGCAGAGGATATGTCCTTTACATGGATCTTGGGTAAATTGTCTTCTCTGAAAGAAAAATCACATAGGATGAAAAACCCATCTTGTCTGGGTGGCAACTTCTTTTCTATATCTTCCTCCAGCTCCCGGAGGACAGTCTTGGATCAATATTTGATTTGATATTCTAAAAATATTTTTAAAATATAATTAAGTTTAACTGTTAAATTATAGCAGAGATTTAAAAATGAAACAACCATTTTGTTTTACATTGTAATTTATTTACTCAGTTGTTACTAAGGAGGTGAAAAATAATAGCAAAACCTTTCAACGAAGCTTTTAGCTTCTTTTTTTCCATTGTCAATAGCTATAATGTGTAATCATCACTCAGGTTTATCTTCATGTACTATTCAAAAAATAATTCATAGAAGCCATACTGTGTTGTGAGTTCTAATATTGGTTGGCCGATATTAGTATTTTATCCTGAGAGGTAGTGAGAGACCAAATTTACTAATATCCTGTCAACCCATGTTAAAACTCACAACAAATTTACTAATATCCTGTCAACCCATGTTAAAACTCACAACAAATTTACTAATATCCTGTCAACCCATGTTAAAACTCACAACAAATTTACTAATATCCTGTCAACCCATGTTAAAACTCACAACACAGTATGGCTTCCATGTATTATTTCGAGTCTCATATGTACAAATATTGGTTACTGTAACGCAGAGCGTTACAAATGTCGCCCAAACGAACAATACAAGTACTAGTGGTATGAATGAAGAATAGTGTGAGAACATAGCAAGAAATAATTAGAGCCCAGTTTTTGACTCTATCATGAAAATAGTGGGGCTTCTTTGTTATGTTACCCTACAATGTGCTACCATAAACTAGTAAGCAAAGCAAGAAAAAAATGACTTCAATTGTCTGCCATCATCTACAACACCAGTAATGGAGATGCTAGAAGACTATATTATTAGCATGAAATCAAATGCAAAAGATGTTTGTCATACACTATTATATTAATAAGCAAATATTAGATAGCTATTTGCATACTAAGTCTGAAAAGATATGGTTGTTATTCACCTTTGTGTTAAATTGAGTGTTTTTGTGGTTTCCATGGCAACGGCAGGCATTTTGAAATTTCCAAGCCTCAAAACCATTTATACACATGCCATACAACATTTCTATTAAGTTTCATCCAATTCCGAGCACTTTAAATTGTTCACGTTTTTTGTGGTAACGGCGGCCATTCTCAAATTTCTAAGCATCAAAATTATGTGTACACATGTCAGACAAAATTTCTGGAAAATTTCATCCAATTCCGAGCACCATAGCAAACCAACGATGAATATCAATTCGCAACATCATAATCTACTTGGAAACCAAATTTCGTCCAAATCAGAGGATTTTTGTATTTGGTAGCCATTTTATACCTTGGACACCATGGCAACGGCCGCCATTTTGAATTTTTTCAACCCCCAAAAGCTGCCACATACTACGGTTGATAGTCCTACTAGGTGGATCATAATATGGCTCCCAAACCATGGATATCAATTCCCAACATCAAAATCTACTTGGAAACCAAATTTCGCCCAAATCGGAGGATTTTTGTATTTGGTGGCCATTTTGTACCTTGGTTACCATGGCAACGGCCGCCATTTTGAATTGTTTCAACCCTCCAATAGCTGCCACACACTACGGTGGATATTCCTACAAATTTTCATGAAGTTTGATGAAAGGAATCCAAATTTTTTTTAAATCCCCCCCTTTTTGTTTCCATGGCAACTGCAGCAAAGTTTGTCCAACCTATTCCGATTTGTTTGGCTTATCTCATTTTTGAGTTTTTCAATTTTTTAGCATTTTGGCCATTTCCATGGCAATGGCGGCCATTTTGAAAATTCCGAAAGTAGTCTGCACATCTACTCATAGTGCTTAAGTTGAGATTCCTGTGAAGTTTCATTGATTTCCATTCAGTAGTCGTCGAGAAATGTGTCGGATAAACTTTTGGCAGAAGAAAGAAAGAAAGAAAGAAGAAGAATAATAATAATAAGAAGAAACAGAGCAAACACAATATGTCTCCCAAACTTCGTTTGGGGGACACAAATATGGTAGTACATTTTGATGGGAATGCTAGTAATTAATATTTTTGTATGCTGGCAAGGTCACACACAATCTATGCGGCGCAGGTTGGCTGCTCTGTCTTTCAACCTGCCAAATGTGAGCAGACGATAACTCATCAACACATGCTTTTAAAACAGGAAAGTCTTATTGATGGAACAGCCATAACAATATTATTGTGTTAGCATGTTTTAATTGCAGATTGAATGTTTATTAATTTTTTGATATATTAATTAAATATACAATGTAGATGTGTAAAACGTTGAAAAGTGTAAATAATTTTATTTTGTGATTTTATCACCTGGCTTTAATGTGTGCACCGCACATGTGTTACTGAGATTTTGCTATCTAAATAAATCACTCATTTGTTTACAAAGCAAAAGAAGGACGTCATATTAGAATAAGCTTTATCAGATAATCCAATTCTTAACTGCATACATTTGAAGAAAGAAACCTGTGATACAAAAAAATTGACATAGGAGATCCTTGGTTACCGTCTGATATTTGTTTTCATACTTATACAGTAAAATCTGTCTACACCGAACCCTGAATAAACTAGAATCCTGTCTAAACTGAACTTTAAATGTAGTCCCAATGTAGGAAATCTTTGTTTATTAACCTGTATAAATCGAACACCTGTCTATTTTGAACACAAAAGTTGATCCAAAGCAGGTTCGGTTCAGACAGGTTTAATTTGACATAACACATAATTACCATGATATTTAATAAGACAATACTTCGATGTAAGAATTCTATAACCTATATTTTTAGGTTAAGGAAAAATTTTGTTTGTAAGTGGTTCAATTGTTGATACATACTTTTGTTTACTCTGAACACAATAGTTCTGTAAAAACAAATTTTGTTTCTTCAACAGGTAGAACAGCAGTACATAAGAACATAGGCCTGCATCTCTATGTGTAGGTAGTAGTCGAGATACTGGAGACTCATCTGTTATATCTGATCTACAGTACTCCTTGGCAACTGTTACTAAACTCTCATTTGCTGGGCATGCTGTAAATAATAGTAGAAAATTAAATGCCATACAAATATATCTACAGTTGAACCTCAGATAAGTTGTTTCTTTGGAAAATTTAAAGTGAAAATTGTATCCCTGGTAGTAACTTTTAACTTAATTTATCAGAGATAACAATCAGCCATTTTGAAGTTTCTCCTCTCGATTTTGATGAAATGAGACTCGACTGTAAAATCGTGTATTAAAAGGGAAATAACAAATATTTGTTTATACAATTGAATCTCTTTATGTCTAAATTGGTTTACTCGAAATTTCGGTTAAGTCACTTTTTTTTTAAGTCCTATTTCAAATGCAGTGCTTTTCAACTTAATTATTCCTCTTTTCTCAAAATTTGATGTGTCGAAATTTCAGGATCCAGAGACTGTTGACGGGGGGTGGGGGGGGGGGGGGGGGGGCTCAGTTATGGAACAATAATTGATGGAACCAACTGTGGTCCCAAAGCGGTTCTGGCGTGTAGGTCGGTAAACCTTGTTTTCATTTCATTTAGCATACAGTAGAGAAAAGGTACAGTTATTGACTTCCTAAAGTAGTCTTCCGGACTCTCTGCTTCAACATTATCTCTCATTATTTGCTTCCCGCATATTCTAGGTATTTTAACCTCTATGTCTAGCGGTTCACATATTTTTAGCACTCCCCTCAAAACACTGGTGGTTGAATTGTTCAACATTTGCTCTGCAGTCTAGTGAGCTCTGA
Source organism: Bathymodiolus brooksi (assembly GCA_963680875.1). NCBI lineage: Eukaryota > Metazoa > Mollusca > Bivalvia > Mytilida > Modiolidae > Bathymodiolus > Bathymodiolus brooksi. The sequence goes on along the minus strand of OY804581.1, from coordinate 29,968,281 downwards.
ATTAAATTTACGCTTTTTAAGGCTCTACCTATGTCAAGTGATCTCTCTTGTAGTGATCTTGTAGAGGACCTTTGTAAGTTGGAATAACTTGTGTCCGATCCAAATGTTATATAGTTAACAATAAAATAAGTTTAATCTAAATCTAGTGATCTGCTGAGCCCTTTCTTAAAAGCCAGGCACATTTGAACAATAACAATGGTTACGACAAAATCAAAGTTGCAAATGGAATTCAACAAAGAAGTTACATCAGCTTCTTCTGGTCTGGTGTATGCGTGTTTTGGCAGTTTTGTAAAGTGCTCAAGAGTTTGAGCAATAGCAGGGAAAAAAATCTAATTTAAGCCTATTTTATTTCTAATTAATTTTAATTATTTTATATGTATTTATAGTTTCATTTAGAGTTTAAAATATACTGTATTCATATATTTCCAAAACGGAAACTCGTGTATTTTTTTTGTTTTTTTGTAATACAGCAACATTTGCCTTTAATTTTTTTGTAAAAATAAAAGATATTTAAAAAAGAATTTCCTTGAAATAGCCTCAATTTACAGGTGTTAATGGTTATACCTATATGAAATTGTGACACTAGACATGTTTAAATAATGGTTTAAGACAATACCTGATTAATTGGTATTTTGACAATACATTCATAAGAACTTGAAAATTTGATTTAGCATAATTACGTATAATTACCTCTTTGAAGATTAATTCAATACAAAGATTTTAATTTGTATTTTCTTTTACTTTCATCACACAGATCGAAAACATTCGATTAAAAGCCATATCGTCACGTTTACTAGCCTTGAAAAGCGTATGTTAATATATGTGCTTGACTTATTCGACGGGGGGGGGTGGGGGCTGAAGCCCCCAAAGCCCCCCATTGAATCCGCCACTGCTTGTGGTATCTTTTCAGTCCCTAATATATAAACCCATAACCCTAATACATACACAATCCATGTTTAATATGTAATCTCCTAAATGTTGGTATGTTTTTATTATTAATTTGATGTTATATAACACAAAGAAATGGAAGTTACTCACTATATGTTTCTAATGTTTCCCTCACACAATTCCAGGCCTCAGTAAATTCTTCTAATAAGTGGTTAAATTCTTTTAACCTTCTCTCTAAAATATAAAAAAATAGCATACAATATTTTTGTTGTAAGAGCCCTGAATTTTTTCTTCAGTTTGGGGGTTATCTACACAGGGTTAGGGTTATGGTGTTTAATGCCACTTTCAACAATATTTCGGCTATATCGTGGCGGTTAGATTTATTGGTAGAGAAAATCGGAGTACCCGGAGAAAACCACCGACCTGCTGCAAGTCCCTGACGAACTTTATCACATAATGTTGAATCGAGTACACCTCGTCCGAGCAGGATTCGAACTCACAATGTTAGTGGTGATGGGAGATTTTTTCCTTGTCTCATTTGTTGTTTAACGTCATGTATTTCTAACCTTGTCTCATTTGTTGTTTAACCTCCTGTATTTCTAACCTTGTCTCATTTGTTGTTTAACATCATGTATTTCTAACCTTGTCTCATTTGTTGTTTAACGTGATGTATTTCTAACCTTGTCTCATTTGTTGTTTAACATCATGTATTTCTAACCTTGTCTCATGTGTTGTTTAACATCATGTATTTCTAACCTTGTCTCATTTGTTGTTTAACATCATGTATTTCTAACCTTGTCTCATTTGTTGTTTAACATCATGTATTTCTAACCTTGTCTCATTTGTTGTTTAACATCATGTATTTCTAACCTTGTCTTATTTGTTGTTTAACATCATGTATTTCTAACCTTGTCTCATTTGTTGTTTAACGTCATGTATTTCTAACCTTGTCTCATGTGTTGTTTAACATCATGTATTTCTAACCTTGTCTCATTTGTTGTTTAACGTCATGTATTTCTAACCTTGTCTCATTTGTTGTTTAACATCATGTATTTCTAACCTTGTCTCATTTGTTGTTTAATGTCATGTATTTCTAACCTTGTCTCATTTGTTGTTTAACGTTATGTATTTCTAACCTTGTCTCATGTGTTGTTTAACATCATGTATTTCTAACCTTGTCTTATGTGTTGTTTAACATCATGTATTTCTAACCTTGTCTCATTTGTTGTTTAACGTCATGTATTTCTAACCTTGTCTCATGTGTTGTTTAACATCATGTATTTCTAACCTTGTCTTATTTGTTGTTTAACGTCATGTATTTCTAACCTTGTCTTATGTGTTGTTTAACATCATGTATTTCTAACCTTGTCTCATTTGTTGTTTAATGTCATGTATTTCTAACCTTGTCTTATGTGTTGTTTAACATCATGTATTTCTAACCTTGTCTCATTTGTTGTTTAACGTCATGTATTTCTAACCTTGTCTCATGTGTTGTTTAACATCATGTATTTCTAACCTTGTCTTATTTGTTGTTTAACGTCATGTATTTCTAACCTTGTCTTATGTGTTGTTTAACGTCATGTATTTCTAACCTTGTCTCATGTGTTGTTTAACATCATGTATTTCTAACCTTGTCTCATTTGTTGTTTAACATCATGTATTTCTAACCTTGTCTCATGTGTTGTTTAACATCATGTATTTCTAACCTTGTCTCATTTGTTGTTTAACGTCATGTATTTCTAACCTTGTCTCATTTGTTGTTTAACGTCATGTATTTCTAACCTTGTCTCATTTGTTGTTTAACATCATGTATTTCTAACCTTGTCTCATTTGTTGTTTAACGTCATGTATTTCTAACCTTGTCTCATGTGTTGTTTAACATCATGTATTTCTAACCTTGTCTCATTTGTTGTTTAACATCATGTATTTCTAACCTTGTCTCATTTGTTGTTTAACATCATGTATTTCTAACCTTGTCTTATTTGTTGTTTAATGTCATGTATTTCTAACCTTGTCTTATTTGTTGTTTAACATCATGTATTTCTAACCTTGTCTCATTTGTTGTTTAATGTCATGTATTTCTAACATTGTCTCATTTGTTGTTTAACGTCATGTATTTCTAACCTTGTCTTATTTGTTGTTTAATGTCATGTATTTCTAACCTTGTCTCATTTGTTGTTTAACGTCATGTATTTCTAACCTTGTCTCATTTGTTGTTTAACATCCTGTATTTCTAACCTTGTCTTATTTGTTGTTTAACATCATGTATTTCTAACCTTGTCTCATTTGTTGTTTAATATCATGTATTTCTAACCTTGTCTCATTTGTTGTTTAATGTCATGTATTTCTAACCTTGTCTCATTTGTTGTTTAACATCATGTATTTCTAACCTTGTCTCATTTGTTGTTTAACGTCATGTATTTCTAACCTTGTCTCATTTGTTGTTTAACATCATGTATTTCTAACCTTGTCTTATTTGTTGTTTAACGTCATGTATTTCTAACCTTGTCTCATTTGTTGTTTAACATCATGTATTTCTAACCTTGTCTCATTTGTTGCTTAACGTCATGTATTTCTAACCTTGTCTCATTTGTTGTTTAACATCCTGTATTTCTAACCTTGTCTCATTTGTTGTTTAACGTCATGTATTTCTAACCTTGTCTTATTTGTTGTTTAACGTCATGTATTTCTAACCTTGTCTCATTTGTTGTTTAACATCATGTATTTCTAACCTTGTCTTATTTGTTGTTTAACGTCATGTATTTCTAACCTTGTCTCATTTGTTGTTTAACGTCATGTATTTCTAACCTTGTCTCATTTGTTGTTTAACGTCATGTATTTCTAACCTTGTCTTATTTGTTGTTTAACGTCATGTATTTCTAACCTTGTCTCATTTGTTGTTTAATGTCATGTATTTCTAACCTTGTCTCATTTGTTGTTTAACGTTATGTATTTCTAACCTTGTCTCATGTGTTGTTTAACATCATGTATTTCTAACCTTGTCTTATGTGTTGTTTAACATCATGTATTTCTAACCTTGTCTCATTTGTTGTTTAACATCATGTATTTCTAACCTTGTCTCATGTGTTGTTTAACATCATGTATTTCTAACCTTATGTATTTCTAACCTTGTCTTATGTGTTGTTTAACATCATGTATTTCTAACCTTGTCTCATTTGTTGTTTAATGTCATGTATTTCTAACCTTGTCTCATTTGTTGTTTAATGTCATGTATTTCTAACCTTGTCTCATTTGTTGTTTAACATCATGTATTTCTAACCTTGTCTCATGTGTTGTTTAACATCATGTATTTCTAACCTTGTCTTATGTGTTGTTTAACATCATGTATTTCTAACCTTGTCTCATTTGTTGTTTAACGTCATGTATTTCTAACCTTGTCTCATGTGTTGTTTAACATCATGTATTTCTAACCTTGTCTTATTTGTTGTTTAACGTCATGTATTTCTAACCTTGTCTTATGTGTTGTTTAACGTCATGTATTTCTAACCTTGTCTCATGTGTTGTTTAACATCATGTATTTCTAACATTGTCTCATTTGTTGTTTAACGTCATGTATTTCTAACCTTGTCTCATGTGTTGTTTAACATCATGTATTTCTAACCTTGTCTCATTTGTTGTTTAACGTCATGTATTTCTAACCTTGTCTCATTTGTTGTTTAACATCATGTATGTCTAACCTTGTCTCATTTGTTGTTTAACATCATGTATTTCTAACCTTGTCTCATTTGTTGTTTAACATCATGTATTTCTAACCTTGTCTCATTTGTTGTTTAACGTCATGTATTTCTAACCTTGTCTCATGTGTTGTTTAACATCATGTATTTCTAACCTTGTCTCATTTGTTGTTTAACATCATGTATTTCTAACCTTGTCTCATTTGTTGTTTAACGTCATGTATTTCTAACCTTGTCTTATTTGTTGTTTAACATCATGTATTTCTAACCTTGTCTCATTTGTTGTTTAACATCATGTATTTCTAACCTTGTCTCATTTGTTGTTTAACATCATGTATTTCTAACCTTGTCTCATTTGTTGTTTAACGTCATGTATTTCTAACCTTGTCTCATTTGTTGTTTAACGTCATGTATTTCTAACCTTGTCTCATTTGTTGTTTAACATCATGTATTTCTAACCTTGTTTCATTTGTTGTTTAACGTCATGCATTTCTAACATTGTCTCATTTGTTGTTTAACGTCATGTATTTCTAACCTTGTCTCATTTGTTGTTTAACATCATGTATTTCTAACCTTGTCTCATTTGTTGTTTAACGTCATGTATTTCTAACCTTGTCTCATTTGTTGTTTAACGTCATGTATTTCTAACCTTGTCTCATTTGTTGTTTAACGTCATGTATTTCTAACCTTGTCTCATTTGTTGTTTAACGTCATGTATTTCTAACCTTGTCTCATTTGTTGTTTAACGTCATGTATTTCTAACCTTGTCTCATTTGTTGTTTAACGTCCTGTATTTCTAACCTTGTCTCATTTGTTGTTAAACGTCATGTATTTCTAACTTTGTCTCATTTGTTGTTTAACGTCATGTATTTCTAACCTTGTCTCATTTGTTGTTTAACGTCATGTATTTCTAACCTTGTCTCATTTGTTGTTTAACGTCCTGTATTTCTAACCTTGTCTCATTTGTTGTTAAACGTCATGTATTTCTAACTTTGTCTCATTTGTTGTTTAACGTCATGTATTTCTAACCTTGTCTCATTTGTTGTTTAACATCATGTATTTCTAACCTTGTCTCATTTGTTGTTTAACGTCATGTATTTCTAACCTTGTCTCATTTGTTGTTTAACATCATGTATTTCTAACCTTGTCTCATTTGTTGTTTAACGTCATGTATTTCTAACCTTGTCGCATTTGTTGTTTAACGTCATGTATTTCTAACCTTGTCTCATTTGTTGTTTAACCTCCTGTATAGTCAATGTTGTAGCTTCAGCTCTGTCTAACTTTCTACTGTATTTCTGTATCAACATTTTCTGTAGTCGTATGATACTGGGTACAAATCTAATTGCTCTCAAATGGTGCTCCTGTAGAAAAAAGCACATATTCAAGGAATTTTATATTAATAAAAACTTTTTTTAATTTGCATTAAATTCTTCTTATACTAACTCTTTATATTTCTTATATCCTATATTCTATATACATTTCTTAATAATAAATGTTTAGTGGATTTTATTTTCATCCCAAAAATTTGAAAAACAAGTTTGTCCCTTTTGTTTGCCTGTTTGTTTATTATTGCACAAAAATGGCATTATTTGGATACCATTCACATCCTCTTTCATGTCTAAACTGCAATTTCACAAAATAATCTCAAATTTAAATTCTTAAAATCAATGGTTACCTCTTTCAGGAATAATCTTAGTACAGGTAATTTCAGTTTTGCAGCACCTATATGTTGTCTAAGATGGTTTACAGAGATCATAGCACGGTACCTCCATACTGCTGGTATATCCTGTAATGCCACGACGTCATGTGTTTCCTGTGGTTTATCTGTCTCATACAGAATCTGTAGTAATGGATCAGAACCTAAAACAAAACAAAAATAATAACCGATTTATTTCTAAAATTTTAGGAATTCCTGAACAAGAATTTCAATATCTTTGTGAATCTTGAGTTGACTAGTTCATTCTTAATGCATGATTAGCTTAAATTTTTTTTTATTAGAACAAATATTTCCTACAATTTCTAATTTCTAATCTTGATTTTTAACATTTATCTTCTTGTTTTACCACTAATGACAATGGCCAACCTATTTTACATTAATTCCATAAAAACTAGATGTGTCGGAACGACAGGAATGTCCCTACCACGAATATTAAATCATAGTGAAATTAAGTGGTGACAATTAAATATTTGGCCAAATTTCAAAGCCCAACCACAGCTGTAAGTTGGCCAAAATTCATTCCACCGGAACAAATTTCAAAGTTGATCTGTAACTTATGATTATACACTCATACCAAAAATCAAGTCAATATCTCAAATCATAGTGAAATAAAGTGAACTAAATATTTGGCCAAATTTCAAAGTCCATGGGCCATAACTCAGCCAAAAATCATTGGACCAGAACGAAATGTAAACTTGATCTGTAACTTATCATTTTACACCCACATACCAAATATCAAGTCAATATCTCAAAGCATAGCGAAAAAAATTGGTGACAACTGTTTTATTTTTGAATTACGGAATGACGGACATGGGTAACACTATATGTCCCGGCCACTTAGTGGCCGGGACATAAAGATATGAATAAAATAAATTTGAAAGGAAATGCTTAGAACGTGGTGCAATACTATTGATAATATATGTCAAGACTTTAAAACTGATGTTATTGTTTTTATCAGTAACATTATGTGTTTGACGTCACAACGACCAATAATGTGTTTGACCTCACAACGACCAATAATGTGTTTGACCTCACAACGACCAATAATGTGTTTGACGTCACAACGACCAATAATGTGTTTGACGTCACAACGACCAATAATGTGTTTGACCTCACAACGACCAATAATGTGTTTGACGTCACAACGACCAATAATGTGTTTGACGTCACAACGACCAATAATGTGTTTGACGTCACAACGACCAATAATGTGTTTGACCTCACAACGACCAATAATGTGTTTGACGTCACAACGACCAATAATGTGTTTGACGTCACAACGACCAATAATGTGTTTGACGTCACAACGACCAATAATGTGTTTGACCTCACAACGACCAATAATGTGTTTGACGTCACAACGACCAATAATGTGTTTGACCTCACAACGACCAATAATGTGTTTGACCTCACAACGACCAATAATGTGTTTGACGTCACAACGACCAATAATGTGTTTGACCTCACAACGACCAATAATGTGTTTGACGTCACAACGACCAATAATGTGTTTGACCTCACAACGACCAATAATGTGTTTGACCTCACAACGACCAATAATGTGTTTGACGTCACAACGACCAATAATGTGTTTGACGTCACAACGACCAATAATGTGTTTGACCTCACAACGACCAATAATGTGTTTGACCTCACAACGACCAATAATGTGTTTGACCTCACAACGACCAATAATGTGTTTGACCTCACAACGACCAATAATGTGTTTGACGTCACAACGACCAATAATGTGTTTGACCTCACAACGACCAATAATGTGTTTGACCTCACAACGACCAATAATGTGTTTGACGTCACAACGACCAATAATGTGTTTGACGTCACAACGACCAATAATGTGTTTGACCTCACAACGACCAATAATGTGTTTGACGTCACAACGACCAATAATGTGTTTGACGTCACAACGACCAATAATGTGTTTGACGTCACAACGACCAATAATGTGTTTGACCTCACAACGACCAATAATGTGTTTGACGTCACAACGACCAATAATGTGTTTGACGTCACAACGACCAATAATGTGTTTGACGTCACAACGACCAATAATGTGTTTGACCTCACAACGACCAATAATGTGTTTGACCTCACAACGACCAATAATGTGTTTGACCTCACAACGACCAATAATGTGTTTGACCTCACAACGACCAATAATGTGTTTGACGTCACAACGACCAATAATGTGTTTGACCTCACAATGACCAATAATGTGTTTGACCTCACAACGACCAATAATGTGTTTGACGTCACAACGACCAATAATGTGTTTGACGTCACAACGACCAATAATGTGTTTGACGTCACAACGACCAATAATGTGTTTGACCTCACAACGACCAATAATGTGTTTGACGTCACAACGACCAATAATGTGTTTGACGTCACAACGACCAATAATGTGTTTGACCTCACAACGACCAATAATGTGTTTGACGCCCCAATGAGGCATCAGAGACAGCTAGTTGATACTGACAATATCAAATTTGAGATCAAATGGGGAAATGACAATATCATTCTTTGAGATCAAAAGGCAAAATATCCAAATTACAGATAAATGTATTTAAATAAAAATCTTACCTAATCTTTGATCTTTCAATATTCTGTTATTAGTATGTCCTATGATATTCTGTATGTCCTAAAATGTATAAAAGCAATATTTTACAAATGTAATATTGTATTTGATATAAAAACCTGATTAATAGAAGTAACTATTGAATGAATGTATTGCTTCAACAAAGAAAATTAGACAGGAATATTAAAAACCTCACAAATCTATCTATACTTATAAATATTATATTCCTTCCCTAAATCACTTTATATAGCACTCTTCTGTCCAATAACCACAAGCAAATGCAATCATCCTTTAATTAATTTGCATAATGCATAATTAAATCTCTACCTTATCGTTGAGCAACTGATTTACTAGTAAAATCTTTATAAAAATAAGCAACAAAAAGTACTTTTCAATTTACAATAATTTATTTCAATTTTGATTTGATTCTTATAAAATAAAATTCTAAAAAACAACAGTTTGAAAATAAACCTGAAGAACTGGTTCAATGTATCTCTTGGCAAAATCTTCCTCCCACTTTGATCTTGAATTTTTGTCCAATAAACTACAAATATTTGGTGGATGATTTTCTCCTGAAATTTATATAAACAGAAAAATGACTACAAGATTAAACATGTAGAAATCATATATTATAGTTACGAAGTTTTTTATTAAAATTTTAAAAGAAAATACAAATACAGTATAGTTTCTGTCTTATCCGGCCACTCCCATCAAAGGACACCCCTCTTATCAGGCCTCTCCCACCAAAGGACACCCCCTTTTATCACATAAGATTTCAGATACTTAGATAGTAAAATACTACTAAATTGTCTCTTTCAAAAGAGGCTACTCCACTTATAAAGCCACATTTTCTTTGTAAAAGGGGTGGTCTGTCTGAGGTTTAGAGTTTGATAACTACATTACCTAGATAAGTCAAATTTACCCATAATAGAAATTTTTGAAGATTTATCATTTCATAAACACATCTTCATTAAAAAAAAACCAGACTGATAGTTGATATTTCTCCAATTCTTGTGCAATTCACATATTTGAAAGTGGCATTAAACACCAATAATCTACTAAACTCAATGTTTATCCACCAAGATCTTCTTATCATATATTATTTCCTTTTATTATATTTGTTACCAAACAATAAATGTTTTAATAGATGAAATAAAATCTATTTCTTTAGAAGGATTGTGTATCTGTTTAGAATACTTTCCCTGTGTTAATGTTGATTCTAAAATGACCTCCTTCTTTCGCTTTGTTAACAAACGAGCGAGTTATCCATTCGGTATAATCTCATTAGCACATGCGCCGGTGAATGTGACTGACTTTTCCATTGGCAGCATAAATTGTGTGCGACATTAGCCGCAAACGTAAATATAAAATATCGTCTTCCAATCAAAAGTATACTACCGAATTGTAATCTTAGACATATCAGAATCGAAATAAATCATGGAAGCCAGAATGTGTTTTGAGTTTTAACATGGATTGGCGGATATTAGTAAATTTTATCCATCAATCCATGTTAAAACTCCCAACACATTCTGGCTTCCATGATTTATTTCTTAATTAACCTTTAATGCCAAGTAAAGCAATTTTTCAGCTATATCATGGTTAGAACATAACATAATGATTATGTCCACTTTGTACAAGAAAAACACTTGGATTATAATAGTACTTGCTCAGCAAAACAACAGTCAGTGGGTAGATATGTCGCTAAACTCAGACACATTATCCTGATTCCGAGCAAACCAGTCTTTGCTCTTACTCCTTAATACAGCATGCTTAGCTGAGAAGCAGCTAATACCAACCAATTTTATAGTCTTTAGTTTGACTCGACCAAGACTCAAAGCCACCATCTAACTCATTCGAAGTGAGCATGTTAACTATTACACAACCGATGCGGTTTTGTTTGTTTGTGTATCTGATAACATAGTCTTACCAATAACTGCCATTGTGTGTCCATTCATGATCTGTGCCAACAAGAAATGTATTAGGATGAGAACATCATCTTTGTTTTTACCCAGGACATTCTGAATTGAGGTCAGATCTAGGTCAATGTGTTCTAGTAAATATGTATCAACATCATCTTGCTCTATATTAGGTTTGATAGACTGACATACTGCCTACAAAAAGATTCAAGGTGTTCCAGTTAATGTATGGAAGAAATAAATAACTTAGTAACAAATAAGATTGATTGATTGATTGTTGTTTAACATCCACCGTAAAATATTTCATGCATATTCAGGATGAGAACTTGGTCAACAATATCCTCGTCTGACAATAAGTCAGTCAGTCATTGGATAATGTTTGATTATTTTTTTCATGTTTGAAAAGTAAACATTTTTTTCATTTAAATTTTGTTCCTCATCTATTCTTGCTCACATGTGTAAAGTTCCATGGATAAAAGATCGATAATAATTACATACTGATCCATATTTGTTCATACCCTCCCTTTTTCCAAATGGCGTCGTATGACATCACATAAAGACGGTCAAAGTTCAATAAAGCACATGATTTTGTCATAGGCCAACCAAACTTAAAAAGTAAACCAGATTAAGAAAGTACAGTATTTTAGCTTTTTCAGTGTAATTGATTTGTCTGAAAAATTTCAAAAGATGTTTTTTTTAAATAGTTTGAAATTGAAGTATTAAAAATTAATTATTTGATGCAAATATTAAACTTGCTTACCCACATAAAAAGTATTTAATCCAGTGAATTTGGTGTTTTTGCTTTTGTCAATACAATCTATTAGACCGACATATTTTGGTAAAACAATTAATGACTGATTTCAATTTATTTTAATCACATTTATTATTACAGAGTGGTAACAATACAGTTTTGTTGATGCTATTTGTAATAATGACTTTTTTTTTTTACCCAGACAATCTCATTTTTCTGTCTGGTTTAATTTAATTCTCTGTTCAATTTATGCTATAAATTTTGATTATTGCTGTTAAATTAATTCTTTTTCTATCTTCTCTGTGAATTTCATTTCATTACTCCAAGAAGTAAGGGGTATATTTGTTATTAAAGCAGCAGTGGAAATGCAAAATAATCTGCCATTTTGTGACTAATGGAGAGCACTTGCATGTATTTTCCCGGTAAAATCGGCCATTTTCTAGAAAATGGTGGAATCTGAATGATCAATCATCATATTTTCAAAGTATTTTAAAATACAATTTGCTTGGCCTACATTCCAGAAACGGTCATGAACTGTGATGTTAATTATGTCAACAAACCGGAAAAATACAAATGTTTGGGGAATACCATCGATGGAAACATATTTAACAAGCATAATGATCAGAAAAAAAGACATTAGTAAAAAGGATCTTTTTTACTTGCATGGAATTTATTCAATTCAAACTTCTCTGTTTTAATCTCATCTTGTAATTTTGAAGTTGAAAAGTATTCCCTCTGTGTTTATGTATGCTATGAATATACAGAATGATGTCATTGGTCTCGTTCTGCACGAGAATTGTAAATCAAAACAAATGATCGACATTATTGCATGGCCGAGCAGATGTCACGGTAGGATATATATATATATTATACAGAAATGAGGGAGGAATTGGATAACTTGGTCAAGGACTTTTTGACTGCCACTGGAGAAAGTGGAGAGTAGAGTATATGTAGGGACCAGAGTTAAGAGTATACGTAGGGACCAGAGAAGAGTATACGTAGGGATCAGAGTAGAATATACGTAGAAAGTGGAGAGTAGAGTATACGTAGGGACCAGAGTAGAGTATACGTAGGGATCAGAGTAGAGTATACATAGAAAGTGGAGTGTAGAGTATATATAGGGACCAGAGTAGAGTATACGTAGGGACCAGAGTAGAGTATACATAGGGACCAGAGTAGAGTATACATAGGGACCAGAGTAGAGTATACATAGGGATCAGAGTAGAGTATACATAGGGACCAGAGTAGAGCATACATAGGGACCAGAGTAGAGTATACATAGGGACCAGAGTAGAGTATACATAGGGATCAGAGTAGATAATACATAGAAAGTGGAGAGTAGAGTATATGTAGGGACTAGAGTAGAGTATACGTAGGGACCAGAGTAGAGTATATGTAGGGATCAGAGTAGAATATACGTAGAAAGTGAAGAGTAGAGTATACGTAGGGACTAGAGTAGAGTATACGTAGGGATCAGAGTAGAGTATACATAGGGACCAGAGTAGAGTATATGTAGGGACCAGAGTAGAGTATATGTAGGGACCAGAGTAGAGTATACATAGGGACCAGAGTAGAGTATACGTAGGGACCAGAGTAGAATATACGTAGAAAGTGGAGAGTAGAGTATATGTAGGGACCAGAGTAGAGTATACGTAGGGACCAGAGTAGAGTATACGTAGGGATCAGAGTAGAATATACGTAGAAAGTGGAGAGTAGAGTATAAGTAGGGACCAGGGTAGAGTATACGTAGGGATCAGAGTAGAGTATACATAGGGACCAGAGTAGAGTATACGTAGAAAGTGGAGAGTAGAGTATATGTAGGGACCAGAGTAGAGTATATGTAGGGACCAGAGTAGAGTATACGTAGGGATCAGAGTAGAGCATACATAGGGATCAGAGTAGAGTATACGTAGGGATCAGAGTAGAATATACGTAGAAAGTGGAGAGTAGAGTATATGTAGGGACTAGAGTAGAGTATACGTAGGGACCAGAGTAGAGTATACGTAGGGATCAGAGTAGAATATACATAGAAAGTGGAGAGTAGAATATATGTAGGGACCAGAGTAGAGTATACGTAGGGACCAGAGTAGAGTATACATAGGGACCAGAGTAGAGTATACGTAGGGATCAGAGTAGAGTATACATAGGGATCAGAGTAGAGTATACGTAGGGATCAGAGTAGAATATACGTAGAAAGTGGAGAGTAGAGTATATGTAGGGACCAGAGTAGAGTATATGTAGGGACCAGAGTAGAGTATACATAGGGACCAGAGTAGAATATATGTAGGGACCAGAGTAGAGTATATGTAGGGACCAGATTAGAGTATACGTAGGGACCAGAGTAGAGTATACGTAGGGATCAGAGTAGAGTATACATAGGGACCAGAGTAGAGTATACGTAGGGATCAGAGTAGAATATACGTAGAAAGTGGAGAGTAGAGTATACGTAGCGATCAGAGTAGAGTATACATAGGGACCAGAGTAGAGTATACATAGAAAGTGGAGAGTAGAGTATATGTAGGGACCAGAGTAGAGTATATGTAGGGACCAGATTAGAGTATACATAGGGACCAGAGTAGAATATATGTAGGGACCAGAGTAGAGTATATGTAGGGACCAGAGTAGAGTATACGTAGGGACCAGAGTAGAGTATACGTAGGGATCAGAGTAGAGTATACATAGGGACCAGAGTAGAGTATACGTAGGGATCAGAATAGAATATACGTAGAAAGTGGAGAGTAGAGTATACGTAGGGATCAGAGTAGAGTATACATAGGGACCAGAGTAGAGTATACATAGAAAGTGGAGAGTAGAGTATATGTAAGGACTAGAGTAGAGTATACGTAGGAATCAGAGTAGAGTATACGTAGGGACCAGAGTAGAGTATACGTAGGGCTCAGAGTAGAGTATACATAGGGACCAGAGTAGAGTATACATAGGGATCAGAGTAGAGCATACATAGGGACCAGAGTAGAGTATACGTAGGGATCAGAGTAGAGTATACATAGGGACCAGAGTAGAGTATACGTAGGGATCAGAGTAGAGTATACATAGGGACCAGAGTAGAGTATACATAGGGATCAGAGTAGAATATACGTAGAAAGTGGAGAGTAGAGTATATGTAGGGACCAGAGTAGAGTATACGTAGGGATCAGAGTAGAGTATACGTAGGGATCAGAGTAGAGTATACGTAGGGATCAGAGTAGAATATACGTAGAAAGTGGAGTGTAGAGTATATGTAGGGACCAGAGTAGAGTATACGTAGGGACCAGAGTAGAGTATACATAGGGACCAGAGTAGAGTATACATAGGGACCAGAGTAGAGTATACATAGGGATCAGAGTAGAGTATACATAGGGACCAGAGTAGAGCATACATAGGGACCAGAGTAGAGTATACATAGGTACCAGAGTAGAGTATACATAGGGATCAGAGTAGATAATACATAGAAAGTGGAGAGTAGAGTATATGTAGGGACTAGAGTAGAGTATACGTAGGGACCAGAGTAGAGTATATGTAGGGATCAGAGTAGAATATACGTAGAAAGTGAAGAGTAGAGTATACGTAGGGACTAGAGTAGAGTATACGTAGGGATCAGAGTAGAGTATACATAGGGACCAGAGTAGAGTATATGTAGGGACCAGAGTAGAGTATATGTAGGGACCAGAGTAGAGTATACGTAGGGACCAGAGTAGAGTATACGTAGGGACCAGAGTAGAATATACGTAGAAAGTGGAGAGTAGAGTATATGTAGGGACCAGAGTAGAGTATACGTAGGGACCAGAGTAGAGTATACGTAGGGATCAGAGTAGAATATACGTAGAAAGTGGAGAGTAGAGTATAAGTAGGGACCAGGGTAGAGTATACGTAGGGATCAGAGTAGAGTATACATAGGGACCAGAGTAGAGTATACGTAGAAAGTGGAGAGTAGAGTATATGTAGGGACCAGAGTAGAGTATATGTAGGGACCAGAGTAGAGTATACGTAGGGATCAGAGTAGAGCATACATAGGGATCAGAGTAGAGTATACGTAGGGATCAGAGTAGAATATACGTAGAAAGTGGAGAGTAGAGTATATGTAGGGACTAGAGTAGAGTATACGTAGGGACCAGAGTAGAGTATACGTAGGGATCAGAGTAGAATATACATAGAAAGTGGAGAGTAGAATATATGTAGGGACCAGAGTAGAGTATACGTAGGGACCAGAGTAGAGTATACATAGGGACCAGAGTAGAGTATACGTAGGGATCAGAGTAGAGTATACATAGGGATCAGAGTAGAGTATACGTAGGGATCAGAGTAGAATATACGTAGAAAGTGGAGAGTAGAGTATATGTAGGGACCAGAGTAGAGTATATGTAGGGACCAGAGTAGAGTATACATAGGGACCAGAGTAGAATATATGTAGGGACCAGAGTAGAGTATATGTAGGGACCAGATTAGAGTATACGTAGGGACCAGAGTAGAGTATACGTAGGGATCAGAGTAGAGTATACATAGGGACCAGAGTAGAGTATACGTAGGGATCAGAGTAGAATATACGTAGAAAGTGGAGAGTAGAGTATACGTAGGGATCAGAGTAGAGTATACATAGGGACCAGAGTAGAGTATACATAGAAAGTGGAGAGTAGAGTATATGTAGGGACCAGAGTAGAGTATATGTAGGGACCAGATTAGAGTATACATAGGGACCAGAGTAGAATATATGTAGGGACCAGAGTAGAGTATATGTAGGGACCAGAGTAGAGTATACGTAGGGACCAGAGTAGAGTATACGTAGGGATCAGAGTAGAGTATACATAGGGACCAGAGTAGAGTATACGTAGGGATCAGAATAGAATATACGTAGAAAGTGGAGAGTAGAGTATACGTAGGGATCAGAGTAGAGTATACATAGGGACCAGAGTAGAGTATACATAGAAAGTGGAGAGTAGAGTATATGTAAGGACTAGAGTAGAGTATACGTAGGAATCAGAGTAGAGTATACGTAGGGACCAGAGTAGAGTATACGTAGGGCTCAGAGTAGAGTATACATAGGGACCAGAGTAGAGTATACATAGGGATCAGAGTAGAGCATACATAGGGACCAGAGTAGAGTATACGTAGGGATCAGAGTAGAGTATACATAGGGACCAGAGTAGAGTATACGTAGGGATCAGAGTAGAGTATACATAGGGACCAGAGTAGAGTATACATAGGGATCAGAGTAGAATATACGTAGAAAGTGGAGAGTAGAGTATATGTAGGGACCAGAGTAGAGTATACGTAGGGATCAGAGTAGAGTATACGTAGGGACCAGAGTAGAGTATACGTAGGGATCAGAGTAGAATATACGTAGAAAGTGGAGAGTAGAGTATATGTAGGGACCAGAATAGAGTATACGTAGGGATCAGAGTAGAGTATACATAGGGACCAGAGTAGAGTATACGTAGGGATCAGAGTAGAATATACGTAGAAAGTGGAGAGTAGAGTATATGTAGGGACCAGAGTAGAGTATACGTAGGGATCAGAGTAGAGTATACGTAGGGACCAGAGTAGAGTATACGTAGGGATCAGAGTAGAATATACGTAGAAAGTGGAGGGTAGAGTATACATAGGGACCGGAGTAGAGTATACATAGGGATCAGAGTAGAATATACGTAGAAAGTGGAGAGTAGAGTATAAGTAGGGACCAGAGTAGAGTATACGTAGGGATCAGAGTAGAGTATACGTAGAAAGTGTAGAGTAGAGTATATGTAGGGACCAGAGTAGAGTATATGTAGGGACCAGAGTAGAATATACGTAGGGATCAGAGTAGAGTATACGTAGGGATCAGAGGAGAATATACGTACAAAGTGGAGAGTAGAGTATATGTAGGGACTAGAGTAGAGTATACGTAGGGACCAGAGTAGAGTATACGTAGGGATCAGAGTAGAATATACGTAGAAAGTGGAGAGTAGAGTATATGTAGGGGCTAGAGTAGAGTATACGTAGGGACCAGAGTAGAATATACATAGAAAGTGGAGAGTAGAGTATATGTAGGGACCAGAGTAGAGTATACGTAGGGACCAGAGTAGAGTATACGTAGGGATCAGAGTAGAGTATACATAGGGACCAGAGTAGAGTATACGTAGGGATCAGAGTAGAATATACGTAGAAAGTGGAGAGTAGAGTATACGTAGGGATCAGAGTAGAGTATACATAGGGACCAGAGTAGAGTATACATAGAAAGTGGAGAGTAGAGTATATGTAAGGACTAGAGTAGAGTATACGTAGGAATCAGAGTAGAGTATACGTAGGGACCAGAGTAGAGTATACGTAGGGCTCAGAGTAGAGTATACATAGGGACCAGAGTAGAGTATACATAGGGATCAGAGTAGAGCATACATAGGGACCAGAGTAGAGTATACGTAGGGATCAGAGTAGAGTATACATAGGGACCAGAGTAGAGTATACGTAGGGATCAGAGTAGAGTATACATAGGGACCAGAGTAGAGTATACATAGGGATCAGAGTAGAATATACGTAGAAAGTGGAGAGTAGAGTATATGTAGGGACCAGAGTAGAGTATACGTAGGGATCAGAGTAGAGTATACGTAGGGACCAGAGTAGAGTATACGTAGGGATCAGAGTAGAATATACGTAGAAAGTGGAGAGTAGAGTATATGTAGGGACCAGAATAGAGTATACGTAGGGATCAGAGTAGAGTATACATAGGGACCAGAGTAGAGTATACGTAGGGATCAGAGTAGAAAATACGTAGAAAGTGGAGAGTAGAGTATATGTAGGGACCAGAGTAGAGTATACGTAGGGATCAGAGTAGAGTATACGTAGGGACCAGAGTAGAGTATACGTAGGGATCAGAGTAGAATATACGTAGAAAGTGGAGGGTAGAGTATACATAGGGACCGGAGTAGAGTATACATAGGGATCAGAGTAGAATATACGTAGAAAGTGGAGAGTAGAGTATAAGTAGGGACCAGAGTAGAGTATACGTAGGGATCAGAGTAGAGTATACGTAGAAAGTGTAGAGTAGAGTATATGTAGGGACCAGAGTAGAATATACGTAGGGATCAGAGTAGAGTATACGTAGGGATCAGAGGAGAATATACGTACAAAGTGGAGAGTAGAGTATATGTAGGGACTAGAGTAGAGTATACGTAGGGACCAGAGTAGAGTATACGTAGGGATCAGAGTAGAATATACGTAGAAAGTGGAGAGTAGAGTATATGTAGGGGCTAGAGTAGAGTATACGTAGGGACCAGAGTAGAATATACATAGAAAGTGGAGAGTAGAGTATATGTAGGGACTAGAGTAGAGTATACGTAGGGACCAGAGTAGAGTATATGTAGGGACCAGAGTAGAGTATATGTAGGGACCAGAGTAGAGTATATGTAGGGACCAGGGTAGAGTATACGTAGGGACCAGAGTAGAGTATACGTAGGGATCAGAGTAGAGTATACATAGGGACCAGAGTAGAGTATACGTAGGGATCAGAGTAGAATATACGTAGAAAGTGGAGAGTAAGAGTATATGTAGGGACTAGAGTAGAGTATACGTAAGGATCAGAGTAGAGTATACATAGGGACCAGAGTAGAGTATACATAGGGACCAGAGTAGAGTATATGTAGGGATCAGAGTAGAATATATGTAGAAAGTGGAGAGTAGAGTATATGTAGGGACTAGAGTAGAGTATACGTAGGGAT
Source organism: Bathymodiolus brooksi (assembly GCA_963680875.1). NCBI lineage: Eukaryota > Metazoa > Mollusca > Bivalvia > Mytilida > Modiolidae > Bathymodiolus > Bathymodiolus brooksi. The sequence goes on along the minus strand of OY804581.1, from coordinate 29,949,030 downwards.
CAGAGTAGAGTATACGTAGGGATCAGAGTAGAATATATGTAGAAAGTGGAGAGAAGAGTATATGTAGGGACCAGAGTAGAGTATACGTGGGGATCAGAGTAGAGTATAAGTAGGGACCAGAGTAGAGTATACATAGGGATCAGAGTAGAATATACGTAGAAAGTGGAGAGTAGAGTATATGTAGGGACTAGAGTAGAGTATATGTAGGGACCAGAGTAGAGTATACATAGGGACCAGAGTAGAGTATACATAGGGACCAGAGTAGAGTATACGTAGAAAGTGGAGAGTAGAGTATATGTAGGGACCAGAGTAGAGTATACGTAGAAAGTGGAGAGTAGAGTATACGTAGGGATCAGAGTAGAGTATACGTAGAAAGTGGAGAGTAGAGTATATGTAGGGACTAGAGTAGAGTATATGTAGGGACCCGAGTAGAGTATACATAGGGACCAGAGTAGAGTATACGTAGGGACCAGAGTAGAGTATACATAGGGACCAGAGTAGAGTATACATAGGGACCAGAGTAGAGCATACATAGGGACCAGAGTAGAGTATACATAGGGACCAGAGTAGAGTATACGTAGGGATCAGAGTAGAATATACGTAGGGACCAGAGTAGAGTATACGTAGGGACCAGAGTAGAGTATACGCATGGACCAGAGTAGAGTATACATAGGGACCAGAGTAAAGTATACATAGGGACCAGAGTAGAGTATACATAGGGACCAGAGTAGAGTATATGTAGAAAGTGGAGAGTAGAGTATACGTAGGGACCATAGTAGAGTATACGTAGGGACTAGAATAGAGTATACGTAGGGATCAGAGTAGAGTATACGTAGGGACCAGAGTAGAGTATACATAGGGACCAGAGTAAAGTATACATAGGGATCAGAGTAGAATATACGTAGAAAGTGGAGAGTAGAGTATATGTAGGGACTAGAGTAGAGTATACGTAGGGACCAGAGTAGAGTATACATAGGGACCAGAGTAGAGTATACATAAGAATCAGAGTAGAATATACGTAGAAAGTGGAGAGTAGAGTATATGTAGGGACTAGAGTAGAGTATATGTAGGGACCAGAGTAGAGTATACGTAGGGATCAGAGTAGAGTATACGTAGGAACCAGAGTAGAGCATACGTAGGGACCAGGGTAGAGTATATGTAGGGATCAGAGTAGAGTATATGTAGGGACCAGAGTACAGTATACATAGGGACCAGAGTAGAGTATAGGTAGGGACCAGAGTAGAGTATATGTAGGGACCAGAGTAGAGTATATGTAGGGATCAGAGTAGAATATACGTAGAAAGTGGAGAGTAGAGTATATGTAGGGACTAGAGTAGAGTATACGTAAGGATCAGAGTAGAGTATACATAGGGACCAGAGTAGAGTATACATAGGGGCCAGAGTAGAGTATATGTAGGGATCAGAGTAGAATATATGTAGAAAGTGGAGAGTAGAGTATATGTAGGGACTAGAGTAGAGTATACGTAGGGATCAGAGTAGAGTATAAGTAGGGACCAGAGTAGAGTATACATAGGGATCAGAGTAGAATATACGTAGAAAGTGGAGAGTAGAGTATATGTAGGGACTAGAGTAGAGTATATGTAGGGATCAGAGTAGAGTATACGTAGGGACCCGAGTAGAGTATACATAGGGACCAGAGTAGAGTATACATAGGGACCAGAGTAGAGCATACGTAGGGACCAGAGTAGAGTATACATAGGGACCAGAGTAGAGTATACGTAGGGATCAGAGTAGAATATACGTAGGGACCAGAGTAGAGTATACGTAGGGACCAGAGTAGAGTATACGCATGGACCAGAGTAGAGTATACATAGGGACCAGAGTAAAGTATACATAGGGACCAGAGTAGAGTATACATAGGGACCAGAGTAGAGTATACGTAGAAAGTGGAGAGTAGAGTATACGTAGGGACCATAGTAGAGTATACGTAGGGACTAGAATAGAGTATACGTAGCGATCAGAGTAGAGTATACGTAGGGACCAGAGTAGAGTATACATAGGGACCAGAGTAAAGTATACATAGGGATCAGAGTAGAATATACGTAGAAAGTGGAGAGTAGAGTATATGTAGGGACTAGAGTAGAGTATACGTAGGGACCAGAGTAGAGTATACATAGGGACCAGAGTAGAGTATACATAAGAATCAGAGTAGAATATACGTAGAAAGTGGAGAGTAGAGTATATGTAGGGACCTGAGTAGAGTATACGTAGAAAGTGGAGAGTAGATAATATGTAGGGACCAGAGTATAGTATACGTAGGGATCAGAATAGAGTATACGTAGGGATCAAAGTAGAATATATGTAGAAAGTGGAGAGTAGAGTATATGTAGGGACTAGAGTAGAGTATACGTAGGGACCAGAGTAGAGTATACGTAGGGACCAGAGTAGAGTATACGTAGGGACCAGAGTAGAGTATACGTAGGGACCAGAGTAGAGTATACGTAAAAAGTGGAGAGTAGAGTATATGTAGGGACCAGAGTAGGGTATACGTAGGGACCAGAGTAGAGTATACGTAGGGATCAGAGTAGAGTATACATAGGGACCAGAGTAGAGTATACATAAGAATCAGAGTAGAATATACGTAGAAAGTGGAGAGTAGAGTATATGTAGGGATCAGAGTAGAGTATATGTAGGGACCAGAGTAGAGTATACGTAGGGATCAGAGTAGAGTATACGTAGGAACCAGAGTAGAGCATACATAAGAATCAGAGTAGAATATACGTAGAAAGTGGAGAGTAGAGTATATGTAGGGACTAGAGTAGAGTATATGTAGGGACCAGAGTAGAGTATACGTAGGGATCAGAGTAGAGTATACGTAGGAACCAGAGTAGAGCATACGTAGGGACCAGGGTAGAGTATATGTAGGGATCAGAGTAGAGTATATGTAGGGACCAGAGTAGAGTATACATAGGGACCAGAGTAGAGTATAGGTAGGGACCAGAGTAGAGTATATGTAGGGACCAGAGTAGAGTATATGTAGGGACCAGAGTAGAGTATACATAGGGACCAGAGTAGAGTATACATAGGGACCAGAGTAGAGTATACGTAGGGACCAGAGTGGAGTTTACGTAGGGACCAGAGTAGAGTATATGTAGGGACCAGAGTAGAGTATATGTAGGGACCAGAGTAGAGTATACGTAGGGACCAGAGTAGAGTATACGTAGGGACCAGAATAGAGCATACGTAGGGACCAGAGTAGAGTATATGTAGGGACCAGAGTAGAGTATATGTAGGGATCAGAGTAGAGTATACGTAGGAACCAGAGTAGAGTATACATAGGGACCAGAGTAGAGTATACATAGGGATCAGAGTAGAATATATGTAGGGACCAGAGTAGAGTATACATAGGGACCAGAGTAGAGTATACATAGGGATCAGAGTAGAATATATGTAGGGATCAGAGTAGAGTATACGTAGGGACCATAGTAGAGTATACGTAGGGACTAGAGTAGAGTATACATAGGGATCAGAGTAGAATATACGTAGAAAGTGGAGAGTAGAGTATATGTAGGGACTAGAGTAGAGTATACATAAGGACCAGAGTAGAGTATACATAGAAAGTGGAGAGTAGAGTATATGTAAGGACTAGAGTAGAGTATACGTAGGGATCAGAGTAGAATATACGTAGGGACCAGAGTAGAGTATACGTAGGGACCAGAGTAGAGTATACGCATGGACCAGAGTAGAGTATACATAGGGACCAGAGTAAAGTATACATAGGGACCAGAGTAGAGTATACATAGGGACCAGAGTAGAGTATACGTAGAAAGTGGAGAGTAGAGTATACGTAGGGACCATAGTAGAGTATACGTAGGGACTAGAATAGAGTATACGTAGGGATCAGAGTAGAGTATACGTAGGGACCAGAGTAGAGTATACATAGGGACCAGAGTAAAGTATACATAGGGATCAGAGTAGAATATACGTAGAAAGTGGAGAGTAGAGTATATGTAGGGACTAGAGTAGAGTATACGTAGGGACCAGAGTAGAGTATACATAGGGACCAGAGTAGAGTATACATAAGAATCAGAGTAGAATATACGTAGAAAGTGGAGAGTAGAGTATATGTAGGGACTAGAGTAGAGTATATGTAGGGACCAGAGTAGAGTATACGTAGGGATCAGAGTAGAGTATACGTAGGAACCAGAGTAGAGCATACGTAGGGACCAGGGTAGAGTATATGTAGGGATCAGAGTAGAGTATATGTAGGGACCAGAGTAGAGTATACATAGGGACCAGAGTAGAGTATAGGTAGGGACCAGAGTAGAGTATATGTAGGGACCAGAGTAGAGTATATGTAGGGATCAGAGTAGAATATACGTAGAAAGTGGAGAGTAGAGTATATGTAGGGACTAGAGTAGAGTATACGTAAGGATCAGAGTAGAGTATACATAGGGACCAGAGTAGAGTATACATAGGGACCAGAGTAGAGTATATGTAGGGATCAGAGTAGAATATATGTAGAAAGTGGAGAGTAGAGTATATGTAGGGACTAGAGTAGAGTATACGTAGGGATCAGAGTAGAGTATAAGTAGGGACCAGAGTAGAGTATACATAGGGATCAGAGTAGAATATACGTAGAAAGTGGAGAGTAGAGTATATGTAGGGACTAGAGTAGAGTATATGTAGGGATCAGAGTAGAGTATACGTAGGGACCCGAGTAGAGTATACATAGGGACCAGAGTAGAGTATACATAGGGACCAGAGTAGAGCATACGTAGGGACCAGAGTAGAGTATACATAGGGACCAGAGTAGAGTATACATAGGGATCAGAGTAGAATATACGTAGGGACCAGAGTAGAGTATACGTAGGGACCAGAGTAGAGTATACGCATGGACCAGAGTAGAGTATACATAGGGACCAGAGTAAAGTATACATAGGGACCAGAGTAGAGTATACATAGGGACCAGAGTAGAGTATACGTAGAAAGTGGAGAGTAGAGTATACGTAGGGACCATAGTAGAGTATACGTAGGGACTAGAATAGAGTATACGTAGGGATCAGAGTAGAGTATACGTAGGGACCAGAGTAGAGTATACATAGGGACCAGAGTAAAGTATACATAGGGATCAGAGTAGAATATACGTAGAAAGTGGAGAGTAGAGTATATGTAGGGACTAGAGTAGAGTATATGTAGGGACCAGAGTAGAGTATACATAGGGACCAGAGTAGAGTATACATAAGAATCAGAGTAGAATATACGTAGAAAGTGGAGAGTAGAGTATATGTAGGGACCAGAGTAGAGTATACGTAGAAAGTGGAGAGTAGATAATATGTAGGGACCAGAGTAGAGTATACGTAGGGATCAGAATAGAGTATACGTAGGGATCAAAGTAGAATATATGTAGAAAGTGGAGAGTAGAGTATATGTAGGGACTAGAGTAGAGTATACGTAGGGACCAGAGTAGAGTATACGTAGGGACCAGAGTAGAGTATACGTAGGGATCAGAGTAGAGTATACATAGGGACCAGAGTAGAGTATACATAAGAATCAGAGTAGAATATACGTAGAAAGTGGAGAGTAGAGTATATGTAGGGACTAGAGTAGAGTATATGTAGGGACCAGAGTAGAGTATACGTAGGGATCAGAGTAGAGTATACGTAGGAACCAGAGTAGAGCATACATAAGAATCAGAGTAGAATATACGTAGAAAGTGGAGAGTAGAGTATATGTAGGGACTAGAGTAGAGTATATGTAGGGACCAGAGTAGAGTATACGTAGGGATCAGAGTAGAGTATACGTAGGAACCAGAGTAGAGCATACGTAGGGACCAGGGAAGAGTATATGTAGGGATCAGAGTAGAGTATATGTAGGGACCAGAGTAGAGTATACATAGGGACCAGAGTAGAGTATAGGTAGGGACCAGAGTAGAGTATATGTAGGGACCAGAGTAGAGTATATGTAGGGACCAGAGTAGAGTATACATAGGGACCAGAGTAGAGTATACATAGGGACCAGAGTAGAGTATACGTAGGGACCAGAGTGGAGTTTACGTAGGGACCAGAGTAGAGTATATGTAGGGACCAGAGTAGAGTATATGTAGGGACCAGAGTAGAGTATACGTAGGGACCAGAGTAGAGTATACGTAGGGACCAGAATAGAGCATACGTAGGGACCAGAGTAGAGTATATGTAGGGACCAGAGTAGAGTATATGTAGGGATCAGAGTAGAGTATACGTAGGAACCAGAGTAGAGTATACATAGGGACCAGAGTAGAGTATACATAGGGATCAGAGTAGAATATATGTAGGGACCAGAGTAGAGTATACATAGGGACCAGAGTAGAGTATACATAGGGATCAGAGTAGAATATATGTAGGGATCAGAGTAGAGTATACGTAGGGACAATAGTAGAGTATACGTAGGGACTAGAGTAGAGTATACATAGGGATCAGAGTAGAATATACGTAGAAAGTGGAGAGTAGAGTATATGTAGGGACTAGAGTAGAGTATACATAAGGACCAGAGTAGAGTATACATAGGGACCAGAGTAGAGTATACATAGGGATCAGAGTAGAATATACGTAGAAAGTGGAGAGTAGAGTATATGTAGGGACTAGAGTAGAGTATACGTAGGGACCAGAGTAGAGTATACGTAGGGATCAGAGTAGAGTATACATAGGGACCAGAGTAGAGTATACGTAGGGACCAGAGTAGAGCATACGTAGGGACAAGAGTAGAGTATATGTAGGGACTAGAGTAGAGTATATGTAGGGATCAGAGTAGAGTATACGTAGGGACTAGAGTAGAGTATACGTAGAAATTGGAGAGTAGAGTATATGTAGGAACTAGAGTAGAGTATACATAGGGATCAGAGTAGAGGATAAGTAGGGACAAGAGTAGAGTATACGTAGGATCAGAGTAGAATATACGTAGAAAGTGGAGAGTAGAGTATATGTAGGGACTAAAGTAGAGTATATGTAGGGATCAGAGTAGAGTATATGTAGGATCAGAGTAGAATATACGTAGAAAGTGGAGAGTAGAGTATATGTAGGGACTAAAGTAGAGTATATGTAGGGATCAGAGTAGAGTATACATAGGGACCAGAGTAGAATATACGTAGAAAGTGGAGAGTAGAGTATATGTAGGGACTAGAGTAGAGTATACGTAGGGACCAGAGTAGAGTATACGTAGGGATCAGAGTAGAATATACGAAGAAAGTGGAGAGTAGAGTATACGTAGGGACCATAGTAGAGTATACGTAGGGACTAGAGTAGAGTATACGTAGGGATCAGAGTAGAGTATACGTAGGGCCCAGAGTAGAGTATACATAGGGACCAGAGTAAAGTATACATAGGGATCAGAGTAGAATATACGTAGAAAGTGGAGAGTAGAGTATATGTAGGGACTAGAGTAGAGTATACGTAGGGATCAGAGTAGAGTAGAGTATATGTAGGGACTAGAGTAGAGTATATGTAGGGACCAGAATAGAGTATACATAGGGATCAAAGTAGAATATATGTAGAAAGTGGAGAGTAGAGTATATGTAGGGACCAGAGTAGGGTATACGTAGAAAGTGGAGAGTAGATAATATGTAGGGACCAGAGTAGAGTATACGTAGGGATCAGAATAGAATATATGTAGAAAGTGGAGAGTAGAGTATATGTAGGGACTAGTGTAGAGTATACGTAGGGACCAGAGTAGAGTATACGTAGGGACCAGAGTAGAATATATGTAGAAAGTGGAGAGTAGAGTATATGTAGGGACTAGAGTAGAGTATACGTAGGGACCAGAGTAGAGTATACGTAGGGACCAGAGTAGAGTATACGTAGGGATCAGAGTAGAGTATACATAGGGACCAGAGTAGAGTATATGTAGGGACCAGAGTAGAGTGTACGTAGGGATCAGAGTAGAGTATACATAGGGACCAGAGTAGAGTATATGTAGGGACCAGAGTAGAATATATGTAGAAAGTGGAGAGTAGAGTATATGTAGGGACTAGGGTAGAGTATACGTAGGGACCAGAGTGGAGTATACGTAGGGATCAGAGTAGAATATACGTAGAAAGTGGAGAGTAGAGTATATGTAGGGACTAGAGTAGAGTATACGTAGGGACCAGAGTAGAGTATACGTAGGGACCAGAGTAGAGTATATGTAGGGACCAGAGTAGAGTATACGTAGGGATCAGAGTAGAATATACGTAGAAAGTGGAGAGTAGAGTATATGTAGGGACCAGAGTAGAGTATACATAGGGACCAGAGTAGAGTATACGTAGGGATCAGAGTAGAGTATACGTAGGGACTAGAGTAGAGTATACGTAGGGACCAGAGTAGAGTATACGTAGGGATCAGAGTAGAATATACATAGGGACCAGAGTAGAATATACGTAGAAAGTGGAGAGTAGAGTATATGTAGGGACTAGAGTAGAGTATACGTAGGGATCAGAGTAGAATATACGTAGAAAGTGGAGAGTAGAGTATACATATATGTAGGGACTAGAGTAGAGTATACGTAGGGACTAGAGTAGAGTATACGTAGGGATCAGAGTAGAGTATATGTAGGGACCAGAGTAGAGTATATGTAGGGACCAGAGTAGAGTATATGTAGGGACTAGAGTAGAGTATACGTAGAGACCAGAGTAGAGTATACATAGGGATCAGAGTAGAGTATACGTAGAGACCAGAGTAGAGTATACATAGGGATCAGAGTAGAGTATACGTAGAGACCAGAGTAGAGTATACATAGGGATCAGAGTAGAGTATATGTAGGGATCAGAGTAGAATATACGTAGAAAGTGGAGAGTAGAGTATACGTAGAAAGTGGAGAGTAGAGTATATGTAGGGACTAGAGTAAAGTATACGTAGGGATCAGAGTAGAGTATACGTAGGGATCAGAGTAGAATATACATAGGGATCAGAGTAGAATATACGTAGAAAGTGGAGAGTAGAGTATACGTAGGGACCAGAGTAGAGTATACATAGGGATCAGAGTAGAATATACATAGGGATCAGAGTAGAATATACGTAGAAAGTGGAGAGTAGAGTATACGTAGAAAGTGGAGAGTAGAGTATATGTAGGGACTAGAGTAAAGTATACGTAGGGATCAGAGTAGAGTATACATAGGGATCAGAGTAGAATATACATAGGGATCAGAGTAGAATATACGTAGAAAGTGGAGAGTAGAGTATACGTAGGGACCAGAGTAGAGTATACATAGGGACTAGAGTAGAGTATATGTAGGGACTAGAGTACAGTATACGTAGGGACCAGAGTTAGAGTATACGTAGGGATCAGATTAGAGTATACGTAGGGATCAGAGTAGAATAGACGTAGAAAGTGGAGAGTAGAATATATGTAGGGACCAGAGTAGAGTATACGTAGGGACTAGAGTAGAGTATACGCAGGGATCAGAGCAGAATATACATAGAAAGTGGAGAGTAGAGTATATGTAGGGACTAGAGTAGAGTATACGTAGGGATCAGAGTAGAGTAGAGTATATGTAGGGACTAGAGTAGAGTATATGTAGGGACCAGAGTAGAGTATATGTAGGGACCAGAGTAGAGTATACGTAGAAAGTGGAGAGTAGAGTATATGTAGGGACCAGAGTAGAGTGTACGTAGGGATCAGAGTAGAGTATATGTAGGGACCAGAGTAGAGTATACGTAGGGCTCAGAGTAGAATATACGTAGAAAGTGGAGAGTAGAGTATACGTAGGGACCAGAGTAGAGTATATGTAGGGACCAGAGTAGAGTATACGTAGGGATGAGAGTAGAATATACGTAGAAAGTGGAGAGCTAAGAGTATATGTAGGGACCAGAGTAGAGTATACATAGGGACCAGAGTAGAGTATACATAAGGACCAGAGTAGAATATACGTAGGGACCAGAGTAGAGTATACGTAGAAAGTGGAGAGTAGAGTATATGTAGGGACTAGAGTAGAGTATACGTAGGGACTAGAGTAGAGTATACATAGAAAGTGGAGAGTAGAGTATATGTAGGGACTAGAGTAGAGTATACGTAGGGATCAGAGTAGAGTATACGTAGGGATCAGAGTAGAGTATATGTAGGGACCAGAGTAGAGCATACGTAGAAAGTGGAGAGTAGAGTATATGTAGGGACCAGAGTAGAGTATACATAGGGACCAGAGTAGAGTATACATAGGGATCAGAGTAGAGTATACGTAGGGATCAGAGTAGGGTATACATAGGGACCAGAGTAGAATATACGTAGAAAGTGGAGAGTAGAGTATATGTAGGGACTAGAGTAGAGTATACGTAGGGATCAGAGTAGAGTATACGTAGGGATCAGAGTAGAGTATATGTAGGGACCAGAGTAGAGCATACGTAGAAAGTGGAGAGTAGAGTATATGTAGGGACCAGAGTAGAGTATACATAGGGACCAGAGTAGAGTATACATAGGGACCAGAGTAGAGTATACGTAGGGACTAGAGTAGAGTATATGTAGGGACCAGAGTAGAGTATATGTAGAAAGTGGAGAGTAGAGTATATGTAGGGACCAGAGTAGAGTATACATAGGGACCAGAGTAGAGTATACATAGGGATCAGAGTAGAGTATACGTAGGGATCAGAGTAGAATATACGTAGAAAGTGGAGAGTAGAGTATATGTAGGGACTAGAGTAGAGTATATGTAGGGACCAGAGTAGAGTATACGTAGGGACTAGAGTAGAGTATACATAGAGATCAGAGTAGAGTATACGTAGGGATCAGAGTAGAATATACATAGGGGCCAGAGTAGAGTATACATAGGGACCAGAGTAGAGTATACGTAGGGACCAGAGTAGAGTATATGTAGGGACCAGAGTAGAGTATACATAGGGATCAGAGTAGAATATACGTAGAAAGTGGAGAGTAGAGTATATGTAGGGACCACAGTATAATATAAGTAGGGACTAGAGTAGAGTATATGTAGGGATCAGAGTAGAGTATACGTAGGGATCAGAGTAGAATATACATAGGGACCAGAGTAGAGTATACATAGGGACCAGAGTAGAGTATACGTAGGGACCAGAGTAGAGTATATGTAGGGACCAGAGTAGAGTATACATAGGGATCAGAGTAGAATATACGTAGAAAGTGGAGAGTAGAGTATATGTAGGGACCACAGTATAATATAAGTAGGGACTAGAGTAGAGTATATGTAGGGATCAGAGTAGAGTATACGTAGGGATCAGAGTAGAATATACATAGGGACCAGAGTAGAGTATACATAGGGACCAGAGTAGAGTATATGTAGGGACCAGAGTAGAGTATATGTAGGGACCAGAGTAGAGTATATGTAGGAACCAGAGTAGAGTATATGTAGGGACCAGAGTAGAGTATACGTAGGGACCAGAGTAGAGTATACGTAGGGACCAGAGTAGAGTATACATAGGGACCAGAGTAGAGTATATATAGGGACCAGAGTAGAGTATACGTAGGGACCAGAGTAGAATATACGTAGAAAGTGGTGAGTAGAGTATATGTAGGGACCAGAGTAGAGTATACGTAGGGACCAGAGTAGAGTATATATAGGGACCAGAGTAGAGTATACGTAGGGACCAGAGTAGAGTATATATAGGGACCAGAGTAGAGTATACGTAGGGACCAGAGTAGAATATACGTAGAAAGTGGTGAGTAGAGTATATATAGGGACCAGAGTAGAGTATACGTAGGGATCAGAGTAGAGTATACATAGGGACCAGAGTAGAGTATACGTAGGGACCAGAGTAGAGTATACATAGGAACCAGAGTAGAGTATACATAGGGATCAGAGTAAAATATACGTAGAAAGTGGAGAGTAGAGTATATGTAGGGACCAGAGTAGAGTATACGTAGGGACCAGAGTAGAGTATACGTAGGGACCAGAGTAGAGTATACGTAGGGATCAGAGTAAAATATACGTAGAAAGTGGAGAGTAGAGTATACGTAGGGACCAGAGTAGAGTATACGTAGGAACTAGAGTAGAGTATATGTAGGGACCAGAGTAGAGTATACGTAGGGACCAGAGTAGAGTATACGTAGGGATCAGAGTAGAATATATGTAGGGACCAGAGTAGAGTATACGTAGGGATCAGAGTAGAGTATACATAGGGATCAGAGTAGAATATATGTAGGGACCAGAGTAGAGTATACGTAGGGATCAGAGTAGAATATATGTAGGGACCAGAGTAGGGCATACATAGGGACCTGAGTAGAGAATACGTAGGGACCAGAGTAGAGTATACGTAGGGATCAGAGTAGAGTATAGATAGGGACTAGAGTAGAGTATACGTAGGGACTAGAGTAAAGTGGAGAGTAGAGTATACATAGAGACCAGAGTAGAGTATACGTAGGGACCAGAGTAGAGTATACGTAGGGATCAGAGTAGAGTATACATAGGGACCAGAGTAGAATATACGTAGGGACTAGAGTAGAGTATACGTAGGGATCAGAGTAGAGTATACGTAGGGATCAGAGTAGAGTATACGTAGGGACTAGAGTAAAGTGGAGAGTAGAGTATACATAGAGACCAGAGTAGAGTATACGTAGGGATCAGAGTAGAATATACGTAGAAAGTGGAGAGTAGAGTATATGTAGGGACCAGAGTAGAGTATACGTAGGGGCCAGAGTAGAGTATACGTAGGGATCAGAGTAGAGTATACATAGGGATCAGAGTAGAGTATATGTAGAAAGTGGAGAGTAGAGTATATGTAGGGACCAGAGTAGAGTATATGTAGGGACCAGAGTAGAGTATACGTAGGGACCAGAGTAGAGTATACGTAGGGGTCAGAGTAGAGTATACGTAGGGATCAGAGTAGAGTATACGTAGGGATCAGAGTAGAGTATACATAGGGATCAGAGTAGAGTATATGTAGAAAGTGGAGAGTAGAGTATACATAGAGACCAGAGTAGAGTATACGTAGGGATCAGAGTAGAATATACGTAGAAAGTGGAGAGTAGAGTATATGTAGGGACCAGAGTAGAGTATACGTAGGGGCCAGAGTAGAGTATACGTAGGGATCAGAGTAGAGTATACATAGGGATCAGAGTAGAGTATATGTAGAAAGTGGAGAGTAGAGTATATGTAGGGACCAGAGTAGAGTATATGTAGGGACTAGAGTAGAGTATACGTAGGGACCAGAGTAGAGTATACGTAGGGGTCAGAGTAGAGTATACGTAGGGATCAGAGTAGAGTATACGTAGGGATCAGAGTAGAGTATACATAGGGATCAGAGTAGAGTATATGTAGAAAGTGGAGAGTAGAGTATACATAGAGACCAGAGTAGAGTATACGTAGGGACCAGAGTAGTGTATACGTAGGGACCAGAGTAGAGTATACGTAGGGATCAGAGTAGAGTATATGTAGAAAGTGGAGAGTAGAGTATACGTAGGGATCAGAGTAGAGTATATGTAGAAAGTGGAGAGTAGAGTATACGTAGGGACCAGAGTAGGACCAGAGTAGAGTATACGTAGGGACCAAGAATTTTTTGTTTTGTAGCAGCTACAATGTGCCTATTCTTTTTTTAAATCTACAAAAGTGATCTTAACCGTGCAAGGACACTCCAAACACGGAATCTACTGGGGTTCACAAATAGGTTTTTCGTATTATGACCCAACATCTAATAAAGGGGCATAATTCAAGAGCAGATAAAGTGGTAAAGTCTGAAATCAACCTTGGCTTTCTGTTTATGGTCTTAATTGACCTTGTGTATTAATTTCAAATGATTTGCTTAAGGGGAACTTCGGTTATAGAGCAGAAACAAAATGAGGGATGCATGGACGGATGCATGGAGTTATGTAAGAATTACTAGCATGGCTAAAACTTAATGTCCCTGATATCTAGCGGCGGTGACATGAATATGTTCAATTTTGTTCAAAATGTGGTTGGTTGGTTTGTGGTGTTTAATGCCACTTTCAACAATATTTCAGTTATATCATGGTGGTCATTTTTATTGGTAGAGGAAATCACAGTACTCGGAGAAAACCACCGACTTGTCGCAAGTCACTGACAAACTTTATCACATAATGTTATATCGAATATACCTCACCTGGGTGGGATTCAAACTCACAACGTAAGTGGTGATAGGCACTGATTGCATAGTTAGCTATAAATCCAACTACCATACGATCATGACCACAACAGCCCTGTGTAGTTTTAGGATATTTCTTAATAATATTTACCCCTGAGTTCGTATTTGCTCCAATATACATAGATATGTGTGTCAACAGTCTAAGAATAGAAAATGTTGCTCTGTTTAACTTTCTCTCTGGAGCAGATATAGGACCTAATTTGGCAGCTCTACCTAGTACATGTCCTGTCTCTGTTCTGTCATTTCTGAAAAGGAAAGACATAATATAGAGTGAGAAAAGATATTTTATTGAGCGAGTGATTTCTATTTAACACCAAGTGAGCAATTTTTCAGCTATATCTTACCAAGAAAAACATTACTAACTGAGGAAATGATGAGGATGCCTGTTTTGTTCTTGACCGATTTTAATAGTGCTAGCTCATTGAAATAGCAGTCGGCAGAAAGACATGTCACTCCACTCTGAAGCATTATGACGACTGTGAGCCAATCAGTCTTTGTCATTAATCCTTAATGCTGGTTGTTTATCAGAAAAGCAGCAGATTTAAATTTTATAGTCTTTCATTTGACATTACCTGGGATCAAACCCTTTGTAGCTTACCCAGCATCTAACTCATTGCCTTGTCATAACTTATAAGAATAGCTTTGTAGCTAATTACCCAGCATCTAACTCATTGGCTTGTCATAACTTATAAGAATAGCTTTGTAGCTTACCCAGCATCTAGCTCATTGCCTTGTCATAACTTATAAGAATAGCTTTATAGCTTACCCAGCATCTAGCTCATTGCCTTGTCATAATTTATAAGAATAGCTTTGTAGCTTACCCAGCATCTAACTCATTGCCTTGTCATAACTTATAAGAATAGCTTTGTAGCTTACCCAGCATCTAACTCATTGCCTTGTCATAACTTATAAGAATAGCTTTGTAGCTTACCCAGCATCTAACTCATTGCCCTGTCATAATAGCTTTGTAGCTTACCCAGCGTCTAACTCATTGCCTTGTCATAACTTATAAGAATAGCTTTGTAGCTTACCCAGCATCTAACTCATTGCCTTGTCATAACCTATAAGAATAGCTTTGTAGCTTACCCAGCATCTAACTCATTGCCTTGTCATAATAGCTTTGTAGCTTACCCAGCATCTAACTCATTGCCTTGTCATAACTTATAAGAATAGCTTTGTAGCTTACCCAGCATCTAACTCATTGCCTTGTCATAACCTATAAGAATAGCTTTGTAGCTTACCCAGCATCTAACTCATTGCCTTGTCATAATAAATGTGTAGCTTACCCAGCATCTAACTCATTGCCTTGTCATAATAACTGTGTAGCTTACCCAGCATCTAACTCATTGCCTTGTCATAATAACTGTGTAGCTTACCCAGCATCTAACTCATTGCCTTGTCATAATAACTGTGTAGCTTACCCAGCGTCTAACTCATTGCCTTGTCATAATAACTTTGTAGCTTACCCAGCATCTAACTCATTGCCTTGTCATAATAACTTTGTAGCTTACTCAGCATCTAACTCATTGCCTTGTCATAATAACTGTGTAGCTTACCCAGCATCTAACTCATTGCCTTGTCATAATAACTTTGTAGCTTACCCAGCATCTAACTCATTGCCTTGTCATAATAACTTTGTAGCTTACCCAGCATCTAACTCATTGCCTGGTCGTAATAACTTTGTAGCTTACCCAGCATCTAACTCATTGCCTTGTCATAATAACTTTGTAGCTTACTCAGCATCTAACTCATTGCCTTGTCATAATAACTGTGTAGCTTACCCAGCATCTAACTCATTGCCTGGCCGTAATAACTTTATAGCTTACCCAGCATCTAACTCATTGCCTTGTCATAATAACTTTGTAGCTTACCCAGCATCTAACTCATTGCCTTGTCATAATAACTTTGTAGCTTACCCAGCATCTAACTCATTGCCTGGTCGTAATAACTTTGTAGCTTACCCAGCATCTAACTCATTGCCTTGTCATAATAACTTTGTAGCTTACTCAGCATCTAACGCATTGCCTTGTCATAATAACTTTGTAGCTTACCCAGCATCTAACTCATTGCCTTGTCATAATAACTTTGTAGCTTACTCAGCATCTAACTCATTGCCTTGTCATAATAACTTTGTAGCTTACCCAGCATCTAACTCATTGCCTTGTCATAATAACTTTGTAGCTTACCCAGCATCTAACTCATTGCCTTGTCATAATAACTTTGTAGCTTACCCAGCATCTAACTCATTGCCTTGTCATAACTTATAAGAATAGCTTTGTAGCTAATTACCCAGCATCTAACTCATTGGCTTGTCATAACTTATAAGAATAGCTTTGTAGCTTACCCAGCATCTAGCTCATTGCCTTGTCATAACTTATAAGAATAGCTTTATAGCTTACCCAGCATCTAGCTCATTGCCTTGTCATAATTTATAAGAATAGCTTTGTAGCTTACCCAGCATCTAACTCATTGCCTTGTCATAACTTATAAGAATAGCTTTGTAGCTTACCCAGCATCTAACTCATTGCCTTGTCATAACTTATAAGAATAGCTTTGTAGCTTACCCAGCATCTAACTCATTGCCCTGTCATAATAGCTTTGTAGCTTACCCAGCGTCTAACTCATTGCCTTGTCATAACTTATAAGAATAGCTTTGTAGCTTACCCAGCATCTAACTCATTGCCTTGTCATAACTTATAAGAATAGCTTTGTAGCTTACACAGCATCTAACTCATTGCCTTGTCATAACTTATAAGAATAGCTTTGTAGCTTACCCAGCATCTAACTCATTGCCTTGTCATAACCTATAAGAATAGCTTTGTAGCTTACCCAGCATCTAACTCATTGCCTTGTCATAATAGCTTTGTAGCTTACCCAGCATCTAACTCATTGCCTTGTCATAACTTATAAGAATAGCTTTGTAGCTTACCCAGCATCTAACTCATTGCCTTGTCATAACCTATAAGAATAGCTTTGTAGCTTACCCAGCATCTAACTCATTGCCTTGTCATAATAAATGTGTAGCTTACCCAGCATCTAACTCATTGCCTTGTCATAATAACTGTGTAGCTTACCCAGCATCTAACTCATTGCCTTGTCATAATAACTGTGTAGCTTACCCAGCATCTAACTCATTGCCTTGTCATAATAACTGTGTAGCTTACCCAGCGTCTAACTCATTGCCTTGTCATAATAACTTTGTAGCTTACCCAGCATCTAACTCATTGCCTTGTCATAATAACTTTGTAGCTTACTCAGCATCTAACTCATTGCCTTGTCATAATAACTGTGTAGCTTACCCAGCATCTAACTCATTGCCTTGTCATAATAACTTTGTAGCTTACCCAGCATCTAACTCATTGCCTTGTCATAATAACTTTGTAGCTTACCCAGCATCTAACTCATTGCCTGGTCGTAATAACTTTGTAGCTTACCCAGCATCTAACTCATTGCCTTGTCATAATAACTTTGTAGCTTACTCAGCATCTAACTCATTGCCTTGTCATAATAACTGTGTAGCTTACCCAGCATCTAACTCATTGCCTGGCCGTAATAACTTTATAGCTTACCCAGCATCTAACTCATTGCCTTGTCATAATAACTTTGTAGCTTACCCAGCATCTAACTCATTGCCTTGTCATAATAACTTTGTAGCTTACCCAGCATCTAACTCATTGCCTGGTCGTAATAACTTTGTAGCTTACCCAGCATCTAACTCATTGCCTTGTCATAATAACTTTGTAGCTTACTCAGCATCTAACGCATTGCCTTGTCATAATAACTTTGTAGCTTACCCAGCATCTAACTCATTGCCTTGTCATAATAACTTTGTAGCTTACTCAGCATCTAACTCATTGCCTTGTCATAATAACTTTGTAGCTTACCCAGCATCTAACTCATTGCCTTGTCATAATAACTTTGTAGCTTACCCAGCATCTAACTCATTGCCTTGTCATAATAACTTTGTAGCTTACCCAGCATCTAACTCATTGCCTGGTCATAATAACTTTGTAGCTTACTCAGCATCTAACTCATTGCCTTGTCATAATAACTTTGTAGCTTACCCAGCATCTAACTCATTGCCTTGTCATAATAACTTTGTAGCTTACCCAGCATCTAACTCATTGCCTTGTCATAATAACTTTGTAGCTTACCCAGCATCTAACTCATTGCCTTGTAATAATAACTTTGTAGCTTACCCAGCATCTAACTCATTGCCTTGTCATAATAACTTTGTAGCTTACTCAGCATCTAACTCATTGCCTTGTCATAATAACTGTGTAGCTTACCCAGCATCTAACTCATTGCCTTGTCATAATAACTTTGTAGCTTACCCAGCATCTAACTCATTGCCTTGTAATAATAACTTTGTAGCTTACTCAGCATCTAATGCATTGCCTTGTCATAATAACTTTGTAGCTTACCCAGCATCTAACTCATTGCCTTGTAATAATAACTTTGTAGCTTACCCAGCATCTAACTCATTGCCTTGTCATAATAATTTTTGCCTTACTCAGCATCTAACTCATTGCCTTGTAATAATAACTTTGTAGCTTACCCAGCATCTAACTCATTGCCTTGTCATAATAACTTTGTAGCTTACCCAGCATCTACCTCATTGCCTTGTCATAATAACTTTGTAGCTTACCCAGCATCTAACTCATTGCCTGGTCATAATAACTTTGTAGCTTACCCAGCGTCTAACTCATTGCCTTGTCATAATAACTTTGTAGCTTACCCAGCATCTAACTCATTGCCTTGTCATAATAACTGTGTAGCTTACCCAGCATCTAACGCATTGCCTTGTCATAATAACTTTGTAGCTTACCCAGCATCTAACTCATTGCCTTGTCATAATAACTTTGTAGCTTACCCAGTCTCTAACTCATTGCCTGGTCGTAATAACTTTGTAGCTTACCCAGCATCTAACTCATTGCCTTGTCATGATAACTGTGTAGCTTACCCAGCATCTAACTCATTGCCTTGTCATAATAACTTTGTAGCTTACCCAGCATCTAACTCATTGCCTTGTCATAATAACTGTGTAGCTTACCCAGCATCTAACGCATTGCCTTGTCATAATAACTTTGTAGCTTACCCAGCATCTAACTCATTGCCTGGTCATAATAACTTTGTAGCTTACCCAGCATCTAACTCATTGCCTTTTCATAATAACTTTGTAGCTTACCCAGCATCTAACTCATTGCCTTGTCATAATAACTTTGTAGCTTACCCAGCATCTAACTCATTGCCTTGTCATAATAACTTTGTAGCTTACCCAGTCTCTAACTCATTGCCTGGTCGTAATAACTTTGTAGCTTACCCAGCATCTAACTCATTGCCTTGTCATGATAACTGTGTAGCTTACCCAGCATCTAACTCATAGCCTTGTCATAATAACTTTGTAGCTTACCCAGCATCTAACTCATTGCCTTGTCATAATAACTTTGTAGCTTACCCAGCATCTAACTCATTGCCTTGTAATAATAACTGTGTAGCTTACCCAGCATCTAACTCATTGCCTTGTAATAATAACTTTGTAGCTTACTCAGCATCTAACTCATTGCCTTGTCATAATAACTTTGTAGCTTACCCAGCATCTAACTCATTGCCTTGTAATAATAACTTTGTAGCTTACCCAGCATCTAACTCATTGCCTTGTCATAATAATTTTTGCCTTACTCAGCATCTAACTCATTGCCTTGTAATAATAACTTTGTAGCTTACCCAGCATCTAACTCATTGCCTTGTCATAATAACTTTGTAGCTTACCCAGCATCTACCTCATTGCCTTGTCATAATAACTTTGTAGCTTACCCAGCATCTAACTCATTGCCTGGTCATAATAACTTTGTAGCTTACCCAGCGTCTAACTCATTGCCTTGTCATAATAACTTTGTAGCTTACCCAGCATCTAACTCATTGCCTTGTCATAATAACTGTGTAGCTTACCCAGCATCTAACGCATTGCCTTGTCATAATAACTTTGTAGCTTACCCAGCATCTAACTCATTGCCTTGTCATAATAACTTTGTAGCTTACCCAGTCTCTAACTCATTGCCTGGTCGTAATAACTTTGTAGCTTACCCAGCATCTAACTCATTGCCTTGTCATGATAACTGTGTAGCTTACCCAGCATCTAACTCATTGCCTTGTCATAATAACTTTGTAGCTTACCCAGCATCTAACTCATTGCCTTGTCATAATAACTGTGTAGCTTACCCAGCATCTAACGCATTGCCTTGTCATAATAACTTTGTAGCTTACCCAGCATCTAACTCATTGCCTGGTCATAATAACTTTGTAGCTTACCCAGCATCTAACTCATTGCCTTTTCATAATAACTTTGTAGCTTACCCAGCATCTAACTCATTGCCTTGTCATAATAACTTTGTAGCTTACCCAGCATCTAACTCATTGCCTTGTCATAATAACTTTGTAGCTTACCCAGTCTCTAACTCATTGCCTGGTCGTAATAACTTTGTAGCTTACCCAGCATCTAACTCATTGCCTTGTCATAATAACTGTGTAGCTTACCCAGCATCTAACTCATAGCCTTGTCATAATAACTTTGTAGCTTACCCAGCATCTAACTCATTGCCTTGTCATAATAACTGTGTAGCTTACCCAGCATCTAACGCATTGCCTTGTCATAATAACTTTGTAGCTTACCCAGCATCTAACTCATTGCCTGGTCATAATAACTTTGTAGCTTACCCAGCATCTAACTCATTGCCTTGTCATAATAACTTTGTAGCTTACCCAGCATCTAACTCATTGCCTTGTCATAATAACTTTGTAGCTTACCCAGCATCTAACTCATTGCCTTGTCATAATAACTTTGTAGCTTACCCAGTCTCTAACTCATTGCCTTGTCATAATAACTGTGTAGCTTACCCAGTCTCTAACTCATTGCTTTGTCATAATAACTGTGTAGCTTACCCAGCATCTAACTCATTGCCTGGTCATAATAACTTTGTAGCTTACCCAGCATCTAACTCATTGCCTTGTCATAATAACTTTGTAGCTTACCCAGCATCTAACTCATTGCCTTGTCATAATAACTTTGTAGCTTACCCAGCATCTAACTCATTGCCTTGTCATAATAACTTTGTAGCTTACCCAGTCTCTAACTCATTGCCTGGTCATAATAACTTTGTAGCTTACCCAGCATCTAACTCATTGCCTGGTCATGATAACTGTGTAGCTTACCCAGCATCTAACTCATAGCCTTGTCATAATAACTTTGTAGCTTACCCAGCATCTAACTCATTGCCTTGTCATAATAACTGTGTAGCTTACCCAGCATCTAACGCATTGCCTTGTCATAATAACTTTGTAGCTTACCCAGCATCTAACTCATTGCCTGGTCATAATAACTTTGTAGCTTACCCAGCATCTAACTCATTGCCTTGTCATAATAACTTTGTAGCTTACCCAGCATCTAACTCATTGCCTTGTCATAATAACTTTGTAGCTTACCCAGCATCTAACTCATTGCCTTGTCATAATAACTGTGTAGCTTACCCAGTCTCTAACTCATTGCCTTGTCATAATAACTGTGTAGCTTACCCAGTCTCTAACTCATTGCTTTGTCATAATAACTGTGTAGCTTACCCAGCATCTAACTCATTGCCTTGTCATAATAACTTTGTAGCTTACCCAGCATCTAACTCATTGCCTGGTCGTAATAACTTTGTAGCTTACTCAGCATCTAACTCATTGCCTTGTCATAATAACTTTGTAGCTTACCCAGCATCTAACGCATTGCCTGGTCGTAACTTATGACCTTCACCACCAATTTCTCTACCACAAGCCTTACATGTACCAACTATTGCTGCTCGTCCACACTACAAAAGAATTTAACAATAAAACAATAAGTTATAGTTATACCACAAACCAGAGGTTCACTGGGTTATGAAATTGTCTAAATTAAATAAGTGATGTATTTTTTTTTATAAGAAAGTTCTGAAATTTCAAATGTCAATTAACATAATACATAATATTGGTACAGAACCATTTAGCTCAAGTTTAATATATTATAAGCAGTTTCTCAGTAGAAAATTGTCTTAACCAAATAGTGATATAAAATTAAGCTGTGGCAACAGCATATAATCTTAACTAAACATACGTAAATAATTTAGTACCACTAATGAATAATCTACTGAATATAATGATGATTCTGATTAACATAATGATATTTGGACCAAACATAAAGAAAGTTGGATCCACAGAATATGATGTCATATGATCTGAACAAAATGTAAATACTGACAAACATAAAGACAAAACCATTGGACAGAATGTCATAATGTGAATACAACTGAGGGCTTTTCCAGGAAAAAATACCCGGTAGGGTCGGAACGCCATTGATATTTTTTTAATCTAGGTGGGGGGCGTAAAACGTATTTCTTTTCTGTGGGTTGTTGTCAAATTTCTATTTAATTAATCATGGTTGTCAGTATTTTTACCATTTCGGTATATTAAAATAGACCTACATGCCGGCAAGTCCTGTCACTGTGTTGTTCGTTAAACGGTATATAATATTCGGTTGTTTGTTCCGCGATTTCGCTTCTTTTGCGTGATTTTTAAGCCAAATTGTCTCCCTTTATCTTCCGAAATATTCCGAATGATATGCTATGTAAAAGATGGAGAAATACGAATGATGAACTGGTACCTGGTTCTTTTATTTTCGTTCCTGGGTTCCGAGATCAAAAATACCAGTCGAAAACGAAACGTGGTCAAATGGCACGATTTCTCAACAAGTATTTATCCAAAAATAATAAACTATGCATATTATTAATCCTTGAGATATAAGCTTTAAAATGGTGTAACATTTATTTGACAAACATTTGATTTAAAAGAGTTATATGTGATCAAAACAAATATTTTGATACAAATTATCATTATTTCAGCCATTGAAAAATACTGTCCTGCCACAATTTAGGGTATCAAATGTCAATTTTTTTTTTTAATGTATATCAAATTAAAGCCTTTAATCTCTTCTTTATTATGGAATTTACATCATGAAAATATCTCATTACATTCAAAAGTTATACCAATAAACGTACTGTAACATTTTCTTTGTATAATCATATTCATTTCAAGTATTTCTTCAAATTGCATTATAAGTATTCAGATCATTAAGCATTTCTTCAAATTTCATCATACATATTTAGGTCATTAAGTATTTCATCAGATTTATTCTAGAATTTCTTTGTCTAAGATATGAACCAGATGCTGAATTAGTTACAGATAATTTGATGACTTAGCAAATATTTGCCCGGTTAGGAATTTATGATGACCAAATATGTAGTAGGGCTTGGTAGGGAAAATAGGCAGTATATAAGTGAGAGCAGGGAGAGAGTGAAAAAACAGAGGAGAAACAGAAGATTAAGATTGTTGAGCCCGAGTTGATTTATTTTTCATGTTGTTAAATTGATTGCCATATATGTTTTCTTAATACAGTTGAACTTTTTATCGACTTAATGTTTACTTGGAATATTATTCAGACTACACAAGGATCCATTTATTTATGTGACCAGAATATTCCTAAATCACACTACCAATTAGATTTAAGGAAGATTCTGTAAAGTGTGCCATTTGGTGTCTGTTGTCATACAAGCATTATTGGTATTGGCTGTCTGTATAAGGTTGAGCATCACGACGGGAAATTAACATCACACTGTAAACCAGACCCAGCAACACACAATTTAGCTTGTTCGCACGTACGTTTTTGTCACAATACTGAAAATACCTGTCCTGGTTTTCCGCCATTAGAAAAATACTGTCCTGCCACGATTTAGGGTATCAAATGTCAATATTTTTTTTATAACTTTATATCAAATTAAAGTCTTTAATATCTTCTTTATTGTGGAATTTACATCCTGAAAATATCTCATTCCGTTTAAAAGTTATACCTATAAACGTACTGGAAAATACCTGTCCTGGTTTTAAAACCTCCCCCTCAAAAATAGATAAACAACACACTTTATAGGTCACACTTGTACTTACATTACTGCCATTAAACAGTATTACAGATTTGATCAGTCTGTTTCAAATTTAATTTCTATTTTCTAGGTGGGGGTCATTTTAAGTATTTATATTTATGTGGTGGTACCCCAAAAATAATTAAAATTCTGGTGGTAGTACCCCAAATTATTGACGGAGTTCCGACTCCCCCCCCCCCCCCCTCAGGTATTTTTTCCTGGAAAAGCCCTGAGCATAATGTGAATACTACTGAGCATGAAACAAACATAGCAATCTGTATCATTCGGTTACTGCTCTTAGTTGAATAACATGGGTCTTAATGATATAATAGAATGTATTGAAACAGTACTCACATTTCCAATTATATATGGGTGACCATTTGGACATCCTGAAATAGAACAAAATAATAGGATTTAGTACATGTGATATCATGGTATCAAGAATTTTGTTTCTCTTGGCAACCAAAAAAATTAATTACATGAAAATTAATTTGTGATGGATGAGAATCAAATTTAAATTCCAAATTGATTGTTGAATTAAACATAATTTTATTGGTCCTTAATGGAAACCAGCTTTTTGTGGGAAATTGCAGCCATTTCCACCAAAACCACAGTTTCTGTGCAAAACATTTTGCATTTTCCCCCTATCTCCTGTCATGCATATCATCACACTCCACAAATCAAATCATGGACAAAAGATTTAGAACAGCAATAAAATTGGATTTGTAATTTTTGTTTGTGTTTCAGGCAAATCAAAGATTAGGAATGATCAAAAGAAGCTTCGATTTTATGGATAAGGATATGTTTCTAACACTATTCAAAAGTATCGTAAGGCCACACCTAGAATATGGCAGCAGTGTATGGTCAGTGATATACAAAAAAGCAGCCATACAATTGGAAAATGCTCAAAGAAGAGCCACCAAACTGATAGAAAATATACAACATAAGACCTACACTCAAAGATTGAAATATTTAGGGCTACCATCACTCCAATACAGAAGACTCAGAGCTGACGTGGTTGAAATTTACAAAATCCTTAACAATATTGATAAAGTGCAATATGAGCAAATTCTTCCTTTAAGTCAAACTACCACTAGGGGTGACTTTTTTTCTGTATTTTGAGAGTTTACAGTGAGTCAGTACTATTGACCATTTCTGACTTTTTTCCTGCACTATTTGCTACAAATCTGCTAGAAAAACAGTATCTTTAGTATGTATATCATTAATTACTTACTGTAAAACACTGGGTTTTCATTTGGATTAAGATTCCTTGCTGCCAAAATGGCTTCCCTAATTTCTGATAGTTCATCCTGAGGCATTGTGGGAAAAAATGAATTCTAAAACACAAACAAAAAGTTGTTTTTACAAAAATTATAAATGTTGTTTCCATTTGTTGTTCTTCTGACTTCAAATCCATTTTTGCATTAAAAAAAAAAACAAAAAAACAAGAGTCAATATTCTGTCAAACATAAAATTTGCATGCAATTGTTACATCTTGTTTCAATAAAATTTCTACAAATAGATAGGATATCTGTTTGAATGGAGTGAATCAGTGATTGTTGTTCAACACCAATCAGCATTTTTTCAGCTATAACATGGAAAGAACAAGCTGTATTTCAATAAGATGATAATGATGTCAGCTCTGTAGTAGATCAACATGCCCAGGTGCTTTTTTGATAGTGCTAGCTCACTGAAACAACAGTCTGTGGGCACTCAGACACATTATCAGTTTGTGCTCTTACTCCTTAATGCTATGTGTTTAACGTAGAAGCAGCATATATCAATTTCATAGTTTTTGTTCGACCCAACCAGGACTCAAATCCAGGATCTACCACACTTGAGGTGAACACACTAACCATTACATCACTGATGCGGTCTTGAAAATATTAAAAGAATTGAAAACACAAAATGGGTGATCTCCCCTGAATTTGTCCTTGAAACACTTCTATAATGTGAGGTTTACAAGAAAATATTCTGTAAAATTTCAAGGATATAGCTGAAAGGGACGTTGACTACACAAAAATAAGTATCCATTTCCAGGACATAACTAGAGGCTCAGCCCACTGAGCCTGTATCGCTCACCTGACAATAGAATGATACTGAAGCAAATTTCAAAGGGAGATAATCATTACCTTAAAAAACAGCAGCCACCTTGAATGGAGGGTGGGGCTGTCGGTTCCATTTGGCCCAGTTGTTTCAGAGGAGTAGATTAAAATATGAAAAAGTTAACGGACGGACGACGGACGCCAAGTGATGGCAATACCTCATATGACCCTTTGGGTCAGGTGAGCTAAAAACTATGTAATTGTTTTCTGAGCAACTTTTTGTTAACCATTTCTGATATTATATATTTTTTATTTAGTTTTGTTTTTTTTTATTTTGTGAGTATATGGTTATTATTTTATGTAATTATATTATTTATCATTAAATAATTGTCAGAATTGAATTTTTTTGTTTATATTAAAAGTTGCCAATATTCGATGTTTTATACTAATAAAATGTTCTGAACAAGAAGCCAGGTTTAAAAAATATGCTATAATGTCGTAATTAGTGAAAAGAATTCGAATGTCTGTTGGTAAAATCGCCATCAACACGACCTAATTATAAGTCTGCTGCTTTTCCGAAGTTTGCCAAATATTGATAACTGCTATGAATAACCAGGAAGCATGTTGCATGTAAATTCGTTAGAATTAATATAATTTAAGAAATATATATATATGAAATTTGATCCCGGGGTAATCAGTTAATATTAAAAAATGGTATTTAGTAAGAATGACACTTAAAATCGGAAATATGTGATGAAATCAATAAAAACAAACCCAAACTCTGCAAAGGGGCCCGATAAAGGGAAAATTGTAAACAAATTGTATTGCATATTATTGACAACACTTGAGTTGGCTTGATTATATTTTTGTAGAAAAAAACAGACATGAAGTTCATTATTTTAGTCTCTAAATTAAAAGAGATATCACCTAGCGTTTTCTCCTAAAAAAAACCAATATATAAAAAACTACTATGCAATTCTACTGTCAAAATACGATTCGGCCGAAAAAAGATACTAAATTATACTTACCGTATACATGTTGAAAAATGGAGTAGGTCGGTATAACATCTTTTTTTAATTTTTACACAAAGCTTGCTGAATCCTCCTTTTTGTGTCGTTTTCGTATAGAATACGTCAATGTTTTCATTCTTCCACGATTCGATTTGTGCCATGTGCTTTCTTCATCAACAAACAATTTTGCAGATGCGCAAACGCTTTCCCGAATGAGCTCACTGTCAGGTCGTATGAATATTGCACGGGTAAACATTGGATTCTTTACTGAATTCAAGAAAATAAAACGGCGACGTCCTTCGTTCTAGGCTATTTACGTATGATATTAAAGGACGAAGTCCTTTTGACTGTAAGCTGTACAATTTTTCCTCCTTTCTATAGGAGTCAACTCCTATGTATCTATTCATAGCCAAATATCTTTTCACCGGAAGTTTTAAAAATAGATCAATTGATATTTAGAAACGCAAAAAATATATATTTCAATGAAAAATTCCCATTTCTTTAATTATTTACTCTATGCAAAATCGAAATAAACTTGAAATAAAATTCTAATTAAAAAATCTCTTTCTACGAGATTCTCGGCGGAAGAGCGGCATAGGTAAAATGAACACAACAGCCATAAGTCAAAGAGAGATAACTCTAGCCAAATAATTAAAAAAACAACTTTAAAAAGTACTTGAAAAAAAATAATACATTCCTTTCTCACGCCTCCCTCTTAAAATTATAGGACTTCATCCTTCAAACAGGTTGTGCCTGTCTCATATTATGAAAAATTTCAACTGCAATTAGTATATAACATCGAATATTGGCAACTTTTAATATAAACAAAAATTTAATTCTGATAGCCTGTATGCCTTTAAATAGTTCAATTTTCAAAGCATGTGTGTACATTGAAAAAAACCAAAAGGGATTTTTTTTTAATAATGTGCTAATTTTTTCCCGTATACAAATGACTTTGTAAACAAGCAGGGACCCTAAGTGAACTACCCTGAGCTGCTTAGGTTATTGTAAAGCAGGAGCTTGTTCAATAAAATGTATATTTAAAAAGAAATAAAATATGTTTTGTGTGGACCAGATGTTGATACCTACCACCATGGTCTGAGGTTGAAGAGCTATATTTTGTAATGGGGTTAGCAGAGTTGTCTTCCCTGGAATCTCCACCATCAGTACACGAAAATGTGTTAATAAACAGGAGATATTCTGTTGAGCTAAGTCCATCCTTGGCACAATATTTCCATGTAGTCTCCATACAGTATTATTTAAAATACCATTTGTAAGCTCCTAAAAAATATATTTTTTTAAATATTCTACTAATATATGCATCTGAGATATATAAAGGTTTATCACTAATTCTAAAGTTTTACAGTTGCCATCATGACTTGGTTGACCGTTGTGGAATATCTGTGTCCATGGATATGTTCCACTTGTCATAAGCACTTCCCAGTTCTTTCCTCATTCATGACTTATCACCGGATTTGTAACTAGATTAACATGACGAGTGTCACTAGTGGAGCAGGAACTGCTTACCCTTCCGGAGCACCTGAGTTCATCCCCGGTTTTTAGTGGTGTTTGTGTTACTTGATCTTTAATTTTATGTGTATGTTTAGTAGATCATAAGTGTTTGTCCTTTTTCCGTTTGGCCATTGTGTTGTCTGTCCTTTGATATACACATTTTGATTACCTCCCTTTGGTATCTTCAAACTCTTCTTATTTCACTTCAGAGTTACACAAGCAAAATCAAGTTATCCTTTTTCATGCTAAATCTATATGTTTTTCATAAAACAGATCCATTCAATATATTTTTTGTTATTTTAACTAAAACTATTTGCATTAAAGTGTAATTTACAAAATATATTACAATTTCTCAAGAAAATGTCATAAAAATTTACTGTGTGAAGTAGATGAAAAACACAATTATAAAAAATATTATTACTACCTTATTTCTGATCAGAGCACAATTCATTACAAATTCACTTAGGAATGCTTTAGCCTGCAAAATAAAAGTAGAAATGATATGAAACAACTTATTTTTTCTATGTCAAAGTTTGATACAATTTGATTCAAGAAACACTGATATTATTTTAACACAATCTGCAAAGGTAACCTAACAACATCTAAATAGAAATAGACAATATTATTACTAACTTTATTCTCTAAACCAATGTTACAAAGGTTACAGAGTGAGAGTGTTCAAATCAATACAAAGTAAATACATATCATTACATCAATTATCAAGATTATGGGTGTACATTGAATTCAAATTATGGAAAAAAAATGCTTAAACGTTACATACAAAAGATACAAATACTAACAGAGGTGTGATTGATTTTTTTCAAGGAGAACTAATTTTCTTATTTATTATATCAATAAGCTTACATAATTTGCGAACAGTTTCAGGTTTCTTTTTGCTAAATAATGATGACAGTTTTAATGTGTTTGGTCTGTTAAAAAAGTATTTTGGAATTAGATTTTTTCTATCAGTTACAAAATTTGGACACTGTAATACATAGTGAAATTCGTCACCAATCTCGCGAGATTGACATAGCTGACACAGTCTATTGTGTCTTTCTACATTTGTCCAGCACCCTACTTCAATCGGTAATCTATGATTAGATGTTCTAAATCTACAAAAAGTAAATCTATTTTTGTCATTTAAGACGTCTAAATATTTTTCAAATCTAAAATCCGACTTGAATAATCTATAGCTCAATGCTTTTGGAGATATTTGCAAAGTAGAATGCCAATTTTGTTTGAACTGGTCGGTTAATCTCAGTTTAATGCTTTCAATTAGCCATTTATTGCAGTGTCTTAAAATATAAAGTTTATGTGCATGAGGCTTAAAAACAGGGATAAAAGCGAGGTTCACTGAGTCTTTCCCTAGTTTTGCGTCGAATACACATACGATCGCATAGTAGTTGGATTTAGGAGATAACTGTATTGTATTTGAAAATTTCACTGCATCAATTGGAGATTTGATGGTCACAAATTAAGTTTACAGGCGACGTGTTAGCAGAGCCAGTAAACAGATATTTGCGACCATGAAATCGACAATTGATGCCGTGAAATTTTCAAATACAATACAGTTATCCCCATTCTAATGTAATCATTTAGATGTGCATTGCCACATTATTGACAAGATGACGTAAGTGGTAATCAGCAAAAATTCTAAATATTATCTCGTGCTATTTCAACCGTGGAACTGATGCCGTGAAAATTACACCATTAAATCGACAATTGATGTCGTGAAATTTTCAAATACAATAGAGTTATCTCTATTCTAATGTGATCATGTGTATTGCCACATTATTGACAAGATGACGTAAGCGGTAATCAGCTAAAATTCTAAAAATATCTCATGACATTTCAACCGTGGAATTGATTCGCTATGCAAGGGCCAGTAGCAATTATTCTGATTTCCTGAAACGTCATCTTCATCTGAGAAACAGGCTACTGGACCAGGGCTATAAAAAGATTCGCCTTATTCGATCTCTTAAAAAGTTTATATTCCGATACCAATATCTTGTCGAAATATATTCCGTCTCTGCAGAAATAATTATAAGCGATGCATTTTCATATAGTGAAAATGTATAAAGATAAAGAAGTCCAAAATGTCAAGAATTTTTTTGTCAATGTGTGACGTAAAAATATTTTTGACATTTACGTCACCGAATATGGTACTGCTTTGACAACTATTTTACCTATTTTGTTCCTGTATTTAAATACTGTTACAGTGACAGCCGGAACCTTTGAACCGTAATGAGAGCGGGAGGTTTGGCACCTTAAAATCTGATTCAACCCACCATTTCTTTAGAAATGCCTGTACCAAGTCAGGGTCATTACGGTTTTCACAGTTTTCCGGTTGTTGACTGATTTTGTCTGTTTATATAATTATGAGTTTTGACTTTCCCTTTATAAGATTGTTCAGAGTTCGGTAATTTTGTTATTACCTTTATTGATACCATGAAAATTACAGCATTGTCCAATCACAAACCAGGAATATTAAACAACTACATTAGAATTACAGTTACCTATGTAATCAATATCACTAACGTTGTGAGTTTGATTCCCATCTGTAACGAGGTGTACATGTACTGGATACAAATAAATGAATTAATCTTGCAGCAGGATAGTGGTTGGTGACTAGTTCTAATAATAAAACCCTAAATGCTCGTTACTCGCAAGGGTTATAACGGGATGCCATTACACGTAATGGATCAGCCGCCGAGATTTTTTGCCCTCGCTTACAGAGTTTCTGATGCCTGCATTTATCAATAATAAGACATAACCTTTCCTTTTGTCCATTATTATAACAAGTTTTTATCACCTACCAGTATTTTAGAATGTAATTCCCACAAAATAAAAATCCATGTTTACTTTCTCTCTGAACATTTTGAATTTCGTCATTTCTGGCCTCACTATTTGGATGTCGATACCATATTTGGCGATTAAGGCGTGAATGTTTACATCAGCCGTCGTAAGCATTGTAGTAAGAAATACCATATTTAGAAAAGCTCTGCCTTTCGTAGTTTCCGGTTATGACAAACAATCGATAAATTTGAACAAGGTTGTTGCTACCTTTGAAAAGCATATATTTCTCAGCCAAACCGATTTAACAAGGACTGGGATCATCAGTAATAGTCATAATGAAATGTTTGAAGCGTAAATAGTGAGTTTTTATGTTTCAACTGCAACTTTTTTTTTGCTCCATTGTGACGAATGGGACAGCGTTGTAGCTCTGCCGAGACACAAGTTTGTCACAGGAGCTACATTATTGCAGCTAGTTGGTGACCTATGCATTAACATAATCTCCATTTCAAAATTGGAGGCTTGCTTTACTTCTTCTATAAATAAATTTCATATTTGCCAACAATATTGTCTATATATACATTGTCTGTGAACTTCTGTGGAATATGGCAATACATTGTTCACAGAACAGATGATTGCACACTTTGTCTGTGAACTTCTGTGGATTATCATAATACACACTGTTCACAACACACTATGAACTTCTGTGGATTACAATACACTATTCACAGTTAAATGCATACATTGTCTGTGAGCTTCAGTGGATTGTCATAAAACACACAGTCACAATTCACTCTATAAATCTATTAAATACATTGTCTGTGAACTTCTGTGGATTATCATAATACACATGTACACTGTTCAAAGCACAGTTTATTGCATACATGAACTTCTAAGGATTGCACAGTTCACTCTATAAATCTATTACATACCTTGTCTGTGAACTTCTGTGGATCTCCACCATACACAATGTTCATGGTGATCTCCCTATGTAAAGCCAGCAACAATCTAATCCTGGTCTGCCAGTCATTATCAGGTTTCTAAAAAAGGTGAGTTGCTAAGATTTACAAAAACATTGGCAATCATATTATCAAGAGGGATATAATTAATCTGCTTAATCTAGCCACATTTTTATGCTTGTCTTAAGGACATGGATTTTCTTTGGCATATGTCATGGTCTTTTTTGTAATCAATGATATGAATTTTGTTGACATTGGTGGAATTATTTACCATCACTGTTTAAAATTCTTTTTATAATACTATGTTAACTATAGTAGAAGACAAAACAAGAATCATTCCATTTTAAATATTCTTTTAATCATTGCTCCCTTTGACCCCATCACAGAAATTCCATAAAAATATAAAGAAAAAATCATTATAGCATTTTTGACTTCCAATGAAAATTCAAAATTTTGTCCCCTTTATACAGTCAAACCTGTATAAACTGTCAACGTTGTGACAATGGGAATATGACCATGCGTCAAACCTGTATAAACTGTCAACGTTGTGACAATGGGAATATGACCATGCGTCAAACCTGTATAAACTGTCAACGTTGTGACAATGGGAATATGACCATGCGTCAAACCTGTATAAACTGTCAACGTTGTGACAATGGGAATATGACCATGCGTCAAACCTGTATAAACTGTCAACGTTGTGACAATGGGAATATGACCATGCACATAAGAAAGATGACTGCTTATTCAAGATCTGTTTTCACTTTTTGTTTAACTATAAATTATACCTGTACTATCTGTTCTAGTTTTTCACTGTTTTCACTCAGTGTGGTAGTAACAACAGTTTCCCTTAGTTCTGTATACTCATCACCAATCACAATATATCTGTCATGACATTCTTTTACCTGAATAATGTAGTGGTAGGTTAATTTGTTTGTTTTAGTAGCTGATTAATCATAAAGCTTCAAAAGTTTTATCTTGTTTAATTTAGGGTTAGGGTTATGGTGTTTAATGCCACTTTCAACAATATTTCAGCTATATCATGGCAGTCAGTTTTATTGGTGGAGGAAACCACCGACCTGCCGCAAGTCACAGACAAACTTTTTCACATAATTTTGTATCGAGTACACCTTGTCTGAGTGGGATTCGAACTCACAATGTTAGTGGTGATAGGTACTGATTTCATAGGGAGTTGTAAATCCAATTACCATACAATCATGACCACGACGGGCCCCTATTTACTGGTAATCAATTTGATCATAGACCTGCATTTAATAATAAGTCTGTTTTTTAAACAGTTTATATATCTTTCTCCAATTTCCAAACAAAGGTGATTAGTGAATCAAGTCAATAGTGAATCAAGTCAATTAAATTTGTTCATCAACTTCAGGGTGATTAGTGAATCAAGTCAATTAAATTTGTTCATCAATTTCAGGGTGATTAGTAAATCAAGTCAATTAAATTTGTTCATCAACTTCAGGGTGATTAGCGAATCAAGTCAATCAAATTTGTTCATCAACCTCAGGGTGATTAGTGAATCAAGTCAATTAAATTTGTTCATCAATTTCAGGGTGATTAGTGAATCAAGTCAATTAAATTTGTTCGTCAACTTCAGGGTGATTAGTGAATCAAGTCAATTAAATTTGTTCATCAACCTCAGGGTGATTAGTGAATCAAGTCAATTAAATTTGTTTATCAACTTCAGGGTGATTAGTGAATCAAGCCAATTAAATTTGTTCATCAACTTCAGGGTGATTAGTGAATCAAGTCAATTAAATTTGTTCATCAACTTCAGGGTGATTAGTAAATCAAGTCAATTAAATTTGTTCATCAACTTCAGGGTGATTAGCGAATCAAGTCAATCAAATTTGTTCATCAACTTCAGGGTGATTAGTGAATCAAGTCAATTAAATTTGTTCATCAATTTCAGGGTGATTAGTGAATCAAGTCAATTAAATTTGTTCATCAACTTCAGGGTGATTAGTGAATCAAGTCAATTAAATTTGTTCATTAATTTCAGGGTGATTAGTGAATCAAGTCAATTAAATTTGTTCATCAATTTCAGGGTGATTAGTGAATCAAGTCAATTAAATTTGTTCATCAATTTCAGGGTGATTAGTGAATCAAGTCAATTAAATTTGTTCATCAACTTCAGGGTGATTAGTGAATCAAGTCAATTAAATTTGTTCGTCAACTTCAGGGTGATTAGTGAATCAAGTCAATTAAATTTGTTCATCAATTTCAGGGTGATTAGTGAATCAAGTCAATTCAATTTATTCATCAACTTCAGGGTGATTAGTGAATCAAGTCAATTAAATTTGTTCATCAACTTCAGGGTGATTAGTGAATCAAGTCAATTAAATTTATTCGTCAACTTCAGGGTGATTAGTGAATCAAGTCAATTAAATTTGTTCATCAATTTCAGGGTGATTAGTGAATCAAGTCAATTAAATTTGTTTATCAACTTCAGGGTGATTAGTGAGTCAAGTCAATTAAATTTATTCATCAAATTCAGGGTGATTAGTGAATCAAGTCAATTAAAATTGTTTATCAACTTCAGGGTGATTAGTGAATCAAGTTAATTAAATAAGTTCATCAACTTCAGGGTGATTAATGAATCAAGTCAATTAAATTTGTTCAACAACATCAGGGTGATTAGTGAATCAAGTCAATTAAATTTGTTCATCAATTTCAGGGTGATTAGTGAATCAAGTCAATTAAATTTGTTTATCAACTTCAGGGTGATTAGTGAATCAAGTCAATTAAATTTGTTCGTCAACTTCAGGGTGATTAGTGAATCAAGTCAATAAAATTTGTTCATCAATTTCAGGGTGATTAGTGAATCAAGTCAATTCAATTTGTTCATCAATTTCAGGGTGATTAGTGAATCAAGTCAATTAAATTTGTTTATCAACTTCAGGGTGATTAGTGAATCAAGTCAATTAAATTTGTTCATCAACTTCAGGGTGATTAGTGAATCAAGTCAATTAAATTTGTTCATCAATTTCAGGGTGATTAGTGAATCAAGTCAATTAAATTTGTTCATCAACTTCAGGGTGATTAGTGAATCAAGTCTATTAAATTTGTTCATCAATTTCAGGGTGATTAGTGAATCAAGTCAATTAAATTTGCTTATCAACTTCAGGGTGATTAGTGAATCAAGTCAATTAAATTTGTTCATCAACTTCAGGGTGATTAGTGAATCAAGTCAATTAAATTTGTTCTTCAATTTCAGGGTGATTAGTGAATCAAGTCAATTAAATTTGTTCATCAATTTCAGGGTGATTAGTGAATCAAGTCAATTAAATTTGTTCACCAACTTCAGGGTGATTAGTGAATCAAGTCAATTAAATTTGTTCATCAACATCAGGGTGATTAGTGAATCAAGTCAATTAAATTTGTTCATCAATTTCAGGGTGATTAGTGAATCAAGTCAATTAAATTTGTTTATCAACTTCAGGGTGATTAGTGAATCAAGTCAATTAAATTTGTTCATCAATTTCAGGGTGATTAGTGAATCAAGTCAATTCAATTTATTCATCAACTTCAGGGTGATTAGTGAATCAAGTCAATTAAATTTGTTTGGTGATTAGTGAATCAAGTCAATTAAATTTGTTCGGTGATTAGTGAATCAAGTCAATTCAATTTGTTCGGTGATTAGTGAATTAAGTCAATTAAATTTGCTCGGTGATTAGTGAATCAAGTCAATTAAATTTGTTCGTCAACTTCAGGGTGATTAGTGAATCAAGTCAATTAAATTTGTTCATCAATTTCAGGGTGATTAGTGAATCAAGTCAATTAAATTTGTTCATCAATTTCAGGGTGATTAGTGAATCAAGTCAATTAAATTTGTTCATCAACTTCAGGGTGATTAGTGAATCAAGTCAATTAAATTTGTTCATCAACTTCAGGGTGATTAGTGAATCAAGTCAATTAAATTTGTTCATCAATTTCAGGGTGATTAGTGAATCAAGTCAATTAAATTTGTTCATCCACTTCAGGGTGATTAGTGAATCAAGTCAATTAAATTTGTTCATCAATATCAGGGTGATTAGTGAATCAAGTCAATTAAATTTGCTTATCAACCTCAGGGTGATTAGTGAATCAAGTCAATTAAATTTGTTCATCAACTTCAGGGTGATTAGTGAATCAAGTCAATTAAATTTGTTCTTCAATTTCAGGGTGATTAGTGAATCAAGTCAATTAAATTTGTTCATCAATTTCAGGGTGATTAGTGAATCAAGTCAATTAAATTTGTTCATCAATTTCAGGGTGATTAGTGAATCAAGTCAATTAAATTTGTTCATCCACTTCAGGGTGATTAGTGAATCAAGTCAATTAAATTTGTTCATCAATATCAGGGTGATTAGTGAATCAAGTCAATTAAATTTGCTTATCAACTTCAGGGTGATTAGTGAATCAAGTCAATTAAATTTGTTCATCAACTTCAGGGTGATTAGTGAATCAAGTCAATTAAATTTGTTCTTCAATTTCAGGGTGATTAGTGAATCAAGTCAATTAAATTTGTTCATCAATTTCAGGGTGATTAGTGAATCAAGTCAATTAAATTTGTTCATCAATTTCAGGGTGATTAGTGAATCAAGTCAATTAAATTTGTTCATCAACATCAGGGTGATTAGTGAATCAAGTCAATTAAATTTGTTCATCAATTTCAGGGTGATTAGTGAATCAAGTAAATTAAATTTGTTTATCAACTTCAGGGTGATTAGTGAATCAAGTCAATTAAATTTGTTCATCAACTTCAGGGTGATTAGTGAATCAAGTCAATTAAATTTGTTCATCAATTTCAGGGTGATTAGTGAATCAAGTCAATTAAATTTGTTCATCAACTTCAGGGTGATTAGTGAATCAAGTAAATTAAATTTGTTTATCAACTTCAGGGTGATTAGTGAATCAAGTCAATTAAATTTGTTCATCAACTTCAGGGTGATTAGTGAATCAAGTCAATTAAATTTGTTCGGTGATTAGTGAATCAAGTCAATTAAATTTGTTTATCAACTTCAGGGTGATTAGTGAATCAAGTCAATTAAATTTGTTCATCAACTTCAGGGTGATTAGTGAATCAAGTCAATTAAATTTGTTCGGTGATTAGTGAATCAAGTAAATTAAATTTGTTTATCAACTTCAGGGTGATTAGTGAATCAAGTCAATTAAATTTGTTCATCAACTTCAGGGTGATTAGTGAATCAAGTCAATTAAATTTGTTCGGTGATTAGTGAATCAAGTAAATTAAATTTGTTTATCAACTTCAGGGTGATTAGTGAATCAAGTCAATTAAATTTGTTCATCAACTTCAGGGTGATTAGTGAATCAAGTAAATTAAATTTGTTCATCAATTTCAGGGTGATTAGTGAATCAAGTAAATTAAATTTGTTTATCAACTTCAGGGTGATTAGTGAATCAAGTCAATTAAATTTGTTCGTCAACAGAAAAAGTTAGCAAATGCACTGAGAGGTAAAGTATACATAGGTTTTTAACCTTCCCACAATTTTACATTATCAAATAAATTAACATGTCCATTGTGTATATATATTTTTTTTATATGACAAGGTAATGAAATTCTTCGTTTTGGTCTCATCATAAGATAAGCCAATCAGTTGCCATAGAAACAGAATAATTGCTAAATTTTTATTCAAGGAAAAGACACAAGAAATATGAACGAAATAATGATTCTATTTAAATATGAAGAAATTCCATCATTTCCAAGTAATAATGATGACCCAACAGGTTAGGAATAATTTATAGGTCACAGGTCATAAGTCAAACTTGCCAGGTGTGGTCTTCAGATAATTGATGCATTGGTACCTATGTCCAACTTACTTTGTTTCCTTTTAATTCAGGTAGACGAATCCATCTTAGAAAAGTTGCCTCACTTTTGGCAAGAACTGTTTGGTAACTGTCTATACCATGACATCTACATAACTGTTTTACAAAATATCTCCTGAAATTAAAACAAATTATATAGTCGTACCTTAAACTTTTTATGTGGAAGTATTTTCAATGATTTTAACTTCAAGTCAACCAATTATTCAAGTTATGTGAGGTGTATAAAGGTTATTACTACTACAAAGATTAATTCTAGAATTTTCTTACATTTGTCATTTGACTTCTTTCCAAATGTTTTTTTTATGTTTCTTAGTTTTTTTTTTTATTGCATTTTTTTTTCATTAGAATTTTGCCATAAGTGAAAATTTGCCCCCTAAAAAAATAAAATCTTACCTAGGCCATGGGGATTCACTTTCTTCACACAGTTTGGCAGCACCATCAAAGAGTTTTCTAACTGATGGATTAGGCATAGATTTTTGTGATGTACAATATAGTTTGTGGATATGTTTAGTAACAATTGCCAGGGAGAATCTAACTCTAGAAATGTGTTCAATCTTGTCTAACGGATTAGTATCACTGGTAAGGTATGATGGTGCTGCTCGCAACATATTGGTTGCTATGGTAACTTCATCATTTCTGTTGACATGCTGTTGA
Organism: Bathymodiolus brooksi; assembly: GCA_963680875.1. Taxonomy (NCBI): domain Eukaryota; kingdom Metazoa; phylum Mollusca; class Bivalvia; order Mytilida; family Modiolidae; genus Bathymodiolus; species Bathymodiolus brooksi. Next base: position 29,910,188 of record OY804581.1, on the reverse strand, counting down.
TGAAGTGAGTCCTGTAATAGAAAATGGGTGAAATGAAATTATTTACATACTGTGTTTCCTAGGTTTTACCAGAATCATTTTCCATATTTAAAAAAAAGTATTTACAAGAGCTTGACTGGTTAGGGTGTTTAACGCCACTTTCAACAATATTTCAGTTATATAGTGGCGGTCAGTTTTATTGGTGGAGGAAACCGTAGTACCCGGAGAAAACAACCGACCTGCCGCAAGTCATTAACAAACTTTATCACATAATGTTGTATCGAGTACACCTCGTCTGAGTGCAGTTTGAACTCACAACTTTGGTGGTAATAGACACTGATTGTATATAAATACAACTACCATACGATTACGACCACAACGGTTTCTTATTTGTATGTTTAACATATGGAAGGTATGATCAAATAAATTATGAAAATCCAAGCGTTGATATATTAGGCCACCCTTAAAAATATGTTCGTTTCCCACACCCGACCCTCCATTTCACCTATGGGTCGGTAGGGTCAAAGTTCATTCACAAATCTGGTTCCTTCAAAGTTGAGCAATGGATTTTTGTTCATTTAAAAGTGTAAACCAGTTCCGAACGTAAATTCTAGAACAATATCGGAACTTCCGGTCACGATTTCCGGTAAAAAAAAAAAAAGTAAAAAAAAAGTCGTCGCAAATCACCCAAAAAATATTTCGAGTCACAACGTTTTCTAACGGTCGGTTGGGTGCGAGAAACAATTTTTTTTTTATTTTGGCCTAGATGTTAATGAACATGAGAGACTGTCCATCTTTAGATACAAATTAATTAAAGTAAACAAATAGTGAGTACTCTTATTGCTGTTCTACATTTCACAGTCACTGCATAGTCTTCAATATTGAGCATAACTCTACACTCTATAATGAATGTGAATGCATTTTTTTTACTTGAAATACATTTATTTTCTATGACAACATGAAAAAATCCAAATTTAATCGCATAAAAAAACTTCTATAACATTAAGCAAAAACATCTTAGGTCTGAATCAATGAATGTTCATTTAATGGGATCTTCTTTCGTTACTCTTAAAAAGAATTTTCATCTATATTCTTGAAATTTTATGAGGGGAGTACTTTACCAAATAAACATACCAGCAAAAAAAAATATGAGAGTCGAGAATAATAGTTTCTTACAAAACTCCATATTGAAGATTAGAAATTTCTCACCCCTTGGATAAAGTATTCCGTTAATTTATGTGAAAAAGATTTTTCTATCTTGCCCGGGCTCCTGCTTTTTATGCAAAATTGTTTTCAATTGTCGAAGTAAATTGTCGATTTATCGATATACACCCGTGTCTTGACAGTATTTTAAATGTATTTAATAATAAAATGTATAGACAGTATCTTTAAATGCTACCACAACAGTGATAAATTGCTTACATAAAAAGTTATTTGACGTTGGTCAAAGGGAGGCAATTTTTCTTATTTACTTTAGTTACTAACAAGGGAGAGCACTCTATATTTTCTCAATGTAAACAAACATTGACACGATAGGAAGGATGAGAAAAAGAGTCAATCACCGTGAAAGGTGAAAAATGTTGTATCGAGGACACCTCGCCTGAGCAAGATTTGAACTCACAACTTTAGTGGTGATAGGCATTGACTGCAAAAGTAGGTGTAAATCCAACTACCATACCATCATGACTGAATCCTAGCTGTGTGGTAATAGTGTCTAGTAAGATTGTTGCTTTTAATCTTGTTAATAGTTTCCTCTCTATTGAATATATTTGCCTAAAGATAAAACCTAACAGAGTTAGAATAAGATTTCTTTAGCTGACAAATGTTTTGTTCTACTCTCAACGAGATTTGAACTTACACCTTTGATACCCTACAACATTATAGCGGATGTGGGTGAGCGGTCTAGGGGACTAGACACAACAATTGATGCTGTAGTGTATAAAAAGTGTGAGTTGGAATATCATCAAGGGTAGAATATTTAGCATTAACATTGTATCTTCAGTAACTTTGAAAACCAGTTGCGGATGTCACTTGCTCAGACATTTGTATATATATAAATTAAAAATATATTGATGCCAAGTGACTGCATTTGATCACAAGGACTACGAGTGAATATTAATAAAAATGTCTTTTGTAAATGTCTGTGATTTTCTGTGATTTCTTTCATTGTATTCTAAGTTTTACCTCCATACACTGGAGAATCAGTAGACAAAGCTCAATCATATGATGTCTATCCCCAGCAGTCTGTAATAGTGTTCCTGCATAGTTAAAATATGCTAACAGATGGTTCTCAATTTCATGCCCACTGAAATATAAGGTTATGGTGTTTAATGCCATTTTCAACAATATTTCAGTTATATATAAAATATATGAATATAGAAACAATGAGTAAATTGAACTAGTATTACTGTGAGCACAGCTCACTAAGATATACCCCCCGCTCCCCATATCTGTCAAACCTATTTCCATAACCAAAACATTACTGATTGTTCCGACCAAAAATGAAAGGGATCCTCCTCTCTTCACCGGTAAGCTGCTGATAAAATTTCAAAACATTCTGAGAAACACTACTCAAGTTATCATACAACATAGTGTAAAAATCCTATTTTCCGTCATATCAAGTCCAATAACTCTGGAACGGCAAAAGTGAAAATCGTCAAAAATGAAAGAGATCCTCCTCTTTTCACCTGTAAGCTGTTGATAAAATTTCAAAACATTCTGAGAAACACTACTCAAGTTATCATACGACATAGGGTAAAAATCCTATTTTCCGTCATATCAAGTCCAATAACTCTGGAAAGGCAAAAGTGAAAATTGTCAAAAAAGAAAGGGATCCTCCTCTCTTCACCTGTAAACAGCTGATAAAATTTTAAAAGATTCTAAGAAACACAACTCAAGTTATCGTACGACATAGGATTTGTCTACAGACGGACGGACGGACATGGTGAAACCAGTATACCCCCCTACAACTTCGTTGCGGGGGGTATAACAATCGTTCTTTAAAGTTTTGTAACATGAATGCATTCTTTTCCTTTGATCATTTTATTGTTTATATAGCAGAATGTAAGCAACAGCTAAGAACTAAGACATATTATTGCACATTTTAAATCTGGACTGTAGCTGTATTACTCCCAGAGAGCCATGCAATAATCAATGACCTAGATGTGATATTGCATGGCTTCCTTTTACAAATCATTTATAACACGGTTTTCCGAGCTAAATGGTTAAACAATCTCACGCTTTGGGTTCGATTGCTTAACTGTTTATCTCGGAAAACCATGGTAGAAATACTACATAAAACAAACAGTTATTTGTGACCATCACTGCTTAACTGTCATTTTTAATAACAACATATATTACGGATTTAGTTTGTTACACATATTTTCATTGGTTCTTCAACCCTGAATGTCAGCATATATTTGGAAAACAGATGGGGTATATATTTCAGTCCCCAAAAATGATTTAAACATGGACGACAAAACATTACGCTTCACTGAATCAATGGTATAATACGGAATAATAAATGTATTTTTACCAAATTAATTGCTGTTTTTATACTCAAAACGGTTGCATGAACAAACAAATATTACAACGGTTAATTCCGTCACAAATACCTGATCGATTCAGCAAACTCCTATGTTCCACGGCTGCACCATAACAAATAAACAAAACGTTGAGCCTTGAAAACTTTCGACGTCATGGCGCCACACCAAGGTTTTATTTATATGTTGTTAACATTTAAATTATTGAAACTGTTTCGCAAACCCGTTGTTTTGTTATGTGATATATTAATGTTATATTTATAAAGTTTATAAAATTTACTACATATGAAACTGTATTGATTTAGAAATTTAGTACAGTATTTTCCTTCATGAGACACCCCATATATGAAATATGACGCGACACATATGTTGACGTCATTGAAGAATGACGTCAAAGGTACGGAAATGGACATCTAGAGATACGAAAAATGAAAATAAAAGAGGCAAATTATTAAAGACAGTTGGATGTTGTATTTAAAAAAAACAATGGTTAAATCCATAATATATCTGTTATTCAGCTATCAGACAGGGTATATAATGTGACATTCCCGGCTTATGCTATATATTGCCTTCGGCTGCGCCTCAGGGAATATAATATCTACATTGTACATACATCTACCAACTGATAAAAATGGTTGACTTCTGACCAATAGCCTGATATCAAATGCATGGGTTCAAGCCCTGATACTCAGCTCAAGTATTAATATTTTTAGGTAACCCATGGCTGATCACTCTTTGATACTCTCTACTCATCATCCGTGATTCAACTGACAGGGTCATAAATTATTCATGAGTAGTTTTAAGACATTTCTATTAGTCAAGATGAATTGTTCTACAGCCAATCAAATAACAGTTTTTAAAAAGAAGAGGATTTCCTTGCAAACTAAAATGATAACAGGAGATGAACAGGTCGCAATAACCCTTGGTTTATCGAGGATGAATGCTATATCGACTCATCAGATCGCATCTTTTATAATCTTTTCAATCTGTCTAACATATAGGAAAATATGAGTGATGTTGTGTTGTTATGGAAACTACTAAATACAGATCAGTTATGGAACAAACATATTAATTGACCCACAGCCGATGAGTGGAAAGTATCGAAGCGTTACCAGCCGTGTTTTACCGACGATGCTACTGTCTAGTCTTTGATAAGTTTCAAGGTCATAATATACATGTAGAAGAAAACTTACTGAAAGAGTTAATAAATACCAATACTCATAACTAAATCTACAATTATGACACCATACTATAAGCATTTCACAGCATACTTATATTTTTAATTACAAAATTTTCTTTAAACAAAAAAACAAAAAAAAACAAAAACATTACCTGGTTTGCATTAATTGTTGCAACAAGAATGAACGAACAACAGGTGTACGATCAATACCATTGGAATCGTCAAATATCGTCAGTTCTTTTGAAACAATTCTCTCTACTTTTTTGTTTTTGGATTGGTCTATTATATAAGTCAAGAGTTTATCAACAACTTCATTTGAAGGAGGAGTTCCGTCTGAGAAACAAAGCTGTGACACTACCTCCATAAAGAAACTGTTACATCTTCTTCTGTAGTCGTGGTACTTCTTTATTTCTCCGCTGTTAAAAAAAAGATTGTTGTAGCTTTAATAGTTGTTATACTTGTTTTAATATAAGTTGACAAAGAAAATTGATCTTAGAATGTCGATTAATTTAAATAACCGTGTGTGTTGTTCTGACTTATTTTGTGGAGTCTGGCAGGTTTACTTAAACCTATTAGAGTGAGTGATAGTTGTTTAGTGCCAAATGAGTAATATATCATGGTGAGAACAAGATACATTGATGTTATGATGATGATATCTGTACTAGACCAACATGCTTAATTGGATCTTTATGGTGGTAGCTCACTGAAACAACAGCTGCTCCACTTGGACACATAATCCTTATTCTGAACAAACCAGTATTTGTTCTAACACTTCAACACTTCAGCAGTAAATACCAGTTTTATAGTCTTTGGTTTGAGCCGACCGGAGCTTGAACTCATGATCTACTCCACTCGAGGCGAGCATGTTAAGTATTACACTACAGATGCGGTTAAGCGTAATAAGAATCCTTCTTAATATGAAATGCAGAATAAATAGTTCATAAATTTTTACGATGATTTTATTTATGTGGAAAGAAATGTGATATGATTTAAAACCTCCTAGGTATTTCACCTCCTAGTTTTTATTTACAAGGATTTTTTTCACATTGACGACAATCACATTAAATTTAACCAAACATTTTACTCTGTGTACTCATTTTGCTCATGTCATTACAAGTTCCAAATCTTAAATACATATTTTACATACATTTTTGCAGACTTATCAGGATCCAAGTCCTCTGGAAATTTTTCCTGACAATTTGGACATTCATATTCTTTAAGCGTCATACAATCGTAGAAACATTTTCTACAAATCACATGATCACATGGTAGCCTGACAGGTGCTCCCTCTATAGGATTCTCACAGGATACACACTGGGCCTGTTGACTGAAAGAGGAAAATTAAAATCAATTAAAAAAATGTCACCGAAAAAGGTAACTGATACATAAAAATAGTAAGAACATATGTGTAGCAATGTTTCCAAGAATAATGGACTATTATACTGTCCATGTTTATGTTGTCATGAAGTTTTGTAATAGTGTGTGGTCTTTTTTTTAGTGGAAGCAAATCTAAGATAATTTATTGTATGTTTATATCTGTATTGCCATTGGAGATCTGATTAGTAAGAGGGGAAAGGTCTGGATCACATTAACAGCTTTAATTAAGCTACATCTTTGTGTCTGTCCCAAGCAAGAAACTTGATATCCGTCTGGATCACATTAACAGGTTTAATTAAGCTACATCTTTGTGTCTGTCCCAAGCAAGAACCTTGATATCTGTCTGGATCACATTAACAGGTTTAATTAAGCCACATCTTTGTGTCTGTCCCAAGCAAGAACCTTGATATCTGTCTGGATCACATTAACAGGTTTAATTAAGCCACATCTTTGTGTTGGTCCCAAGCAAGAACCTTGATATCTGTCTGGATCACATTAACAGGTTTAATTAAGCCACATCTTTGTGTCAGTCCCAAGCAAGAACCTTGATATCCATCTGGATCACATTAACAGGTTTAATTAAGCCACATCTTTGTGTCTGTCCCAAGCAAGAACCTTGATATCCATCTGGATCACATTAACAGGTTTAATTAAGCCATATCTTTGTGTCAGTCCCAAGCAAGAACCTTGATATCCATCTGGATCACATTAACAGGTTTAATTAAGCCACATCTTTGTGTCAGTCCCAAGCAAGAACCTTGATATCCATCTGGATCACATTAACAGGTTTAATTAAGCCACATCTTTGTGTCAGTCCCAAGCAAGAACCTTGATATCCATCTGGATCACATTAACAGGTTTAATTAAGCCACATCTTTGTGTCTGTCCCAAGCAAGAACCTTGATATCCATCTGGATCACATTAACAGGTTTAATTAAGCCATATCTTTGTGTCAGTCCCAAGCAAGAACCTTGATATCCATCTGGATCACATTAACAGGTTTAATTAAGCCACATCTTTGTGTCAGTCCCAAGCAAGAACCTTGATATCCATCTGGATCACATTAACAGGTTTAATTAAGCCACATCTTTGTGTCAGTCCCAAGCAAGAACCTTGATATCCATCTGGATCACATTAACATGTTTAATTAAGCCACATCTTTGTGTCTGTCCCAAGCAAGAACCTTGATATCCGTCTGGATCACATTAACAGGTTTAATTAAGCTATATCTTTGTGTCTGTCCCAAGCAAGAACCTTGATATCTGTCTGGATCACATTAACAGGTTTAATTAAGTGACATCTTTGTGTCTGTCCCAAGCAAGAACCTTGATATCCATCTGGATCACATTAACAGGTTTAATTAAGCTATATCTTTGTGTCTGTCCCAAGCAAGAACCTTGATATCTGTCTGGATCACATTAACAGGTTTAATTAAGCCACATCTTTGTGTCTGTCCCAAGCAAGAACCTTGATATCCGTCTGGATCACATTAACAGGTTTAATTAAGCCACATCTTTGTGTCTGTCCCAAGCAAGAATCTTGATATCTGTCTGGATCACATTAACAGGTTTAATTAAGCCACATCTTTGTGTTTGTCCCAGGCAAGAACCTTGATATCTCTCTGGATCACATTAACAGGTTTAATTAAGCCACATCTTTGTGTCTGTCCCAAGCAAGAACCTTGATATCTGTCTGGATCACATTAACAGGTTTAATTAAGCTACATCTTTGTGTCTGTCCCAAGCAAGAACCTTGATATCCATCTGGATCACATTAACAGGTTTAATTAAGCCACATCTTTGTGTCTGTCCCAAGCAAGAACCTTGATATCCGTCTGGATCACATTAACAGGTTTAATTAAGCCACATCTTTGTGTCTGTCTCAAGCAAGAACCTTGATATCTCTCTGGATCACATTAACAGGTTTAATTAAGCCACATCTTTGTGTCTGTCCCAAGCAAGAACCTTGATATCTGTCTGGATCACATTAACAGGTTTAATTAAGCCACATCTTTGTGTCTGTCCCAAGCAAGAACCTTGATATCTGTCTGGATCACATTAACAGGTTTAATTAAGCTACATCTTTGTGTCTGTCTCAAGCAAGAACCATGATATCTGTCTGGATCATATCAACAGGTTTAATTAAGCCACATCTTTGTGTCTGTCCCAAGCAAGAACATTGATATCTGTCTGGATCACATTAACAGGTTTAATTAAGCTACATCTTTGTGTCTGTCCCAAGCAAGAACCTTGATATCCGTCTGGATCACATTAACAGGTTTAATTAAGCCACATCTTTGTGTCTGTCTCAAGCTAGAACCATGATATCGGTCTGGATCACATTAACATGTTTAATTAAGCTATATCTTTGTGTTTGTCCCAAGCAAGAACCTTGATATCCATCTGGATCACATTAACAGGTTTAATTAAGCCACATCTTTGTGTCTGTCCCAAGCAAGAACATTGATATCCGTCTGGATCACATTAACAGGTTTAATTAAGCCACATCTTTGTGTCTGTCTCAAGCAAGAACCATGATATCCGTCTGGATCACATTAACATGTTTAATTAAGCTATATCTTTGTGTCTGTCCCAAGCAAGAACCTTGATATCTGTCTGGATCACATTAACAGGTTTAATTAAGTGACATCTTTGTGTCTGTTCCAAGCAAGAACCTTGATATCCATCTGGATCACATTAACAGGTTTAATTAAGCTACATCTTTGTGTCTGTCCCAAGCAAGAACCTTGATATCCATCTGGATCACATTAACAGGTTTAATTAAGCCACATCTTTGTGTCTGTCTCAAGCAAGAACCATGATATCCGTCTGGATCACATTAACATGTTTAATTAAGCTATATCTTTGTGTCTGTCTCAAGCAAGAACCTTGATATCTGTCTGGATCACATTAACAGGTTTAATTAAGCCACATCTTTGTGTCTGTCCCAAGCAAGAACCTTGATATCCGTCTGGATCACATTAACAGGTTTAATTAAGCCACATCTTTGTGTCAGTCCCAAGCAAGAACCTTGATATCCATCTGGATTACATTAACATGTTTAATTAAACCACATCTTTGTGTCTGTCCCAAGCAAGAACCTTGATATCCATCTGGATCACATTAACAGGTTTAATTAAGCCACATCTTTGTGTCTGTCCCAAGCAAGAACCTTGATATCCGTCTGGATCACATTAACAGGTTTAATTAAGCCACATCTTTGTGTCTGTCCCAAGCAAGAACCTTGATATCCATCTGGATCACATTAACAGGTTTAATTAAACCACATCTTTGTGTCTGTCCCAAGCAAGAACCTTGATATCTCTCTGGATCACATTAACAGGTTTAATTAAGCCACATCTTTGTGTCAGTCCCAAGCAAGAACCTTGATATCCATCTTGATCACATTAACAGGTTTAATTAAGCCACATCTTTGTGTCTGTCCCAAGCAAGAACCTTGATATCCGTCTGGATCACATTAACAGGTTTAATTAAACCACATCTTTGTGTCTGTCCCAAGCAAGAACCTTGATATCCGTCTGGATCACATTAACAGGTTTAATTAAGCCACATCTTTGTGTCTGTCCCAAGCAAGAACCTTGATATCCATCTGGATCACATTAACAGGTTTAATTAAACCACATCTTTGTGTCTGTCCCAAGCAAGAACCTTGATATCCATCTGGATCACATTAACAGGTTTAATTAAGCCACATCTTTGTGTCTGTCCCAAGCAAGAACCTTGATATCCATCTGGATTACATTAACATGTTTAATTAAACCACATCTTTGTGTCTGTCCCAAGCAAGAACCTTGATATCCATCTGGATCACATTAACAGGTTTAATTAAGCCACATCTTTGTGTCTGTCCCAAGCAAGAACCTTGATATCTGTCTGGATCACATTAACAGGTTTAATTAAGCCACATCTTTATGTCTGTCCCAAGCAAGAACCTTGATATCCATCTGGATCACATTAACAGGTTTAATTAAGCCACATCTTTGTGTCTGTCCAAAGCAAGAACATTGATATCCGTCTGGATCACATTAACAGGTTTAATTAAGCCACATCTTTGTGTCTGTCCCAAGCAAGAACCTTGATATCCGTCTGGATCACATTAACAGGTTTAATTAAGCTACATCTTTGTGTCCGTCCCAAGCAAGAACCTTGATATCTGTCTGGATCACATTAACAGGTTTAATTAAGCTATATCTTTGTGCCGGTCCCAAGCAAGAACCTTGATATCCATCTGGATCACATTAACAGGTTTAATTAAGCCACATCTTTGTGTCTGTCCCAAGCAAGAACCTTGATATCCGTCTGGATCACATTAACAGGTTTAATTAAGCCACATCTTTGTGCAGGTCCCAAGCAAGAACCTTGATATCAGACTGGATCAGATTAACAGGTTTGATTAAGCTACATCTTTGTGCAGGTCCCAAGCAAAAACCTTGATATCCGTCTGCATATGTTGTGGTCTTTTTATCCGTCTTCATATGTTGTGGTCTTTTTATCTCTCTGCTTATGTTGTGGTCTTTTTATCTGTCTGCATATGTTGTGGTCTTTTTATCCATCTGCTTATGTTGTGGTCTTTTTATCCATCTGCTTATGTTGTGGTCTTTTTATCCGTCTGTTTATGTTGTGGTGTTTTTATCCATCTGCTTATGTTGTGGTATTTTTATCCATCTGTTTATGTTGTGGTATTTTTATCTGTCTGTTTATGTTGTGGTGTTTTTATCTGTCTGCTTATGTTGTGGTCTTTTTATCTGTCTGTTTATGTTGTGGTCTTTTTATCTGTCTGTTTATGTTGTGGTCTTTTTATCTGTCTGCTTATGTTGTGGTCTTTTTATCCGTCTGTTTATGTTGTGGTCTTTTTATCTGTCTGTTTATGTTGTGGTCTTTTTATCTGTCTGTTTATGTTGTGGTCTTTTTATCTGTCTGCTTATGTTGTGGTCTTTTTATCCATCTGCTTATGTTGTGGTCTTTTTATCTGTATGTTTATGTTGTGGTCTTTTTATCCGTCTGCTTATGTTGTGGTCTTTTTATCTGTCTGTTTATGTTGTGGTCTTTTTATCTGTCTGTTTATGTTGTGGTGTTTTTCTCTGTCTGTTTATGTTGTGGTCTTTTTATCTGTCTGTTTATGTTGTGGTGTTTTTATCTGTCTGTTTATGTTGTGGTCTTTTTATCCATCTGTTTATGATGTGGTGTTTTTATCTGTCTGTTTATGTTGTGGTCTTTTTATCCATCTGCTTATGTTGTGGTCTTTTTATCTGTCTGTTTATGTTGTGGTCTTTTTATCCATCTGTTTATGTTGTGGTCTTTTTATCTGTCTGTTTATGTTGTAGTGTTTTTATCTGTCTGTTTATGTTGTGGTCTTTTTATCCGTCTGTTTATGTTGTGGTGTTTTTATCTGTCTGCTTATGTTGTGGTCTTTTTATTTGTCTGTTTATGTTGTGGTCTTTTTATCCGTCTGTTTATGTTGTGGTCTTTTTATCTGTCTGTTTATGTTGTGGTCTTTTTATCTGTCTGCTTATGTTGTGGTCTTTTTATCCATCTGTTTATGTTGTGGTCTTTTTATCCATCTGTTTATGTTGTGGTTTTTTTTATCCGTCTGCTTATGTTGTGGTCTTTTTATCTGTCTGTTTGTGTTGTGTTTTTTTTTATCCGTCTGCATATGTTGTGGTCTTTTTATCTGTCTGTTTATGTTGTGGTCTTTTTATCTGTCTGTTTATGTTGTGGTCTTTTTATCCATCTGTTTATGTTGTGGTCTTTTTATCCGTCTGCTTATGTTGTGGTCTTTTTATCCGTCTGTTTATGTTGTGGTCTTTTTATCTGTCTGTTTATGTTGTGGTCTTTTTATCCATCTGTTTATGATGTGGTGTTTTTATCTGTCTGTTTATGTTGTGGTCTTTTTATCCATCTGCTTATGTTGTGGTCTTTTTATCTGTCTGTTTATGTTGTTGTCTTTTTATCCATCTGTTTATGTTGTGGTCTTTTTATCTGTCTGTTTATGTTGTAGTGTTTTTATCTGTCTGTTTATGTTGTGGTCTTTTTATCCGTCTGTTTATGTTGTGGTGTTTTTATCTGTCTGCTTATGTTGTGGTCTTTTTATCTGTCTGTTTATGTTGTGGTCTTTTTATCCGTCTGTTTATGTTGTGGTCTTTTTATCTGTCTGTTTATGTTGTGGTCTTTTTATCTGTCTGCTTATGTTGTGGTCTTTTTATCCATCTGTTTATGTTGTGGTCTTTTTATCCATCTGTTTATGTTGTGTTTTTTTTTATCCGTCTGCTTATGTTGTGGTCTTTTTATCTGTCTGTTTGTGTTGTGTTTTTTTTATCCGTCTGCATATGTTGTGGTCTTTTTATCTGTCTGTTTATGTTGTGGTCTTTTTATCTGTCTGTTTATGTTGTGGTCTTTTTATCCGTCTGCATATGTTGTGGTATTTTTATCCGTCTGTTTATGTTGTGGTGTTTTTATCTGTCTGTTTATGTTGTTGTCTTTTTATCCATCTGTTTATGTTGTGGTCTTTTTATCTGTCTGTTTATGTTGTGGTCTTTTTATCCATCTGTTTATGTAGTGGTGTTTTTATCTGTCTGTTTATGTTGTGGGGTTTTTATCCGTCTGCTTATGTTGTGGTCTTTTTATCTGTCTGTTTATGTTGTGGTCTTTATATCCATCTGTTTATGTTGTGGTGTTTTTATCTGTCTGCTTATGTTGTGTTCTTTTTATCTGTCTGTTTATGTTGTGGTGTTTTTATCCGTCTGTTTATGTTGTGGTGTTTTTATCTGTCTGTTTATGTTGTGGTCTTTTTATCCATCTGTTTATGTTGTGGTCTTTTTATCTGTCTGTTTATGTTGTGGTCTTTTTATCTGTCTGTTTATGTTGTGGTGTTTTTATCCGTCTGTTTATGTTGTGGTCTTTTTATCCATCTGTTTATGTTGTGGTCTTTTTATCCGTCTGTTTATGTTGTGGTCTTTTTATCTGTCTGTTTATGTTGTGGTCTTTTTATCCATCTGTTTATGTTGTGGTCTTTTTATCCGTCTGTTTATGTTGTGGTCTTTTTATCCGTCTGTTTATGTTGTGGTGTTTTTATCCGTCTGTTTATGTTGTGGTCTTTTTATCCATCTGTTTATGTTGTGGTCTTTTTATCCGTCTGTTTATGTTGTGGTCTTTTTATCTGTCTGTTTATGTTGTGGTCTTTTTATTCATCTGTTTATGTTGTGGTGTTTTTATCCGTCTGTTTATGTTGTGGTGTTTTTATCCGTCTGTTTATGTTGTGGTCTTTTTATCTGTCTGTTTATGTTGTGGTCTTTTTATCTGTCTGTTTATGTTGTGGTCTTTTTTGTGTTCAATGATTTGAGGTGTGAGGTTTAATTAAGCCACATCTTTGTATCTGTCTCAAGCAAGAACCTTGATATCCGTCTTCATATGTTGTGGTGTTTTTTGTGTTCAATGATTTGAGGTGGTTGATCTGGTTGTTGATAATGGTGGAATTGTTGACCTTTTTTTTTTCAAACATTCTTTTCATAGAATGATCAAGAAGAATTTCAAGAAATAGTAATGATTATTTAAAGGCCTCTTGTTTAAACTACGCTTACTGATCTTTCAGGAAATTCAAATTTCTAAATTCAAATTTACAGACTGCTTCCATTAGCATATCATGAAACACTGAATTAAATTTACAAGGATTTCTCACACAAGTGGAAGACAGCCACTGAAATATTGCTAAAAGTGGCATTAAACATCATAAAACCAACCAAATCTTCAATTATGGCTGAATGTCAGAGCCTATTTCTTCAGTGAAATATGACAATAAAACTCCACAGACCAAAGAATTGAAGGCAAAACTTGCTATTCTTTGGGATGATTTCAATTGTGAAGTCAAATTATTCATGTCATACCAATTTCTACATGTAACTTCATTTAGATTCTGAACTTTCGGAGAACATTTACTTACCCAAAGCATTTTGAGACAATATCTCTGTGACAAAGTTTCAGAAATTTCTCCACTTTTTCCAGAGATTTGATATTCTTCATATCTGCTCCTTCTCTCAATGTCTGGGGAAAAACAAAAATGTTATTTTGAATTTCAGATATTGCATCAAACAATATGATAGATCTGATGTTTTATTAACAGTATAACTGCATGGACATTTCCATACATTCCAGTCAACTAATGATATACTTTAAGTAGGTTAAATGGACCATCATAGTCGTGATCGTATGGTAGTTGGATTTACAACTACCTGTGCAATCAGTGCCTATCACCACTAAAGATGTGAGTTCGAACCCCATTCATGGTGAGGTGTACTCGATACAACATTATGTGATAAAGTCTGTCAGTGAGTTGCGGCTGGTCAGTGGTTTTCTTCGGTTACTCCGGTTTCCTCAACTATATAACTGGAATATTGTTGAAAGTGTTGTTTAATACCCTAACACTAAACCTTAAGGAGGTTAAATAAAACAATAATTATGTTCTTTTGCATATCATCTACAAACTTCATAAAATTTATTGAACTGACAAGAAACAGTGGCATATATTTTCTACAAATTAATTATACTTTATTGTACAAACCAGCCATATTGGCATACATCATCTACATACTACATTAACAGTCAAATTTGTATTCAGCAGTCATCATTGGGAGAATTGGAAAATAACTGTATAAGACATCTGATTGTTTATGTAAGCTCGGTTGATCCGGATTATCAGCTCTGGTCCATGGTGATTCACATATTACTGTTACCAGAAGATAAATAATTGGAAAAAATGACTGTCGCTTTGTAATGCTGCTGTGTTTTTTAAATGTCTAAGAGTTAATTAGTTAACCATTCAAAAACTTGATAGCTAATTGGTGCATTCATGCATTGAGAACTTCTCGAATGTTAATTACAGATGATTTTTTTAAGTTTATAATGAAAAGTGACAGTTAAATACCAGTAAATACAAAGGGATAAACTTAGGGTGACAATTGACTGCATTAGTAAGATGGCTGCTTATTTGCACTAAGAAGAGTTTGGAGATACCAAAAGGGTACTCAGAATCTGTAAATCAAAGAATGGCCAAAAAAAAAAAGACAAAAGGACAAACAATGATCTACAAAACATATACATAAAATTAAAGATTGAGTAACACGAACCACACTAAAAAACAGTGGTTAACTCAGGTGCTCCAGAAGGGTAAGCAGTTCTTGCTCCAATCCATAAATAACACATAAATCTGGTAAGGAGGGTGAAAACTGGCTGACAGGTGATGACCACTTTAAGGTGACCGTAAAGCCAAGATTGACTGTACTTTATTGTACTGACCTGCCACAGTGGCATACATCGTCTAATGTCCATTTCTTCTTTACCAGACGTACAAACATGTTCTATAAATAACTTCACAACTACTGCTCTGGTCCACTGGTACCTAAAAATACACAACATATGTACATACATCTTCTATAAATAACTTCACAACAACTGCTCTTGTCCACTGGTACCTAAAAATACACAACACATTATATGAACTATAAATCAAGATGTTATTGTTTGTCAGTGGCTTGTGGTAGGTCGCAGGGGAAAAAAACAAGCTCTTTACAGTGGTACTTTCACATTTCAACTTTCATAAAGATAAAAGATTTTGTAAGTAGTGCTCAATAATGAAAGAAAAGTTTTATCAAATCTTGTAAATGATCAATGTAAATTTTTACATTCTTCCTATTGAAAATAAATTCATTTGATTACTTTCCAATGAGTCAGACAGTATAAACAAATCTCTAGTGTTATTTAGATATAAATGCTTTGAAATAAGGAAAACTTTCCTTTATCGGGAGGGTGGGGGTAGATTTAATGCCACTTTCAACAATGATTCAGTTATATCATGGCGGTCACTTTTATTAGTGGAGGAAACCAGAGTACCCAGAGAATACCACCAACCTGTGGCAAGTCACTAGCAAACTTTATTAGCAAACTACGGAAATTGCAAAACAGTATCACTATACCAATTTATTATATTACCGGGTATATGATATTATTTCATCTTATTGTATTATATTTTCAATGTATCGCTCAATGTTTAATAGATTAAATGTAGGCTGGCGTGGTCATGATCATATGGTAGTTGGATTTACAATTACATATGCAATCAGTACCTATCACCACTATATGGTAGTTGGATTTACAACTACCTATATTTAAGTAGCTATCACCACTAACGTTCTGAGTTCAAATACCAGTCATGGGGAGGTGTTCTAAATACAACATTATGTGAAAAAGTTTGTCAGTGACTTGCAACAGGTAAGTGGTTTTCTCCAGGCATTCCATTTTTCTCCACCAATAAAACTGACCACGATATAACTGAAATATTGTTGAAAGTGGTGTTAAACACCATAACTCTAACCCTCCAAGATTTAATAATGTATTCATAGTCATGTTTTCCTTCCATGTTAACATCTAAATATTACCTTGCTTGTTCAATGCCTCTTTGACATTTTAAACACCATGATCCTAACCTTAACCCTTCAAGATTTAATAATGTATTCATAGTCATGTTTTCCTTCCATGTTAACATCTAAATATTACCTTGCTTGTTCAATGCCTCTTTGACATTTTAAACACCATGATCCTAACCTTAACCCTTCAAGATTTAATAATGTATTCATAGTCATGTTTTCCTTCCATGTTAACATCTAAATATTACCTTGCTTGTTCAATGCCTCTTTGACATTTTAAACACCATGATCCTAACCTTAACCCTTCAAGATTTAATAATGTATTCATAGTCATGTTTTCCTTCCATGTTAACATCTAAATATTACCTTGCTTGTTCAATGCCTCTTTGACATTTTAAACACCATGATCCTAACCTTAACCCTTCAAGATTTAATAATGTATTCATAGTCATGTTTTCCTTCCATGTTAACATCTAAATATTACCTTGCTTGTTCAATGCCTCTTTGACATTTTAAACACCATGATCCTAACCTTAACCCTTCAAGATTTAATAATGTATTCATAGTCATGTTTTCCTTCCATGTTAACATCTAAATATTACCTTGCTTGTTCAATGCCTCTTTGACATTTTAAACACCATGATCCTAACCTTAACCCTTCAAGATTTAATAATGTATTCATAGTCATGTTTTCCTTCCATGTTAACATCTAAATATTACCTTGCTTGTTCAATGCCTCTTTGACATTTTAAACACCATGATCCTAACCTTAACCCTTCAAGATTTAATAATGTATTCATAGTCATGTTTTCCTTCCATGTTAACATCTAAATATTACCTTGCTTGTTCAATGCCTCTTTGACATTTTAAACACCATGATCCTAACCCTTCAAGATTTAATAATGTATTCATAGTCATGTTTTCCTTCCATGTTAACATCTAAATATTACCTTGCTTGTTCAATGCCTCTTTGACATTTTAAACACCATGATCCTAACACTCCAAGATTTAATAATGTATTCATAGTCATGTTTTCCTTCCATGTTAACATCTAAATATTACCTTGC
Source organism: Bathymodiolus brooksi (assembly GCA_963680875.1). Lineage (NCBI taxonomy): Eukaryota > Metazoa > Mollusca > Bivalvia > Mytilida > Modiolidae > Bathymodiolus > Bathymodiolus brooksi. The sequence goes on along the minus strand of OY804581.1, from coordinate 29,892,608 downwards.
TTGTTCAATGCCTCTTTGACATTTTAAACACCATGATCCTAACCTTAACCCTTCAAGATTTAATAATGTATTCATAGTCATGTTTTCCTTCCATGTTAACATCTAAATATTACCTTGCTTGTTCAATGCCTCTTTGACATTTTAAACACCATGATCCTAACCTTAACCCTTCAAGATTTAATAATGTATTCATAGTCATGTTTTCCTTCCATGTTAACATCTAAATATTACCTTGCTTGTTCAATGCCTCTTTGACATTTTAAACACCACGATCCTAACCTTAACCCTTCAAGATTTAATAATGTATTCATAGTCATGTTTTCCTTCCATGTTAACATCTAAATATTACCTTGCTTGTTCAATGCCTCTTTGACATTTTAAACACCATGATCCTAACACTCCAAGATTTAATAATGTATTCATAGTCATGTTTTCCTTCCATGTTAACATCTAAATATTACCTTGCTTGTTCAATGCCTCTTTGACATTTTAAACACCATGATCCTAACACTCCAAGATTTAATAATGTATTCATAGTCATGTTTTCCTTCCATGTTAACATCTAAATATTACCTTGCTTGTTCAATGCCTCTTTGACATTTTAAACACCATGATCCTAACACTCCAAGATTTAATAATGTATTCATAGTCATGTTTTCCTTCCATGTTAACATCTAAATATTACCTTGCTTGTTCAATGCCTCTTTGACATTTTAAACACCATGATCCTAACCCTCCAAGATTTAATAATGTATTCATAGTCATGTTTTCCTTCCATGTTAACATCTAAATATTACCTTGCTTGTTCAATGCCTCTTTGACATTTTAAACACCATGATCCTAACACTCCAAGATTTAATAATGTATTCATAGTCATGTTTTCCTTCCATGTTAACATCTAAATATTACCTTGCTTGTTCAATGCCTCTTTGACATTTTAAACACCATGATCCTAACCTTAACCCTTCAAGATTTAATAATGTATTCATAGTCATGTTTTCCTTCCATGTTAACATCTAAATATTACCTTGCTTGTTCAATGCCTCTTTGACATTTTAAACACCATGATCCTAACCTTAACCCTTCAAGATTTAATAATGTATTCATAGTCATGTTTTCCTTCCATGTTAACATCTAAATATTACCTTGCTTGTTCAATGCCTCTTTGACATTTTAAACACCATGATCCTAACCTTAACCCTTCAAGATTTAATAATGTATTCATAGTCATGTTTTCCTTCCATGTTAACATCTAAATATTACCTTGCTTGTTCAATGCCTCTTTGACATTTTAAACACCATGATCCTAACCTTAACCCTTCAAGATTTAATAATGTATTCATAGTCATGTTTTCCTTCCATGTTAACATCTAAATATTACCTTGCTTGTTCAATGCCTCTTTGACATTTTAAACACCATGATCCTAACCTTAACCCTTCAAGATTTAATAATGTATTCATAGTCATGTTTTCCTTCCATGTTAACATCTAAATATTACCTTGCTTGTTCAATGCCTCTTTGACATTTTAAACACCATGATCCTAACCTTAACCCTTCAAGATTTAATAATGTATTCATAGTCATGTTTTCCTTCCATGTTAACATCTAAATATTACCTTGCTTGTTCAATGCCTCTTTGACATTTTAAACACCATGATCCTAACACTCCAAGATTTAATAATGTATTCATAGTCATGTTTTCCTTCCATGTTAACATCTAAATATTACCTTGCTTGTTCAATGCCTCTTTGACATTTTAAACACCATGATCCTAACACTCCAAGATTTAATAATGTATTCATAGTCATGTTTTCCTTCCATGTTAACATCTAAATATTACCTTGCTTGTTCAATGCCTCTTTGACATTTTAAACACCATGATCCTAACCTTAACCCTTCAAGATTTAATAATGTATTCATAGTCATGTTTTCCTTCCATGTTAACATCTAAATATTACCTTGCTTGTTCAATGCCTCTTTGACATTTTAAACACCATGATCCTAACCTTAACCCTTCAAGATTTAATAATGTATTCATAGTCATGTTTTCCTTCCATGTTAACATCTAAATATTACCTTGCTTGTTCAATGCCTCTTTGACATTTTAAACACCATGATCCTAACACTCCAAGATTTAATAATGTATTCATAGTCATGTTTTCCTTCCATGTTAACATCTAAATATTACCTTGCTTGTTCAATGCCTCTTTGACATTTTAAACACCATGATCCTAACCTTAACCCTTCAAGATTTAATAATGTATTCATAGTCATGTTTTCCTTCCATGTTAACATCTAAATATTACCTTGCTTGTTCAATGCCTCTTTGACATTTTAAACACCATGATCCTAACCTTAACCCTTCAAGATTTAATAATGTATTCATAGTCATGTTTTCCTTCCATGTTAACATCTAAATATTACCTTGCTTGTTCAATGCCTCTTTGACATTTTAAACACCACGATCCTAACCTTAACCCTTCAAGATTTAATAATGTATTCATAGTCATGTTTTCCTTCCATGTTAACATCTAAATATTACCTTGCTTGTTCAATGCCTCTTTGACATTTTAAACACCATGATCCTAACACTCCAAGATTTAATAATGTATTCATAGTCATGTTTTCCTTCCATGTTAACATCTAAATATTACCTTGCTTGTTCAATGCCTCTTTGACATTTTAAACACCATGATCCTAACACTCCAAGATTTAATAATGTATTCATAGTCATGTTTTCCTTCCATGTTAACATCTAAATATTACCTTGCTTGTTCAATGCCTCTTTGACATTTTAAACACCATGATCCTAACACTCCAAGATTTAATAATGTATTCATAGTCATGTTTTCCTTCCATGTTAACATCTAAATATTACCTTGCTTGTTCAATGCCTCTTTGACATTTTAAACACCATGATCCTAACCCTCCAAGATTTAATAATGTATTCATAGTCATGTTTTCCTTCCATGTTAACATCTAAATATTACCTTGCTTGTTCAATGCCTCTTTGACATTTTAAACACCATGATCCTAACCTTAACCCTTCAAGATTTAATAATGTATTCATAGTCATGTTTTCCTTCCATGTTAACATCTAAATATTACCTTGCTTGTTCAATGCCTCTTTGACATTTTAAACACCATGATCCTAACCTTAACCCTTCAAGATTTAATAATGTATTCATAGTCATGTTTTCCTTCCATGTTAACATCTAAATATTACCTTGCTTGTTCAATGCCTCTTTGACATTTTAAACACCATGATCCTAACCTTAACCCTTCAAGATTTAATAATGTATTCATAGTCATGTTTTCCTTCCATGTTAACATCTAAATATTACCTTGCTTGTTCAATGCCTCTTTGACATTTTAAACACCATGATCCTAACCCTTCAAGATTTAATAATGTATTCATAGTCATGTTTTCCTTCCATATTAACATCTAAATATTACCTTGCTTGTTCAATGCCTCTTTGACATTTTAAACACCATGATCCTAACACTCCAAGATTTAATAATGTATTCATAGTCATGTTTTCCTTCCATGTTAACATCTAAATATTACCTTGCTTGTTCAATGCCTCTTTGACATTTTAAACACCATGATCCTAACCCTTCAAGATTTAATAATGTATTCATAGTCATGTTTTCCTTCCATGTTAACATCTAAATATTACCTTGCTTGTTCAATGCCTCTTTGACATTTTAAACACCATGATCCTAACACTCCAAGATTTAATAATGTATTCATAGTCATGTTTTCCTTCCATGTTAACATCTAAATATTACCTTGCTTGTTCAATGCCTCTTTGACATTTTAAACACCATGATCCTAACCCTCCAAGATTTAATAATGTATTCATAGTCATGTTTTCCTTCCATGTTAACATCTAAATATTACCTTGCTTGTTCAATGCCTCTTTGACATTTTAAACACCATGATCCTAACACTCCAAGATTTAATAATGTATTCATAGTCATGTTTTCCTTCCATGTTAACATCTAAATATTACCTTGCTTGTTCAATGCCTCTTTGACATTTTAAACACCATGATCCTAACACTCCAAGATTTAATAATGTATTCATAGTCATGTTTTCCTTCCATGTTAACATCTAAATATTACCTTGCTTGTTCAATGCCTCTTTGACATTTTAAACACCATGATCCTAACCCTCCAAGATTTAATAATGTATTCATAGTCATGTTTTCCTTCCATGTTAACATCTAAATATTACCTTGCTTGTTCAATGCCTCTTTGACATTTTAAACACCATGATCCTAACACTCCAAGATTTAATAATGTATTCATAGTCATGTTTTCCTTCCATGTTAACATCTAAATATTACCTTGCTTGTTCAATGCCTCTTTGACATTTTAAACACCATGATCCTAACACTCCAAGATTTAATAATGTATTCATAGTCATGTTTTCCTTCCATGTTAACATCTAAATATTACCTTGCTTGTTCAATGCCTCTTTGACATTTTAAACACCATGATCCTAACACTCCAAGATTTAATAATGTATTCATAGTCATGTTTTCATCCCATATGTTAACATCTAAATATTACCTTGCTTGTTCAATGCCTCTTTGACATTTTTTACCATAGTAGAAGTCTTTGTTTTCAGAATCCTGATTAAAATGTCCAAAGATTCTTTCTATTATAGGTCTATAGTCACAGACTTGTCGTAGCCATTTGGTCCTGGTATCAGGCTTATTAAGGGCTTCCTTACTTGGCTCCAGATGTTCAACTAACATATGCAATGCAAGAATATCCAATGTCTGCAAAAGAAAGAATTACAATTTGCAAAGAGAAATTGCTGTGCATTTAGAAATTTAACAGATCATGGTTGTGATCGCATGATAGTTGGATTTACTATTACATATGCAATCAGTGCCTATCACCACTAACGTTGCGAGTTCGAATCCCATTCAGGTGAAGCATACTCGATACAACATTATGTGATAAAGTTTGTCAGTGACTTGCAACAGGTCAGTGGTTTTCTCTGGGTAATCCAGTTTCCTCCACCAATAAAACTGACCGCCACGATATAACTGAAATATTGTTGAAAGTGGTGTTAAACACTATAAACCCAAACCAACTTTTTTAAATAAAAGCAGCCCAGTATAACCCTAGCAAGCCTAATTTTGGGACAGAGAAAAAATTGACTATACAAGACTTGTAGATCCAGATTGTCAGTCTGGTCTGTAATGGCAATCATATTACAGTTATCAAAAGACAATTCATTGAAAACATGGTGCTTGCTTTGTAAGTCTGTGATGCTTATGTAATTATTTAGAGTTAATTAGTTTATAATTCCTTAACTTGATAACTTGATAATTAGTACAATCATGTATTTATCATCCCTCAATAGTTAATTACCAATGATTTTATCAATTTTAGGGTGGAAAACTACAGTTAAGTAATGGTAAACTGGGATGAACACTGACCCTGTTTGTGAGGCGACGGCTTATCACCAGTTTTGTAACTAGAGTAGCATGACAGACTTCACTAGTGGAGCAGGAACTGCTTACCCTTCCTTGGGGTTCGTGTTTTTCACTCTTTAGTCTTCTGTGTAGTATTTTGTAGATAATTGTTTTTCCTTTATCTTTTGGCCATTGTGTTGTCTGTCCTTTAACGATTTAATAGATTCTGATTAACCTTTGGTATTTTCCAACTCTTCTTGAATTATAATAACATGTAAAACCAGCCAGGAGGGATTTAAACCGACCATTAATTCAAAGTGAGCGTGAATGCAGTTTTGACTATATTTATATTCAAATAACACACCATTTCTTCGTCTGTGACAAGATAAAAGTTAGATTCTTTCTGCTGGAAATCAATTGCCTTTTGGCTGCATTCGGGCCACACATGAACAATATGCGAGAAGTTCTTGAATCGTGCATCATGTAGAATGTAAGTCATGTGACATCCCAATAATGATGGCAATAGTCTACCATATTCTCCTCTGATCAGAATTTTACAACCAATCATAACAGTTTCACATACAAGCTAAAACATACAATGTATAGATCATATTACAGTCAGGTTAGATGAGTATCTGTGATTTTCTTTATTGATTATCATAAACATATTAAAAGTAATTTTCTATGAGCTATTCCATTAAAAAGAAAATTGTCAACCAGGAAGGCAGTTAAAAAATTGACATATACAACAATCACAGGGCTGTCGTGACCGACATCGCATGGTAGTTAGATTTACAGCTACCTATGCAATTGGTGCCTATCACCACTGATGTGGATTCAACTCCCGCTTAGGGCGAGGAGTAAAACATTATGTGATAAAGTTTGTCAGTGACTTGCGGCAGGTCGGTGGTTTTCTCTATGTCCTCTGGTTTCCTCCACCAATAAAACTGACCACCACGATATAACTGAAATATTTTTGAAAGTGGCATTAAACACCATAACCCCTAACTCTAACTCATAAAATCAATAACATCCAATAACCCCTAACCCAACAATCACACTTTCTATCTTGAATCTTGTTTACATAATGGAAAGACGTAAAAGAAACAAACATTAATATATACATGTATATGAAAAGATCCCTTCCAACTTGACTTTATACAGAAAGCCCTTTATCTCTAATATAGGAAGGGGTTTGCTTCACCAAATTACTGACTTCTGACCTCAAGCCTAACACCACATCCAAGTATTTCCACCGGGATACCAACCTCAAGTATTTAAATTTCCAGACAAGCACCCAAGGCTGGGGGTTTCAATGGTCAGTTTGTTATATCTGTCTTGATGTCCCCCCCCCCCCCCCCCCAATCCTACTGAGAGAGTAAGTCATCATAGAGTCGAATATTTTTTAAATGTTTTGATGAAAACCGATAACTCACCCTATTCCTGGTTTAATAGTATTACTTACATCACATTCAGCATCTGATTGGACTGGATGAATCATGTGGACAAAGTCAACGATATATGATTTGAGGACTTGATGTATATTAGTACCCTCAATACTTGATAACAGTTTTCCTAATGGCAATGATTGGAATATTTCTGTAGTTTTCATTACAACGTCAAAATGACTGTCTGAAAATAAAAAAAAATAAAACAACCTGTACATACCACTTCTTATAACTCTCTATTACTGACTGAAATAATATAAAGTATGAAGGCAAGAAATAACAAAAATAAAATGAAACTGTTCAATGGATTTCATGTATAAAATTTGTGAAATGAACATGCCATATTATTGTATTATAGTAAATGAACACTCCAGTAAGTGTGACTACACATTAAATTAACAAATAAATTTCAAGCTCAATGGGATAGATGCGATCAACAAAATCACCAAACTTAGAATTATTTAGTGAAAGGACATCATCTATATAGCAGAATGTCAAATTAAAGGATCAGGTTAGCTTCTTTTCATTTTTCTGGAGAAGCCCCTGTATGAAGTCTGCCTCATACGAATAATGGAACAAATCGGCCAGAAGAGGACCACAGTTAGTACCCATAAATATCTCGACTGTCTGTTGAAAAACATGTCCAACAAACATAACAAATACGTTGTCAATAAAAAAACTCAAGCACTTTGATATTATCAGTTTCAGCAAACTTTTTGGCAAAATCAGAGTGGTTTTTTAACAAAATAAGATTTATCGCAAATTTTTTTCTTTGGTAACAATTCTTTAAATTTTTAAAACCTACCTCCATCTTCTTTTGCCGACGTCATGAAATTTCTCAAAACGTCATCAATTTGTCCAAATATCAACCAGGAAAATGGCATCACAGCCGAGAAAACTTTTCCTTCCATTGATGTGGATTTTACAGCAACTTCCTGGAGTTCCTGTTGTCGTGAAGGGGAGACAATCAAAGAATATTTCAATTGTGTAAGTTCTGGATCATTGAAGATTTGTAGCCACAAGTAAATTTTCCATTCTTCCTTATTTGTCAAAATGTCTAAATTTCTGTTTGTATCGATGAAGGCAATAATTCCAGCCAATAATGGTATGACCTTTGACTCCAAGCAATGTACTGCAAACCTCCTATTAAGAAATAAGAACAAACAAAATATATCTATGGAGTCTAAAAGTTTTATGAATGATTACATTGCCAGTCAACTATTTCATGAACATTGACAGTCAAATTTATAGATTTAGTCCTATCCTTATGAATGCAGGTTTCTAAGTGAAAGAAATGGCGATATTTCACCTTTTGAAATAAATAGATTAATTCACTGATTGGCATCACAGTATCAATGTCATCACAATCTAAAATATCATTGAGCATTCACAACAATGACAGACAATTTCCTTTTTGAAATATCTTATTAATACAAACAAAAGTGTTAAATCTATGTAATCAACAGCATAACAACTCTTGCATTTCAAATATAAAAAATAAATCACTTGTAACCAAATAATGATGATAATTCACTAATAAGAAGAGCTTGAAGATACCAAAGGGAGGTAATCAGAATCTGTAAATCAAAGAAGGACAGACAACACAGTGGCCAACGATCTACAAAACATACGATCGAGTAACACAAACCCCACTAAAAACAGAGGGTGAACTCAGGTGCTATGGAAGGGTAGATAGGCAGTTCCTGCTCTACTAGTGGCACCCATCGCGTTAATCTAGTTACAAACTCGGTGATAAGTCATGAATGAGGAAAGGACCGGGAAGATGCTAGAGCATTAACAAGGTTTCATACTCAGTCTGCCCGGAATTCACCGAACCATAAACCGTACACAACTTCAATGCAACTGTGTTATACGTGTCAAGTCATAATGATTGTATTAGAAGAAGCACAAACCTAAATGTTCCTGCCCTGTTGATGTTCTCTGGTTTAGAAGCCTCAGCAGACAACCAGTTGGTTATCATTGATCCTGGACTTTCCTCTTTTTCTCTCAGTATGCTAGTCAAATGTTTAGCTATCCCAGACAGTACTGTTGTATCACCTGAAAATTTATGCAAATATAAATTAATGCATACATTTATGTAAATTTATGCATACATGTATGTAAATTTATGGATATGTTTCATACATTATTTTGTTTATTCATTAAACCAGATCTTCATAAAGGTCAAAAGGTCATTGGAGTTAGTGCTATCATTCATATATCATAGTTTTTTTGTTTTTGATTTGAAAATTCACTTCACGTTTGTGAACCTAATTAAATAAACTCCTTTAACAATGACCTTTTAGGGCAGAAAATTTGGACCATTCTTAACATTTTGTTTTATGTTTGGTCTGTTGTAACCCAGACTACCAATAAACATGACCAAATTCAAAAAAACGTAAAAGAACATTTTTTTCCCATTTATATTATTAGCAAGTTTTGTTTTGCATTAAATTACACCTTTATCATATATTTAAAAGATAAATAATGCTTTGCCAGTCTCCCTGTCCCGGTCTTATGGCTATACAACTTTTCAGTACGATTTTCGTACTTGTATTCCAAATAACAACCATTTGGACGATTTTGAAGTATGAGTATAAAAATCCAGATCGACAAAAGTAAGTCAGGTCACAATTAACCAATATTTGTTAAGGATTTACATACCAGCATCATTCTGTAAACAGTTCAATATGATCTTCAGTCTGTCGATAGCCCTGGAGGAATCTGAGGCGGGATCTTTAACATTACCTAAAGCTGGCTGTACACATTTTGATATGAGATAATTAATATGGAACTGTCTCTTTGGTTCAACTATTCTATCTGAATGTTTTTCTTGAATCTCAATATCCATTAAATCAATTTCTCCCTCGTTTGTTTCCATTTCTTCCTCTTCAACTCTAGGACCCTCCTCTACTACCTCCATATTAATTCCTAACGGTCTCTCTTTAGTAGAGGATAGAAGAGCACTAACAGATTTGCCATGCATTTCAGCTACAGATGGGATTTCTTCTGGAGAAGGATGAATATCATCTATATGTACAGAGTGCCACAATCCACACTATAAAATAAATCATTTAATTGTGAGCGAGTGATTGCTGTTTAATGCCAACTAAGCATGTTATCCTGATTCTGAGCCAACCAGTTTTTGCTCTTTCTCTCTTTCTTAATGCTGCGTGCTTAGTGGAGAAGCAACAAATACCAATTTTATAGTCTTGGGTTTTACCTGATCGGGGCCCAACCTCACGATCTACTGCACTCGAGGTAAGCACGCTAACCATTACACCACTGACACGGTTCGTTTAATTTGAGGGTCAGGATTTTACTCACATGTGGAAAAAACTTGTATTACTGCATCATTTCACTAAGAGGGGATGTTTGGGAACAAAAAACTAGTTTAACCCCCCCCCCCCCCACTTTTATTGAAGAGCCTGTACCAAGCCGGAAAGTGAGTGATTATGTATACGTGTGCATACATGTGAACCTTCCGGCGGGAGCATTTTTCTCCCGATTTTGAGGGTCCCGTCAACTTTCAAAATCTTCCGCCTGTGAAAAAAATCAAGTACAATAAAATTGTGACCTACATTTTGTGATCAATATTTCTGGAAATTCCCCATTTGGAACTTCCGTGCTGACGAAAAACGCTGAGAGATACGAATGGTAAAGGTGAATGTCATATTTAATGATATCCGGTTATTGATCTGTTTGACACATTTACAGGTAAATTGGTTCATGGTGAACAATTATCCACTGATTGACAGTTAATTAGGGATAAGGAAGTGGGTTTGTGGCACACGCTTAGATGATTAGAAGTGTGATAGCGGCAATTAAAAATAGTTATAAACCGTTGTGCAAACAGGAGTCGGACAACCTTTGATGCCGAGGAAAACTTCTTATTTCGATCAAACGTGCAATGAATTCATCTCGGATTGAGTTGTTATGGCTTGTTTGGGACCAAAGCCGATCAAAGTATTATTTAAGGACTAAGTTCCAGGATGGAATTGATAAACCACAAAAATGCCTAAACATATGCTATCACCCAACGCACCAGCAGCAAAGTGACTTTTTAATTTTAATGCTCTATGACTTTATTGTTCAGAACATTCTGTCTTCATTGTTATTGCTTTGTTATAACCTTATGATTATGAATGATTATGAATAAATTATAAATACAGTTTTTATCCTTCATTCATCATATGAAACACTACTAAGACAGAAATGTAAACAATATATATTGAAATGTTGGTTCATTACTGAAACAAACAAAAGGAAAACATCAATAAACAATAAAAACATGCATCAAATACGTCGATAAAAAATCTCCAGTTATGAGACGAATTCTCCAGCCAAAAATTTACATATCTCCAGTTGTAGCATAGCAACTCTATCACATGTATGCGTGTGTTAGGGGTATCAATTTTTCCTGTTTCTATGAAATTTTGATTGGATTTTGGAGCTGTTCCAACAGTGTGGTGCTTTTTGTTATTTGCTTTATTAAGTTTCAGTCTAGCACCTAGAAATCAGTAAAACATCCCCCAGCTATACCAGGTAGTTGTATCAGGATCATAACATGGATATCAGTGGTTCTATCTTGTCGTAACTCTCCCTGTACTGTGTACCTAGCACAAGACAGTAAGCTATACCTACCTGGAAACCAGTAAAACATCCCCCAGCTATACCAGGTAGTTGTATCAGGAACACCACATGGATGTCAGTGGTTTTATCTTGTCGTACTTGTTGTAACTCTTCCTGTACTGTGCACCTAGCACAAGACAGTATGCTATACCTACCTGCAAACCAGTAAAACATCCCCCAGCTATACCAGGTAGTTGTATTAGGAACACCACATGGATGTCAGAGCGAGGTTCTATCTTGTTGTACTTGTTGTAACTCTCCCTGTACTGTGCAGCTAGCACAAGACAGTATGCTATACCTACCTGGAAACCAGTAAAACATCCCCCAGCTATACCAGGTAGTTGTATCAGGAACACCACATGGATGTCAGTGGTTCTATCTTGTCGTATTTGTTGTAATTCTCCTTGTACTGTGTACCTAGCACAAGACAGTATGCCATACCTACCTGGAAACCAGTAAAACATCCCCCAGCTATACCAGGTAGTTGTATCAGGAACACCACATGGATGTCAGCAGTTCTATCTTGTCGTATTTGTTGTAATTCACCTTGTACTGTGTACCTAGCACAAGACAGTAAGCTATACCTACCTGGAAACCAGTAAAACATCCCCCAGCTATACCAGGTAGTTGTATCAGGAACACCACATGGATGTCAGCAGTTCTATCTTGTCGTATTTGTTGTAATTCACCTTGTACTGTGTACCTAGCACAAGACAGTATGCCATACCTACCTGGAAACCAGTAAAACATCCCCCAGCTATACCAGGTAGTTGTATCAGGAACACCACATGGATGTCAGCAGTTCTATCTTGTCGTATTTGTTGTAATTCACCTTGTACTGTGTACCTAGCACAAGACAGTATGCCATACCTACCTGGAAACCAGTAAAACATCCCCCAGCTATACCAGGTAGTTGTATCAGGAACACCACATGGATGTCAGCAGTTCTATCTTGTCGTATTTGTTGTAATTCACCTTGTACTGTGTACCTAGCACAAGACAGTAAGCTATACCTACCTGGAAACCAGTAAAACATCCACCAGCTATACCAGGTAGTTGTATCAGGAACACCACATGGATGTCAGAGGTTCTATCTTGTCGTACTTGTTGTAATTCTCCTTGTACTGTGTACCTAGCACAAGACAGTAAGCTATACCTACCTGGAAACCAGTAAAACATCCCCCAGCTATACCAGGTAGTTGTATCAGGAACACCACATGGATGTCAGAGGTTCTATCTTGTCGTACTTGTTGTAATTCACCTTGTACTGTGTACCTAGCACAAGACAGTATGCCATACCTACCTGGAAACCAGTAAAACATCCCCCAGCTATACCAGGTAGTTGTATCAGGAACACCACATGGATGTCAGCAGTTCTATCTTGTCGTACTTGTTGTAATTCACCTTGTACTGTGTACCTAGCACAAGACAGTATGCCATACCTACCTGGAAACCAGTAAAACATCCCCCAGCTATACCAGGTAGTTGTATCAGGAACACCACATGGATGTCAGCAGTTCTATCTTGTCGTACTTGTTGTAATTCACCTTGTACTGTGTACCTAGCACAAGACAGTATGCTATACCTACCTGGAAACCAGTAAAACATCCCCCAGCTATACCAGGTAGTTGTATCAGGAACACCACATGGATGTCAGCAGTTCTATCTTGTCGTACTTGTTGTAATTCACCTTGTACTGTGTACCTAGCACAAGACAGTATGCCATACCTACCTGGAAACCAGTAAAACATCCCCCAGCTATACCAGGTAGTTGTATCAGGAACACCACATGGATGTCAGCAGTTCTATCTTGTCGTACTTGTTGTAATTCACCTTGTACTGTGTACCTAGCACAAGACAGTAAGCTATACCTACCTGGAAACCAGTAAAACATCCCCCAGCTATACCAGGTAGTTGTATCAGGAACACCACATGGATGTCAGCAGTTCTATCTTGTCGTACTTGTTGTAATTCACCTTGTACTGTGTACCTAGCACAAGACAATATGCTATACCTACCTGGAAACCAGTAAAACATCCCCCAGCTATACCAGGTAGTTGTATCAGGAACACCACATGGATGTCAGCAGTTCTATCTTGTCGTACTTGTTGTAATTCACCTTGTACTGTGTACCTAACACAAGACAGTATGCTATACCTACCTGGAAACCAGTAAAACATCCCCCAGCTATACCAGGTAGTTGTATCAGGAACACCACATGGATGTCAGCAGTTCTATCTTGTCGTACTTGTTGTAATTCACCTTGTACTGTGTACCTAGCACAAGACAGTATGCTATACCTACCTGGAAACCAGTAAAACATCCCCCAGCTATACCAGGTAGTTGTATCAGGAACACCACATGGATGTCAGCAGTTCTATCTTGTCGTACTTGTTGTAATTCACCTTGTACTGTGTACCTAGCACAAGACAGTATGCTATACCTACCTGGAAACCAGTCAAACATCCCCCAGCTATACCAGGTAGTTGTATCAGGAACACCACATGGATGTCAGCAGTTCTATCTTGTCGTACTTGTTGTAATTCACCTTGTACTGTGTACCTAGCACAAGACAGTATGCTATACCTACTTGGAAACCAGTAAAACATCCTCCAGCTATACCAGGTAGTTGTATCAGGAACACCACATGGATGTCAGCAGTTCTATCTTGTCGTATTTGTTGTAATTCACCTTGTACTGTGTACCTAGCACAAGACAGTATGCTATACCTACCTGGAAACCAGTAAAACATCCCCCAGCTATACCAGGTAGTTGTATCAGGAACACCACATGGATGTCAGCGGTTCTATCTTGTCGTACTTGTTGTAATTCACCTTGTACTGTGTACCTAGCACAAGACAGTAAGCTATACCTACCTGGAAACCAGTAAAACATCCCCCAGCTATACCAGGTAGTTGTATCAGGAACACCACATGGATGTCAGCAGTTCTATCTTGTCGTACTTGTTGTAATTCTCCTTGTACTGTGTACCTAGCACAAGCAATTAAATCAGCATTCTGGTCTCCACAGTCACACTGTACTATCAGTAACATGTTAGAAGTGTTACTCTGGTCAAAACAGGATCTACAATAGGAAAATAATCACATGTAAATCTATGATGCTACAAGTGTAGACTGATGGCATCTGAAATATTGCCAAAGTTGGCATTAAACACCAATCAGTCAATCAATACATAATTTGATAACCAGTCAACTGTATTATAATTTGTTGCTTGTTGCATATTTTAAAAATTTTGTTTTTTGATATACACCATAAGTTAATGACATTCTCTAGGGGGTCACATCAGGGTTCATATTTCAACTGACCAATCATACTTGTACTCTAAAATTGTCCAAAAGAACAAAATAATTATTTGATGCAATGTTCTGTATGATTGTTTTTTCTTTTAGTATGAGTACAAACTTGTGTTTAAAGGTTTTATGACCGTAATGTCAGGTGTTTTATCTAATTTAATTTTATACTCATCAAACGACATATATAAATAAATAAATCAACACAATATAACTGAAATATTGTTGAAAGTGGCATTTTAAACCCTAACCCTAAATAAATCTCACTTGATTTTTCTACAGAATTGTTGTTCTGTATCAAATGACTGTAGTGTCAGTAGTGTAACATTCTGTCTCTGTATAGGTATACATCTACACAAGATGTCTATGTCTGCCGTCGACAGTAACTTGGAATTCGTTGTTATCTAAAATAATAGAAAATACTTCATACAGAATTCTATAGTCAATCCAACCCCTGTTTGGACCCCTAAGAATATACAGTGGAACTTGTGCAATCTGACACCTGAGTTCTCCAACATCCTGTGACATCCGACAAAAATTGATGGTCCCAAAGTATTTCTGTAAACTATAATAAAACCTGAGTATTCCGACATCCTGTACAAGCCGAAATATTTCCCTGGTCCCTTGGTGTGTCAGATTAGACAGGTTCTGACATCCTGTACAAGCCGAAATATTTCCCTGGTCCCTTGGTGTGTCAGATTAGACAGGTTCTGACATCCTGTACAAGCCGAAATATTTCCCTGGTCCCTTGGTGTGTCGGATTAGACAGGTTCTGACATCCTGTACAAGCCGAAATATTTCCCTGGTCCCTTGGTGTGTCAGATTGGACAGGTTCTGACATCCTGTACAAGCCGAAATATTTCCCTGGTTCCTTGGTGTGTCGGATTAGACAGGTTTGACTGTACCTTTATTTTATATTAAATCACAATTAAAAATTTAATTGTACCATATTTTCCAAATACAAACAAAGATGTGCACTTTTAGCAAGTTTGAAATTCATGAAAATGTGAGTATCATTTCAAGGAATTCTACTGACAAAATGTTTTAGTTAATGTTACACCCATTCAGTGACTTGCGACAGGTCAGTGGTTTTCTCTGGGTACTCTGGTTTCCTCCACCAATAAAATAACTGACGGCCACGATATAACTGAAATATTGTTGAAAGTGGAGTTAGATTACCATAACTATAATCCATTTACCCATAATTAAAATTCAAACAACAAATGTTCAACAGATTCCTAAATTAACGCATTGAAAAAACATCTCTACTTTAATATGTGGTCTCATGATATGATTTTTCATCCAACTTTTCCTTTCAATATGCTTTTAATAAAAATCATATCATATAAACACAATAGTCAAATGTTGAAAGTTGAATCAAAATGTCAATCAAAAATCCTATTTTCATCCCTCAGTCTGATGAGAATTGTATTGTGAGAATGGTAAAAGAAATTAAAAATTGCCTCATAATCGAACGGAAAGTCAGACTGTATAAACACTTTGTCATTTCATTAACCTGTGCCGCAAATGCAGAACTATTAAGAAATTAGATAGAAAATCACATTGTGTAACTGCACCTTTACAGTACATGTATATAAAAAATGCAGTACCTGAGCATGTATGCTTTCTGTCTGTTCAGTAACCATTTTGTAATGGAGATAGTCTGCTAGGCTGTCATGGTGCTGTTCTGTAAAGTATGTCTGGAATACTTGTTTGTTATCAAGTTGCCATACAGCTGCAGGAGTTGCACACCATAACAAGATTGATTGTGCATCTCGACAAATCTGTAACGATATGTATTAACATTTTTCGTTTATTTGTATTCAAAGAATGGAATGAATACATTACTTTATTTCGTTGTATTATCAAATTAGTGGATTAGTCGAGCCACAAAAACCATGAATATTGGTTCCCTAGGAATAAATATCATATCACAGTAACCAATTATTTTATATTCATAATTTACATTAAGCAATTACATAACATGTAAAAGACATATCTATGATATGTTTGGGGGGTTTCATTATAAATAAACACTGACCTCTCTTTCAATCTGAGAGATAGCTTCATCATCACATCTTTTCTCCTGACATACATGTAGTATAATAGCAGCACAAGTGTCGTCATGGTAACCCATAAAGGCGTCACCTATCTTTCTTTTGCCTTTCCTAAAAAAAATAATATATAATTCCATAAATGTGAATCTATTATGAATACTATATCAAGATGACTTGTTATAAGGATAGTCTAAGTTCAACCAGAGGCTCCCAGGAGCCTGTAATTGCTCACCTGGATCAAAGCTGCTTTCAATAACAACACAATTGCACTGTGGCGGTCATCTTGGTGGGAGAGCGCGACTGCCGGACAAAATTTTGGAAGAGGACCATCCAAGTTTGGTTCTAATTGAGCTACTGGTTCCAGACAAGATGGTTTTTATGTGAATTTCCCATAGGGTCCTATGTTAAACTAAGTACAGCTGTGCAGCCATCTTGGTCAGAGGGCGGGACCATCAGACACAATTTTGGAAAAGGACCATTCAATGACTATTTTATCAAAGTTTGGTTCCAATTGAGCAACTGGTTCCAGACAAGAAGATTTTTATGTGAATTTCCCATAGGTTCCTATGTTAAACTAAGTTTGGCTGTGGGGGCCATCTTGGTCGAAGGGCCGAACCGCCTGACAAATTTTTGGAAGAGAACCATCCAATGACTATTTCATCAACATTTAGTTCTTATTGAGCAAATGGTTTCAAACAAGAAGATTTTTATGGGAATTTCCCATAGGGTCCTATGTTAAATTAAGTTCGGCTGTGGTGGCCATCTTGGTCAGAGGTCTGAAATGCCAGACATAATTGTGGAAGGGGATCACCCAAGGATCATTTCAGCAAAATTTGGTTGAGATTGGCTCTGTAGTTACAGAGGAGAAGATCTTTTTTAAATTTCATCCCCCCTTTTTTCTATTTTTAGCTTGGTGGCCATCTTGGTTGGAAGTCGGGATCACCGGACACAAATTTGGAGGAAGGGGGCCATCCAAGGACTGTTCCACCAAAGTTTGGTTGCAATTGGCCCAGTGGTTTCTGAGGAGAAGATTTTTATGTGAATTTCCCATAGGGTCCTATGTTAAGCTAAGTTCGGCTGTGGGGGCCATCTAGGTCGAAGGGCCGAACCGCCTGACATATTTTTTGAAGAGAACCATCCAATGACTATTTCATCAACATTTAGTTCTTATTGAGCAAATGGTTTCAGACAAGAAGATTTTTATGGGAATTTCCCATAGGGTTCTATGTTAAATTAAGTTCGGCTGTGGCAGCCATCTTGGTCGGAGGTATGAAATGCCGGACACAATTTTGGAAGGGGACCACCCAAGGATCATTTCAGCAAAGTTTGGTTGAGATTGGCTCAGTAGTTTCAGAGGAGAAGATTCTTTTAAAATTTCATCCCCCTTTTTTCTATTTTTAGTTTGGTGGCCATCTTGGTTGGAAGTCAGGATCACCGGACACAATTTTGGAAGGGGGCCATCCAAGGATCATTCCACCAAAGTTTTGTTGCAATTGGCCCAGTGGTAAATTCTGCAGAGAAGATTTTTATGTGAATTTCCCATAGGTTCCTATGTTAAGCTAAGTTCGGCTGTGGGGGCCATCTTGGACGAAGGGCCGAACCGCCGGACACATTTTTGGAAGAGAATCATCAAATGACTATTTCATCAAAATTTTGTTCTTATTGAGCAAATGGTTTCAAACAAGAAGATTTTTATGGGAATTTCCCATAGGGTCCTATGTTAAATTAAGTTCGGCTGTGGTGGCCATCTTGGTCGGAGTTCTGAAATGCCGGACACAATTTTGGAAGAGGACCACCCAAGAATCATTTCAGCAAAGTTTGGTTGAGATTGGCTCAGTAGTTTCAGAGGAGAAGATTTTTTAAAAATTTCATCCCCCCTTTTTTCTAATTTGCATAATCGGTCAAAATTGGCAAAAGTTCAAAGTTCATACAAAATCCTGTAATATATGTTAAAAAGCTCATCCTTATGCTTATACAGTTCAAATTTGGGCACATTCTGGCTTAAAATAGAGCAGTTTTGGCCATTTGAAGAAATTTCTATTTTTAGTAATGGCAGCCATCTTGGATACAGGACGGTGCTGATGGACACAATTTTGTAAGGGACCCACCCAGGGTCCAACCCTGCCAGGTTTGATTTAATTTGGTTCAGCGGTTTCAGAGAAGAAGATTTAAATGTGATCTTTTATCAAAATATGCCTAATTTGCATAATCGGTATATATCGGCTGAAAGAAAAATTTCACAGAAAAACCCAGAATAAATGTTAAACTACTTCTTGCCATGTAGCTGCAGTTAAAATTTGAGCTCATTTTGACTTACACTAAAGCAGCAATGGACAATTAAAATTTCATCCCCCCATTTTTCTATTTTTAGCTTGGCAGCCATCTTGGTTGGAAGTCGGGATCACCGGACACAATTTTGGAAGGGGGCCATCCAAGGACCTTTCCACCAAAGTTTGGTTGCAATTGGCCCAGTGGTTTCTGAGGAGAAGATTAAAATGTGAAATGTTGACGGACGGACGACGGACGAAAAGTGACGACAATAGGGGAATCGATTTTGCCTCTTTCTCTGATTTTTCTATTGGATTTTAGAAACGTTCCAACAGTGCTATTTTTTTGTTTTTCATTTCAATACTGCTTATATTTTTTTATTATAGGTCAAACATTTTCCATCACAAAACATTCTTTAAGTCCATGCCAAATTAGCTATTCACAACAGAAAATAATAACTAATAAGACCAAGCCAAAGATCCATAAAATGAACATCAGACCTTGCTATAATAAATACCATGAATATAACATGAACTATAGTAGAACTATGTAAAAGGATGTACAGTGAAACCTGTGTCAAAATTACTGGGACTGGTTACTAAAGCCCCTGTTACACAGTACTAGGACTGGTTACTAAAGCCCCTGTTACACGGTACTGGGACTGGTTACCAAAGCCCCTGTTACACGGTACTGGGACTGGTTACTAAAGCCCCTGTTACACGGTACTGGGACTGGTTACTAAAGCCCCTGTTACATGGTACTGGGACTGGTTACTAAAGCCCCTGTTACACGGTACTGGGACTGGTTACTAAAGCCCCTGTTACACTGTACTGGGACTGGTTACTAAAGCCCCTGTTACATGGTACTGGGACTGGTTACTAAAGCCACTGTTACACGGTACTGGGACCGGTTATTAAAGCCCCTGTTACACGGTACTGGGACTGGTTACTAAAGCCCCTGTTACACGGTACTGGGACCGGTTACTAAAGCCCCTGTTACACGGTACTGCGACTGGTTACTAAAGCCCCTGTTACACGGTACTGGGACTGGTTACTAAAGCCCCTGTTACACTGTACTGGGACTGGTTACTAAAGCCCCTGTTACACGGTACTGGGACCAGTTACTAAAGCCCCTGTTACACGGTACTTGGACTGGTTACTAAAGCCCCTGTTACACGGTACTGGGACCGGTTACTAAAGCCCCTGTTACACGGTATTGGGACTGGTTACTACAGCCCCTGTTACACGGTACTGGTTACTAAAGCCCCTGTTACACGGTACTGGGACTGGTTACTAAAGCCTGGTACATGGTACTGGGACTGGTTACTAAAGCCCCTGTTACACGGTACTGGGACTGGTTACTAAAGCCCCTGTTACACGGTACTGGGACCGGTTACTAAAGCCCCTGTTACACGGTACTGCGACTGGTTACTAAAGCCCCTGTTACACGGTACTGGTTACTAAAGCCCCTGTTACACTGTACTGGGACTGGTTACTAAAGCCCCTGTTACACGGTACTGGGACCAGTTACTAAAGCCCCTGTTACACGGTACTTGGACTGGTTACTAAAGCCCCTGTTACACGGTACTGGGACCGGTTACTAAAGCCCCTGTTACACGGTATTGGGACTGGTTACTACAGCCCCTGTTACATGGTACTGGTTACTAAAGCCCCTGTTACACGGTACTGGGACTGGTTACTAAAGCCTGGTACATGGTACTGGGACTGGTTACTAAAGCCCCTGTTACACGGTACTGGTTACTAAAGCCCCTGTTACACTGTACTGGGACTGGTTACTAAAGCCCCTGTTACACGGTACTGGGACCAGTTACTAAAGCCCCTGTTACACGGTACTTGGACTGGTTACTAAAGCCCCTGTTACACGGTACTGGGACCGGTTACTAAAGCCCCTGTTACACGGTATTGGGACTGGTTACTACAGCCCCTGTTACATGGTACTGGTTACTAAAGCCCCTGTTACACGGTACTGGGACTGGTTACTAAAGCCTGGTACATGGTACTGGGACTGGTTACTAAAGCCCCTGTTACACGGTACTGGGACTGGTTACTAAAGCCCCTGCTACACGGTACTGGGACTGGTTACTAAAGCCCCTGTTACACGGTACTGGGACTGGTTACTAAAGCCCCTGTTACACAGTACTGGGACTGGTTACTAAAGCCCCTGTTACACGGTACTGGGACCGGTTACTAAAGCCCCTGTTACACGGTACTGGTTACTAAAGCCCCTGTTACACGGTACTGGGACTGGTTAATAAAGCCCCTGTTACACGGTACTAGGACTGGTTACTAAAGCCCCTGTTACACTGTACTGGGACTGGTTACTAAAGCCCCTGCTACACGGTACTGGGACTGGTTACTAAAGCCCCTGTTACACGGTACTAGGACTGGTTATTAAAGCCCCTGTTACACGGTACTAGGACTGGATACTAAAGCCCCTGTTACACGGTACTAGGACTGGTTACTAAAGCCACTGTTATCCAGTACTAGGACTGGTTACTAAAGCCCCTGTTACACGGTACTAGGACTGGTTACTAAAGTCCCTGTTACCCGGTACTAGGACTGGTTACTAAAGCCCCTGTTACACGGTACTAGGACTGGTTACTAAAGCCCCTGTTACACGGTACTAGGACTGGTTACTAAAGCCCCTGTTACATGGTACTAGGACTGGTTACTAAAGCCCCTGTTACACGGTACTAGGATTGGTTACTAAAGCCCCTGTTATAATGTAAATATAACATGAACTATAGTAAAACGAAGTAAAAGGATGTACAGTGAAACCTGGATGTGTTAAATTTACTGGGACTGGTTACTAAAGCCTCTGTTACACTGTGACTGGTTACTAAAGCCCCTGTTACACGGTAAAGGATGTACAGTGAAACCTGTATGTGTCAAATTTACTGGGACTGGTTACTAAAGCCCCTGTTACACGGTAAAGGATGTACAGTGAAACCTGTATGTGTCAAATTTACTGGGACTGGTTACTAAAGCCCCTGTTACATGGTAAAGGATGTACAGTGAAACCTGTATGTGTCAAATTTACTGGGACTGGTTACTAAAGCCCCTGTTACACGGCAAAGGATGTACAGTGAAACCTGTATGTGTCAAATTTACTGGGACTGGTTACTAAAGCCCCTGTTACACGGTAAAGGATGTACAGTGAAACCTGTATGTGTCAAATTTACTGGGACTGGTTACTAAAGCCCCTGTTACACGGTAAAGGATGTACAGTGAAACCTGTATGTGTCAAATTTACTGGGACTGGTTACTAAAGCCCCTGTTACACGGTAAAGGATGTACAGTGAAACCTGTATGTGTCAAATTTACTGGGACTGGTTACTAAAGCCCCTGTTACACGGTAAAGGATGTACAGTGAAACCTGTATGTGTCAAATTTACTGGGACTGGTTATTAAAGCCCCTGTTACACGGTAAAGGATGTACAGTGAAACCTGTATGTGTCAAATTTACTGGGACTGGTTACTAAAGCCCCTGTTACACGGCAAAGGATGTACAGTGAAACCTGGATGTGTCAAATTTACTGGGACTGGTTACTAAAGCCCCTGTTACACGGTAAAGGATGTACAGTGAAACCTGTATGTGTCAAATTTACTGGGACTGGTTACTAAAGCCCCTGTTACACGGTAAAGGATGTACAGTGAAACCTGTATGTGTCAAATTTACTGGGACTGGTTACTAAAGCACCTGTTACACGGTAAAGGATGTACAGTGAAACCTGTATGTGTCAAATTTACTGGGACTGGTTACTAAAGCCCCTGTTACACGGTAAAGGATGTACAGTGAAACCTGTATGTGTCAAATTTACTGGGACTGGTTACTAAAGCCCCTGTTACACGGTAAAGGATGTACAGTGAAACCTGTATGTGTCAAATTTACTGGGACTGGTTACTAAAGCCCCTGTTACATGGTAAAGGATGTACAGTGAAACCTGTATGTGTCAAATTTACTGGGACTGGTTACTAAAGCCCCTGTTACACGGTAAAGGATGTACAGTGAAACCTGTATGTGTCAAATTTACTGGGACTGGTTACTAAAGCCCCTGTTACACGGTAAAGGATGTACAGTGAAACCTGTATGTGTCAAATTTACTGGGACTGGTTACTAAAGCCCCTGTTACATGGTAAAGGATGTACAGTGAAACCTGTATGTGTCAAATTTACTGGGACTGGTTACTAAAGCCCCTGTTACACGGTAAAGGATGTACAGTGAAACCTGTATGTGTCAAATTTACTGGGACTGGTTACTAAAGCCCCTGTTACATGGTAAAGGATGTACAGTGAAACCTGTATGTGTCAAATTTACTGGGACTGGTTACTAAAGCCCCTGTTACACGGTAAAGGATGTACAGTGAAACCTGTATGTGTCAAATTTACTGGGACTGGTTACTAAAGCCCCTGTTACATGGTAAAGGATGTACAGTGAAACCTGTATGTGTCAAATTTACTGGGACTGGTTACTAAAGCCCCTGTTACACGGTAAAGGATGTACAGTGAAACCTGTATGTGTCAAATTTACTGGGACTGGTTACTAAAGCCCCTGTTACATGGCAAAGGATGTACAGTGAAACCTGTATGTGTCAAATTTACTGGGACTGGTTACTAAAGCCCCTGTTACACGGTAAAGGATGTACAGTGAAACCTGTATGTGTCAAATTTACTGGGACTGGTTACTAAAGCCCCTGTTACACGGTAAAGGATGTACAGTGAAACCTGTATGTGTCAAATGTACTGGGACTGGTTACTAAAGCCTCTGTTACACTGGGACTGGTTACTAAAGCCCCTGTTACACGGTAAAGGATGTACAGTGAAACCTGGATGTGTCAAAATTACTGGGACTGGTTATTTACTGTGACTTAATCATAGCCTCGAAAAAAAAAAAAAAAAAAAAATTATATATACAGACTTCATCAGAATTTGAAGGCTTTTCATATATAAAAAAAAAATTAGAAAGTAGGATATGTCTAAACCAAATTTGGCTATGCTAAACTTTAGATGAATCTATCAGAATACACAAATCTTACTTTTTTTGTACGCAGATAATTTTTTATCTCTTGATATTCAATCTAATTTGGTTTGTTTTCATATAATTCAGGTTTCCCATCAATTGTTATTTATTTATTTTTTTTTTTTTTTCAAAGTCAAAAGCCTTACTTTTTTTTCATGTAAGTTGGTATTTTGGTTTCACAGAAATCTTGTGCCCACTTGTGTAATTTTTCTGTTAATTCTAGCTGGCCTGGTGTCAACATAGTCTTTAAAGACAGAAAGTGTTTCTCCAATCTATTGATGAGTGGTATAGGGAATTTGTTGTACACTATTTGTTTTTCTGCTACGACTATCAATCTGAAAATAATGAAAACACAATGTCATGTTTAGTGAATTAGAAACTAATGCTATTTGTAATAAGGGCCATCATGGTCATGATTGTATGGTAGTTGGATTTACAAGTACCTATGCTATCAGTGCCTATCACCACTAAATTTGGAGTTTGAATCCCACTCATGGAAAGGTGGACTAGATACAACATTATGTGATTAAGTTTGGCAGTGAACTCTGGGTACACCGGTTTCCTCCACAAATGAAACTGACAGCCACGATATAACTGAAATATTGTTGAAAGTGGTGTTGAACACCATAACTCTCTCTCTTATTTGTAATGCATAAATATCTTTTTATCTGGTAAATGATATTGTCGACCATCCATTTTCCTAACAACCATGCAACCTGTCTTATCAATGATAAACTTACAGAAATGTGATGAAACAGAGAAAACTTGAAACAAAAATATTCCATCTTTAGCACACATTCTTCCATTTTGTATATTTTGTTTTGGCAATATACTAATACCTAACAACATCATGTATGTGGTCCCGACAGGGTTCATATTTTCAACCGACCAATCAACAATGAGCCCATCGATCAAAACACAGCACAAGTTGGGAGAAGTTGTCTGATTGGACGATATATTTACTGTATTGCAAATGATTTGAGAGTCAGAGGAATGAAAGGTGACCTGACATGACCCAATACAGGATGTTAGTAGACATTAGTGTATTGCCAAATAAAGTCAAAGTAAAGGGAGTCAGAGGAATAAAAGGTGACCTGACATGACCCAATACAGGATGTTGGTAGACATTAGTGTATTGCCAAATAAAGTCAAAGTAAAGGGAGTCAGAGGAATGAAAGGTGACCTGACATGACCCAATACAGGATGTTGGTAGACATTAGTGTATTGCCAAATAAAGTCAAAGTAAAGAGTGTCAGAGGAATAAAAGGTGACCTGACATGACCCAATACAGGATGTTGGTAGACATTAGTGTATTGCCAAATAAAGTCAAAGTAAAGAGTGTCAGAGGAATAAAAGGTGACCTGACATGACCCAATACAGGATGTTGGTAGACATTAGTGTATTGCCAAATAAAGTCAAAGTAAAGAGTGTCAGAGGAATAAAAGGTGACCTGACATGACCCAATACAGGATGTTGGTAGACATTAGTGTATTGCCAAATAAAGTCAAAGTAAAGGGAGTCAGAGGAATAAAAGGTGACCTGACATGACCCAATACAGGATGTTGGTAGACATTAGTGTATTGCCAAATAAAGTCAAAGTAAAGGGAGTCAGAGGAATAAAAGGTGACCTGACATGACCCAATACAGGATGTTAGTAGACATTAGTGTATTGCCAAATAAAGTCAAAGTAAAGAGAGTCAGAGGAATAAAAGGTGACCTGACATGACCCAATACAGGATGTTGGTAGACATTAGTGTATTGCCAAATAAAGTCAAAGTAAAGGGAGTCAGAGGAATAAAAGGTGACCTGACATGGCCCAATACAGGATGTTGGTAGACATTAGTGTATTGCCAAATAAAGTCAAAGTAAAGAGAGTCAGAGGAATAAAAGGTGACCTGACATGACCCAATACAGGATGTTGGTAGACATTAGTGTATTGCCAAATAAAGTCAAAGTAAAGAGAGTCAGAGGAATGAAAGGTGACCTGACATGACCCAATACAGGATGTTGGTAGACATTAGTGTATTGCCAAATAAAGTCAAAGTAAAGAGAGTCAGAGGAATGAAAGGTGACCTGACATGACCCAATACAGGATGTTGGTAGACATTAGTGTATTGCCAAATAAAGTCAAAGTAAAGAGAGTCAGAGGAATAAAAGGTGACCTGACATGACCCAATACAGGATGTTGGTAGACATTAGTGTATTGCCAAATAAAGTCAAAGTAAAGAGTGTCAGAGGAATAAAAGGTGACCTGACATGACCCAATACAGGATGTTGGTAGACATTAGTGTATTGCCAAATAAAGTCAAAGTAAAGAGAGTCAGAGGAATGAAAGGTGACCTGACATGACCCAATACAGGATGTTGGTAGACATTAGTGTATTGCCAAATAAAGTCAAAGTAAAGAGAGTCAGAGGAATAAAAGGTGACCTGACATGACCCAATACAGGATGTTGGTAGACATTAGTGTATTGCCAAATAAAGTCAAAGTAAAGGGAGTCAGAGGAATGAAAGGTGACCTGACATGGCCCAATACAGGATGTTGGTAGACATTAGTGTATTGCCAAATAAAGTCAAAGTAAAGGGAGTCAGAGGAATGAAAGGTGACCTGACATGGCCCAATACAGGATGTTGGTAGACATTAGTGTATTGCCAAATAAAGTTAAAGTAAAGAGAGTCAGAGGAATGAAAGGTGACCTGACATGACCCAATACAGGATGTTGGTAGACATTAGTGTATTGCCAAATAAAGTCAAAGTAAAGAGAGTCAGAGGAATAAAAGGTGACCTGACATGACCCAATACAGGATGTTGGTAGACATTAGTGTATTGCCAAATAAAGTCAAAGTAAAGGGAGTCAGAGGAATGAAAGGTGACCTGACATGACCCAATACAGGATGTTGGTAGACATTAGTGTATTGCCAAATAAAGTCAAAGTAAAGGGAGTTAGAGGAATAAAAGGTGACCTGACATGACCCAATACAGGATGTTGGTAGACATTAGTGTATTGCCAAATAAAGTCAAAGTAAAGAGAGTCAGAGGAATAAAAGGTGACCTGACATGACCCAATACAGGATGTTGGTAGACATTAGTGTATTGCCAAATAAAGTTAAAGTAAAGAGAGTCAGAGGAATGAAAGGTGACCTGACATGACCCAATACAGGATGTTGGTAGACATTAGTGTATTGCCAAATAAAGTCAAAGTAAAGAGTGTCAGAGGAATAAAAGGTGACCTGACATGACCCAATACAGGATGTTGGTAGACATTAGTGTATTGCCAAATAAAGTTAAAGTAAAGAGAGTCAGAGGAATGAAAGGTGACCTGACATGACCCAATACAGGATGTTGGTAGACATTAGTGTATTGCCAAATAAAGTCAAAGTAAAGAGAGTCAGAGGAATAAAAGGTGACCTGACATGACCCAATACAGGATGTTGGTAGACATTAGTGTATTGCCAAATAAAGTCAAAGTAAAGGGAGTCAGAGGAATGAAAGGTGACCTGACATGACCCAATACAGGATGTTGGTAGACATTAGTGTATTGCCAAATAAAGTCAAAGTAAAGGGAGTCAGAGGAATGAAAGGTGACCTGACATGACCCAATACAGGATGTTGGTAGACATTAGTGTATTGCCAAATAAAGTCAAAGTAAAGAGAGTCAGAGGAATGAAAGGTGACCTGACATGACCCAATACAGGATGTTGGTAGACATTAGTGTATTGCCAAATAAAGACAAAGTAAAGAGAGTCAGAGGAATAAAAGGTGACCTGACATGACCCAATACAGGATGTTGGTAGACATTAGTGTATTGCCAAATAAAGTCAAAGTAAAGGGAGTCAGAGGAATGAAAGGTGACCTGACATGACCCAATACAGGATGTTGGTAGACATTAGTGTATTGCCAAATAAAGTCAAAGTAAAGAGAGTCAGAGGAATAAAAGGTGACCTGACATGACCCAATACAGGATGTTGGTAGACATTAGTGTATTGCCAAATAAAGTCAAAGTAAAGAGAGTCAGAGGAATAAAAGGTGACCTGACATGACCCAATACAGGATGTTGGTAGACATTAGTGTATTGCCAAATAAAGTCAAAGTAAAGGGAGTCAGAGGAATGAAAGGTGACCTGACATGACCCAATACAGGATGTTGGTAGACATTAGTGTATTGCCAAATAAAGTCAAAGTAAAGAGAGTCAGAGGAATGAAAGGTGACCTGACATGACCCAATACAGGATGTTGGTAGACATTAGTGTATTGCCAAATAAAGTCAAAGTAAAGAGAGTCAGAGGAATGAAAGGTGACCTGACATGACCCAATACAGGATGTTGGTAGACATTAGTGTATTGCCAAATAAAGTCAAAGTAAAGAGAGTCAGAGGAATAAAAGGTGACCTGACATGACCCAATACAGGATGTTGGTAGACATTAGTGTATTGCCAAATAAAGTCAAAGTAAAGAGAGTCAGAGGAATGAAAGGTGACCTGACATGACCCAATACAAGATGTTAGTAGACATTAGTGTATTGCCAAATAAAGTCAAAGTAAAGGGAGTCAGAGGAATAAAAGGTGACCTGACATGACCCAATACAGGATGTTGGTAGACATTAGTGTATTGCCAAATAAAGTCAAAGTAAAGAGTGTCAGAGGAATAAAAGGTGACCTGACATGACCCAATACAAGATGTTAGTAGACATTAGTGTATTGCCAAATAAAGTCAAAGTAAAGGGAGTCAGAGGAATGAAAGGTGACCTGACATGACCCAATACAGGATGTTGGTAGACATTAGTGTATTGCCAAATAAAGTCAAAGTAAAGGGAGTCAGAGGAATAAAAGGTGACCTGACATGACCCAATACAGGATGTTAGTAGACATTAGTGTATTGCCAAATAAAGTCAAAGTAAAGAGAGTCAGAGGAATAAAAGGTGACCTGACATGACCCAATACAGGATGTTGGTAGACATTAGTGTATTGCCAAATAAAGTCAAAGTAAAGGGAGTCAGAGGAATAAAAGGTGACCTGACATGGCCCAATACAGGATGTTGGTAGACATTAGTGTATTGCCAAATAAAGTCAAAGTAAAGAGAGTCAGAGGAATAAAAGGTGAC
This sequence comes from Bathymodiolus brooksi, assembly GCA_963680875.1. Lineage (NCBI taxonomy): Eukaryota > Metazoa > Mollusca > Bivalvia > Mytilida > Modiolidae > Bathymodiolus > Bathymodiolus brooksi. The sequence continues at coordinate 29,863,317 of OY804581.1, read as the reverse complement.
CTGACATGACCCAATACAGGATGTTGGTAGACATTAGTGTATTGCCAAATAAAGTCAAAGTAAAGAGAGTCAGAGGAATGAAAGGTGACCTGACATGACCCAATACAGGATGTTGGTAGACATTAGTGTATTGCCAAATAAAGTCAAAGTAAAGAGAGTCAGAGGAATGAAAGGTGACCTGACATGACCCAATACAGGATGTTGGTAGACATTAGTGTATTGCCAAATAAAGTCAAAGTAAAGAGAGTCAGAGGAATAAAAGGTGACCTGACATGACCCAATACAGGATGTTGGTAGACATTAGTGTATTGCCAAATAAAGTCAAAGTAAAGAGTGTCAGAGGAATAAAAGGTGACCTGACATGACCCAATACAGGATGTTGGTAGACATTAGTGTATTGCCAAATAAAGTCAAAGTAAAGAGAGTCAGAGGAATGAAAGGTGACCTGACATGACCCAATACAGGATGTTGGTAGACATTAGTGTATTGCCAAATAAAGTCAAAGTAAAGAGAGTCAGAGGAATGAAAGGTGACCTGACATGACCCAATACAGGATGTTGGTAGACATTAGTGTATTGCCAAATAAAGTCAAAGTAAAGAGAGTCAGAGGAATAAAAGGTGACCTGACATGACCCAATACAGGATGTTGGTAGACATTAGTGTATTGCCAAATAAAGTCAAAGTAAAGGGAGTCAGAGGAATGAAAGGTGACCTGACATGGCCCAATACAGGATGTTGGTAGACATTAGTGTATTGCCAAATAAAGTTAAAGTAAAGAGAGTCAGAGGAATGAAAGGTGACCTGACATGACCCAATACAGGATGTTGGTAGACATTAGTGTATTGCCAAATAAAGTTAAAGTAAAGAGAGTCAGAGGAATAAAAGGTGACCTGACATGACCCAATACAGGATGTTGGTAGACATTAGTGTATTGCCAAATAAAGTCAAAGTAAAGGGAGTCAGAGGAATGAAAGGTGACCTGACATGACCCAATACAGGATGTTGGTAGACATTAGTGTATTGCCAAATAAAGTCAAAGTAAAGGGAGTCAGAGGAATAAAAGGTGACCTGACATGACCCAATACAGGATGTTGGTAGACATTAGTGTATTGCCAAATAAAGTCAAAGTAAAGAGAGTCAGAGGAATAAAAGGTGACCTGACATGACCCAATACAGGATGTTGGTAGACATTAGTGTATTGCCAAATAAAGTTAAAGTAAAGAGAGTCAGAGGAATGAAAGGTGACCTGACATGACCCAATACAGGATGTTGGTAGACATTAGTGTATTGCCAAATAAAGTCAAAGTAAAGAGAGTCAGAGGAATAAAAGGTGACCTGACATGACCCAATACAGGATGTTGGTAGACATTAGTGTATTGCCAAATAAAGTCAAAGTAAAGGGAGTCAGAGGAATGAAAGGTGACCTGACATGGCCCAATACAGGATGTTGGTAGACATTAGTGTATTGCCAAATAAAGTCAAAGTAAAGAGAGTCAGAGGAATAAAAGGTGACCTGACATGACCCAATACAGGATGTTGGTAGACATTAGTGTATTGCCAAATAAAGTCAAAGTAAAGAGAGTCAGAGGAATAAAAGGTGACCTGACATGACCCAATACAGGATGTTGGTAGACATTAGTGTATTGCCAAATAAAGTCAAAGTAAAGAGTGTCAGAGGAATGAAAGGTGACCTGACATGACCCAATACAGGATGTTGGTAGACATTAGTGTATTGCCAAATAAAGTCAAAGTAAAGAGTGTCAGAGGAATAAAAGGTGACCTGACATGACCCAATACAAGATGTTAGTAGACATTAGTGTATTGCCAAATAAAGTCAAAGTAAAGAGAGTCAGAGGAATGAAAGGTGACCTGACATGGCCCAATACAGGATGTTGGTAGACATTAGTGTATTGCCAAATAAAGTCAAAGTAAAGAGTGTCAGAGGAATAAAAGGTGACCTGACATGACCCAATACAGGATGTTGGTAGACATTAGTGTATTGCCAAATAAAGTCAAAGTAAAGAGTGTCAGAGGAATAAAAGGTGACCTGACATGACCCAATACAGGATGTTGGTAGACATTAGTGTATTGCCAAATAAAGTTAAAGTAAAGAGAGTCAGAGGAATGAAAGGTGACCTGACATGACCCAATACAGGATGTTGGTAGACATTAGTGTATTGCCAAATAAAGTCAAAGTAAAGAGAGTCAGAGGAATAAAAGGTGACCTGACATGACCCAATACAGGATGTTGGTAGACATTAGTGTATTGCCAAATAAAGTCAAAGTAAAGGGAGTCAGAGGAATGAAAGGTGACCTGACATGACCCAATACAGGATGTTGGTAGACATTAGTGTATTGCCAAATAAAGTCAAAGTAAAGGGAGTCAGAGGAATGAAAGGTGACCTGACATGACCCAATACAGGATGTTGGTAGACATTAGTGTATTGCCAAATAAAGTCAAAGTAAAGAGAGTCAGAGGAATGAAAGGTGACCTGACATGACCCAATACAGGATGTTGGTAGACATTAGTGTATTGCCAAATAAAGTCAAAGTAAAGAGAGTCAGAGGAATAAAAGGTGACCTGACATGACCCAATACAGGATGTTGGTAGACATTAGTGTATTGCCAAATAAAGTCAAAGTAAAGGGAGTCAGAGGAATGAAAGGTGACCTGACATGACCCAATACAGGATGTTGGTAGACATTAGTGTATTGCCAAATAAAGTCAAAGTAAAGAGAGTCAGAGGAATAAAAGGTGACCTGACATGACCCAATACAGGATGTTGGTAGACATTAGTGTATTGCCAAATAAAGTCAAAGTAAAGAGAGTCGGAGGAATAAAAGGTGACCTGACATGACCCAATACAGGATGTTGGTAGACATTAGTGTATTGCCAAATAAAGTCAAAGTAAAGGGAGTCAGAGGAATGAAAGGTGACCTGACATGACCCAATACAGGATGTTGGTAGACATTAGTGTATTGCCAAATAAAGTCAAAGTAAAGAGAGTCAGAGGAATGAAAGGTGACCTGACATGACCCAATACAGGATGTTGGTAGACATTAGTGTATTGCCAAATAAAGTCAAAGTAAAGAGAGTCAGAGGAATGAAAGGTGACCTGACATGACCCAATACAGGATGTTGGTAGACATTAGTGTATTGCCAAATAAAGTCAAAGTAAAGAGAGTCAGAGGAATAAAAGGTGACCTGACATGACCCAATACAGGATGTTGGTAGACATTAGTGTATTGCCAAATAAAGTCAAAGTAAAGGGAGTCAGAGGAATAAAAGGTGACCTGACATGGCCCAATACAGGATGTTGGTAGACATTAGTGTATTGCCAAATAAAGTCAAAGTAAAGAGAGTCAGAGGAATAAAAGGTGACCTGACATGACCCAATACAGGATGTTGGTAGACATTAGTGTATTGCCAAATAAAGTCAAAGTAAAGAGAGTCAGAGGAATGAAAGGTGACCTGACATGACCCAATACAGGATGTTGGTAGACATTAGTGTATTGCCAAATAAAGTCAAAGTAAAGAGAGTCAGAGGAATGAAAGGTGACCTGACATGACCCAATACAGGATGTTGGTAGACATTAGTGTATTGCCAAATAAAGTCAAAGTAAAGAGAGTCAGAGGAATAAAAGGTGACCTGACATGACCCAATACAGGATGTTGGTAGACATTAGTGTATTGCCAAATAAAGTCAAAGTAAAGAGTGTCAGAGGAATAAAAGGTGACCTGACATGACCCAATACAGGATGTTGGTAGACATTAGTGTATTGCCAAATAAAGTCAAAGTAAAGAGAGTCAGAGGAATGAAAGGTGACCTGACATGACCCAATACAGGATGTTGGTAGACATTAGTGTATTGCCAAATAAAGTCAAAGTAAAGAGAGTCAGAGGAATGAAAGGTGACCTGACATGACCCAATACAGGATGTTGGTAGACATTAGTGTATTGCCAAATAAAGTCAAAGTAAAGAGAGTCAGAGGAATAAAAGGTGACCTGACATGACCCAATACAGGATGTTGGTAGACATTAGTGTATTGCCAAATAAAGTCAAAGTAAAGGGAGTCAGAGGAATGAAAGGTGACCTGACATGGCCCAATACAGGATGTTGGTAGACATTAGTGTATTGCCAAATAAAGTTAAAGTAAAGAGAGTCAGAGGAATGAAAGGTGACCTGACATGACCCAATACAGGATGTTGGTAGACATTAGTGTATTGCCAAATAAAGTCAAAGTAAAGAGAGTCAGAGGAATAAAAGGTGACCTGACATGACCCAATACAGGATGTTGGTAGACATTAGTGTATTGCCAAATAAAGTCAAAGTAAAGGGAGTCAGAGGAATGAAAGGTGACCTGACATGACCCAATACAGGATGTTGGTAGACATTAGTGTATTGCCAAATAAAGTCAAAGTAAAGGGAGTCAGAGGAATAAAAGGTGACCTGACATGACCCAATACAGGATGTTGGTAGACATTAGTGTATTGCCAAATAAAGTCAAAGTAAAGAGAGTCAGAGGAATAAAAGGTGACCTGACATGACCCAATACAGGATGTTGGTAGACATTAGTGTATTGCCAAATAAAGTTAAAGTAAAGAGAGTCAGAGGAATGAAAGGTGACCTGACATGACCCAATACAGGATGTTGGTAGACATTAGTGTATTGCCAAATAAAGTCAAAGTAAAGAGAGTCAGAGGAATAAAAGGTGACCTGACATGACCCAATACAGGATGTTGGTAGACATTAGTGTATTGCCAAATAAAGTCAAAGTAAAGGGAGTCAGAGGAATGAAAGGTGACCTGACATGGCCCAATACAGGATGTTGGTAGACATTAGTGTATTGCCAAATAAAGTCAAAGTAAAGAGAGTCAGAGGAATAAAAGGTGACCTGACATGACCCAATACAGGATGTTGGTAGACATTAGTGTATTGCCAAATAAAGTCAAAGTAAAGAGAGTCAGAGGAATAAAAGGTGACCTGACATGACCCAATACAGGATGTTGGTAGACATTAGTGTATTGCCAAATAAAGTCAAAGTAAAGAGTGTCAGAGGAATGAAAGGTGACCTGACATGACCCAATACAGGATGTTGGTAGACATTAGTGTATTGCCAAATAAAGTCAAAGTAAAGAGTGTCAGAGGAATAAAAGGTGACCTGACATGACCCAATACAAGATGTTAGTAGACATTAGTGTATTGCCAAATAAAGTCAAAGTAAAGAGAGTCAGAGGAATGAAAGGTGACCTGACATGGCCCAATACAGGATGTTGGTAGACATTAGTGTATTGCCAAATAAAGTCAAAGTAAAGAGTGTCAGAGGAATAAAAGGTGACCTGACATGACCCAATACAGGATGTTGGTAGACATTAGTGTATTGCCAAATAAAGTTAAAGTAAAGAGAGTCAGAGGAATGAAAGGTGACCTGACATGACCCAATACAGGATGTTGGTAGACATTAGTGTATTGCCAAATAAAGTCAAAGTAAAGAGAGTCAGAGGAATAAAAGGTGACCTGACATGACCCAATACAGGATGTTGGTAGACATTAGTGTATTGCCAAATAAAGTTAAAGTAAAGAGAGTCAGAGGAATGAAAGGTGACCTGACATGACCCAATACAGGATGTTAGTAGACATTAGTGTATTGCCAAATAAAGTCAAAGTAAAGGGAGTCAGAGGAATAAAAGGTGACCTGACATGACCCAATACAGGATGTTAGTAGACATTAGTGTATTGCCAAATAAAGTCAAAGTAAAGAGTGTCAGAGGAATAAAAGGTGACCTGACATGACCCAATACAGGATGTTAGTAGACATTAGTGTATTGCCAAATAAAGTCAAAGTAAAGAGAGTCAGAGGAATAAAAAGTGACCTGACATGACCCAATACAGGATGTTGGTAGACATTAGTGTATTGCCAAATAAAGTCAAAGTAAAGAGAGTCAGAGGAATGAAAGGTGACCTGACATGACCCAATACAGGATGTTGGTAGACATTAGTGTATTGCCAAATAAAGTCAAAGTAAAGAGTGTCAGAGGAATAAAAGGTGACCTGACATGACCCAATACAGGATGTTGGTAGACATTAGTGTATTGCCAAATAAAGTTAAAGTAAAGAGAGTCAGAGGAATAAAAGGTGACCTGACATGACCCAATACAGGATGTTGGTAGACATTAGTGTATTGCCAAATAAAGTCAAAGTAAAGAGAGTCAGAGGAATAAAAGGTGACCTGACATGACCCAATACAGGATGTTGGTAGACATTAGTGTATTGCCAAATAAAGTCAAAGTAAAGGGAGTCAGAGGAATGAAAGGTGACCTGACATGACCCAATACAGGATGTTGGTAGACATTAGTGTATTGCCAAATAAAGTCAAAGTAAAGGGAGTCAGAGGAATAAAGGTGACCTGACATGACCCAATACAGGATGTTGGTAGACATTAGTGTATTGCCAAATAAAGTCAAAGTAAAGAGAGTCAGAGGAATAAAAGGTGACCTGACATGACCCAATACAGGATGTTGGTAGACATTAGTGTATTGCCAAATAAAGTTAAAGTAAAGAGAGTCAGAGGAATGAAAGGTGACCTGACATGACCCAATACAGGATGTTGGTAGACATTAGTGTATTGCCAAATAAAGTCAAAGTAAAGAGAGTCAGAGGAATAAAAGGTGACCTGACATGACCCAATACAGGATGTTGGTAGACATTAGTGTATTGCCAAATAAAGTCAAAGTAAAGAGAGTCAGAGGAATGAAAGGTGACCTGACATGACCCAATACAGGATGTTGGTAGACATTAGTGTATTGCCAAATAAAGTCAAAGTAAAGAGAGTCAGAGGAATGAAAGGTGACCTGACATGACCCAATACAGGATGTTGGTAGACATTAGTGTATTGCCAAATAAAGTCAAAGTAAAGAGAGTCAGAGGAATAAAAGGTGACCTGACATGACCCAATACAGGATGTTGGTAGACATTAGTGTATTGCCAAATAAAGTCAAAGTAAAGGGAGTCAGAGGAATGAAAGGTGACCTGACATGGCCCAATACAGGATGTTGGTAGACATTAGTGTATTGCCAAATAAAGTTAAAGTAAAGAGAGTCAGAGGAATGAAAGGTGACCTGACATGACCCAATACAGGATGTTGGTAGACATTAGTGTATTGCCAAATAAAGTCAAAGTAAAGAGAGTCAGAGGAATAAAAGGTGACCTGACATGACCCAATACAGGATGTTGGTAGACATTAGTGTATTGCCAAATAAAGTCAAAGTAAAGGGAGTCAGAGGAATGAAAGGTGACCTGACATGACCCAATACAGGATGTTGGTAGACATTAGTGTATTGCCAAATAAAGTCAAAGTAAAGGGAGTCAGAGGAATAAAAGGTGACCTGACATGACCCAATACAGGATGTTGGTAGACATTAGTGTATTGCCAAATAAAGTCAAAGTAAAGAGAGTCAGAGGAATAAAAGGTGACCTGACATGACCCAATACAGGATGTTGGTAGACATTAGTGTATTGCCAAATAAAGTTAAAGTAAAGAGAGTCAGAGGAATGAAAGGTGACCTGACATGACCCAATACAGGATGTTGGTAGACATTAGTGTATTGCCAAATAAAGTCAAAGTAAAGAGAGTCAGAGGAATAAAAGGTGACCTGACATGACCCAATACAGGATGTTGGTAGACATTAGTGTATTGCCAAATAAAGTCAAAGTAAAGGGAGTCAGAGGAATGAAAGGTGACCTGACATGGCCCAATACAGGATGTTGGTAGACATTAGTGTATTGCCAAATAAAGTCAAAGTAAAGAGAGTCAGAGGAATAAAAGGTGACCTGACATGACCCAATACAGGATGTTGGTAGACATTAGTGTATTGCCAAATAAAGTCAAAGTAAAGAGAGTCAGAGGAATAAAAGGTGACCTGACATGACCCAATACAGGATGTTGGTAGACATTAGTGTATTGCCAAATAAAGTCAAAGTAAAGAGTGTCAGAGGAATGAAAGGTGACCTGACATGACCCAATACAGGATGTTGGTAGACATTAGTGTATTGCCAAATAAAGTCAAAGTAAAGAGTGTCAGAGGAATAAAAGGTGACCTGACATGACCCAATACAAGATGTTAGTAGACATTAGTGTATTGCCAAATAAAGTCAAAGTAAAGAGAGTCAGAGGAATGAAAGGTGACCTGACATGGCCCAATACAGGATGTTGGTAGACATTAGTGTATTGCCAAATAAAGTCAAAGTAAAGAGTGTCAGAGGAATAAAAGGTGACCTGACATGACCCAATACAGGATGTTGGTAGACATTAGTGTATTGCCAAATAAAGTCAAAGTAAAGAGTGTCAGAGGAATAAAAGGTGACCTGACATGACCCAATACAGGATGTTGGTAGACATTAGTGTATTGCCAAATAAAGTTAAAGTAAAGAGAGTCAGAGGAATGAAAGGTGACCTGACATGACCCAATACAGGATGTTGGTAGACATTAGTGTATTGCCAAATAAAGTCAAAGTAAAGAGAGTCAGAGGAATAAAAGGTGACCTGACATGACCCAATACAGGATGTTGGTAGACATTAGTGTATTGCCAAATAAAGTCAAAGTAAAGGGAGTCAGAGGAATGAAAGGTGACCTGACATGACCCAATACAGGATGTTGGTAGACATTAGTGTATTGCCAAATAAAGTCAAAGTAAAGGGAGTCAGAGGAATGAAAGGTGACCTGACATGACCCAATACAGGATGTTGGTAGACATTAGTGTATTGCCAAATAAAGTCAAAGTAAAGAGAGTCAGAGGAATGAAAGGTGACCTGACATGACCCAATACAGGATGTTGGTAGACATTAGTGTATTGCCAAATAAAGTCAAAGTAAAGAGAGTCAGAGGAATAAAAGGTGACCTGACATGACCCAATACAGGATGTTGGTAGACATTAGTGTATTGCCAAATAAAGTCAAAGTAAAGGGAGTCAGAGGAATGAAAGGTGACCTGACATGACCCAATACAGGATGTTGGTAGACATTAGTGTATTGCCAAATAAAGTCAAAGTAAAGAGAGTCAGAGGAATAAAAGGTGACCTGACATGACCCAATACAGGATGTTGGTAGACATTAGTGTATTGCCAAATAAAGTCAAAGTAAAGAGAGTCAGAGGAATAAAAGGTGACCTGACATGACCCAATACAGGATGTTGGTAGACATTAGTGTATTGCCAAATAAAGTCAAAGTAAAGGGAGTCAGAGGAATGAAAGGTGACCTGACATGACCCAATACAGGATGTTGGTAGACATTAGTGTATTGCCAAATAAAGTCAAAGTAAAGAGAGTCAGAGGAATGAAAGGTGACCTGACATGACCCAATACAGGATGTTGGTAGACATTAGTGTATTGCCAAATAAAGTCAAAGTAAAGAGAGTCAGAGGAATGAAAGGTGACCTGACATGGCCCAATACAGGATGTTGGTAGACATTAGTGTATTGCCAAATAAAGTCAAAGTAAAGAGAGTCAGAGGAATAAAAGGTGACCTGACATGACCCAATACAGGATGTTGGTAGACATTAGTGTATTGCCAAATAAAGTCAAAGTAAAGAGAGTCAGAGGAATGAAAGGTGACCTGACATGACCCAATACAGGATGTTGGTAGACATTAGTGTATTGCCAAATAAAGTCAAAGTAAAGAGTGTCAGAGGAATGAAAGGTGACCTGACATGACCCAATACAGGATGTTGGTAGACATTAGTGTATTGCCAAATAAAGTCAAAGTAAAGAGTGTCAGAGGAATAAAAGGTGACCTGACATGACCCAATACAAGATGTTAGTAGACATTAGTGTATTGCCAAATAAAGTCAAAGTAAAGAGAGTCAGAGGAATGAAAGGTGACCTGACATGGCCCAATACAGGATGTTGGTAGACATTAGTGTATTGCCAAATAAAGTCAAAGTAAAGAGTGTCAGAGGAATAAAAGGTGACCTGACATGGCCCAATACAGGATGTTGGTAGACATTAGTGTATTGCCAAATAAAGTCAAAGTAAAGAGAGTCAGAGCAATAAAAGGTGACCTGACATGACCCAATACAGGATGTTGGTAGACATTAGTGTATTGAGAGTCAGAGGAATGAAAGGTGACCTGACATGACCCAATACAGGATGTTGGTAGACATTAGTGTATTGCCAAATAAAGTCAAAGTAAAGAGTGTCAGAGGAATAAAAGGTGACCTGACATGGCCCAATACAGGATGTTGGTAGACATTAGTGTATTGCCAAATAAAGTTAAAGTAAAGAGTGTCAGAGGAATAAAAGGTGACCTGACATGACCCAATACAGGATGTTGGTAGACATTAGTGTATTGCCAAATAAAGTCAAAGTAAAGAGAGTCAGAGGAATAAAAGGTGACCTGACATGACCCAATACAGGATGTTGGTAGACATTAGTGTATTGCCAAATAAAGTTAAAGTAAAGAGAGTCAGAGGAATGAAAGGTGACCTGACATGACCCAATACAGGATGTTGGTAGACATTAGTGTATTGCCAAATAAAGTCAAAGTAAAGAGAGTCAGAGGAATAAAAGGTGACCTGACATGACCCAATACAGGATGTTGGTAGACATTAGTGTATTGCCAAATAAAGTCAAAGTAAAGAGAGTCAGAGGAATAAAAGGTGACCTGACATGACCCAATACAGGATGTTGGTAGACATTAGTGTATTGCCAAATAAAGTTAAAGTAAAGAGAGTCAGAGGAATGAAAGGTGACCTGACATGACCCAATACAGGATGTTGGTAGACATTAGTGTATTGCCAAATAAAGTCAAAGTAAAGAGAGTCAGAGGAATGAAAGGTGACCTGACATGACCCAATACAGGATGTTAGTAGACATTAGTGTATTGCCAAATAAAGTCAAAGTAAAGAGAGTCAGAGGAATGAAAGGTGACCTGACATGACCCAATACAGGATGTTGGTAGACATTAGTGTATTGCCAAATAAAGTCAAAGTAAAGAGTGTCAGAGGAATAAAAGGTGACCTGACATGGCCCAATACAGGATGTTGGTAGACATTAGTGTATTGCCAAATAAAGTTAAAGTAAAGAGTGTCAGAGGAATAAAAGGTGACCTGACATGACCCAATACAGGATGTTGGTAGACATTAGTGTATTGCCAAATAAAGTCAAAGTAAAGAGAGTCAGAGGAATAAAAGGTGACCTGACATGACCCAATACAGGATGTTGGTAGACATTAGTGTATTGCCAAATAAAGTCAAAGTAAAGAGAGTCAGAGGAATAAAAGGTGACCTGACATGACCCAATACAGGATGTTGGTAGACATTAGTGTATTGCCAAATAAAGTCAAAGTAAAGAGAGTCAGAGGAATAAAAGGTGACCTGACATGACCCAATACAGGATGTTGGTAGACATTAGTGTATTGCCAAATAAAGTTAAAGTAAAGAGAGTCAGAGGAATGAAAGGTGACCTGACATGACCCAATACAGGATGTTGGTAGACATTAGTGTATTGCCAAATAAAGTCAAAGTAAAGAGAGTCAGAGGAATGAAAGGTGACCTGACATGACCCAATACAGGATGTTAGTAGACATTAGTGTATTGCCAAATAAAGTCAAAGTAAAGAGAGTCAGAGGAATAAAAGGTGACCTGACATGACCCAATACAAGATGTTAGTAGACATTAGTGTATTGCCAAATAAAGTCAAAGTAAAGGGAGTCAGAGGAATAAAAGGTGACCTGACATGACCCAATACAGGATGTTGGTAGACATTAGTGTATTGCCAAATAAAGTCAAAGTAAAGAGTGTCAGAGGAATAAAAGGTGACCTGACATGACCCAATACAAGATGTTAGTAGACATTAGTGTATTGCCAAATAAAGTCAAAGTAAAGGGAGTCAGAGGAATGAAAGGTGACCTGACATGACCCAATACAGGATGTTGGTAGACATTAGTGTATTGCCAAATAAAGTTAAAGTAAAGGGAGTCAGAGGAATAAAAGGTGATCTGACATGGCCCAATACAGGATGTTGGTAGACATTAGTGTATTGCCAAATAAAGTCAAAGTAAAGAGAGTCAGAGCAATAAAAGGTGACCTGACATGACCCAATACAGGATGTTGGTAGACATTAGTGTATTGAGAGTCAGAGGAATGAAAGGTGACCTGACATGACCCAATACAGGATGTTGGTAGACATTAGTGTATTGCCAAATAAAGTCAAAGTAAAGAGTGTCAGAGGAATAAAAGGTGACCTGACATGGCCCAATACAGGATGTTGGTAGACATTAGTGTATTGCCAAATAAAGTTAAAGTAAAGAGTGTCAGAGGAATAAAAGGTGACCTGACATGACCCAATACAGGATGTTGGTAGACATTAGTGTATTGCCAAATAAAGTCAAAGTAAAGAGAGTCAGAGGAATAAAAGGTGACCTGACATGACCCAATACAGGATGTTGGTAGACATTAGTGTATTGCCAAATAAAGTTAAAGTAAAGAGAGTCAGAGGAATGAAAGGTGACCTGACATGACCCAATACAGGATGTTGGTAGACATTAGTGTATTGCCAAATAAAGTCAAAGTAAAGAGAGTCAGAGGAATAAAAGGTGACCTGACATGACCCAATACAGGATGTTGGTAGACATTAGTGTATTGCCAAATAAAGTCAAAGTAAAGAGAGTCAGAGGAATAAAAGGTGACCTGACATGACCCAATACAGGATGTTGGTAGACATTAGTGTATTGCCAAATAAAGTTAAAGTAAAGAGAGTCAGAGGAATGAAAGGTGACCTGACATGACCCAATACAGGATGTTGGTAGACATTAGTGTATTGCCAAATAAAGTCAAAGTAAAGAGAGTCAGAGGAATGAAAGGTGACCTGACATGACCCAATACAGGATGTTGGTAGACATTAGTGTATTGCCAAATAAAGTCAAAGTAAAGAGAGTCAGAGGAATGAAAGGTGACCTGACATGACCCAATACAGGATGTTGGTAGACATTAGTGTATTGCCAAATAAAGTGAAAGTAAAGAGAGTCTGAGGAATGAAAGGTGACCTGACATGACCCAATACAGGATGTTGGTAGACATTAGTGTATTGCCAAATAAAGTCAAAGTAAAGAGAGTCAGAGGAATGAAAGGTGACCTGACATGACCCAATACAGGATGTTGGTAGACATTAGTGTATTGCCAAATAAAGTCAAAGTAAAGAGAGTCAGAGGAATAAAAGGTGACCTGACATGACCCAATACAGGATGTTGGTAGACATTAGTATATTGCCAAATAAAGTCAAAGTAAAGAGTGTCAGAGGAATAAAAGGTGACCTGACATGACCCAATACAGGATGTTGGTAGACATTAGTATATTGCCAAATAAAGTCAAAGTAAAGAGAGTCAGAGGAATGAAAGGTGACCTGACATGACCCAATACAGGATGTTGGTAGACATTAGTATATTGCCAAATAAAGTCAAAGTAAAGAGTGTCAGAGGAATAAAAGGTGACCTGACATGACCCAATACAGGATGTTGGTAGACATTAGTGTATTGCCAAATAAAGTTAAAGTAAAGAGAGTCAGAGGAATGAAAGGTGACCTGACATGACCCAATACAGGATGTTGGTAGACATTAGTGTATTGCCAAATAAAGTCAAAGTAAAGAGAGTCAGAGGAATGAAAGGTGACCTGACATGACCCAATACAGGATGTTGGTAGACATTAGTGTATTGCCAAATAAAGTCAAAGTAAAGAGAGTGAGAGGAATGAAAGGTGACCTGACATGACCCAATACAGGATGTTGGTAGACATTAGTGTATTGCCAAATAAAGTCAAAGTAAAGAGAGTCAGAGGAATAAAAGGTGACCTGACATGACCCAATACAGGATGTTGGTAGACATTAGTGTATTGCCAAATAAAGTCAAAGTAAAGAGTGTCAGAGGAATAAAAGGTGACCTGATATGACCCAATACAGGATGTTGGTAGACATTAGTGTATTGCCAAATAAAGTCAAAGTAAAGAGAGTCAGAGGAATGAAAGGTGACCTGACATGACCCAATACAGGATGTTGGTAGACATTAGTGTATTGCCAAATAAAGTCAAAGTAAAGAGTGTCAGAGGAATAAAAGGTGACCTGACATGACCCAATACAGGATGTTGGTAGACATTAGTGTATTGCCAAATAAAGTCAAAGTAAAGAGTGTCAGAGGAATAAAAGGTGACCTGACATGACCCAATACAGGATGTTAGTAGACATTAGTGTATTGCCAAATAAAGTCAAAGTAAAGAGAGTCAGAGGAATAAAAAGTGACCTGACATGACCCAATACAGGATGTTGGTAGACATTAGTGTATTGCCAAATAGAGTCAAAGTAAAGAGAGTCAGAGGAATGAAAGGTGACCTGACATGACCCAATACAGGATGTTGGTAGACATTAGTGTATTGCCAAATAAAGTCAAAGTAAAGAGTGTCAGAGGAATAAAAGGTGACCTGACATGACCCAATACAGGATGTTGGTAGACATTAGTGTATTGCCAAATAAAGTTAAAGTAAAGAGTGTCAGAGGAATAAAAGGTGACCTGACATGACCCAATACAGGATGTTGGTAGACATTAGTGTATTGCCAAATAAAGTCAAAGTAAAGAGAGTCAGAGGAATAAAAGGTGACCTGACATGACCCAATACAAGATGTTAGTAGACATTAGTGTATTGCCAAATAAAGTTAAAGTAAAGAGAGTCAGAGGAATGAAAGGTGACCTGACATGACCCAATACAGGATGTTGGTAGACATTAGTGTATTGCCAAATAAAGTTAAAGTAAAGGGAGTCAGAGGAATAAAAGGTGACCTGACATGGCCCAATACAGGATGTTAGTAGACATTAGTGTATTGCCAAATAAAGTTAAAGTAAAGAGAGTCAGAGGAATGAAAGGTGACCTGACATGACCCAATACAGGATGTTGGTAGACATTAGTGTATTGCCAAATAAAGTCAAAGTAAAGAGAGTCAGAGGAATGAAAGGTGACCTGACATGACCCAATACAGGATGTTGGTAGACATTAGTGTATTGCCAAATAAAGTTAAAGTAAAGGGAGTCAGAGGAATAAAAGGTGACCTGACATGGCCCAATACAGGATGTTAGTAGACATTAGTGTATTGCCAAATAAAGTTAAAGTAAAGAGAGTCAGAGGAATGAAAGGTGACCTGACATGACCCAATACAGGATGTTGGTAGACATTAGTGTATTGCCAAATAAAGTTAAAGTAAAGAGAGTCAGAGGAATAAAAGGTGACCTGACATGGCCCAATACAGGATGTTGGTAGACATTAGTATATTGCCAAATAAAGTTAAAGTAAAGGGAGTCAGAGGAATGAAAGGTGACCTGACATGACCCAATACAGGATGTTGGTAGACATTAGTGTATTGCCAAATAAAGTTAAAGTAAAGAGAGTCAGAGGAATGAAAGGTGACCTGACATGACCCAATACAGGATGTTAGTAGACATTAGTGTATTGCCAAATAAAGTTAAAGTAAAGAGAGTCAGAGGAATGAAAGGTGACCTGACATGACCCAATACAGGATGTTGGTAGACATTAGTGTATTGCCAAATAAAGTTAAAGTAAAGGGAGTCAGAGGAATGAAAGGTGACCTGACATGACCCAATACAGGATGTTGGTAGACATTAGTGTATTGCCAAATAAAGTTAAAGTAAAGAGAGTCAGAGGAATGAAAGGTGACCTGACATGACCCAATACAGGATGTTAGTAGACATTAGTGTATTGCCAAATAAAGTCAAAGTAAAGGGAGTCAGAGGAATAAAAGGTGACCTGACATGACCCAATACAGGATGTTAGTAGACATTAGTGTATTGCCAAATAAAGTCAAAGTAAAGAGTGTCAGAGGAATAAAAGGTGACCTGACATGACCCAATACAGGATGTTAGTAGACATTAGTGTATTGCCAAATAAAGTCAAAGTAAAGAGAGTCAGAGGAATAAAAAGTGACCTGACATGACCCAATACAGGATGTTGGTAGACATTAGTGTATTGCCAAATAAAGTCAAAGTAAAGAGAGTCAGAGGAATGAAAGGTGACCTGACATGACCCAATACAGGATGTTGGTAGACATTAGTGTATTGCCAAATAAAGTCAAAGTAAAGAGTGTCAGAGGAATAAAAGGTGACCTGACATGACCCAATACAGGATGTTGGTAGACATTAGTGTATTGCCAAATAAAGTTAAAGTAAAGAGAGTCAGAGGAATAAAAGGTGACCTGACATGACCCAATACAGGATGTTGGTAGACATTAGTGTATTGCCAAATAAAGTCAAAGTAAAGAGAGTCAGAGGAATAAAAGGTGACCTGACATGACCCAATACAGGATGTTGGTAGACATTAGTGTATTGCCAAATAAAGTCAAAGTAAAGGGAGTCAGAGGAATGAAAGGTGACCTGACATGACCCAATACAGGATGTTGGTAGACATTAGTGTATTGCCAAATAAAGTCAAAGTAAAGGGAGTCAGAGGAATAAAAGGTGACCTGACATGACCCAATACAGGATGTTGGTAGACATTAGTGTATTGCCAAATAAAGTCAAAGTAAAGAGAGTCAGAGGAATAAAAGGTGACCTGACATGACCCAATACAGGATGTTGGTAGACATTAGTGTATTGCCAAATAAAGTTAAAGTAAAGAGAGTCAGAGGAATGAAAGGTGACCTGACATGACCCAATACAGGATGTTGGTAGACATTAGTGTATTGCCAAATAAAGTCAAAGTAAAGAGAGTCAGAGGAATAAAAGGTGACCTGACATGACCCAATACAGGATGTTGGTAGACATTAGTGTATTGCCAAATAAAGTCAAAGTAAAGGGAGTCAGAGGAATGAAAGGTGACCTGACATGGCCCAATACAGGATGTTGGTAGACATTAGTGTATTGCCAAATAAAGTCAAAGTAAAGAGAGTCAGAGGAATAAAAGGTGACCTGACATGACCCAATACAGGATGTTGGTAGACATTAGTGTATTGCCAAATAAAGTCAAAGTAAAGAGAGTCAGAGGAATAAAAGGTGACCTGACATGACCCAATACAGGATGTTGGTAGACATTAGTGTATTGCCAAATAAAGTCAAAGTAAAGAGTGTCAGAGGAATGAAAGGTGACCTGACATGACCCAATACAGGATGTTGGTAGACATTAGTGTATTGCCAAATAAAGTCAAAGTAAAGAGTGTCAGAGGAATAAAAGGTGACCTGACATGACCCAATACAAGATGTTAGTAGACATTAGTGTATTGCCAAATAAAGTCAAAGTAAAGAGAGTCAGAGGAATGAAAGGTGACCTGACATGGCCCAATACAGGATGTTGGTAGACATTAGTGTATTGCCAAATAAAGTCAAAGTAAAGAGTGTCAGAGGAATAAAAGGTGACCTGACATGACCCAATACAGGATGTTGGTAGACATTAGTGTATTGCCAAATAAAGTCAAAGTAAAGAGTGTCAGAGGAATAAAAGGTGACCTGACATGACCCAATACAGGATGTTGGTAGACATTAGTGTATTGCCAAATAAAGTTAAAGTAAAGAGAGTCAGAGGAATGAAAGGTGACCTGACATGACCCAATACAGGATGTTGGTAGACATTAGTGTATTGCCAAATAAAGTCAAAGTAAAGAGAGTCAGAGGAATGAAAGGTGACCTGACATGACCCAATACAGGATGTTGGTAGACATTAGTGTATTGCCAAATAAAGTCAAAGTAAAGAGTGTCAGAGGAATAAAAGGTGACCTGACATGACCCAATACAGGATGTTGGTAGACATTAGTGTATTCCCAAATAAAGTTAAAGTAAAGAGTGTCAGAGGAATAAAAGGTGACCTGACATGACCCAATACAGGATGTTGGTAGACATTAGTGTATTGCCAAATAAAGTCAAAGTAAAGAGAGTCAGAGGAATAAAAGGTGACCTGACATGACCCAATACAAGATGTTAGTAGACATTAGTGTATTGCCAAATAAAGTTAAAGTAAAGAGAGTCAGAGGAATGAAAGGTGACCTGACATGACCCAATACAGGATGTTGGTAGACATTAGTGTATTGCCAAATAAAGTTAAAGTAAAGGGAGTCAGAGGAATAAAAGGTGACCTGACATGGCCCAATACAGGATGTTAGTAGACATTAGTGTATTGCCAAATAAAGTTAAAGTAAAGAGAGTCAGAGGAATGAAAGGTGACCTGACATGACCCAATACAGGATGTTGGTAGACATTAGTGTATTGCCAAATAAAGTCAAAGTAAAGAGAGTCAGAGGAATGAAAGGTGACCTGACATGACCCAATACAGGATGTTGGTAGACATTAGTGTATTGCCAAATAAAGTTAAAGTAAAGGGAGTCAGAGGAATAAAAGGTGACCTGACATGGCCCAATACAGGATGTTAGTAGACATTAGTGTATTGCCAAATAAAGTTAAAGTAAAGAGAGTCAGAGGAATGAAAGGTGACCTGACATGACCCAATACAGGATGTTGGTAGACATTAGTGTATTGCCAAATAAAGTTAAAGTAAAGAGAGTCAGAGGAATAAAAGGTGACCTGACATGGCCCAATACAGGATGTTGGTAGACATTAGTATATTGCCAAATAAAGTTAAAGTAAAGGGAGTCAGAGGAATGAAAGGTGACCTGACATGACCCAATACAGGATGTTGGTAGACATTAGTGTATTGCCAAATAAAGTTAAAGTAAAGAGAGTCAGAGGAATGAAAGGTGACCTGACATGACCCAATACAGGATGTTAGTAGACATTAGTGTATTGCCAAATAAAGTTAAAGTAAAGAGAGTCAGAGGAATGAAAGGTGACCTGACATGACCCAATACAGGATGTTGGTAGACATTAGTGTATTGCCAAATAAAGTTAAAGTAAAGGGAGTCAGAGGAATGAAAGGTGACCTGACATGACCCAATACAGGATGTTGGTAGACATTAGTGTATTGCCAAATAAAGTTAAAGTAAAGAGAGTCAGAGGAATGAAAGGTGACCTGACATGACCCAATACAGGATGTTAGTAGACATTAGTGTATTGCCAAATAAAGTCAAAGTAAAGGGAGTCAGAGGAATAAAAGGTGACCTGACATGACCCAATACAGGATGTTAGTAGACATTAGTGTATTGCCAAATAAAGTCAAAGTAAAGAGTGTCAGAGGAATAAAAGGTGACCTGACATGACCCAATACAGGATGTTAGTAGACATTAGTGTATTGCCAAATAAAGTCAAAGTAAAGAGAGTCAGAGGAATAAAAAGTGACCTGACATGACCCAATACAGGATGTTGGTAGACATTAGTGTATTGCCAAATAAAGTCAAAGTAAAGAGAGTCAGAGGAATGAAAGGTGACCTGACATGACCCAATACAGGATGTTGGTAGACATTAGTGTATTGCCAAATAAAGTCAAAGTAAAGAGTGTCAGAGGAATAAAAGGTGACCTGACATGACCCAATACAGGATGTTGGTAGACATTAGTGTATTGCCAAATAAAGTTAAAGTAAAGAGAGTCAGAGGAATAAAAGGTGACCTGACATGACCCAATACAGGATGTTGGTAGACATTAGTGTATTGCCAAATAAAGTCAAAGTAAAGAGAGTCAGAGGAATAAAAGGTGACCTGACATGACCCAATACAGGATGTTGGTAGACATTAGTGTATTGCCAAATAAAGTCAAAGTAAAGGGAGTCAGAGGAATGAAAGGTGACCTGACATGACCCAATACAGGATGTTGGTAGACATTAGTGTATTGCCAAATAAAGTCAAAGTAAAGGGAGTCAGAGGAATAAAAGGTGACCTGACATGACCCAATACAGGATGTTGGTAGACATTAGTGTATTGCCAAATAAAGTCAAAGTAAAGAGAGTCAGAGGAATAAAAGGTGACCTGACATGACCCAATACAGGATGTTGGTAGACATTAGTGTATTGCCAAATAAAGTTAAAGTAAAGAGAGTCAGAGGAATGAAAGGTGACCTGACATGACCCAATACAGGATGTTGGTAGACATTAGTGTATTGCCAAATAAAGTCAAAGTAAAGAGAGTCAGAGGAATAAAAGGTGACCTGACATGACCCAATACAGGATGTTGGTAGACATTAGTGTATTGCCAAATAAAGTCAAAGTAAAGGGAGTCAGAGGAATGAAAGGTGACCTGACATGGCCCAATACAGGATGTTGGTAGACATTAGTGTATTGCCAAATAAAGTCAAAGTAAAGAGAGTCAGAGGAATAAAAGGTGACCTGACATGACCCAATACAGGATGTTGGTAGACATTAGTGTATTGCCAAATAAAGTCAAAGTAAAGAGAGTCAGAGGAATAAAAGGTGACCTGACATGACCCAATACAGGATGTTGGTAGACATTAGTGTATTGCCAAATAAAGTCAAAGTAAAGAGTGTCAGAGGAATGAAAGGTGACCTGACATGACCCAATACAGGATGTTGGTAGACATTAGTGTATTGCCAAATAAAGTCAAAGTAAAGAGTGTCAGAGGAATAAAAGGTGACCTGACATGACCCAATACAAGATGTTAGTAGACATTAGTGTATTGCCAAATAAAGTCAAAGTAAAGAGAGTCAGAGGAATGAAAGGTGACCTGACATGGCCCAATACAGGATGTTGGTAGACATTAGTGTATTGCCAAATAAAGTCAAAGTAAAGAGTGTCAGAGGAATAAAAGGTGACCTGACATGACCCAATACAGGATGTTGGTAGACATTAGTGTATTGCCAAATAAAGTCAAAGTAAAGAGTGTCAGAGGAATAAAAGGTGACCTGACATGACCCAATACAGGATGTTGGTAGACATTAGTGTATTGCCAAATAAAGTTAAAGTAAAGAGAGTCAGAGGAATGAAAGGTGACCTGACATGACCCAATACAGGATGTTGGTAGACATTAGTGTATTGCCAAATAAAGTCAAAGTAAAGAGAGTCAGAGGAATGAAAGGTGACCTGACATGACCCAATACAGGATGTTGGTAGACATTAGTGTATTGCCAAATAAAGTCAAAGTAAAGAGTGTCAGAGGAATAAAAGGTGACCTGACATGACCCAATACAGGATGTTGGTAGACATTAGTGTATTGCCAAATAAAGTTAAAGTAAAGAGAGTCAGAGGAATAAAAGGTGACCTGACATGACCCAATACAGGATGTTGGTAGACATTAGTGTATTGCCAAATAAAGTCAAAGTAAAGAGAGTCAGAGGAATAAAAGGTGACCTGACATGACCCAATACAGGATGTTGGTAGACATTAGTGTATTGCCAAATAAAGTCAAAGTAAAGGGAGTCAGAGGAATGAAAGGTGACCTGACATGACCCAATACAGGATGTTGGTAGACATTAGTGTATTGCCAAATAAAGTCAAAGTAAAGGGAGTCAGAGGAATAAAAGGTGACCTGACATGACCCAATACAGGATGTTGGTAGACATTAGTGTATTGCCAAATAAAGTCAAAGTAAAGAGAGTCAGAGGAATAAAAGGTGACCTGACATGACCCAATACAGGATGTTGGTAGACATTAGTGTATTGCCAAATAAAGTTAAAGTAAAGAGAGTCAGAGGAATGAAAGGTGACCTGACATGACCCAATACAGGATGTTGGTAGACATTAGTGTATTGCCAAATAAAGTCAAAGTAAAGAGAGTCAGAGGAATAAAAGGTGACCTGACATGACCCAATACAGGATGTTGGTAGACATTAGTGTATTGCCAAATAAAGTCAAAGTAAAGGGAGTCAGAGGAATGAAAGGTGACCTGACATGGCCCAATACAGGATGTTGGTAGACATTAGTGTATTGCCAAATAAAGTCAAAGTAAAGAGAGTCAGAGGAATAAAAGGTGACCTGACATGACCCAATACAGGATGTTGGTAGACATTAGTGTATTGCCAAATAAAGTCAAAGTAAAGAGAGTCAGAGGAATAAAAGGTGACCTGACATGACCCAATACAGGATGTTGGTAGACATTAGTGTATTGCCAAATAAAGTCAAAGTAAAGAGTGTCAGAGGAATGAAAGGTGACCTGACATGACCCAATACAGGATGTTGGTAGACATTAGTGTATTGCCAAATAAAGTCAAAGTAAAGAGTGTCAGAGGAATAAAAGGTGACCTGACATGACCCAATACAAGATGTTAGTAGACATTAGTGTATTGCCAAATAAAGTCAAAGTAAAGAGAGTCAGAGGAATGAAAGGTGACCTGACATGGCCCAATACAGGATGTTGGTAGACATTAGTGTATTGCCAAATAAAGTCAAAGTAAAGAGTGTCAGAGGAATAAAAGGTGACCTGACATGACCCAATACAGGATGTTGGTAGACATTAGTGTATTGCCAAATAAAGTCAAAGTAAAGAGTGTCAGAGGAATAAAAGGTGACCTGACATGACCCAATACAGGATGTTGGTAGACATTAGTGTATTGCCAAATAAAGTTAAAGTAAAGAGAGTCAGAGGAATGAAAGGTGACCTGACATGACCCAATACAGGATGTTGGTAGACATTAGTGTATTGCCAAATAAAGTCAAAGTAAAGAGAGTCAGAGGAATAAAAGGTGACCTGACATGACCCAATACAGGATGTTGGTAGACATTAGTGTATTGCCAAATAAAGTCAAAGTAAAGGGAGTCAGAGGAATGAAAGGTGACCTGACATGACCCAATACAGGATGTTGGTAGACATTAGTGTATTGCCAAATAAAGTCAAAGTAAAGGGAGTCAGAGGAATGAAAGGTGACCTGACATGACCCAATACAGGATGTTGGTAGACATTAGTGTATTGCCAAATAAAGTCAAAGTAAAGAGAGTCAGAGGAATGAAAGGTGACCTGACATGACCCAATACAGGATGTTGGTAGACATTAGTGTATTGCCAAATAAAGTCAAAGTAAAGAGAGTCAGAGGAATAAAAGGTGACCTGACATGACCCAATACAGGATGTTGGTAGACATTAGTGTATTGCCAAATAAAGTCAAAGTAAAGGGAGTCAGAGGAATGAAAGGTGACCTGACATGACCCAATACAGGATGTTGGTAGACATTAGTGTATTGCCAAATAAAGTCAAAGTAAAGAGAGTCAGAGGAATAAAAGGTGACCTGACATGACCCAATACAGGATGTTGGTAGACATTAGTGTATTGCCAAATAAAGTCAAAGTAAAGAGAGTCAGAGGAATAAAAGGTGACCTGACATGACCCAATACAGGATGTTGGTAGACATTAGTGTATTGCCAAATAAAGTCAAAGTAAAGGGAGTCAGAGGAATGAAAGGTGACCTGACATGACCCAATACAGGATGTTGGTAGACATTAGTGTATTGCCAAATAAAGTCAAAGTAAAGAGAGTCAGAGGAATGAAAGGTGACCTGACATGACCCAATACAGGATGTTGGTAGACATTAGTGTATTGCCAAATAAAGTCAAAGTAAAGAGAGTCAGAGGAATGAAAGGTGACCTGACATGACCCAATACAGGATGTTGGTAGACATTAGTGTATTGCCAAATAAAGTCAAAGTAAAGAGAGTCAGAGGAATGAAAGGTGACCTGACATGACCCAATACAAGATGTTAGTAGACATTAGTGTATTGCCAAATAAAGTCAAAGTAAAGGGAGTCAGAGGAATAAAAGGTGACCTGACATGACCCAATACAGGATGTTGGTAGACATTAGTGTATTGCAAAATAAAGTCAAAGTAAAGAGTGTCAGAGGAATAAAAGGTGACCTGACATGACCCAATACAAGATGTTAGTAGACATTAGTGTATTGCCAAATAAAGTCAAAGTAAAGGGAGTCAGAGGAATGAAAGGTGACCTGACATGACCCAATACAGGATGTTGGTAGACATTAGTGTATTGCCAAATAAAGTTAAAGTAAAGGGAGTCAGAGGAATAAAAGGTGACCTGACATGGCCCAATACAGGATGTTGGTAGACATTAGTGTATTGCCAAATAAAGTCAAAGTAAAGAGAGTCAGAGGAATAAAAGGTGACCTGACATGACCCAATACAGGATGTTGGTAGACATTAGTGTATTGCCAAATAAAGTTAAAGTAAAGAGTGTCAGAGGAATAAAAGGTGACCTGACATGACCCAATACAGGATGTTGGTAGACATTAGTGTATTGCCAAATAAAGTCAAAGTAAAGAGAGTCAGAGGAATAAAAGGTGACCTGACATGACCCAATACAAGATGTTAGTAGACATTAGTGTATTGCCAAATAAAGTTAAAGTAAAGAGAGTCAGAGGAATGAAAGGTGACCTGACATGACCCAATACAGGATGTTGGTAGACATTAGTGTATTGCCAAATAAAGTCAAAGTAAAGAGAGTCAGAGGAATAAAAGGTGACCTGACATGACCCAATACAAGATGTTAGTAGACATTAGTGTATTGCCAAATAAAGTTAAAGTAAAGAGAGTCAGAGGAATGAAAGGTGACCTGACATGACCCAATACAGGATGTTGGTAGACATTAGTGTATTGCCAAATAAAGTTAAAGTAAAGGGAGTCAGAGGAATAAAAGGTGACCTGACATGGCCCAATACAGGATGTTAGTAGACATTAGTGTATTGCCAAATAAAGTTAAAGTAAAGAGAGTCAGAGGAATGAAAGGTGACCTGACATGACCCAATACAGGATGTTGGTAGACATTAGTGTATTGCCAAATAAAGTTAAAGTAAAGAGAGTCAGAGGAATGAAAGGTGACCTGACATGACCCAATACAGGATGTTGGTAGACATTAGTGTATTGCCAAATAAAGTTAAAGTAAAGGGAGTCAGAGGAATAAAAGGTGACCTGACATGGCCCAATACAGGATGTTAGTAGACATTAGTGTATTGCCAAATAAAGTTAAAGTAAAGAGAGTCAGAGGAATGAAAGGTGACCTGACATGACCCAATACAGGATGTTGGTAGACATTAGTGTATTGCCAAATAAAGTTAAAGTAAAGAGAGTCAGAGGAATAAAAGGTGACCTGACATGGCCCAATACAGGATGTTGGTAGACATTAGTATATTGCCAAATAAAGTTAAAGTAAAGGGAGTCAGAGGAATGAAAGGTGACCTGACATGACCCAATACAGGATGTTGGTAGACATTAGTGTATTGCCAAATAAAGTTAAAGTAAAGAGAGTCAGAGGAATGAAAGGTGACCTGACATGACCCAATACAGGATGTTAGTAGACATTAGTGTATTGCCAAATAAATTTAAAGTAAAGAGAGTCAGAGGAATGAAAGGTGACCTGACATGACCCAATACAGGATGTTGGTAGACATTAGTGTATTGCCAAATAAAGTTAAAGTAAAGGGAGTCAGAGGAATGAAAGGTGACCTGACATGACCCAATACAGGATGTTGGTAGACATTAGTGTATTGCCAAATAAAGTTAAAGTAAAGAGAGTCAGAGGAATGAAAGGTGACCTGACATGACCCAATACAGGATGTTAGTAGACATTAGTGTATTGCCAAATAAAGTCAAAGTAAAGGGAGTCAGAGGAATAAAAGGTGACCTGACATGACCCAATACAGGATGTTAGTAGACATTAGTGTATTGCCAAATAAAGTCAAAGTAAAGAGTGTCAGAGGAATAAAAGGTGACCTGACATGACCCAATACAGGATGTTGGTAGACATTAGTGTATTGCCAAATAAAGTCAAAGTAAAGAGAGTCAGAGGAATGAAAGGTGACCTGACATGACCCAATACAGGATGTTGGTAGACATTAGTGTATTGCCAAATAAAGTTAAAGTAAAGAGAGTCAGAGGAATGAAAGGTGACCTGACATGACCCAATACAGGATGTTGGTAGACATTAGTGTATTGCCAAATAAAGTCAAAGTAAAGAGAGTCAGAGGAATGAAAGGTGACCTGACATGACCCAATACAGGATGTTGGTAGACATTAGTGTATTGCCAAATAAAGTTAAAGTAAAGGGAGTCAGAGGAATAAAAGGTGACCTGACATGACCCAATACAGGATGTTGGTAGACATTAGTGTATTGCCAAATAAAGTCAAAGTAAAGAGAGTCAGAGGAATGAAAGGTGACCTGACATGACCCAATACAGGATGTTGGTAGACATTAGTGTATTGCCAAATAAAGTTAAAGTAAAGAGAGTCAGAGGAATGAAAGGTGACCTGACATGGCCCAATACAGGATGTTGGTAGACATTAGTGTATTGCCAAATAAAGTTAAAGTAAAGAGAGTCAGAGGAATGAAAGGTGACCTGACATGGCCCAATACAGGATGTTGGTAGACATTAGTGTATTGCCAAATAAAGTTAAAGTAAAGAGAGTCAGAGGAATGAAAGGTGACCTGACATGACCCAATACAGGATGTTGGTAGACATTAGTGTATTGCCAAATAAAGTTAAAGTAAAGGGAGTCAGAGGAATAAAAGGTGACCTGACATGACCCAATACAGGATGTTGGTAGACATTAGTGTATTGCCAAATAAAGTCAAAGTAAAGAGAGTCAGAGGAATGAAAGGTGACCTGACATGACCCAATACAGGATGTTAGTAGACATTAGTGTATTGCCAAATAAAGTCAAAGTAAAAGATACAAGAAACATCTAATTTTAATTAGATTGAAAATTTGTTACCTGAATTTTTTATGAACTCTGCATTTGACTCTGTGTGTACCAAGTCCTAGATCAACATATCTCTCTCCACCGAACTCTACGTAATACTGAAAGTATAGAAATCCAATAAAAAATCTCTGAGATTCGTAAACTAAAAACACATATATCAGCCTTCTGTAGCTTTAAATTTAATTACTATCATAACAGATTTTAAGAGTTTACTTTAAAGAAGAAAATTAATAAGAAGTATATTTTCAAATAAATACTTCAATTTGATGATTGACATCATTTTTCATCCAGGACAAAAGCATCCCTTCATATAATATACATGTATATATTTCATCACATTCGAATTACAAAAACTAGAGGCTCAGTGGGCACTCTGTGTCGCTCGCCTTTCATTCTGTTTTGATGAAACTTTATACAGAACCTTCCATAGGTACTTCCTACCAAATTTCAATTAATTTGGCTGAATGGATTTAGAGAAGATTTTTTCAATTGGCCAATCACAAACAAGAAATGCCTATGGTGGCCAAGAAAATTTTGTACAGGCTGAGTGGTTGCAGAGGAGAAGGATTTTTATAAATTGACCAATCAGAAACAAGAATTGTCTATGGCGGTCATGTTTGTTAATGGATCAGGACGAAATGAGCATTCTTTATTGAGGACCTTCCATAAATGCTTCCTATCAAGATTCGGTTCATTTGGCCACATGGTTTCAGAGGAGAAGATTTTTAGAAATCGACCGATCAGAAACAAGAATTAAAGTTAAGAATTAAAATGTGAAAGGTTAACGGACAACGGACACCAAATGATGGCAAAAAAACTGTCACCGTCTCCATGATGGTATGGTTGTTGGATCTAAATCTACTAATGCAATCATCGCCTATCATCACTAAAGTTGTGCATTTGATTCCAGCTTATATCAAAGTGTGTTCGATACAACATTATATGATTAAGTTTGTCAGTGACTTGTGGCAACTTGGTGGTTTTCTGTGGATATACTGCAAAAAGTGATGCTAAAATACCATTATTGATTGCCCCATTCAGTTTTCTCTAATGTTTATTTATATACCAACAAGGGCAACGCAAAGCATGGCGTATCCCCTCGCCTAAAAAGTTTACCCGGTGACCTTGAATGTTGACCTTGAAAATCAATAGGGTTCCAGATTCTCTTAAGGACTAAGTATGTACCAAGTTTGGTCAAAATCCATTGAAGAATGTTGATTCTAGAGTGATCACAAGGATGTTACAGAAGGAAGGATGGAAGGAAGGAAGGACGGAAGGAAGGAAGGAAGGATGGACGGTAGCGTTACTATATCCCTTTGCAACTTCGCTGGCGAGGGGATAATAACCCTATCCCATAATTCCCCAATGAAAAATAGTCTGTGACTTTACCTGATTCAAAGCATCATATAGACTTTCATACAAGTTTTCAAGGTTTAGTAGAATCACGGTACTGCCAGTCTCCATACATACTTTGATACGGTTGATGTTTCTACACACCTGTAAATACAATGTGTTTAAATCATATTCTGGTATATTAACATATGAATAGCCATAAAGGTCTTTATAATGGCAAACAGGTGAATTTTATTTACTGCACTTAATGGGAGAGGAAAGGCTGCTCAGACTGAAAAACTCACTCAGTTGAAACCACTTACACTCGGTAGGTGTCTGGAAACCTTAATATCTGAGATGGCTATTGGAGCGTAAGCCTATGTAAGTGTTGTAAGGCTTGTATTCTAATGTAAACTATAGCCTAGGACCTCTCTAGATACAGTCAAACCTGTTTATAGTGGTCACCTGGGGGAGATTGACAAAATGACCATTATATACAGGTGACCTTTATATGAAGGGTTTGATTATTCGACGAAATATTCAACATTAATTGTAAATAAAAGACTAATTACATGTTATGTTATGCTTGTTATTTTATTCCTGTCGTAATGTTACTCTTGTTTACATTTATTGTTGATGAAATTATCTGAATATGATATGATTTGAATAAAACATACAAATAAATAAATAAAGATATTTAATAAACAAAATCCTGAAACCAATCCCAGCATAATTGGTTAGTGTTTACATTTCCAATTACAAGATGTTGACGTTTTCTTGAACTGGGAACATTGTTTTCAAAATCGTCAAAATCTCACATTTTTTTAAAAGAATTTTCATTATCTGGGTACGACCATCACCTATCTCCTCAGCCACAGCCGGACAACGTTCCCCACCATCAAAAATATTTATCGCTTTCACTTTGTCGTCTAATTTCAAAACTTTCATAGTTATGGATGTTGATGATTTTGACATAATGCACTAGATACATAATACGATGTTTTCGATATTTTTGGGGAGTGAATTTTTAATCTCATTGTAATAAATTAAAATATCAAATTACCCCTGGGTATAAACTGTCTTAAGAAATTTACTCTTCACAAAATATATAGGGTTTGATTATTTAGTTAATTAAATTAATCAATATATTTTGTAACATCTCGGCATTTTTAGTGCATTTGAGAAAAATACTGATCTTCCGAAATCACTTCCGGTGTTATTTTAAAATATAAATTTACCATTATACAAAGGTTTTATGCTGAAAATTACTAATAAATGATGACTGCTGACTACATTGAACAGGTGACCGCTGTATCAAATTAAAATATATAGTAAAACGAACCGGGAGAGCAGGAAAGTGACCGTTATGAGCAGGTGACTATTATACAAAGGTGACCGCTACGGCAGGTTTGACTGTATTAAAAAATCAGTAAGATTATTATATTGTCATACAACTGAGAAAGTGTAGGGATATTTTAGTTCCTCAAAGATATTTTGCAAAACATTTTTGAATCATATTAATTAACATTAATCATATACAGTACTCCCTCTTTTACACTGCCATCTCTTGGTTCAGACAATTTTTTAGCAGTGGACGAGGTAATAAGTGAACTTTAATCTTATGTAATTAATTCTTTTTATTAGCAATGGATAAAAAAATATATTTATCATATTCAGTTTAGTAATATTTTACTATCTCTGTGGTTCTAAAATCTGGCTGACCTTGGATGAGAGGGTCCTTAAAAGATGGGGACTTGTGTGCTACCATTTCAACTATTTTTCGACAAGATATCCAACATACAGAGATCTTCCATGTATAAGATGTTTTATTCTACCATAACTTGACATGTGAGACAGCCCATAGAAGACATCAAGCTGGATGTGATGCTACCGTCTGCTAGTGTCGAGTAGCCAATGAAATGTAAGAATTATGAATATTTCAAAACGGTCATAACTATGTTGGAAACGGCATAATATAGTTGAAATATTATTTTAAAGTGGTGTTAAACACTGATAATCTGAACTGTAATTATCTTAAATATAACAACGTGGCAATTACCTGTGTATATTCTTGGTCGCTAGGGAAACTACTGCCAAATATTATTACAGCATTATCCATAGTAAATATTTTCTGTTGTAGAATTGTCAGGGCTCCATAATTCTCTGTCAGTAGTAATAGGTATCTACTCTCACTGTAAAAAAAAAGTTTTTGTAGATACTGGTGTCAGACAACATCTTGCGGCAAGCCAATTCCAGCCACTTGTTTTTATCAGATTGCTGCTACATGTTCATTATTTGATCAAATCGCAATATTTTTCCAAAACTTCATGGGACTGTCGTGGTCGTATGGTACAGTAGGACTTTGGTGGCTCGAACTCGAAGGGACTGTCAAAATCTGTTTGAGCTATCGGAAGTTCGAGCCACCGAGGTCCTGTAATAAAAAAAGAGAAAAAAATTTGGTTCTGACCCTGGGCAGTTTCATTACGCTATGTTAACTGATGCACAGTAAAGTGGGCCTTCTCGTAAAAAATATTTAATCCTTTAGACAGTTCTCAATGACTACGGCTTCTGAATACCTCTTTGGTATCTTCAAACGTTTCTCAGAAACGTTTTTTTCACTTTGTTCCCGATCTATTTTATAAACAGGAAATACGAGGTCGGGTATTATTAATACTTGGATAGATATCGGTATAATGCTTGATAATTCGGATATATATTTTAATGGCCAATTTTCAAATTTTAGCCATTTTCTTTTTTTTAATTTGAATTTGAAGAATATTTGTTTCTTTTGGTAGTATATATATATATATACACATAAAAAACTCAGGTTAATCGGAATTTCAGTACGAGTATATATATATATATATATATATATATATATTTTTGGTATTTAGATGAACCTTGAGACACAGTTTGATATTACTCGATTCCAGCAACTATGAAATTAAAAAAAATAAAAATAACACTCTCAATAATAATAATTCGTGTAATAACAATTTTAAATATTGTTTTAATAAACTTTATTACGATTGTAAACATTTGATTGTTTTAATTATTGTCAAGTGTAGGCTTGGCTTGGTGGAATCAGTGACACGAGTCTCAGGTTCAATAATCGTTCTTTATTAATCGTAATTAATGGTCAATAATCAAGCCACAGCTGAATTTAATGACTAATTAAAACAAATAATGACAAGTTTATCCCTCTACCTGTAATTGTTAAGTAAACAATTATCTGTTGGTAATCTGATATTTATCATACCTTGCAGTAAGCACATTCAACCGTAACATACATCTGTCAATTAAATTGCGATGTTCGAGTTGGGCATGGTAAAACTCGTGATTTTATTATTGACAGGACCATTTATTGAGTTCGACTGTTCGAAGTATCGGTGTTCGAGCGAAAGGATTTTTTTTTATACTTAGAAATATAAGGAAAATTGACGGGACTTTCAAATCAGTTTGAGCCATCCATTGTATTCAACCCATCCGAGTTCGAGGGACCGAGGTTTAACTGTAGTTGGATTTTCAACTATCTGTGCAATCAGTGCCTAGCACCACTAAAGTTGTGAGTTTGAACCCCATTCATGGCGAGGTGTACTCAATACAACATTATGTGATAAAGTTTATCAGTGACTTGCGACAGGTCGGTGGTTTTCTCTGGGGTACTGCGGTTTCCTCTACCAATAGAACTGAATGCCACAATATAACTGAAATATTGTTGAAAGTGGCATTAAACGTCATAAACAAAACAAAACCAAACCAAAACTTCATATGTTTATGTATTTGTTTGACAGAAGAAAGAATCTTTTGAAAAAGGATGTGTATTCTGGTTGTTGAAAATTGGTGCGATGTCAGCTCTATTTTTTATAACAATATACAATGCATTCAATTATCCTATCGTAAAAAAAGGAACAAAAATACAGGTAAGAATAAAATCGTTCCAATGAAAATCAGAAAATTTGCCATAGACATCTACATTTGTGTATTTTGTATTGGTATATATAATCTGCATCCACTGTACATAGGCAAACAATAGCAGTTTATATGAAACTAATAATAATAATAAAAAAAAAATTTCTCAATTTTTCAATTCATTTCTGTAACTTAAAGAGGAAGCACCCCAGCTGTTGTGTTCTTTTGATTAGGCTGGACTGCCAATGGTTTGGTTTATGGAGTTTTAACGCCACTTTCAACAATATTTCAGCTATATCGTGGCAGTCAGTTTTATTGGTGGAGGAAGCCAGAGTACCTGAGGAAAACCCCCAACATCACGCAAGTCACTGACAAACTTTATCACATAATGTTGTATTGAGTACACCTCACCATGAATGGGGTACGAACTCACAACATTAGTGGTGATAAGCACTGATTGCACAGGTAGTTGTAAATCCAACTACCATACAATCACGACCACGACAACCCTTTCTTTGTATGATGGTATTATTTTTGTTTTGTTTTATGACCAATTACATATTGTCACAAAAAAGTCATGTAATTTTTTAATTTTGATTAAAAGAAGTTAAATATCTCACCTAATTGACTTATCACCAGACCTATCACCAGAAAGACATGCCTGGATCATTCCAGCTGATGTACAGTCAGGATCATCTTCATTTGCCTAGAAATATAATTATCCTATTTATAACTCGAGTTGGACAAAGTTAACTTGAGGAACTGCATTTTATGGGAATTGAAAAGATCAAGAGTAAAGGTCAACATTTTTTGTCTTTTCGGAAAGTTTTTAAAAAATAATTAGTTTGCGTAAAATAAATTACATTTACACCCCTTCTTATAAACCCCCTCTTCTATTTGCAATAACAAAAGGCCTTATATGTGGGGTAGCCTCTTAGAGGGAGACAATTTAGTAATATTTACTATCTCAAAGCATCTGGAATCTGGATTGAAAAGAGGGGGAGACAATTTGATGTGAGTGGCATTGTAAGAGGGGAGGAGGTGCTACTTTATATCAAAATATGATAGTTAGTAAAAATATAATACACAAAATTACAACATTGGTGTTCTGTTTATACAGGTTAAATTATCAAATATTTCTTACATTAGAACCTTATAGCAAGTTCGAAATAAATAGGAATCTGGTGTATTCAAGGTTCTGTTTAGAAAGGTTTTACTGTGTCATGTTTTAGAGATAAATTTTTTGTTTGTTTGTTTAGAAATTCAGTTTCACTAATACATAAAATGGGGCAGTCGTGATTGTATGGTAGTTGCCACTACCTATACAATCAGTGCCTATCACCACTAACGTTGTGAGTTCGAATCCTGCTCAGGTGAGGTGTACTCAATACAAAATTATGTGATAAAGTTTGTAAGTGACTTACGACAGGTCGGTGGTTTTCTCTAGGTACCTTAGTTTCCTCCACCAATAAAACTGACCGCCACAATATAACTGAAATATTGTTGAAAGTGGAGTTAAACACCATAAGCCCAAACCAAACACATAAATAAATCTGATTTGGAAACAATAATAATTACCTGTTCATGTTTATTGACCAGACGAGATAATTTACTATAGAATATATCCACTGGATCCACATTTTCTAATCCTCCAAAGTTTCGCAGTATGGAATGTTTCAACTGTAGCCATGTTGGTTTACTTCTTGATCGTGACACAAAAGCATACAGCATCTTTAACAAACTGTAAATATTAAAAATATTAAAGTCTTAGAATTTAAAAATCATAATTTAAACTCTCTTATTAAATAAAATAAAAAAATGGTTACTGCAAGATAAATATGAGCAAATCATTCATTATTGAATTCTCAAAATTAAAATTTTTCTCCAACAATACAAACGAGTGAGTGATTGATTATTTAATGTCATCTTGATAAATTGTTCAGCTATATCATTGCTAGAACAAGTTACAATCAATGAGAGGATAACGATATTCCTTTTGTACTATACAAAACGCTTAGTTGGATTTTCACAGTGCTAGCTCACAGAAACAACAGTTCACGGGTAGACATATCGCGTCACTTGAACACATTATTCTGATTTTGAGCCAAGCATTCTTGTTACTCTTTTTCTTTAATGACATATGCTTAGCAGAGAAGCAACAAATATCACTTTTATAGTGTTTGGTTTGACCCAACTGAGGGTTTAAACCCACGTTCTACTCGAGGGAAGCATATTAACCATTACACCACTAATGTGGTTCAATACAATGGATCATAATACAGCTGAAAAATGTTTATTTCTTTGTTGATCAAATTCTATTTCATTTGACAGGAATTCAATGCTTTAAGGATACAGTTGGTTTTCTGCAATTATGATTTGTTTTCTGTATGTTTGTTTGTTTGTTTGATGGTGTTTAACGCCACTTTCAACAATATTTCAGTTATATCGTAGAGGTCAGTTTTCTTGGTGGAGGAAACAACAAGAGCTGGAGAAAACCACAGACCTATTGCAAGTCACTGACAAACTTTATCACATAAGGATGTACACCTCGCCCTGATCGAGATTCGAACTCACAACATCAGTGGTGATAGGCACTGATTACATAGGTAGTTGTAAATCTAACTACCATACAATCACGGCCACGATGACCCCTGTTGCTATATGTGAAAAGTCTTTAATTATATAAATTATACCTGTAAAAATCTCTCAAACCAAAGAATTCTCTCATTTCTGTTGATGCTTCTTCAAAAAGGTTTAAGTAAGAATCAGCCATTGGTTCAATCATAGGTTTAATGAACTTTAACACCTTTTTATCAGTAGAACAAATTCCTCTAAAAAGTGAGAGAAAAAAGGCTTAGAATTCTACATTATTTTCTTACTTTATACTCTTACAGTTAAACTTGTAAAAGCCGAACATACCTGGGATCAACTTTGGTTTTATACATGTTAAGTAAACAAATATTTCCCACGTAGCAACATTATTCTAAGTACTGTTTATACATGATTCCAGCTTATTCAAGGTTCGAGTTATACTTAGTTTCGCTATAATACTAACATGTACTACAAATGGATCATATATTTCTTGCCGTCCAATTTCATCTTATTTAGGTTTGACTGATGTTCCAAGTGAGTAATTGTTCAGCTTTGTATATATGATGAGAACAAGTTACTTTTTGATGAGATGCACGTGCAAAGTTTTAGGGGAACCACATACATTCAGTAATGAATCCAGTTCCTACACTGGAAGAAGAAGAGGGAGATGATGGGGAACCACATACATTCAGTAATAGATTCAGTTCCTACACTGGAAGAAGAAAAGGGAGATGATGGGGAACCACATACATTCAGTAATGGATCCAGTTCCTACACTGGAAGAAGAAGAGGGAGATGATGGGGAACCACATACATTCAGTAATAGATTCAGTTCCTACACTGGAAGAAGAAAAGGGAGATGATGGGGAACCACATACATTCAGTAATGAATCCAGTTCTTCCACTGGAAGAAGAAGAGGGAGATGATGGGGAACCACATACATTCAGTAATGAATCCAGTTCCTACACTGGAAGAAAAGGGAGATGATGGGGAACCACATACATTCAGTAATAAATCCAGTTCCTACAATGGAAGAAGAAGAGGGAGATGATGGGGAACCACATACATTCAGTAATGAATCCAGTTCCTACACTGGAAGAAGAAGAGGGAGATGATGGGGTACCACATACATTCAGTAATGAATCCAGTTCCTACACTGGAAGAAGAAGAGGGAGATGATGGGGAACCACATACATTCAGTAATGGATCCAGTTCCTACACTGGAAGAAAAGGGAGATGATGGGGAACCACATACATTCAGTAATAAATCCAGTTCCTACAATGGAAGAAGAAGAGGGAGATGATGGGGAACCACATACATTCAGTAATGAATCCAGTTCCTACACTGGAAGAAGAAGAGGGAGATGATGGGGAACCACATACATTCAGTAATGAATCCAGTTCCTACAATGGAAGAAGAAGAGGGAGATGATGGGGAACCACATACATTCAGTAATAAATCCAGTTCCTACACTGGAAGAAGAAAAGGGAGATGATGGGAAACCACATACATTCAGTAATGAATCCAGTTCCTACACTGGAAGAAGAAAAGGGAGATGATGGGGAACCACATACATTCAGTAATGAATCCAGTTCCTACACTGGAAGAAGAAGAGGGGGATGATGGGGAACCACATACATTCAGTAATAAATCCAGTTCCTACACTGGAAGAAGAAGAGGGAGATGATGGGGAACCACATACATTCAGTAATGAATCCAGTTCCTACACTGGAAGAAGAAAAGGGAGATGATGGGGAACCACATACATTCAGTAATAAATCCAGTTCCTTCACTGGAAGAAGAAGAGGGAGATGATG
Organism: Bathymodiolus brooksi; assembly: GCA_963680875.1. Lineage (NCBI taxonomy): Eukaryota > Metazoa > Mollusca > Bivalvia > Mytilida > Modiolidae > Bathymodiolus > Bathymodiolus brooksi. Next base: position 29,827,086 of record OY804581.1, on the reverse strand, counting down.
GGGAACCACATACATTTAGTAATAGATTCAGTTCCTACACTGGAAGAAGTAGAGGGAGATGATGGGGTTCCACATACATTCAGTAATAAATCCAGTTCCTACACTGGAAGAAGAAGAGGGAGATGATGGGGAACCACATACATTCAGTAATAAATCCAGTTCCTACACTGGAAGAAGAAGAGGGAGATGATGGGGAACCACATACATTCAGTAATAAATCCAGTTCCTACACTGGAAGAAGAAGAGGGAGATGATAGGGAACCACATACATTCAGTAATAAATCCAGTTCCTACACTGGAAGAAGAAGAGGGAGATGATGGGGAACCACATACATTCAGTAATAAATCCAGTTCCTACACTGGAAGAAGAAAAGGGAAATGATGGGGAACCACATACATTCAGTAATGAATCCAGTTCCTACACTGGAAGAAGAAAAGGGAGATGATGGGGAACCACATACATTCAGTAATGAATCCAGTTCCTACACTGGAAGAAGAAAAGGGAGATGATGGGGAACCACATACATTCAGTAATGAATCCAGTTCCTACACTGGAAGAAGAAAAGGGAGATGATGGGGAACCACATACATTCAGTAATGAATCCAGTTCCTACACTGGAAGAAGAAAAGGGAGATGATGGGGAACCACATACATTCAGTAATGAATCCAGTTCCTACACTGGAAGAAGAAGAGGGAGATGATGGGGAACCACATACATTCAGTAATAGATTCAGTTCCTACACTGGAAGAAGAGGGAGATGATGGGGAACCACATACATTCAGTAATGAATCCAGTTCCTACACTGGAAGAAGAAGAGGGAGATGATGGGGAACCACATACATTCAGTAATAAATTCAGTTCCTACACTGGAAGAAGAGGAAGATGATGGGGAACCACATACATTCAGTAATGAATCCAGTTCTTACACTGGAAGAAGAAGAGGGAGATGATGGGGAACCACATACATTCAGTAATGAATCCAGTTCTTACACTGGAAGAAGAAGAGGGAGATGATGGGGAACCACATACATTCAGTAATAAATCCAGTTCCTACACTGGAAGAAGAAGAGGGAGATGATGGGGAACCACATACATTCAGTAATGAATCCAGTTCCTACACTGGAAGAAAAAGAGGGAGATGATGGGGAACCACATACATTCAGTAATGAATCCAGTTTCTACACTGGAAGAAGAAGAGGGAGATGATGGGGAACCACATACATTCAGTAATAAATCCAGTTCCTACACTGGAAGAGGAAAAGGGAGATGATGGGAAACCACATACATTCAGTAATGAATCCAGTTCCTACACTGGAAGAAGAAAAGGGAGATGATGGGGAACCACATACATTCAGTAATGAATCCAGTTCCCACACTGGAAGAAGAAGAGGGAGATGATGGGGAACCACATACATTCAGTAATAAATCCAGTTCCTACACTGGAAGAAGAAGAGGGAGATGATGGGGAACCACATACATTCAGTAATGAATCCAGTTCCTACACTGGAAGAAGAGGGAGATGATGGGGAACCACATACATTCAGTAATGAATCCAGTTCCTACACTGGAAGAAGAAGAGGGAGATGATGGGGAACCACATACATTCAGTAATGAATCCAGTTCCTACACTGGAAGAAGAAAAGGGAGATGATGGGGAACCACATACATTCAGTAATAAATCCAGTTCCTACACTGGAAGAAGAGGGAGATCATGAGGAACCACATACATTCAGTAGTAAATTCAGTTCCTACACTGGAAGAAGAGGGAGATGATGGGGAACCACATACATTCAGTAATGAATCCAGTTCCTACACTGGAAGAAGAAAAGGGAGATGATGGGAAACCACATACATTCAGTAATGAATCCAGTTCCTACACTGGAAGAAGAAAAGGGAGATGATGGGGAACCACATACATTCAGTAATGAATCCAGTTCCCACACTGGAAGAAGAAGAGGGAGATGATGGGGAACCACATACATTCAGTAATAAATCCAGTTCCTACACTGGAAGAAGAAGAGGGAGATGATGGGGAACCACATACATTCAGTAATGAATCCAGTTCCTACACTGGAAGAAGAGGGAGATGATGGGGAACCACATACATTCAGTAATGAATCCAGTTCCTACACTGGAAGAAGAAGAGGGAGATGATGGGGAACCACATACATTCAGTAATGAATCCAGTTCCTACACTGGAAGAAGAAAAGGGAGATGATGGGGAACCACATACATTCAGTAATAAATCCAGTTCCTACACTGGAAGAAGAGGGAGATCATGAGGAACCACATACATTCAGTAGTAAATTCAGTTCCTACACTGGAAGAAGAGGGAGATGATGGGGAACCACATACATTCAGTAATGAATCCAGTTCCTACACTGGAAGAAGAAGAGGGAGATGATGGGGAACCACATACATTCAGTAATAAATCCAGTTCCTACACTGGAAGAAGAAGAGGGAGATGATGGGGAACCACATACATTCAGTAATAAATCCAGTTCCTACACTGGAAGAAGAAGAGGGAGATGATAGGGAACCACATACATTCAGTAATAAATCCAGTTCCTACACTGGAAGAAGAAAAGGGAAATGATGGGGAACCACATACATTCAGTAATGAATCCAGTTCCTACACTGGAAGAAGAAAAGGGAGATGATGGGGAACCACATACATTCAGTAATGAATCCAGTTCCTACACTGGAAGAAGAAAAGGGAGATGATGGGGAACCACATACATTCAGTAATGAATCCAGTTCCTACACTGGAAGAAGAAAAGGGAGATGATGGGGAACCACATACATTCAGTAATGAATCCAGTTCCTACACTGGAAGAAGAAAAGGGAGATGATGGGGAACCACATACATTCAGTAATGAATCCAGTTCCTACACTGGAAGAAGAAGAGGGAGATGATGGGGAACCACATACATTCAGTAATAGATTCAGTTCCTACACTGGAAGAAGAGGGAGATGATGGGGAACCACATACATTCAGTAATGAATCCAGTTCCTACACTGGAAGAAGAAGAGGGAGATGATGGGGAACCACATACATTCAGTAATAAATTCAGTTCCTACACTGGAAGAAGAGGAAGATGATGGGGAACCACATACATTCAGTAATGAATCCAGTTCTTACACTGGAAGAAGAAGAGGGAGATGATGGGGAACCACATACATTCAGTAATGAATCCAGTTCTTACACTGGAAGAAGAAGAGGGAGATGATGGGGAACCACATACATTCAGTAATAAATCCAGTTCCTACACTGGAAGAAGAAGAGGGAGATGATGGGGAACCACATACATTCAGTAATGAATCCAGTTCCTACACTGGAAGAAAAAGAGGGAGATGATGGGGAACCACATACATTCAGTAATGAATCCAGTTTCTACACTGGAAGAAGAAGAGGGAGATGATGGGGAACCACATACATTCAGTAATAAATCCAGTTCCTACACTGGAAGAGGAAAAGGGAGATGATGGGAAACCACATACATTCAGTAATGAATCCAGTTCCTACACTGGAAGAAGAAAAGGGAGATGATGGGGAACCACATACATTCAGTAATGAATCCAGTTCCCACACTGGAAGAAGAAGAGGGAGATGATGGGGAACCACATACATTCAGTAATAAATCCAGTTCCTACACTGGAAGAAGAAGAGGGAGATGATGGGGAACCACATACATTCAGTAATGAATCCAGTTCCTACACTGGAAGAAGAGGGAGATGATGGGGAACCACATACATTCAGTAATGAATCCAGTTCCTACACTGGAAGAAGAAGAGGGAGATGATGGGGAACCACATACATTCAGTAATGAATCCAGTTCCTACACTGGAAGAAGAAAAGGGAGATGATGGGGAACCACATACATTCAGTAATAAATCCAGTTCCTACACTGGAAGAAGAGGGAGATCATGAGGAACCACATACATTCAGTAGTAAATTCAGTTCCTACACTGGAAGAAGAGGGAGATGATGGGGAACCACATACATTCAGTAATGAATCCAGTTCCTACACTGGAAGAAGAAGAGGGAGATGATGGGGAACCACATACATTCAGTAATGAATCCAGTTCCTACACTGGAAGAAGAAGAGGGAGATGATGGGAAACCACATACATTCAGTAATAAATCCAGTTCCTACAATGGAAGAAGAAGAGGGAGATGATGATGGGAAACCACATACATTCAGTAATGAATCCAGTTCCTACACTGGAAGAAGAAGAGGGAGATGATGGGGAACCACATACATTCAGTAATGAATCCAGTTCCTACACTGCAAGAAGAGGGAGATGATGGGGAACCACATACATTCAGTAATAAATCCAGTTCCTACACTGGAAGAAGAAACGGGAGATGATGGGGAACCACATACATTCAGTAATGAATCCAGTTCCTACACTGGAAGAAGAAGAGGGAGATGATGGGGAACCACATACATTCAGTAATGAATCCAGTTCCTACACTGGAAGAAGAAGAGGGAGATGATGGGGAACCACATACATTCAGTAATAAATCCAGTTCCTACACTGGAAGAAGAAAAGGGAGATGATGGGGAACCACATACATTCAGTAATGAATCCAGTTTCTACACTGGAAGAAGAAGAGGGAGATGATGGGGAACCACATACATTCAGTAATGAATCCAGTTCCTACACTGGAAGAAGAAGAGGGAGATGATGGGGAACCACATACATTCAGTATTGAATCCAGTTCCTACACTGGAAGAAGAAGAGGGAGATGATGGGGAACCACATACATTCAGTAATGAATCCAGTTTCTACACTGGAAGAAGAAGAGGGAGATGATGGGGAACCACATACATTCAGTAATGAATCCAGTTCCTACACTGGAAGAAGAAGAGGGAGATGATGGGGAATCACATACATTCAGTAATAAATCCAGTTCCTACACTGGAAGAAGAAAAGGGAGATGATGGGGAACCACATACATTCAGTAATGAATCCAGTTCCTACACTGGAAGAAGAAGAGGGAGATGATGGGGAACCACATACATTCAGTAATGAATCCAGTTCCTACAATGGAAGAAGAAAAGGGAGATGATGGGGACCCACATACATTCAGTAATAAATCCAGTTCCTACACTGGAAGAAGAAGAGGGAGATGATGGGGAACCACATACATTCAGTAATGAATCCAGTTCCTACACTGGAAGAAGAAAAGGGAGATGATGGGGAACCACATACATTCAGTAATGAATCCAGTTCCTACACTGGAAGAAAAAGAGGGAGATGATGGGGAACCACATACATTCAGTAATGAATCCAGTTCCTACACTGGAAGAAGAAAAGGGAGATGATGGGGAACCACATACATTCAGTAATGAATCCAGTTCCTACACTGGAAGAAGAAGAGGGAGATGATGGGGAACCACATACATTCAGTAACAAATCCAGTTCCTACACTGGAAGAAGAAGAGGGAGATGATGGGGAACCACATACATTCAGTAATGAATCCAGTTCCTACACTGGAAGAAGAAGAGGGAGATGATGGGGAACCACATACATTCAGTAATGAATCCAGTTCCTACACTGGAAGAAGAAAAGGGAGATGATGGGGAACCACATACATTCAGTATTAATCCAGTTCCTACACTGAAAGAAGAGGGAGATCATGAGGAACCACATACATTCAGTAGTAAATCCAGTTCCTACACTGGAAGAAGAGGGAGATGATGGGGAACCACATACATTCAGTAATGAATCCAGTTCCTACACTGGAAGAAGAAGAGGGAGATGATGGGGAAACCACATACATTCAGTAATGAATCCAGTTCCTACACTGGAAGAAGAAGAGGGAGATGATGGGGAACCACATACATTCAGTAATGAATCCAGTTCCTACACTGGAAGAAGAAGAGGGAGATGATGGGGAACCACATACATTCAGTAATGAATCCAGTTCCTACACTGGAAGAAGAAGAGGGAGATGATGGGAAACCACATACATTCAGTAATAAATCCAGTTCCTACACTGGAAGAAGAAGAGGGAGATGATGGGGAACCACATACATTCAGTAATGAATCCAGTTCCTACACTGGAAGAAGAAGAGGGAGATGATGATGGGAAACCACATACATTCAGTAATGAATCCAGTTCCTACACTGGAAGAAGAAGAGGGAGATGATGGGGAACCACATACATTCAGTAATGAATCCAGTTCCTACACTGCAAGAAGAGGGAGATGATGGGGAACCACATACATTCAGTTATAAATCCAGTTCCTACACTGGAAGAAGAAAGGGGAGATGATGGGGAACCACATACATTCAGTAATGAATCCAGTTCCTACACTGGAAGAAGAAGAGGGAGATGATGGGGAACCACATACATTCAGTAATGAATCCAGTTCCTACACTGGAAGAAGAAGAGGGAGATGATGGGGAACCACATACATTCAGTAATAAATCCAGTTCCTACACTGGAAGAAGAAAAGGGAGATGATGGGGAACCACATACATTCAGTAATGAATCCAGTTTCTACACTGGAAGAAGAAGAGGGAGATGATGGGGAACCACATACATTCAGTAATGAATCCAGTTCCTACACTGGAAGAAGAAGAGGGAGATGATGGGGAACCACATACATTCAGTAATGAATCCAGTTCCTCCACTGGAAGAAGAAGAGGGAGATGATGGGGAACCACATACATTCAGTAATGAATCCAGTTTCTACACTGGAAGAAGAAGAGGGAGATGATGGGGAACCACATACATTCAGTATTGAATCCAGTTCCTACACTGGAAGAAGAAGAGGGAGATGATGGGGTACCACATACATTCAGTAATGAATCCAGTTCCTACACTGGAAGAAGAAGAGGGAGATGATGGGGAACCACATACATTCAGTAATGAATCCAGTTCCTACACTGGAAGAAGAGGGAGATGATGGGGAACCACATACATTCAGTAATGAATCCAGTTCCTACACTGGAAGAAGAAGAGGGAGATGATGGGGAACCACATACATTCAGTAATGAATCCAGTTCCTACACTGGAAGAAGAAAAGGGAGATGATGGGGAACCACATACATTCAGTAATAAATCCAGTTCCTACACTGGAAGAAGAAGAGGGAGATGATGGGGAACCACATACATTCAGTAATGAATCCAGTTCCTACACTGGAAGAAGAAGAGGGAGATGATGGGGAACCACATACATTCAGTAATGAATCCAGTTCCTACACTGGAAGAAGAAGAGGGAGATGATGGGGAACCACATACATTCAGTAATGAATCCAGTTCCTACACTGGAAGAAGAAAAGGGAGATGATGGGGAACCACATACATTCAGTAATGAATCCAGTTCCTACACTGGAAGAAGAAGAGGGAGATGATGGGGAACCACATACATTCAGTAATGAATCCAGTTCCTACAATGGAAGAAGAAAAGGGAGATGATGGGGAACCACATACATTCAGTAATGAATCCAGTTCCTACACTGGAAGAAGAAGAGGGAGATGATGGGGAACCACATACATTCAGTAATGAATCCAGTTCCTACACTGGAAGAAGAAGAGGGAGATGATGGGGAATCACATACATTCAGTAATAAATCCAGTTCCTACACTGGAAGAAGAAAAGGGAGATGATGGGGAACCACATACATTCAGTAATGAATCCAGTTCCTACACTGGAAGAAGAAGAGGGAGATGATGGGGAACCACATACATTCAGTAATGAATCCAGTTCCTACAATGGAAGAAGAAAAGGGAGATGATGGGGAACCACATACATTCAGTAATAAATCCAGTTCCTACATTGGAAGAAGAAGAGGGAGATGATGGGGAACCACATACATTCAGTAATGAATCCAGTTCCTACACTGGAAGAAGAGGGAGATGATGGGGAACCACATACATTCAGTAATGAATCCAGTTCCTACACTGGAAGAAGAAGAGGGAGATGATGGGGAACCACATACATTCAGTAATGAATCCAGTTCCTACACTGGAAGAAGAAAAGGGAGATGATGGGGAACCACATACATTCAGTAATAAATCCAGTTCCTACACTGGAAGAAGAAGAGGGAGATGATGGGGAACCACATACATTCAGTAATGAATCCAGTTCCTACACTGGAAGAAGAAGAGGGAGATGATGGGGAACCACATACATTCAGTAATGAATCCAGTTCCTACACTGGAAGAAGAAGAGGGAGATGATGGGGAACCACATACATTCAGTAATGAATCCAGTTCCTACACTGGAAGAAGAAAAGGGAGATGATGGGGAACCACATACATTCAGTAATGAATCCAGTTCCTACACTGGAAGAAGAAGAGGGAGATGATGGGGAACCACATACATTCAGTAATGAATCCAGTTCCTACAATGGAAGAAGAAAAGGGAGATGATGGGGAACCACATACATTCAGTAATAAATCCAGTTCCTACACTGGAAGAAGAAGAGGGAGATGATGGGGAACCACATACATTCAGTAATGAATCCAGTTCCTACACTGGAAGAAGAAGAGGGAGATGATGGGGAATCACATACATTCAGTAATAAATCCAGTTCCTACACTGGAAGAAGAAAAGGGAGATGATGGGGAACCACATACATTCAGTAATGAATCCAGTTCCTACACTGGAAGAAGAAGAGGGAGATGATGGGGAACCACATACATTCAGTAATGAATCCAGTTCCTACAATGGAAGAAGAAAAGGGAGATGATGGGGAACCACATACATTCAGTAATAAATCCAGTTCCTACACTGGAAGAAGAAGAGGGAGATGATGGGGAACCACATACATTCAGTAATAAATCCAGTTCCTACACTGGAAGAAGAAGAGGGAGATGATGGGGAACCACATACATTCAGTAATGAATCCAGTTCCTACAATGGAAGAAGAAAAGGGAGATGATGGGGAACCACATACATTCAGTAATGAATCCAGTTCCTACACTGGAAGAAGAGGGAGATGATTCATACATTTTATTACACCAAAATGCTGACTGGATTTTTATAATGTTATTTCACTGTAATAACAGTGCACATGTAGACAGGGTCACACCACATGAACATATACAGATTATCATCACATCAAGCTAATTTCTTCATATTTGTACATAGTTAAATATATTATTGGTTCATATCAGCTTGGAGTGGAGGCATAACTAATCATATTAGTTGAATTCTGAGTCATATTGCTAACTAATGTTTTGGTAAGTCATGAATGTAATATTACAGAATTCCCCCTCTTATCAAGCCCAGTTTTCAGACTCATTAATGTGTTCCCCTCAAAAGATGTCACTCTCTTATAAGCCCACTTTTTCATTGTAGAAGAGGTGGATTTATAATAGGGGGACTACTGTATTTAGCTGAAACAGAACTGCCTTACTCTGCACTTTCTCTCAGTTCTGTGACATCAGGAACTTCTCTTTGTACCAGTATACCTCTGTTCATCTTGGCTGGATCCAAAGCCCAGTTTGATATTCCAATAAAAGCAACCTATTAATATAGAATAGTAGATATAAAGTACTATGCATATGTTATTTCTCGAAGAAAATCCTAAAACACTTCAACCAACAATAAGAACGAAATAGTAATTATTAATTGTTTGTGCCGAAGGGACTTCCCTAACCCCCCTTTTTTTGGTTGCATTGTTATACTCCCTGTATGAGTCTTTTTTATGTTTCTATAAGGAGTACCCAATAGTTTGACAATAAAATATGTTCTACAAGTTTGACAACAGAACTTAATGAAAAGTCTGCTATTTATTATCATGATTCGCCATATATTTGAACAAGACATACACATGAAATATTGATAATTTTATTTGAAGCATAGTTGCTACCATGTCAGACTTGGTTAACCGTTACAGAATATCTGTTTCACAAATGACCATGGATATGTTCTGTTTGTTATTATCACAATTCTGGTATCTTTCCTCATTCATGACTTATCACTGGGTTTAATTTGTAGCATTAGAGTAACACGATGGGTTCCACTAGTGGACCAGGACCTGACTAGCCTTCTTGAGCACCAGAGTTTATCCCTGATTTTTAGTGGGGTTCATGTTGCTGAATTTTTAGTTTTCTGTGTAGTGTTTTGTAGATCATTAATTGTATTTTTTCTTTTCTTCATTGTATTGTCTGTCCTTATTTGATTAACGTCTTCTTTAATTGGTATCTTTAAACTTTTCTTGCTCTAACGTTACTTACAGCAACGTCATCAAAAACAGAAAAATACAATTTTAAACATTAAAATTTTTTTAGAAAGACAATAATATTAAAAATAAAAATACCTTTTTGTAAGTTTCTGGATCTTCATCATCAGGGCAGCCATCTTCTAACAATGGATGTAAAGTCTATAACAAAATATTTACAGGTAATCAGAAATTTTAAAATGCATACTTTTAAAAGGTTGAAAAAACACATCGCAACATTCTAAAAAAATTTAATAAAAAAATAAAGCAGGGGATGCCAGAAATATGTAATCGCTCACTTAATCTTACGTTCATAAAACTATCATATACCGGTACCTGTCTTTTACTGTAATCTTCCAATCAGAACACTGTATATTCATTCTAATGCAATTATAATGTAACGCATATTTTCATTGGCTATCGAGGCCCGTCAAATCTGCAGTTGACATGCCTGAAGGAATGGTATATTCCTACGCCGAATGCACTTGCTTGTAAACAATATGGCTGACCCAGATATTTCCGACTATGAATTTGACGCTGATGACCTATTTAGGAGATAACTGTATTGTATTTGAAAATTTCACAGCATCAATTGGAGATTTGATGGTCGCAAATCGAGTTTACTCAGTGTCCATTCTAATGCAATACTGAACATAAAAATGTATTCTTCCATATCCCTGGGTCTAAAAATCACAAAAATTAAAATTCTGGGAAATATTGTTGAACGACTTTGACACATAAACAACGTGACGTCATATGAAGACTTCCAGTTTAAAATGTAAAGATCAGACGTTATTTGGCTTCGTGTACGCTTCAATTTAGATAGAATTTAACTAAAATAAGTTTTCAAGGTAGGCATTTTAATTATTTTTGTGCATTGTTGTACATATGACATGTAGGATTTCACGTTTTCAAGATGGCGGATCCTTAAACAACTACATTACTATTTTTTTAGCGGAAAGAATTTGAAAAGTGCATATATTTCGTCATTTATTTGTATGTTTTAAAACTAGTGTGTACACGTTGGGAGAATTTCATAAGAATAGGAATAACAGTATTGTATTTGAAGAGTTGGAGGTGTCAATTGTGGATTTGACTGTTGCAAATATCCGTTTTACTGGCGACGCAAGCCAGTAAAACTGCATTTGTGACCGTCAAATCCACAATTGACACTTCCAACTCTTCAAATACAGTACTGTTATTCCTTAAATAGTCTCTCATATTCATTTACATCCATATTCCTTTTAACTAATTGATTATCATATTTTGGTCACTTTACCCTAACCATTTAACATAAATACATCTAGAATTATAATATCACAAATAAATCGTCTTTTTTTTTAATACAGTAAAACCTTTCTAGACCAAACCTCCTTGTGACAAACTTTTGTGTTCATAATAGACAGGTGTTTGGTATATACAGGTTATTTAACAATCTAAAGTTTCATAACCTTTACCCCTGTTAATAAAATGTAGCCTAATTAATACTGTATAACTTGAATATTGGTTTGATAAAAGTTTCTAGCTTATTCAGGGTTAGGTTTAGACAGATTTCACTGATAGTACTTTTGTGGCTGTGATCTTATGATTTACATCTACCTATGCAGTCAGTGTGAATTCCTGGACATAGTGAGGTGTACTTGATACATGTACAACATTATGTCATAAAGTTTGTCAGTACCTCCTTACAGACGGTCAGGTAATTTTCTCAAGGTACTCACTCCACTTTCCTCCACAAATAAAATTTGACCTAGATAAACATAACGGAAATATTGTTGAAAGTGGCATTAAACACCCATAACTCTAACCTTGTAACTTTTACTAGAGATTTCAATGGGAAAAAAGTTTTTCAAATGAACTTAGCCATTTTTGGCAATACTGTTCTTTGGCTTTATAAAAGAGTTTTAAATTATTTGTCTCTCCAATCTTTTGACTTCGAACGTAACTGATGAAAGTTATTCCAGAAATATGCTGTGCACATTAAATTAGATATCTATGTTTTTATTTATAATGTTTACCTTCAGTGGCATCTTAGGCGAGTCTTCAGCCAGACCTATCTCATCCAGTACTACTATAGATACAAATCTGTCCAGGTTTTTATCTTTCTGATAGGCAGCACACTGTCTGAATGTACCCATGATACCTTCAGGTGTAGACAATGGACTACATTGGAAGGAGACCATTTGTACCTTAAGAATAAATCATTAATTAGAAACAATATCTAGTCAAACCTGTCTTATGTGACCTTCCAACGGAACAGTGAAATATGGTCACATAAAACAGGTGGTCACTTAGTACAGGTTTAATTGATATGAAATGCACTGTGTAGGGAAATAAAAATTAATGTCACATAATACAAGTTATTGCTTAATAGAGGTGATCACTAAAACAAGTTTGACTGTATTTCATAACTATTTGATTGTTTCCCATTTAATGGAAGAATTGTTTGAAGATACCAAAGGGGTAATTAGAATCCATATGCACAATGGCCAAAAGAAAAAGTACAAAAGGACAAACAACGATCTACAAAACATACACATAAAACTAAAGATCAAGTAATTCGAACCCCACTAAAAACCGGGGGTGAACTCAGGTGCTCAAATGGTAAGCAGTTCCTGCTCCACTAGTGACACTCATTGTGTTAATCTAGTTACAAACTTGATGATAAGTCATGAATGAGGAAAGGACCGGGAAGTGTTTACGACCATGTGATCCAAACCATGAGAGACATTACTCATGTGAGATAGGGTCTCCTCGAGGTCAATTGTCCAATGAATGTCATAACACAGAATGTGAACAATCAATATGATGGGAACATCCTGGTATAACTTTTCTATAAAAATAAAAAATAAAAAATAAAAAATAAAATAATAATTCAAAATAGTGTATAATGGAAAACTGAAATTGTTTTTAGAAAATACAAATCACCAGATATTTTTGCATACAGTCAAACCTGTATATAAAGGGCAGTCTAGGGAACCTGAAAATGTGCCCTTTATATACATGGATTTGTTATATAGAAAGGCAGGTTTAACTGTACATGTATGTTTTTTCATGCTAAATCATTTAATTTTAAGAGCCAGATATATGGTAGTTAATAGAGATACATTGTTTTTCATTTATATTTAACTTAAGATAGCCAGATATGTGGTAGTTAATAGAAATATATTGTTTTTCATTTATATTTAACTTAAGATAGCCAGATATGTGGTAGTTAATAGAGATAGATTGTTTTTCATTTATATTTAACTTAAGATAGCCATATATATGGTAGTTAATAGAGATAGATTGTTTTTCATTTATATTTAACTTAAGATAGCCAGATATATGATAGTTAATACAGATATATTGTTTTTCATTTATATTTAACTTAAGATAGCCAGATATGTGGTAGTTAATAGAGATAGATTGTTTTTCATTTATATTTAACTTAAGATAGCCAGATATGTGGTAGTTAATAGAGATAGATTGTTTTTCATTTATATTTAACTTAAGATAGCCAGATATGTGGTAGTTAATAGAGATAGATTGTTTTTCATTTATATTTAACTTAAGATAGCCAGATATGTGGTAGTTAATACAGATAGATTGTTTTTCATTTATATTTAACTTAAGATAGCCAGATAGATGATAGTTAATAGAGATAGACTGTTTTTCATTTATATTTAACTTACCTGTTTATAATTTTTAAAGAGATCTTTGTGAGCAGCATTTCCCTGCATGGCATCAGCTACTATTGTCTTGGCCAATGACTTAGAGCTGCCAGGTTTACCAACAAGGAACATAGGGATCCTTAGTTCTATACATACAATCATCATGAACACATTCTCCTTTAAAGCTTGGTTTCTGGCAATATTGTCAGCTAGCTCTACATTGTCCAGGAATACTGTTTGGCATCTAAATAGAAGTGTAAAAGATTATTATACAGTGGAACCTGTCTAATCCGACACACCAAGTGACCAAGGAAATGTGTCAGATTGTACAGAATGTCGGAATACTCAGGTTTCATTTTAGCTAAAAGAAATATTTTGGGACCATAAATTTTTGTCGGATGTCACAGGATTTCGGAAACCTAGGTGTCAGATTACACACGTTCCACTGAAAAACATGCTTTAATTCAATTCAATTCCTTATTTATTTAAGAAGGATTCCTAACAGCTGATGGCTATGAGCATTTTTCTCCCCCACATCCTTTCATCTTTTGGGGAAAGATAACTTATACAATCTTAAACTACTCAGATGAACTGAAAATCACACATAATTCAGTGAAAATTGTGGGATCCTAAATAAATAAATACTTTGTTTTGATTGGACAATTTTGAAGCATGAGTACCAAATGTTTATGACCGTAAGGCCAGGATCTTGTACAAAATAATTTAAGCTTAATTCAAAATTTAACATACTTTGATATTTCCTCGTCAATCTGATCTGCCCCTCCTGTTAATTGTAATGGTGGTCTGAAATAGCCTGCAACTGCTTCCCTGTATTCTTCTCTGTTCTTCAGACAGGCATGATAACAAACACCAAGGGCAAGAACCAGTGATCTGGTCACATCATCCATATGCTTTAAAAACAAAGAGTCTATCAATTACCATACTGTAAATATCTGACAAAAATATGTTAGGGTATCCTGTTTAGGCCCTTTGGTTTTATTGCTCCCAAAACTTTCGAACATATTGATATTGAGCATACCTGATGATGAGTTATTCCAGAAACATGTCGTGCACACTAAATTTGATATCTATGTTTTTATTAGGAACAGCAGAAACAAAATTTAGTATTTGAAGAGACCTAAAAATTTTAATAAAAGATAATACCGATTAAATTAATCAAATTCTTGGAACTACAGTCAAACTTGTCTTAGCGACCCCCTCTATATAACGACTTCCTTTGTTAGCCGACCTTATTTATTCCTCCCCTGCGTTTTCCTGTGCATTCGACCTTTATATAACGACACACTATCTAACGACCATGTTTTTTGGGTAAAAATCCTTCATATAACGACTATTAGAGGATTATTATCAAACCGGAAGTTAGATAATAAATAAACATACACAGTCCCGACTTTGGAAAAATGTCTGTTTTGCCCAGCTGATGCAGCGATTGTTGCCATTATCCCTCTAGCTGATATGCAACATCTCACTCCCAAACTCCATACCTGTTACTAGTTCATAATAATAGATTTTTCATATTACCCGGTAAATGAAGTCATGATTAGCGTTATTGTGTAAGACCACCATTTTTTTTACAGGTAAGTTGTTCACGTGATGATTTATTATTGTTGTTTTGGTTTATTTCTTATTTATAATTAAACATTTAAAATTGCTTATAATAGAAAATACCGTTTTAATCTTTCAGTTTTATAAATAAATAATCGTGATTTTGAAAATTATTGTATGAAGTACTGGTTCCCAGCATATATTTCTGTCAACATTCGTTTAGCGTGCGGTAACAGATCAAGGTAAACACATGCTGATTGTGTGATTAGGCTATTTATAGCTTTCGGCGAGTGATTGAAGAGTTTGAAAATGTTTTGTCTGGAAATTTCATTCTTCTAATCATAATGATTAATTCTAATTACGATAACAATTAAGATAACAATAGCTGTTGAAAGAAAGTAAAAAACTCGATTATTTAATATTCTTTTTTTTTAATTTCACCCACAAAAGACGGAAATATTTAACGATAATTGAACATATTTTTTATTTCATTATACCTTTTTCTTGCCAGAATTTAAGCTTTATTCATGCATTTGTCCTCCACACGAACGGGTTACAAGTTGATGCGGATTATATACCCGAACTAGGTTTTTCCTCTCGAGATTTTGGGAGCAAATATCACAACCTCTATTCAACGACCTTTTTTCAGAACTCCCTTCAATGGTCGCTATAGACAAGTTTTACTGTACTGGTAAATAAGAGAAAAATGGAAGAAAACTGGTCAATAGCATTACAGTATTCACCTTCGTATAAAGCTCCTTCCACAAAAGGTCACCCCTCTTATCTTATCAGATTTCAAATGCAATAAGAGAGTAAATTACTATTAAATTGTCTCCCTCCATGAGGCCACTCCTATTATAAGGCCATGTTTTCATTGAAGAAGTGGTTTTCTCACCCCTTGGATAAAGTAGTCCGTTAATTTAGGTGAAACAGATTTTTCTATCATACCCTGGCTCCTGGGTAAGACAAGCTACACGCCCTTATTCCTGCAAAATTGTTTTCCATTGTTGAATTAAACTGTCGATTTATAGATATGCATCCGTGTTTTGGCAGTATTTTAAATGTATTAAATATATATATGTTACTACAACAGCGATAAATACCTGTAAAAAGGTTATTTGACATTGGTCAAAGGGAGGTAATTTTTTTTTAATTTACATTAGGTACTAACAAGGGAGAGCACTCTATATTTTCTCAAAGTAAACAAATAATATTGACACGATAGAAACAGATGAGAAAAAGAGTCAAACACCGTAAAAGGTGCAGGATTTTTTTTATTGTAGAATCTATCACAAGTTGTTAACTTTATTATTTTGAACCCTTTTAAAGTAGTAAAATTAAAATCTTGTTTTATTTTATTACGTGGCATTTTGTTCCTGTGATGCGGTTCGCAAATTAATGCACCAAACTGCACAAAAAGTAAACAAACATTGACACGGTAGAAAGGGGTGAGAAAAAGAGTCAAACACCATGAAAGGTGCAAGATAGTAAAATCTGTGACACCCTCGGGCAAGATTTAAATCGTATCCGACTCGGAAAAGCCTCGTCCGATACGATTTAAATCTTACCCTCGGGTGTCACAGATTTTACTATCTTGCACCTCTCCTGGTGTTAGACCCTATATGTCTTATGAGAAGGGGACTACTGTATCTCATGTTACTATTTCAAATTGATTTTAGAAATTCAGTGACTTTGATATTATGAGGTTATATTACATTTCGAAAAAAATTATTTAAAAATGGATGTATAACTCAAACTCTGATAAATTGTTTTTTAGGATATCTCGAAGTAAAAATATGATCCGCTAACTTATATTAAGTATTAAGAAAGTACAATGAAACCTCCCTAACTTCCTTGGCAACAGCTTTTGCATTCCAAATAGACAAGTGTTAAGTTTATGTAGGTTAATTTAACAAAGATTTCCTAAATCAGGACTCCATTTAAAGTTTGATTTATACAGTTTCCTGTTTTACTGAGTTCCGGGTCCGTTGTTGAACTTGTGATTAAGCTAATCATATGATTATCCCTAATTACATGATTCATTCCTAATCACATAATTAGCTAATTCAATGATTAAATATGATTAGTTAATACATTGATTAAAAAGAGTTCAGCAACAAAATTTGATCATTGCATTAGCTAAGTATGTGATTAGGAATTAATTATGTAATTAGGGCTAATCATATGATTAGTTTAATCACAAGTTCAACTACGGACCCCAGTTTAGACAGAATTCTTCTTCTTCTATGGTTACGGAAAACCATCAACGTACTGATGTTTACTTTCCAGCGCATGCCTGGTAAAATGATTATAAAACATTTTGGAACATAGTAAATTAGTTTGATATAATTGTTATTATTTTTTTTTTTAAGTTATATATTATCAGTTTTTACAATTTTTCTTTTAATTTTGGATTTTACTATTTTGTATTTTTTATTTTTACATTTATTAAGATAAAAACATGATTTCTGTTTATTTTATTCTGAGTGGATAAGTATCAAGGAGCACATCGTGAGTGAGTGCACCCTTGAAGAATTCTGTAGTGGTGTTTTTGGTTATGTCGGGGGATAATTTGTTCCAGTCTTTAATGGTTTGACAAAAAAATTCTATAACTGTCTTTATTGCATTGGATTTGTCTGTAGGAGTCTTTCCGGGAAGATCTTGTCATAGACTGGCTCTGAAGTAATATATTTTGTGTAGGGATAGCGATATTTTCATTTATTACTTTGTGAAACATTATGAGCCTAGTTCTTAGTCTGCGTTCTTGTAGAGTTTGCCAATTCATGGTGTTTAACATCTCAGACACTCATTGTATTAACTATGTTTTATTATACAATAAAAACTATAATATAATCATACTATGTTTAATCTTAGTGTTAAAAAGAACTTTTTTAATTTTTGAATAATCAGGAATTTATATAGACCTATACATTACCATTTAACTAGGGCATACCCTAGTTAGATGGTGATGTATATGTTCATCTAAATTCCTCATTATTAAAAAAAACAATTAAATTATCTTTTATTCTCAATTCATTTCAGACCATCTTTGGTGTATCATGTGTATATTATCGCCTATATTTTTCTATCACACTTTCAATTTTAAATAAACTAGCCTGATGAAGTGGATCTATTTCCATGCTTTCGTCATCCGTCTCCGTCTCTGAATCTTCTGAATCCTCTTTCATTTTCTGGAACAGCATAGTATCATCTTCACTCTGTCTGTAGAACCAACTCATAACTTCTAACACCCTCTCTACATCACGTAAACTGACAAAACTACACTCGTCCTGTAAAAGAAAAAATAATGCATAAAAAATCATAATAGGTTAATAATGTTTCAACACAGTGTTAATCTGATTGGTAGTGTCATGGTTACCATGTTCACATTGAGTGCAATAGACTGGATTCGAGCCTCAGTCGAGTCAAATTAAAACACTATAAAATTGGTATTGTTGCTTCTCCGCTAAGGGTGCATCATCAAGGTTTATGAGCCATGACTGGTTTGCTTGGAATAAGATTGGATCAACAGGTCTAAACACAGACCGTTGTTTCTCAAGGTCTAGTACAAAAGCAGATATCATCTCATCGAAATGTAACTTGTTCCTGTCATATGGCCAAAAAAAACCCTCACAGTTAAGTTAAAAAAAATTTGCTCACTTGTCATTAAAAACAGCAATCACTCACTCATCTATATACTCACAACTTATCTGGAACAATACCTCATATATTAACTGCATGCAAATATAGACATGCTCATATTTCCAGAATATTGATTTAAATTAATTGCATACCTTTTGGTCCCTCATGAAATCTTGAGAAACAGTAAGAATCTTACTGACTACAGTCTCCAGTCCTTGTAAAGCTGGTAGATGTCCATTCTTTATCTAGAAAAATAAAACAATTTTTTGTGTACATTTCTAAAATTTGATCCAATAACTCATATGAAACAATCCAATTTAAATTAAATGCTTGTTGTATATTTTTTTCTTTCTTTTATTGGTGATACATTAACATCTAACGACATCACGTATGAGGTCACATCAAGTAACCTTTCATTCTTCTTTGGCTGTCCAATCATATGCCTTTCATTCTTCTTTGATCGTCCAATCATATGCAAGACAGTAAATATATTGACTAATTGTACAACAACTCTCAGCGTGTGCTCTGTTTTATTTGGTAGGCTGATCGCTGTTGTGTTGAAGATACGAACCCTTACATGTATTTTTAACACAAACAAGATGAACTGTGAGCTAATGCTCACTTATGATACCCCCGCTCTTCGGAAAACAGGAAGTAGGAATCTGATGGGTCAAAAAATGCTTCCCACAATATGGGGTACCTATATGAAGCTTGTGACCAAACATCAGATCTCTGCCATCAATAGTTGCTGAGAAAAATGTGATGAAAAATGAGCATATATGTTCAATGTGTATAAAAATAAACAACGTCGGCAAACAGGAAGTAGGAATCTGATGGGTCCAAGAACGCTTCACACAATATGGCATACCTATATGAAGCTTGTGACCAAATATCAGATTCCTGTCATCAATAGTTGCTTAGAAAAATGCGACAACAAATGTGCATATACAAATGTATGTAAAATGTGTATAAAAATCAACAAAATCGGCAAACAGGAAGTAGGAATCTGATGGGTCCAAAAACGCTTCCCACGATATGGGGTACCTATATGAAGCTTGTGACCAAATATCAGATTTCTGCCATCAATAGTTGCTGAGAAAAATGCAACGAAAAATGTGCATATATGTTCAATGTGTATAAAAACCAACTAAGTCGGCAAACAGGAAGTAGGAATCTGACGGGTCCAAAATCGCTACCCACAATATGGTATACCTATATGACGCTTGTGACCAAATATCAGATTTCTGCCATCAACAGTTACTGAGAAAAATGCGACGAAAAATATCTTGGACGGACGGACAGAGGTAAAACAGTATACCCCCCTCCCCCTTCAGGGAGCGGGTGTATAATAAATTAAGACTTACATATCTGAGGACCATCTGTCTGATGTACATTTCCTCAACCTCTGTGTTCAATTGTCCAAAATCCCAGACAAGAGGTAACATGCTCTGTGGTAAAGGTTGAACTCTGTAAACAAGACGTCTCATTGGTACACGACCTGTAACAAAAAAAATAATAACAAGATATGATTATAATCTAACAATTATGAAGCCTCCCAAATCGGCCACTGACAACCGGTTTAAAAAATAAATTAAAAGCTACCTTTGAAATCGAATAATGTTGAATTTTTGCGGTATTGTGGCGGCCATTTTGAAAATGGAGACCGGTAGAAATTTTTCAATGTCGGGAATCAATTCAGGACATTGAAATCAAACAATTTTGAATTTGTGCGGTATTGTGGTGGCCATTTTGAAAATGGCGAACGGTAGAAATTTTTCAATGTCGGGACATCATTATCTACCCACATATGAAATTTTGATGATATCGGACAATGTTGAATTTTTACCGCCCATTTTTTATGCCGTGTTTTGGCAGCCATTTTGAAAATGGCAGACATCTCGAAAATTTTGAAAACGCAGAATTGCTCCTCTAATGGTGACCTATGACTATGTCAAATTTTATGTCTCTATCATTATCCATTTACAAGTTATCAACATTAATGTATGAAATTTCAACTTTCCCATAGGATTCTATAGTAACCCCCACCCCCTTTGAACCCCTCAAAATATGACTTTGACACCCTTTACCACAAAACTGAAAACTTTAGGACCAACTAGAAACATATATCTATAACTCCACCAAGTTTCATGAAATTCTGTCCAGTAGTTCCTGAGATCTGCCGTGGACAAGTTCATGTGCCAAAGAAAGAAAGGAGAAAGAGAAAGAGAATAATAATAATAAGAAGAAATGGAGCAAAAACAATAAGTCTCTTTATACGTTTGTTTCTTTTGTTTGTTTTATGGTGTTTAATGCCACTTTCAACAATATTTCAATGATATCGTGGTGATCAGTTTTATTGGTGGAGGACACCAGAGGACCTGGAGAAAACCACTGTCCTTTTGCAAGTCACAGACAAACTCTATCACATAAAGTTGTACACCCTGCCCCGATCGAGATTCGAACTCAAGACTTTAGTGGTGATAGGCACTGATTTCGTAGGTAGTTGTAAATCCAACTACCATACGATCAGTCACGACAGTCCCACACACATTCTTTATATATAATAAATATTATAATACAGAAATTTAGGATGGATGTTAAAAATATGTTATTCTAGAAAATCACCATTTGTGTAAATTTATTATAAAACAGTATGTGTACAGATGCACATCTATCACTAACGGAAGGTCTGGGTTTCTGTGGGTACTTACTGGTTTACGCCTTGGCATATACCGGGTAAATGAATTATCGCTATTTTGTTTATTTTCCCTTTGATGTTTAAAACCAATATATTTCATATCACGTAAGCGCGCGAGATGATTCCAATTATCACTAATCGTTGTCCAGGACGCAAGTAGTAACATCGCTGTTTTCTAATATGACGTTATAATGACGTCACTTTACCAAATCCTTGATAAACATACAATCATAGCGATAAAATAATTAAAGATGTTTTTTAAAACTCAAGGACGTTTCTCAGTCATCTCTAATCTCAGGGGCTTCGCCCTTTGATGAGAGATGACTGAGAAACGTCATCTCGTTTTAAAAAACATCGTTAATCACTTAATATTGTTCAAAATGATGTCATACGCCCATAATCCTGATCCTAATCTAGGAATTCTAGTCCCTCCCTTTTGTTTGAAAAGCGTCGCAATCATACTCCAAAATCTTCCAATCAGAACAACTGTACATACAGAATAAAGTGTTCTGACTGGTGTTTTTTTTTCAAGTATGAGTATGAAAATTGTATGCGAAAGTTTTATGATCGAAAGGTTCTTGTGAGAGAGTTTTTCAAATTATGTTCACAAAAATTTCTGAAAGCATAAAAGTAAATTTAAATGAAAGACTACAAAAATATAAGTGTTTGAAAAAGATACCTAGCCTATCTGTAGTTTTATCAGCATCTACATGGTAACCAAGCCCTGCCTGCTCCAGTCTTTTGATCAATTCTTCTGAATGCCTAAAATCAAATATAATTATTTAAAATTGACATACAATACATATTACGGAGATTGAACCTAATCTTACACTAATAAACATTATAACAAAAAGAAAAGCTTTACCCCATGGATATGGTGTCGTATC
Source organism: Bathymodiolus brooksi (assembly GCA_963680875.1). Taxonomy (NCBI): domain Eukaryota; kingdom Metazoa; phylum Mollusca; class Bivalvia; order Mytilida; family Modiolidae; genus Bathymodiolus; species Bathymodiolus brooksi. The sequence continues at coordinate 29,804,449 of OY804581.1, read as the reverse complement.
ATATTTCTTTTTCCCTTTGATGCGGGCAAAATATCTCCTATAAAAATGTATAGTTGTAAATCCAACTACCATATGATTACAATCACAACGGCCCCCTCCAGCTAAAGGTAACAACAGGTGCACAACTCCAGAATATGAAAAGTGGTCAAGTCTGAAATCAAACTTGTCCTTCCATTTATGGTCCCTGACCCTTTGTATAAATTGATAATGGCAGCTTATAGGGAGCTTAAGTAATATGAAAGGCAAATATCGTGGAATTTTTCGATTAGATATTTTCACTTAATACGTCACTTAATTTGAACTAAAATCAACTGCATAACATTAAAAATCCGCTCAAAAGCAGATTTTAAGAGCAAATCGCAAAATATTTGACAGCAGATAATTCTGTTTTCCCGTACAGTAATGCAAATGATATGCACATGACCCAAGATTTTAACTCTTTCGGGGAGATTATCGCTCATGCACACTGTTCAGATGATGAAAAAAATGTTGGATGCAAGTAAAAATATATTCTGTGTGTACCACATAAGAATATTTGCACCAAAAAATCCTCAATAATCATTGTCAGGAATGTTTGTGTGCTTACCTCAGCATCCATGATTGTTTATCTTTTCGTCACGAGGTCATGATCGGCAATCATCGGAACAAAACAACCGAAAGTTAATCAGTCTCCACAACAATGGCGAGGACGATAAACATGCACACGGATTTGCAGATTTCTAATTGTTGGGAACATATTTCGACTTGAAACATGCATGAATAGCTTAGTAAAGTTACCTCCGTATTCCAAATTGAATTTTCAGGGGAAAAAATTCTTCATCCAAAACTGGTGTAATATTACTTTAAAGTTACTGAGTGGAAACCAAATGTGTGACAGTCCTATGACATGGGTAAACCTTAATGCCTAGAAACAGGGGCATAAAAAATCATTAAAATCATATGTGATTAAAGTACAGTCAAACCTGTATATAAAGGCCACTCACTCAAGGGAACCTGAAAATGTGGCCTTCATGAGCATTTGCTCTTTATATAGGTTAAAATTATATACAGTATTCATTAATGCGAAAAATGAGCCTACCATTTATATATATAGACAGTGATTTGTTATATAGAGGTGCCCTTTAAAACAGTGATTTGTTATATAGAGGTGCCCTTTATAGACAGTGATTTGTTATACAGAGGTGCCCATTAAGGCAGGTTTGACTGTATATGATTTAAAAATGACTACTAAATTGATCAACATACTTTCTATAAGGATTGCAAGCAGCCACAATCTTCAGTCTCTCATGGAGTTTTATTGGTTTTCCTCCTAAAGATTTGTCACACATGATTTCCTTTATAACACCTATAGCTTCTGTAGTGTTGGCTTCATCAAAGAATAACACAGTGTCCATATATGGATAGTCTGCAGCATTTTTCCTGGCCATTTCTTCAGCTTTTCTTACCTTCCGAACAATGTCTGAAGCTCTTGTTCCTCCATGAACCTAAATTCAAAATTTACTTTATAACAGTAAAGAAATAATACAGTAAAATAATTTATATTCAGGTGATGCACCATAAGTTACTGTTATATGTTTACTTAATCTTCCTGTGAATATGCACGGTGCTCCCTCTATTATAAAACCACACCTTCTGGAAAGAAAAAGGGTCTTTATAAAAGGGGTGGCCTCTTTTGAGGGGGACAAATTAGTAGTACAGTGGAACTTGTGACTTCCGACAAAAATTTATGATCCCAAAGTATTTCTGTTAACTAAAGGGGCCCGGTGGCATAATGAGTTAGATAGTTGGATTACCTAACAACTCATACAAGCCTATCACCAATACAGCATGGGTTCGCGCCTGACTTTGTAAATTACAAAAGAGGGTGCACTCGACTCGCAGCCGCAAGTGATAAAGCTTACCAATTACTTGCCCATGATCGGGGTTCTCTCTGCCTCCAGGTAGTCCGGCTTCTTCCACCACTAAAACTGGTTGCCATGATATAGCTGAAATATTGCTGAAAGTGGCGTTAAAACACAATAAATCAAATCAAATCTGTTAACTAAAATAAAACCTGTGTATTCCGACATCCTGTACAATCTGACACATTTCCCTGGTCCCTTGGTGTGTAGGATTAGACAGGTTCTGACATCCTGTACAATCTGACACATTTCCCTGGTCCCTTGGTGTGTAGGATTAGACAGGTTCCACTGTATTTTACTATCTCTATAGTGGTCTTATACAAGGGAGGCTACTGTATCTTACTATCGCTATAGTGGCCTTATACAAGGGAGACTACTGTATTTTACTATCTCTATATAGTGGCCTTATACAAGGGAGACTACTGTATTTTACTATCTCTATAGTGGTCTTATACAAGTGAGACTACTGTATTTTACTATCTCTATAGTGGTCTTATACAAGGGAGACTACTGTATTTTACTATCTCTATAGTGGCCTTATACAAGGGAGACTACTGTATTTTACTATCTCTATAGTGGCCTTATACAAGGGAGACTACTGTATTTTACTATCTCTATAGTGGCCTTATACAAGGGAGACTACTGTATCTTACTATCTCTATAGTGGTCTTATACAAGGGAGACTACTGTATTTTACTATCTCTATAGTGGCCTTATACAAGGGAGACTACTGTATTTTACTATCTCTATAGTGGTCTTATACAAGGGAGACTACTGTATTTTACTATCTCTATAGTGGTCTTATACAAGGGAGACTACTGTATTTTACTATCTATAGTGGTTTTATACAAGGGAGACTACTGTATTTTACTATCTCTATAGTGGCCTTATACAAGGGAAACTACTGTATTACAATGTTTAGATTCTAGTACTTATACAAGGGAGAATACTGTATTACAATGTTTTGATTCTAGTACTTATACAAGGGAGACTACTGTATTACAATGTTTTGATTCTAGTACTTATACAAGGGAGACTACTGTATTTTACTATCTCTATAGTGGCCTTATACAAGGGAGACAACTGTATTACAATGTTTTGATTCTAGTACTTATACAAGGGAGACTACTGTATTACAATGTTTTGATTCTAGTACTTATACAAGGGAGAATACTGTATTTCAATGTTTAGATTGTAGTACTTATACAAGGGAGACTACTGTATTACAATGTTTTGATTCTAGTACTTATACAAGGGAGACTACTGTATTTTACTATCTCTATAGTGGCCTTATACAAGGGAGACAACTGTATTACAATGTTTTGATTCTAGTACATATACAAGGGAGACTACTGTATTACAATGTTTTGATTCTAGTACATATACAAGGGAGACTACTGTATTACAATGTTTTGATTCTAGTACATATACAAGGGAGACAACTGTATTACAATGTTTTGATCGTAGTGTATAATTTTTTATGCATTGTACGTATATTTTTTATTTTATATTATGTAACATTTGTCTTATAGGTCACTGATCTGCAATTTGATGGTTTTTTTTAATGAATATGTGTGCTACAGGTATCAATTTTGTCTATTTCTACAATTTTCTGGTTAAATTTCGGAACTGTTCATAGGTTTGGTATTTTTTTTTATCATTATATTGCTGTTTTTGGCTTTTTCTATATCAAATTAATACAGTCAAACCTGTATATAAAGACCACTATAGAGAACATAAAAATGAATCTTTATGAGCAGTTGCCCTTTATATACAGGTTCAAATTATATGCACTATTTATTAATGTGAAAAAAAGAGACTGCCCTTTAAGGCAGGTTTGATAGTATTTATATTTATAGAATATATGATACCTTCATTAAGATCATATTTTCCACAGTAACCCCTGGAGGTTGTTGAAGTGCACACATAAATTTGATCAGACGTGTTTTTCCACATCCTGTCTCCCCCATGATAATTACTGGTATCTCACACCTGAAATATAAAGATATTACATTCAATTTTACTTTTAACGACATTTTTGTATAATTCATACTTCTATTTTTCATTGCTAATACGGTGTTGTAGGATATAGTTTTACAAGGATCTCAACACATTTGTACACAAGGAGGTGTGCTCTGTGTATTTGTGGTTAGCTTGATAATAAACAATCATCATTTAACTTCATGTATATTCCATTTACTGCAATTTACCATTCATTTAACTGCACTTTCATTGACTAGTTTAAACTAGCTTTGGGGTTAGAGGTTAGGGTTATGGTGTTTAATGCCAATTTCAACAATATTTCAGTTATATCGTGGCGATCAGTTTTATTTGTGGAGGAAACCAGACAATGGGGCCAAATATCCGATGCACTGAGATAGAAAAATGCTACTAAATTGTTCACCTCAATCAGAAAGAGTGGTCTTATAAGAGGGTGACTATTGTACCAGGTTTTCTTCTTTTGCGTCTGAATCGTCCTGTTAAATGTAAATTTCTTCGAACTTGGATACCACACGTTTCTCTTGAATGTCAAGAAATGAAACTGCTTAAAAGTGGTAAATTTTACTTACATCAATTTCTCAATAAGTTACCTGAATCTCATATATATAGCCAGTATTTTCTTCACATTGTCTGTTGTCAACTCGTAAGTTTCATCAGGATCATGTGCCATTTCTAGTCCCATTACATTACACCAGTATAAAGATAAGTTACCTGAATCTCATATAAATAGCCAGTATTTTCTTCACATTGTCTGTTGTCAACTCGTAAGTTTCATCAGGATCATGTGCCATTTCTAGCCCCATTACATTACACCAGTATAAAGATAAGTTACCTGAATCTCATATAAATAGCCAGTATTTTCTTCACATTGTCTGTTGTCAACTCGTAAGTTTCATCAGGATCATGTGCCATTTCTAGCCCCATTACATTACACCAGTATAAAGATAAGTTACCTGAATCTCATATAAATAGCCAGTATTTTCTTCACATTGTCTGTTGTCAACTCGTAAGTTTCATCAGGATCATGTGCCATTTCTAGTCCCATTACATTACACCAGTATAAAGATAAGTTACCTGAATCTCATATAAATAGCCAGTATTTTCTTCACATTGTCTGTTGTCAACTCGTAAGTTTCATCAGGATCATGTGCCATTTCTAGTCCCATTACATTACACCAGTATAAAGATAAGTTACCTGAATCTCATATAAATAGCCAGTATTTTCTTCACATTGTCTATTGTCAACTCGTAAGTTTCATCAGGATCATGTGCCATTTCTAGCCCCATTACATTACACCAGTATAAAGATAAGTTACCTGAATCTCATATAAATAGCCAGTATTTTCTTCACATTGTCTGTTGTCAACTCGTAAGTTTCATCAGGATCATGTGCCATTTCTAGCCCCATTACATTACACCAGTATAAAGATAAGTTACCTGAATCTCATATATATAGCCAGTATTTTCTTCACATTGTCTGTTGTCAACTCGTAAGTTTCATCAGGATCATGTGCCATTTCTAGTCCCATTACATTACATAACTTCAATATCTTCTCATCTCTGTAAGAAACAAATATGTAATTTATTAGTGATTTAGAGGGGCTGTTTTTGTTGTGATCGTATGGTAGTTACATTTACACTACCTGTGCAATCAGTGCCTAGGACAACTAACATTGTGATTTCGAATCCAGCTCAGGCGAGGTGTACCCGATACATTATTATGTGATAAAGTTTGTCAGTGACTTGTGGCAGGTCGGTGAATTTCTCTGGGTACCGTAAATTGGGAAATTTTGGTGTAGGTTAATTTTGGCCTTTTTTCTCCAAAAGAGGGTTGTTTTATTTTGGTGTGTGAAATTTTGGCCATTTTCGTTTCTAGTGTGTTTAATTTTGGCCACTTTTGGTTCCCATGTGTTCAATTTTTTTATCCGTTCATTCAGAACGTAAATGGAAGTGTTCTCATTTCAACCAGCGATACTACATTTTTACTGTTACTTACCGGATATTTTGATGTCGTACCAAAAACCAAATCGATTATGGATAAATTGTGATATTTATTAAAAATAGGAATTTAAATATTTAAACAGCATAAAGTAAAATGCATTTAATATAAAAACAACAAATAATAATTTTGCACTGGTATTAATCATCGCTTTTACAGGTAAACAGTCTTATTATAATGGTCAGTACATGTATTTGTTTACACAACAATTATACATAATAAATAATATCGATAAGACACTAATTACGTGTTTATTGATTTTTCCTTTTTCTATAGGTAATTGTCTTTTTAATGATATTTGACCATTTTATTGGTATTGCATGGTTTTTATCAATGTACTTTATTTAAGAAATAATTCATGGCAGGCATAGAGTTGTGCAAATTTACACATGGGCTGGGCCTTTATATTCGAATTTTACCCAGAGCGATAGCGAGGGGTAAAATCTAAGAATATAAAAGCCCAGCCCATGTGTAAATTTGCACAACTCTATGCCTGCCATGAATTATTTCGATTCTAATAGGACAAATACGGTAATTTTTAACCATTCATGAACTGTATACACACAACATTTGGTGGCTGTTCCATTTACCTCCTTCGGAAATTTTGAATTGATTTTGAATTATTTGTATTTGAACGAGATATTTTAAAACAAAGATATGGATGTTAACATGAAAAACATATTTATTGTGTATTTTCCAACATAGATTCAATTGAACAATTCCTGTGTAAAAATATTTAAAAAAAAGTCGGAGTTCATTCGTTCATCATTTCGTGCGCTAACAAGATGGCGGAGCGGAGTTGTCAAACATAATATCGAACACTTGAACAGTTGTTAATAATCGACAATTATTGTTAGATATGAAATAAAAACCAGAGGCTCTCAAGAGCCTGTATCGTTCACCTGGTTATAAAAAAAACCAATTGGTCCTATGTAAAAACTATGTCCTGCAGTGGTAGTCATCTTGAAATTACGATCAACATAAAAAACACAAAGTTTGTAAAGGACCTTCCAATGATTGATGCACAGTTTAGGTTCAATCAGTGCAATAGCTTCAGAGAAGAATATATTTCTGTATTTTCCCCATATGGTCCTGTGTTAATACTATGACCTGTGGTGGCAGCCATCTTGGATTTCCGATCGGCATAACAAACAGAAACTTTGTAGAGGACCTTCCAATGATCATTCCTGGGCAGTTTGGTTTCAACTGTCCAAGTGGTTTCAGAGAAGAAGTGTTTTGAAACATTTTTCCCATAGGGTCCAATGTTAAACTAAGTCCTGCCGTAGCTGCCATTTTGAATTTCATATCAGAACAAAAAACGTAAAGTTTGTAGAGGACCATCCAATGAACATTCATGTACAGTTTGGCTTTAATCATATTTGTAGTTTCTGAGTAGAAGGCATTTGAACATTTTCCCATAGGGTCCAATGTTAATCTATGTCCTGCGGTGGTGGCCATCTTGGATTTCCGATCGGCATAAAAAACACACACCCTGTAGAGGACCTTCCAATGATCATTCCTGGGCAGATTGGTTTCAATTATCCAAGTGGTTTCAGAGAAGAAGCGTTTTGAAACATTTTTCCCATAGGGTCCAATGTTAAACTAAGTCCTGCCGTAGCCGCCATTTTGAATTTCATATCGGATTAAAAAACGTAAAGTTTGTAGAGGACCATCCAATGAACATTCATGTACAGTTTGGCTTTAATCATATTTGTAGTTTCTGAGTAGAAGGCATTTGAACATTTTCCCATAGGGTCCAATGTTAATCTATGTCCTGCGGTGGTGGCCATCTTGGATTTCCGATCGGCATAAAAAACATATAATTTGTAGAGGACCTGCCAATGATCATTCCTGGGCAGTTTGGTTTCAATTATCCAAGTGGTTTCAGAGAAGAAGCGTTTTGAAACATTTTTCCAATAGGGTCCAATGTTAAACTAAGTCCTGCCGTAGCCGCCATTTTGAATTTCATATCGGAATAAAAAACGTAAAGTTTGTAGAGGACCATTCAATGAACATTCATGTACAGTTTTGCTTTAATCATATTTGTAGTTTCTGAGAAGAAGGCATTTGAACATTTTCCCATAGGGTCCAATGTTAATCTATGTCCTGCGGTGGTGGCCATCTTGAATTTTCGATCGGCATAAAAAAACAGAAACTTTGTAGAGGACCTTCCAATGATCATTCATGGGCAGTTTGGTTTAAATTGTCCAAGTGGTTTCAGAGAAGAAGCGTTTTGAAACATTTTTCCCATAGGGTCCAATGTTAAACTAAGTCCTGCCGTAGCCGCCATTTTGAATTTCATATCGGAACAAAAAAACGCAAAGTTTGTAGAGGACCATCCAATGAACATTCATGTACATATTGGCTTTAATAATATTTGTAGTTTCTGAGAAGAAGGCATTTGAACATTTTCCCATAGGGTCCAATGTTAATCTATGTATTGCGGTGGCAGCCATCTTGGATTTCCAATCGGCATAAAAAACATAAAATTTGTAGAGGACCTTCCAATGATCATTCCTGGGCAGTTTGGTTTCAACTGTCCAAGTGGTTTCAGAGAAGAAGCATTTTGAAACATTTTTCCCATAGGGTCCAATGTTAAACTAAGTCCTGCCGTAGCCGCCATTTTGAATTTCATACCGGAACAAAAAACCTAAAGTTTGTAGAGGACCATCCAATGAACATTCATGTACATATTGGCTTTAATAATATTTGTAGTTTCTGAGAAGAAGGCATTTGAACATTTTCCCATAGGGTCCAATGTTAATCTATGTATTGCGGTGGCAGCCATCTTGGATTTCCAATCGGCATAAAAAACATAAAATTTGTAGAGGACCTTCCAATGATCATTCCTGGGCAGATTGGTTTCAACTGTCCAAGTGGTTTCAGAGAAGAAGCATTTTGAAACATTTTTCCCATAGGGTCCAATGTTAAACTAAGTCCTGCCGTAGCCGCCATTTTGAATTTCATACCGGAACAAAAAACCTAAAGTTTGTAGAGGACCATCTAATGAACATTCATGTACAGTTTGGCTTTAATCATATTTATAGTTTCTGAGAAGAAGGCATTTGAACATTTTCCCATAGGGTCCAATGTTAATCTATGTCCTGCGGTGGCGGCCATCTTGGATTTCCGATCGGCATAAAAAACAGAAACTTTGTAGAGGACCTTCCAATGATCATTCCTGGGCAGTTTGATTTCAACTGTCCAAGTGGTTTCAGAGAAGAAGCATTTTGAAACATTTTCCCCATAGGGTCCAATGTTAAACTAAGTCCTGCCGTAGCCGCCATTTTGAATTTCATATCGGAACAAAAAACCTTAAGATTGTAGAGGACCATCCAATGAACATTCATGTACAGTTTGGCTTTAATCATATTTGTAGTTTCTGAGAAGAAGGCATTTGAACATTTTCCCATAGGGTCCAATGTTAATCTATGTCCTGCGATGGTGGCCATCTTGGATTTCCGATCGGCATAAAAAACAGTAACTTGGTAAAGGACATTCCAATGATCATTCCTGTACAGTTTGGGTTCAGTCAGTTCATTAGTTTCAGAGAAGAAGATCTTTGAAATTTCGGCCAATCAGAGCATATTATTGGCCTTGGCAGCCATATTGAATATCCGACTGGAACGAAAAACAGTAACTTTGTAGAGGACCATCCAAGGAACATTCCTGCTAAGTTTGGTTCCAATCGGCCCAGTGGTTTCGGAGAAGAGGCTTGAAATGTGAAAAGTTTACAGACGACAGACAACAGACGACGGACACCAAGTGATGGCAATAGTTCACATAGTTCACCTGGACCTACCTTTGGTCCAGGTGAACTAAAAAATAAATGCCAATGGAAAAAAAAGCTTCTATTGTTGACATAAAAAAAAAATCTGGAATAAATACTTAAGACAATCATCTATCAACTTTGACTTTTGTAATATATCGTCATCCTGTGACGTTGTTTACAAAGGACGCTGATTGACACAAGCTGGTTACTGATTTATTTTACGATTTTGTGAGCATTTTACTTGTTTGAATAGCAAAATTCAAAATGCCATCAAATTGGAAAATATCAGTAACTTAATTACATCACCGTCCAGTTATCAATGTATACGTCGGAAAACATGAAGGTTAGTGCATTTTCCGGTTTTCATGGCCGACACATATCAATGGAATGTAATATGTGTGCGTACTGTGGATCCCCAAATGTAAATTTTCAAAACAAATGATAAAAAAATACTTAGTTACAGAATAATTATTTAAAACTGAGGGGAAATTTTTATTTTAAGGACTTTAAAAATACGTTGTTTTGTTTGTTTACACTCGTTCGTCATGGTAATTTCACAGCGGGAGTCACATTGGAACAGCCAGATTTGTTGTGTACTGCACTTGCGCTAAATATAGAGTTGTTGAGTATTATCATGTGTGCCGTTTTAGAGACGTCATATTAGAATTACTTGTAATTTCTCTCTTGTCATCCAAGCCATCAATTTCACATCGTGAACACTTCAATTTGACTTGTGTGTGTATATACATGTATAACGGTAATTGACAAAGTTTTACTTAGGAAAGAAGTAAGACAAAAAGGTACAAATTAGGGAATATAAATATAAAAAGATATTAAGGCAGTGTTCGGTTTTGGTGGTTAATTTTTGGAGTGTGACATATTTTGGTGTGTTTAATTTTGGCACTTCGTATTTAGGGGCCAAAATAAAACCATGACCAAAATTTCCCGATTTACGGTACATCACGATATAATTGAAATATTGTTGAAAGTGGCTTTAAACATCATCAACCAACCAACATCAGTGATTTATAAATATTCCCTTTTATCTTTACACATACGATTATCTTATTATAAAATGAAATGTGTGAAAAATTATCACTGCTTTCTATGAGTAACTAAAGGACATACATTGGTCTGACATTGCTTTGGGGAGGGGGGGGTTATGGTGTTTAATGCCACTTTCAACAATATTTAAGCTATACTGTGGTCAGTTTTATTGGTGGAGGTAACCGGAGTAAACCACTGACCTATTGTAAGTCACTGACAAACTTTTCTTGATACACATATTATCGTTCATATTGTATTGTTCTCACAACAACAAAAAAACTATTCCCCTTTACAGCATATGTTAAATTTGATTCCAAACATCCTGTATTTATATAGGGGCCATCGTGGTCATGATCTTAAGGAAGTTGGATTCACAACTACTAATGCAATCAGTGCCTATCACTACTAAAGTTGTGAGTTTGAATCCCACTCATAGCCAGGTTTACTCGATACAACATTATGTGATAAAGTTTGTCCGTAACTTACAGCAGGTCGGTGGTTTTCTCTGGGTACTCCAGTTTCCTCCACCTGTTAAAAAAACTGACCGCCATGATATATCTGAAATATTGTTGAAAGTAGGGTTAAAACACAATAACCCAAACCCCCTGTATTAGTATAGAATGTATTTTTACAATAAACAAATTAACAAACCTTGGTAAGGCATCAAAATTTTCAGCCAGATTAACCCTGTTTCTGATTAAGGCATCAAATAAATTTTGCTGCATGATTCCCTCTTCTAACACAGCTCTAGTCTGTAGATCTGTCAGATTCCCTGTCCTTCTGTCTATATTAAATCCTAAGAAAGTCATGCTGTGGTGGTCAGGATTGAAAAACAGGTATGGATGGGGGCTGAAAAGAAAAATAGCAAGAACGTACCACTATTAATTTCATAACTACGCAATTATGTCTTGCTTGTTGAAATTAAGCTACAAAGTTTATATGTCAATTCATGTAGGTCAGAATTATAAATGTGTCAACACTGATGTACATGTATACTGCACTTTCTGTTGCATAATACAAAAACAACATTTCAAAAACTTTTAATTCATCAAAATGACATACATCAGTGCATGTGGACTAATTAAGGAGGGTCTATAATGAATGGTTGCCAAGAAAAGACATAATAGTAAAAACATGGCATTGTTGACACAGCTGTACCCACTATCATAACAATACTAGTACTTTTTAATTACAGATGAGACAATAAAGGGTCAATTTCAACAAAATGTAACAATTAAAATGCAGAAACATTCCTTTAAACACCATGAAAAAGACAAGAAACATCATTGCAACTTGTTGTTGATAATTGAGGTCACCAATGACAATAACCTGTTAACCCTCCCCCTTTGCGCAGGAGTCTCCTGCATAAGAGCCTTATCTCCCGCACGGACTGGGTCTCCTGCACAGGAGACATTAATATCCCGCACGATCCCCCCCCAACAAAATTTTTTTCTTCCGATTTTGAGGGTCCCTTCCGTCCCCCCTGTCAACTTTCAAAATCTTCCGCCCGTGAAAAAAATCAAGTACAATAAAATCTTGACCTACATTTTGCAATCAATATTTCTGGAAATTCCCCATTTGGAACTCTCGCGATGACGAAAAACGCCGAGAGATACGAATGGTAAAGATGAATGTCATATTTAATGATATTCGGTTATTGATCTGTTTGACACCTTTACAGGTAAATTGGGTCATGGTGATTAATTAAGGTGTTGATGATTATACAACAATTATCCACTGATTGACAGTTAATTGGGGATAAGGAAGTGGGTTTGTGGCACACGCTTAGATGATTAGAAGTGTGATAGCGGCAATTAAAAATAGTTATAAACCGTAGTGCAAACAGGATGCCGAGGAAAACTCTTATTTCGATCAAACGTGCAATGAATTCATCTCAGATTGAGTTGTTATGGCTTGTTTGGGACCAATGCCGATCAAAGTATTATTTAAGGATGGATGGAATTGATAAACCACAAAAATGCTGAAACGTATGCTATCACCCAATGCACCAGCAGCAAAGTGACTTTTTAATTTTAGTGCTCTATGACTTTATTGTTCAGAACATTCTGTCTTCATTGTTATTGCTTTGTTATAACCTTATGATTATGAATGATTATGAATAAATTATAAATATAGTTTTTATCCTTCATTCATCACATGAAACACTACTAATAAGACAGAAATGTAAACAATATATATTGAAATGGGATGCAGTTGGTTCAATACTGAAACAAACAAAAGGAAAACATCAATAAACAATAAAAACATGCATCAAATACGTCGATAAAAAAATCACCAGTTATGAGACCAAATCTCCAGCCAAAAATTTACAAATCTCCAGTTGTAGCATAGCAACTCTATCACATGTATGCAACTACAAGGTACAAAATCTCCCCCTTATAAGAGTTGGTAGGGGGGAGATTTCCCCCCTAGCAGTTCCCAGAGATTAACAGGTATGCAATGTAATTCTATATATTTCAACATGGTGAAAATAAACAATGCTTTTATGTTTTAGTAACCAAATAAAGCTTAGGTTTGTATAACAGGCTTCATTACATCATTGCATACGCTAGTTATAGAATAAATACTCATGGAAATATTGATTGAGTGAGTGTTGTTAAATGCCAAGTCAGCAATCTTTCAGCAATAACAAATTTAATTTCAATGAGATGGTGTCCATTTTGATCTAGATGAACATGCTTAGTTGGATTTTAATGATGCTAGCTCACTGAAATAACAATCCATAGTACACATGTCGCTCCCCTCTGAAACAATATCCCGATTCCGAGCCACTTGGTCTTTGTTCATACTGCTTAGTGGAGAAGCAGCAAATACCAATAGTCTTTGACTCAACCCTAACCATTACACCACTGACACGCTTGACTCGACCCTAACCATTACACCACTGACACGTTTGACTAGACCCTAACCATTACACCACTGACACGTTTGACTCGACCCTAACCATTACACCACCGACATGTTTGACTAGACCCTAACCATTACACCACTGACACGTTTGACTAGACCCTAACCATTACACCACTGACACGTTTGACTCGACCCTAACCATTACACCACTGACACGCTTGACTCAACCCTAACCATTACACCACTGACACGTTTGACTAGACCCTAACCATTACACCACTGACACGTTTGACTAGACCCTAACCATTACACCACTGACACGTTTGACTCGACCCTAACCATTACACCACTGACACGCTTGACTCAACCCTAACCATTACACCACTGACACGTTTGACTAGACCCTAACCATTACACCACTGACACGTTTGACTCGACCCTAACCATTACACCACTGACACGTTTGACTAGACCCTAACCATTACACCACCGACACGCTTGACTCGACCCTAACCATTACACCACTGACACGCTTGACTCGACCCTAACCAATACACCACTGACACGCTTGACTCGACCCTAACCATTACACCACTGACACGTTTGACTAGACCCTAACCATTACACCACTGACACGTTTGACTAGACCCTAACCATTACACCACTGACACGCTTGACTCGACCCTAACCATTACACCACTGACACGCTTGACTCGACCCTAACCATTACACCACCGACACGCTTGACTCGACCCTAACCATTACACCACTGACATGCTTGACTAGACCCTAACCATTACACCACCGACACGCTTGACTCGACCCTAACCATTACACCACTGACACGCTTGACTCGACCCTAACCATTACACCACTGACACGCTTGACTCGACCCTAACCATTACACCACTGACACGCTTGACTAGACCCTAACCATTACACCACTGACACGTTTGACTAGACCCTAACCATTACACCACTGACACGCTTGACTCGACTCTAACCATTACACCACTGACACGCTTGACTCAACCCTAACCATTACACCACTGACACGTTTGACTAGACCCTTACCATTACACCACCGACACGCTTGACTCGACCCTAACCATTACACCACTGACACGCTTGACTCGACCCTAACCATTACACCACTGACACGCTTGACTAGACCCTAACCATTACACCACTGACACGCTTGACTAGACCCTAACCATTACACCACCGACACGTTTGACTAGACCCTAACCATTACACCACTGACACGTTTCACTCAACCCTAACCATTACACCACTGACACGCTTGACTAGACCTTAACCATTACACCACTGACATGCTTGACTAGACCTTAACCATTACACCACTGACACGTTTGACTAGACCTTAACCATTACACCACCGACACATTTGACTAGACCTTAACCATTACACCACTGACACGCTTGACTCGACCTTAACCATTACACCACTGACACGCTTGACTAGACCCTAACCATTACACCACTGACACGTTTGACTAGACCCTAACCATTACACCACTGACACGTTTGACTCGACCCTAACCATTACACCACTGACACGCTTGACTAGACCCTAACCATTACACCACTGACATGCTTGACTCGACCCTAACCATTACACCACCGACACGCTTGACTCGACCCTAACCATTACACCACTGACATGCTTGACTCGACCCTAACCATTACACCACTGTCACGCTTGACTAGACCCTAATCATTACACCACTGACACGTTTGACTAGACCCTAACCATTACACCACTGACACGTTTGACTCAACCCTAACCATTACACCACTGACACGCTTGACTAGACCTTAACCATTACACCACTGACACGCTTGACTAGACCCTAACCATTACACCACTGACACGCTTGACTCGACCTTAACCAATACACCACCAACACGTTTGACTAGACCTTAACCATTACACCACTGACACGCTTGACTCAACCTTAACCATTACAGCACTGACACGCTTGACTAGACCCTAACTATTACACCACTGACACGTTTGACTAGACCCTAACCATTACACCACTGACACGTTTGACTAGACCCTAACCATTACACCACTGACACGCTTGACTAGACCCTAACCATTACACCACTGACACGCTTGACTAGACCCTAACCATTACACCACCGACACGTTTGACTAGACCTTAACCATTACACCACAGACACGTTTGACTAGACCTTAACCATTACACCACTGACACGCTTGACTCGACCTTAACCATTACACCACTGACACGCTTGACTAGACCCTAACCATTACACCACCGACACGTTTGACTCAACCCTAACCATTACACCACTGACACGCTTGACTAGACCTTAACCATTACACCACTGACACGCTTGACTAGACCCTAACCATTACACCACCGACATGTTTGACTAGACCTTAACCACTACACCACCGACACGTTTGACTAGACCCTAACCATTACACCACCGACACATTTGCCTAGACCCTAACCATTACACCACCGACACGTTTGACTCAACCCTAACCATTACACCACTGACACGCTTGACTAGACCTTAACCATTACACCACTGACACGTTTGACTAGACCTTAACCATTACACCACCGACACATTTGACTCAACCCTAACCATTACACCACTGACACGCTTGACTAGACCTTAACCATTACACCACCGACACGTTTGACTAGACCTTAACCATTACACCACCGACACGTTTGACTAGACCTTAACCATTACACCACCGACACGTTTGACTCAACCCTAACCATTACACCACTGACACGCTTGACTAGACCTTAACCATTACACCATTGACACGCTTGACTAGACCCTAACCATTACACCACCGACACGTTTGACTAGACCTTAACCATTACACCACCGACACGTTTGACTAGACCCTAACCATTACACCACCGACACGTTTGACTAGACCTTAACCATTACACCACCGACACGTTTGACTAGACCATAACCATTACACCACCGACACATTTGACTAGACCCTAACCATTACACCACCGACACGTTTGACTAGACCTTAACCATTACACCACCGACACGTTTGACTAGACCCTAACCATTACACCACCGACACGTTTGACTAGACCCTAACCATTACACCACCGACACGTTTGACTAGACCCTAACCATTACACCACTGACACATTTGACTCGACCCTAACCATTGCACCACTGACACATTTGACTAGACCTTAACCATTACACCACTGACACGCTTGACTAGACCCTAACCATTACACCACCAACACGTTTGACTCAACCCTAACCATTACACCACCAACACACTTGACTAGACCCTAACCATTGCACCACTGACACGTTTGACTCAACCCTAACCATTTCACCACCAACACACTTGACTCGACCCTAACCATTACACCACCAACACACTTGACTCGACCCTAACCATTACACCACCAACGTGTTTGACTCAACCCTAACCATTACACCACCAACACGTTTGACTCGACCCTAACCATTACACCACCAACGTGTTTGACTCAACCCTAACCATTACACCACCAACACGTTTGACTCGACCCTAACCACTACACCACCAACACGTTTGACTCGACCCTAACCATTACACCAACAACACGTTTGACTCGACCCTAACCATTACACCACCAACGTGTTTGACTCAACCCTAACCATTACACCACTGACACGTTTCACTAGACCCTAACCATTACACCACCAACACGTTTGACTCGACCCTAACCATTACACCACTGACACGCTTGACTCAACCCTAACCATTACACCACCAACACGTTTGACTCGACCCTAACTATTACACCACTGACACGTTTGACTCAACCCTAACCATTACACCACCGACATGTTTGACTAGACCCTAACCATTACACCACTGACACATTTGACTCGACCCTAACCATTGCACCACTGACACATTTGACTAGACCTTAACCATTACACCACTGACACGCTTGACTAGACCCTAACCATTACACCACCAACACGTTTGACTCAACCCTAACCATTACACCACCAACACACTTGACTAGACCCTAACCATTGCACCACTGACACGTTTGACTCAACCCTAACCATTTCACCACCAACACACTTGACTCGACCCTAACCATTACACCACCAACACACTTGACTCGACCCTAACCATTACACCACCAACGTGTTTGACTCAACCCTAACCATTACACCACCAACACGTTTGACTCGACCCTAACCATTACACCACCAACATGTTTGACTCAACCCTAACCATTACACCACCAACACGTTTGACTCGACCCTAACCATTACACCACCAACACGTTTGACTCGACCCTAACCATTACACCACCAACACGTTTGACTCGACCCTAACCATTACACCAACAACACGTTTGACTCGACCCTAACCATTACACCACCGACACGTTTGACTCGACCCTAACCATTACACCACCAACGTGTTTGACTCAACCCTAACCATTACACCACTGACACGTTTCACTAGACCCTAACCATTACACCACCAACACGTTTGACTCGACCCTAACCATTACACCACTGACACGCTTGACTCAACCCTAACCATTACACCACCGACACGTTTGACTCGACCCTAACTATTACACCACTGACACGTTTGACTCAACCCTAACCATTACACCACCGACATGTTTGACTAGACCCTAACCATTACACCACTGACACATTTGACTCGACCCTAACCATTGCACCACTGACACATTTGACTAGACCTTAACCATTACACCACTGACACGCTTGACTAGACCCTAACCATTACACCACCAACACGTTTGACTCAACCCTAACCATTACACCACCAACACACTTGACTAGACCCTAACCATTGCACCACTGACACGTTTGACTCAACCCTAACCATTTCACCACCAACACACTTGACTCGACCCTAACCATTACACCACCAACACACTTGACTCGACCCTAACCATTACACCACCAACGTGTTTGACTCAACCCTAACCATTACACCACCAACACGTTTGACTCGACCCTAACCATTACACCACCAACGTGTTTGACTCAACCCTAACCATTACACCACCAACACGTTTGACTCGACCCTAACCATTACACCACCAACACGTTTGACTCGACCCTAACCATTACACCACCAACACGTTTGACTCGACCCTAACCATTACACCAACAACACGTTTGACTCGACCCTAACCATTACACCACCGACACGTTTGACTCGACCCTAACCATTACACCACCAACGTGTTTGACTCAACCCTAACCATTACACCACTGACACGTTTGACTAGACCCTAACCATTACACCACCAACACGTTTGACTCGACCCTAACCATTACACCACTGACACGCTTGACTCAACCCTAACCATTACACCACCGACACGTTTGACTCGACCCTAACTATTACACCACTGACACGTTTGACTCAACCCTAACCATTACACCACCGACATGTTTGACTAGACCCTAACCATTACACCACCGACACGTTTGACTCGACTCTAACCATTACACCACCATCACACTTGACTCGACCCTAACCATTACACCACCGACACGCTTGACTCGACCCTAACCATTACACCACCGACATGTTTGACTCGACCCTAACCATTACACCACTGACACGTTTGACTCGACCCTAACCATTACACCACCAACACGCTTGACTCGACCCTAACCATTACACCACCGACACGTTTGACTCGACCCTAACCATTACACCACCAACACGCTTGACTCGACCCTAACCATTACACCACCAACACGCTTGACTCGCCTAACCATTACACCACCGACACGCTTGACTAGACCCTAACCATTACACCACCGACACGTTTGACTCGACCCTAACCATTACACCACCGACACAGTTGTCATGAAAGCACATTTGTACATTCAAAAGAAAACAACATACATTATTCAGACAATATAATATATTTGTTTACCTCGACTCCCACGTACGCCTCATCTGATACAATTGAATAACATTTTCTCCTTCTTCAGTTTCCTCATCGTCCATAATTTGTCTTTCTAACATCTGTATGGGAGACTCTTCACTCACCTTCAGTGATCTAGTCGAAAAATCCTGAAATGAACAAATGTTTTTTTTTATTTTTATAGAATTACATTCATAAAATAACTATTTTTACCCAAAATTAATTAGAAGTGAATGGCTGGAATGAATTTTAAAATCTTCAAATCCTTATTTACTTTTTATATAAGACATTATAAAAAGCAAGGTTAAAAGTGTGATGGTCATTAATTCCAACAATGCCAAGAAAATGAACAATCACCTCTCATCTAACTGAACTTACTGAACACAAAAAGACGTTGGAAATCCAGGTCCTGGCTTGGGATAGGCACAAAAATGTGGTGAGGTTAAACCGGTAATGGGATGCTATCCCTCCCCACTTGATAACAGCAATTACATAGCAAATCCTGGTAAATCTTCTACTAACATATATCCACAGAAATCTGACACTTAAGTATACCCTGGACATTTGTATGAGAAATCTAAGAACAAATTTAGCAAATCCTGGTAAATCTTCTACTACAGCCAATCCACAGAAAGCTGACACTTCGAACACTTACCCTTGACATTTGTATGAGAAATCTAAGAACAAATTTAGCAAATCCTGGTAAATCTTCTACTGCAGCAAATCCACAGAAAGCTGACACTTCAAAATCTTGTAACTGTTTGTTCAGAAAACTGACAAAATGGTGCAATTCTGACCAAGATGGGTCTCTTATTCCACAATGTCTGAAAATAAATTTTGTTCAAAATCAAAATATATAGTGAATTTCAGTTTTTGGTTCATCGTTCTCTTTGACTTGGAAATGACAAGTCTGGACTGTATGTAAAAATACTAGGAAAAACTCAAATGAGATTTATAACACCTAATATAACTAGAACTGTGAGTGACCTCACTGAGTGATACCCCCCGCTTGCAATACTATGATGTTCAAACTTTGGAATACAGGTATATTAGCAAGTTACCTATGAAAAAAGAACGGATATGGAGTAATGTCAAGGAGACAACATCCCATCTCCAAAATAAACTAACCAAGAACATACATCTAGGGGTCGCCACAAGGTCTTCAACAAAGTGGGATTGTTTAAAACCAATACGGTTTCCTAACTTTTGTACAAGAGGATATAGGTCACATCAAATGTTATTGATTCAAAATTAATTATTTATTCTTGAGTAGTTTTTATATTGCAAATATCCAGAAAAGGTCAATTAAAATCTTATTTCATTCAGGAATAGTTATGCTTACATCACCTTCCAAATTTTTGACAGGAACCATATTCCTTCATGCACATCTGCCGGCAATGTATTACAACTGTGTAAAATTTCATTTAAATCCAATGAGCTGTTTAGGAGGAATTGTACTTATAAGCCCATCTCTCCATACAGAACGTATTTCAGAGTATAAGTTAAATTATCCTCCCTTCCAAATTTTGGACAGCAACCATATTCCTGCATGCACATCTGCAGGTAGTGTATTACAACTGTGTAAAGTTTCATCAAAATCCAATAAGCTGTTTAGGAGGAGTTGTGCTTACAAGGTACATACCCTCCTTCTTTTTGTGAAAGTACAAGTTGAATTATCTCCCCTTCCAAATTTTGGACAACGACCATATTTCTTCATGCACATCTGTAGGTAGTGTACTACAACTGTGTACAGTTTCACAAAAATCCAATAAGTCGTTTAAGAGGAGTTGCGCTTACAAGGTACATGCCCCCTCCCCCCTTTTCGTGAAAGTATAAGTTGAATTATCTCCCCTTTTAAATTTTGGACAGCAACCATATTCCTTCATGCACATCTGCAGGTAGTGTACTACAAATGTGTAAAGTTTCATAAAAATCCAATACGTCATTTAGGAGGAGTTGCGCTTACAAGGTACATGCCCCCTTCCCTTTTCGTGAAAGTATAAGTTGAATTATCTCCCCTTTTAAATTTTGGACAGCAACCATATTCCTTCATGCACATCTGCAGGTCTGCAGGTAGTGTACTACAAATGTGTAAAGTTTCATAAAAATCCAATAAGTCACTTAGGAGGAGTTGCGCTTACAAGGTACATGCCCCCCCCCCCTTTTCGTGAAAGTATAAGTTGAATTATCTCCCCTTTTAAATTTTGAACAGCAACCATATTCCTTCATGCACATCTGCAGGTAGTGTACTACAAATGTGTAAAGTTTCATAAAAATCCAATACGTCGTTTAGGAGGAGTTGCGCTTACAAGGTACATGCCCCCTCCCCTTTCATGAAAGTATAAGTTGAATTATCTCCCCTTTTAAATTTTGGACAGCAACCATATTCCTTCATGCACATCTGCAGGTAGTGTACTACAAATGTGTAAGGTTTCATAAAAATCCAATAAGTCGTTTAGGAGGAGTTGTGCTTACAAGGTACATGCCCCCCCCCCTTTTCGTGAAAGTATAAGTTGAATTATCTCCCCTTTTAAATTTTGGACAGCAACCATATTCCTTCATGCACATCTGCAGGTAGTGTACTACAAATGTGTAGAGTTTCATAAAAATCCAATAAGTCGTTTAGGAGGAGTTGTGCTTACAAGGTACATGCCCCCCCCCCTTTTCGGGGAAGTATAAGTTGAATTATCTCCCCTTTTAAATTTTGGACAGCAACCATATTCCTTCATGCACATCTGCAGGTAGTGTACTACAAATGTGTAAAGTTTCATAAAAATCCAATAAGTCGTTTAAGAGGAGTTGCGCTTACAAGGTACATGGACGGACGGATGGACGGACAGGGTGATTCCTATATACCCCCCCAAACTTTGTTTGCGGGAGGTATAAAAAGAAATAGCAATTATGAAAGTTGAGACAAACATTATCACATAGTATAGCAGAAAGTTGTGATACTTGTGAAAATACTTGCCGAAACCTTCAAAAATTGTGTTGTTAGTGCTATGTTGTTTAATGCCACTTGCAACAAAATTTGAGCTATATTGTGACAAAAGGGATTTTACCCATCAAAATACAGGAACCAATATTTTTTTCCTGTGTATTTTGCCTTGAATAGACATAATAAATTGTATTTCCAACTTTCGGGATTATTGTTATGTAATCATAATGTATTCATCAGGGTTCAACCAGGTTCGAAGGCATAAAGTGTTGTATTTTTCATCGTACACATTTTTGTGTATTGACACCAGTTGTTGTTATTGTAAATATAGGTCATGTGTGAAGAATCTCATGATGCATCATTCTTTTAACTTACCTAGCGGGAAAATACAAATGTCAACGTAAGAATTTGCATTAAAATGTGTAGTTAAACTAAGAAACTGTTTATTAAAGTGTGAAAGAAAACTTATGAATATTATAGAGTATTGATTTTTAAGCCTGAAACAATATTTTGTTTATGTAAATACTTTGTATTTCATGGCTACCAGGATTTATTTTCACTGGTGAGTGTATTGCCGGGATTTGGTTGGGAGTAAAATGTTGTCATACCGGCAATTATCCAGGCAGGATTTTTGGGTATAAATAGGAACAGCGTCTTCTGCTCTTGGTCTTTTCTCATTTGAAGGTTGAACAAAGCAGACGATTTTGAGTTACTAATTAATTTTTTTAAAGGATTTTTCTTTTGATAGGTTAGTTAAGTAACGATTATTTGCGAACTTTACGATAAATTATTTTAGATTTTTTTGTTAACAGAATATTCATTTTGACAGAATATTATATTATTTGGCATTTTCTTTTACCGGACATTTTCGCTAGTGTTCTAGTGGAGTTCAGTTTAAATTAATTTTAGTAAGGATAGTTAATTATTTCATTTTTCTACGTTCTATAAGTGACTAACTTGTAGATCGAAATCAGAGATTGTTATCTATTTATAGGGAATATTTTCGGACTTTCACTGACATTTCTGCTAGTGTTTCTAGTCAGGTCAGTCCTAAATTTATTCGATTTATTGGGAATATTTTCGGACTTTCACTGACATTTCTGCTAGTGTTTCTAGTCAGGTCAGTGCTAAATTTATCATTTTTTCTAAGCTTTCGTTCATATTAAATAAATAAATACATGCCATGCCATGC
Organism: Bathymodiolus brooksi; assembly: GCA_963680875.1. Classification (NCBI taxonomy): domain Eukaryota; kingdom Metazoa; phylum Mollusca; class Bivalvia; order Mytilida; family Modiolidae; genus Bathymodiolus; species Bathymodiolus brooksi. The sequence continues at coordinate 29,780,744 of OY804581.1, read as the reverse complement.
CCACTCGCACCTGTAGTTTGCTTTTATTAAATTAGGTTTTTGTTGTTAAATAGGTTTTGTTAGGTTGGACATAGGAATTTCCTGACATTCAACTTTTGAGAATCAAAGTTGGTCAGTGTAATTATTTTTGTTTTGTTTCCTGAGTAGGACCCGCTGACAGTTCAGTTTATGAGTTCATAAACTGGTTAGCATAAACTTCATTTAAGACAATTATATAGTAATTGGTTAAATACTTAAAGTAAACTTGGTTTAATAAAATACTAAACCATCCTGACATTCAACTGTTGAGAATCAAAGTTGGTCAGTGTAATTATTTCTGTTATATTTGTGAGTAGGACCCGCTGACAGTTCAGTTTATGTGTTCATAAACTGGTTAGTGTAAATTTCATTTAAGACAATTACGGTATATAGTAATTGGTTAAATACTTAAAGTAATATGAAATGCCATAATCATTATTTTCTGTTTTCTAAAAATTTCTGATATATGTAAAGATTAAATATATAAAGAAAGTAAACCATTCACTTTTTGAGAGCTACGATGTATAATTCAGGAGAAAACGTCATTTTATTCTGTCTTCGATAATTCTTGCTACCCGGAAAATAATGCAAATCATATGCTATTGACCTCAGATTTGAACTCATTCGGTAGAGATTGTGTGCATGCTCCGTTATAGTCTTGACAGGTAACATCATTTTCGTTTCGATTTACATTCCATTATTTTCCATTTAATCCATGATTAAAAATAATTTTCCATTAGCGAAACGTTAAACAAGGATCTCTTTACCTGGAAAATAAATATATATCACCATCTATGATCTAAACCGCCGTAAATGTCTTTTAATGGCACTATGTGTATAATCAAGGACGTATATAGAATCTTATATACGTCCTTGGTATAATTCAGCAAATTTCGCAGGGTCCAGAAAGGGGACACTGCATACGCAACTTGTAATTATGTTAAAACATTATTTTTTTTTTTATATTAAAAATGAATACTACTTTCTTTCTAATCTATTTAAAATTTATACAAAAACTGCCAGACCCCTATGATACAAGAGAGACAGAGTGTAATTTTATTGCCAGACTAGAGCACTGGAAAGTTATTTTAGACTCCCCCTTTTGTCCGGTTATATTAGTGCTGTGTTCTATAATTCGCAAATTAAACCCGTGGTCCATACTAAATTGGCTTGATAATATCCTGTCGGTATATGGTACATGTATAATTTTATCTGGTTCTGTGGTATTAACCCAACTTTTCTGAGACTTTGGTTTCAAGTTTCAGGCTAATTTCCTAGATTTGTGTGTCAAATCAAGAGTAGTTTCCGGTGTACTTTAACATCGGTGGTGGCAGCAAATTACCCGGTAGTAGTATAGATACTACAGTTAATAGCCTAGCCCGTTACAATATTGTGGCGGTCAGTTTTATTGGTGGAGGAAACCAGAGTACCCTGGGAAAATCATCAACTTGTCGCAAGTCACTGACAAACTCAGGCAGGATTCGAACTCACACCTTGTGGTGATAGGCACAGATTGCACAGGTAGTTGTAAATCCAACAACCATACGATCAAGACCACAACGGACCCTTGCGTTTTTGTTTTAATCGCTAACATCATAATGCTTTTGACATAAAACTGACCGATATTATTCAGTATCAGTGCCAGTCCGTTAATACTGACAATATTACTCAGTGAGATGAATAAATTACCAATCAAAATGATTCAATTCAGTAAACAAAGACTGATCAAATAGCTAAAAAATTACTGTTTAATTAGCTGATTATATAGTTGCTAGGAACACATACCTAAGTAATGTATTCAGACACTGTTTTTTATCGCCCTCTGGGACATTAGTATTAACATCATCAAGTCTACAGTTTGTGTCCAGTCTTTTCAGATACTGGAATGGTCTCTGGAATGTTGTACTTTTGAATTCTATAGGATCAAACAGTCTGTCGTGGTCTGTATAATCTGGTGGTTTTCTGATGTCGCACAGAATTTCAAGACTTTCTTGTGGTGAGCGACACATCACATGGGGTAATATCTCTAGACAGTGGTGAAGACATTTCAATTGACCTCCCTTGAAAAGACAATTGAATATCAATTAAAAATATTGGTTACTGTAATGCAGAGCGTTACAAATGTCCCCCAAACGAACAATACAAGTACTAGTGGTATGAATGAAGAATAGTGTGAGAACATAGCAAGAAATAATTAGAGCCCAGTTTTTGACTCTATCATGTCTATAGTAGGGCTTCTTTGTTATGTTACCCTACAATGTGCTACAATAAACTAGTAAGCAAAGCAAGAAAAAAATGGCTTCAAATTGTCTGCCATCATCTACAACACCAGTAATGGAGATATTAGAAGACTATATTATTAGCATGAAATCAAAAGCAAAAGATGTTTGTCATACACTATAGGATGTTGGTGATTTTAGTGAAAATGATTTATGCTGTAAATTCAAAAATAATTTCCATGGCAATGGTGACCATTTTGAAATTTCTAAGCCCAAAAGGTTGTTATTCACCTTTGTGCTAAATTTAGTGTTTTTGCGGTTTCCATGGCAATGGCAGGCATTTTGAAATTTCCAAGCCTCAAATCCATTTATACACATGCCATACAACATTTCTATTAAGTTTCATCCAATTCTGAGCACTTTCAATTTTTCACGTTTTTTTGGGGCAACGGCGGCCATTCTGAAATTTCTAAGCTTCAAAATTATGTGTACACATGTCAGACAAAATTTCTGGAAAGTTTCATCCAATTCCGAGCACTTTAAATTTTTTCATGTTTTTAGTGGTTTCCATGGCAATGGCGGCCATTTTGAAAATTTCGAAAGTAGTCTGCACATCTACTCATAGTGCTTAACATTCATGTGAAGTTTGGATATCAATTCACAACATTATAATCTACATGTACTTGGAAACCAAATTTTGCCCAAATCGGGAGGATTTTTGTATTTTGGCGGTCATTTTGGATTCAAAATGGCCACCATAGCAAACCGAAATGGTCGCCATATGGTGCAGCATGTCTTACTCCCTGTAAATATCCATTTCCATTGAAATTTTTTCATCTTAGAATTTTCAACAATTTTTTTAATTTTTATATTGGCGGTCATTTTGAAAATTTAAAAAAACAAAGAGCACAACTTTGAGTGATGATCTATTTTTGTGTCAAGTTTCAAAAGGATCCGCTGTTTGGAGTGAATTTAACATTTTTTGCACCTTGGTTACCATGGCAATGGCCGCCATTTTTGAATTTGTTCAACCCCTCAAAAGCTGCAACACACTACGGTGGATATTCCTACAAAGTTTCATGAAGTTTGATGAAAAGAATCCAAAATATTTTTAAATCTCCCCTTTTTGGTTTCCATGGCAACTGCGGCAAAGTTTGTCCAACCGATTCTGATTTTTTTTGGCTTATCTCGTTCCACTTGATGTGGATGTTGTTCCTATCAAGCAAGCTTCATCAATTTCTGTTTGGCCAGTAACCTGCTATGATCATTTTTGTGTTTTTCATTTTTTAAGCATTTTGGCCATTTTCATGGCAACAGCAGCCATTTTGAAAAAATCAACCCTTTAAAGGCACAACTTCACATGGCATATGATGATATTCCTACAAGGTTTCATAAAGTTTGATCAAGGTATCTCCGAGAAATGTGTCAGACAAACTTTTGACGGAAAAAAGAAAGAAGAAGAAGAAGAATAATAACTAGAATTGCCATTGCAAAGCAATAGCGGACATCACCCCACCCCATTATTTTGGTACCTCGGTTTCCATGGTAACGCCATTTTGAATTTTATCAACATGCCAAAAGCTTCCACACACTACGGTGAATATTCCTACGATGTTTCATGAAGTTTGATGAAAGAAATCAAAAATATTTTAAAATCCCCCCTTTTTTATTTCCATGGCAACTGCGGCAAAGTTTGTCCTACCGATTCTGCTTTTTTTGGCTTATCTCGTTCCACTAGATGTGGATGTGACAGGAAACATTACTGGAAAACTTTGTGAAGTTTGGAGTGAACTTAACATTTTTTTCACCTTGTTTTTCAATTTATTAGCATTTTGGCCATTTCCATGGCAACGGCAGCCATTTTGAAAAAATCAACCCTTAAATGCACAACTTCACATGGCATATGATATTACTACAAGGATTCATAAAGTTTGATCTAGGCATCTCCGATGTGTGGAAGAATAATAAGAATAATTGTGAAAAAGAAACGTAGAATAGCAATACATCACCCGACAAGTCGGGGTGATGTAATAAAAATAATAATATGAGACAGGCAACCTGTTTGAAGGACGAAGTCCTATAATGTTTAGACGGAGGCATGAGAAAGGAATGTATTATTTTTTTCAAGTACTTTTTAAATTTTTTTTTAAATTTAACATCAGCATAGGAATGTTTTTTGGTCACCAGTTTACTCATGATCAAAATATGAGATTTAGGTTGACAAAAAACCACTTACAAATTCAAAAAAGTTGTGTGCGAAGAAATACTTCGGCGAGTTAGAAGATATTCGTCTGCTAACAAAGATATTCCATTCAAGACCCCCCTTTTTATTTACAGTGTAACTACGCCAATTTTTGTATTACAACCACACTAAAACAACACGAAAATACAGGAAATAACGATCAACTGGTCAAATGCAAATCCTTCAATGAAATTTCAATAATACGGTGATCCGTACACGTTATTATCTTTTATTTTGAATGAATTTTGTAGCCGATTTGTTATGGCTGTTCTGTTCATTTTACCTACTGTATGCCGCTCTTCCGTCTGGAGTTTCGTAGAAAGAGATTTTTTTATTAGAATTTTATTTCAAGTTTATTTCGATTTTGCATAGAGTAAATAATTAAAGAATTGGGAATTTTTCATTGAAATATATTTCTTTTGCATTTCTAAATTATCAATTGATCTATTTTTTAAACTTCCAGTGAACAGATATTTGGCTATCAATATAGAAGGAAAAATTGGACAGCCTACAGTTATAAGGACATCGTCCTTTAAAAATCGGACAGCCTACAGTTATAAGGACTTCGTCCTTTAATAATAATAATAATAAGAAACGGTGCAAAAACAATAAGTCTCCAAACTTCGTTTGGGGACTTAATTATAAGAAACGGAGCAAACACAATATGTCTCCCAAACTTCGTTTGGGGGACATAATAAAAGACTATATAATCAACCATGTTTGTAAAATAGAGCAAAGACCTGAACAAATGTATGAGTCTTAAGTTCTTGTTTCACACATTTGTGTATTCTTTATTAAAAGTTCTGTTGAAAAGAGCAATAACTACTTCAAAAATTGCCAAACCAAACTCAACAAGATGTTGCACGCTACGTCATGCTAAGAATACCCCCACTCGTTCATTTGTAAGTCGCACGGTAAACAGGAAGTAGATGTGTGGTAAACCTGGAAAGGGGAGACACGGTACAAGTCACCATGCCAAAGCCATATATCAAATATAAAATCATTTCTTCCAGTAGAAGCTGAGATAACTGTTACGAAAGTTTTCATTACGGCAAACATGAAAAATTCTAAGTCGCACGGTAAACAGGAAGTAGATGTGTGGTAAACCTGGAAAGGGGAGAAACAGTACAAGTCACCATGCCAAAGCCATATATCAAATATAAAATCATTTCTTCCAGTAGAAGCTGAGATATCTGTTACGAAAGTGTGAACGGACGGACGGACGGACAAGGTGATTGTAATATAGCCCCCACTCTATGAGTGGGGTATAAAAATCTCCATATGCAGGCCTTTCAATAAGGGGAGGTACCAGGTACTTTTACCTGCCTAAATTGGTCTTTGGTACCTCCTGATTTTAAAGAGTGTTGTATAAGATATTCATGATATTGTTCAAATTTTAATAAAAAGTACTGTCTGTAAATAGTACAGGTACACTTGGTAAATATTGAATGCCTGTATATGGTAATAAGATAGCATATGAGCTCCAATAAAAAATGCACATGGAATTGAATGCAGAATTATATATGACAAATGATGGATGGAAAAACAAGACATATCTCCACAAAAGGAGGGGGCCACATCACAAACCAATACTTACTTGTGTATCTGTATTTCTGGCTAAAAGTGGCATAGACTCAATAATGTAATAATCCATTTCTGATTTCCTCCATACATATCCAGAACTATGACCAAGACATCCTAAGACCAACAGCTGAAATAAGAAGGCATCCACGCCTTCTTGTACCTGCAATGAAGAATTTTTAGTACCTAAAAAGTATGATATAGTACATGTAAAATTGAAAGAAGTTGATTTTTGAAGTGTAATTCAATTTTAGCTTAAAACATTGCACTTCTTGATTTATAATAATAATATTTCAAGTGTCTAATTTTTTTTATAGAAATCTCTGATAATAAACTCCAAATAGCACAATAAACAAACAGTAGCAGAATATAGCTTTTGTTTATCAGTCATCTTTATTTAGCTTAAAAATGCAACTCTTAAAAAAAAATTGTGTTAGCTTTTAACTTGTAAACAATTTGACACCATAATATATTGAAATGTAAATTTCTTGAAAGAGAAAATTCTAGAACTGATATTTTTTTTTTACAACATTCAAACATATACCTCATGTGATATATCTATGTGGAATATTCTAGGTTCGTGACATCGCGGTGGCAACGTTTCTTGTTGGAAGATATCCATAATATCATCAGTGTTGATGGCCTTTTCATGAAGGGGAATGGTGACACTGCTGGACTTTCTTCTAGGAATGTTTGGAACTATTTTGTATAATTCTGCAACCATTCTTTTCTTGTAGAGTGACTTACCAACTCCTGCTCTCCATGATTTTACAATTCTCACACTACATCTACAATTATACACAATACAATACTAAACGCAGGAGGAAAAATACACATATTCAATCAGTTCATAATCTGTAATTTAAAACAGAGAGCATTTACAGACTGATGGAAATTTAAAAAGTAAGTGGCAGCATTGTAAAAATTGAAATTATTTATATCTTGTCATAATAAAAATGAAAAAAAAAAAAATACCACACCATCAGACTAGTTCTATAACCCCTAACACACATATACATGTACACCATCAGACTAGTTCTATAACCCCTAACACACATATACATGTACACCATCAGACTAGTTCTATAACCCTGAACACACATGTACATGTACACCATCAAACCAGTTCTATAACCCCTAACACACATATACATGTACACCATCAGACCAGTTCTATAACCCCTAACACACATATACATGTACACCATCAGACTAGTTCTATAACCTCTAACACACATATACATGTACACCATCAGACCAGTTCTATAACCCCTAACACACATATACATGTACACCATCAGACTAGTTCTATAACCCCTAACACACATATACATGTACACCATCAGACCAGTTCTATAACCCCTAACACACATATACATGTACACCATCAGACCAGTTCTATAACCCCTAACACACATATACATGTACACCATCAGACTAGTTCTATAACCCCTAACACACATATACATGTACACCATCAGACCAGTTCTATAACCCCTAACACACATATACATGTACACCATCAGACTAGTTCTATAACCCCTAACACACATATACATGTACACCATCAGACTAGTTCTATAACCCCTAACATACATATACATGTACACCATCAGACCAGTTCTATAACCCCTAACACACATATACATGTACACCATCAGACTAGTTCTATAACCCCTAACACACATATACATGTACACCATCAGACTAGTTCTATAACCCTTAACACACATATACATGTACACCATCAGACTAGTTCTATAACCCCTAACACACATATACATGTACACCATCAGACTAGTTCTATAACCCCTAACACACATATACATGTACACCATCAGACTAGTTCTATAACCCTTAACACACATATACATGTACACCATCAGACTAGTTCTATAACCCCTAACACACATATACATGTACACCATCAGACCAGTTCTATAACCCTTAACACACATATACATGTACACCATCAGACTAGTTCTATAACCCCTAACACACATATACATGTACACCATCAGACCAGTTCTATAACCCTTAACACACATATACATGTACACCATCAGACTAGTTCTATAACCCCTAACACACATATACATGTACACCATCAGACCAGTTCTATAACCCCTAACACACATATACATGTACACCATCAGACCAGTTCTATAACCCCTAACACACATATACATGTACACCATCAGACCAGTTCTATAACCCTTAACACACATATACATGTACACCATCAGACTAGTTCTAAAATATAATATATAAATCATTAAAACAAAGGCAAAGTCTATAACCCCTAACACACATATACATGTACACCATCAGACCAGTTCTATAACCCCTAACACACATATACATGTACACCATCAGACCAGTTCTATAACCCTGAACACACATATACATGTACACCATCAGACTAGTTCTATAACCCCTAACACACATATACATGTACACCATCAGACCAGTTCTATAACCCTTAACACACATATACATGTACACCATCAGACTAGTTCTATAACCCCTAACACACATATACATGTACACCATCAGACCAGTTCTATAACCCCTAACACACATATACATGTACACCATCAGACTAGTTCTATAACCCCTAACACACATATACATGTACACCATCAGACTAGTTCTATAACCCCTAACACACATATACATGTACACCATCAGACTAGTTCTATAACCCCTAACACACATATACATGTACACCATCAGACCAGTTCTATAACCTCTAACACACATATACATGTACACCATCAGACCAGTTCTATAACCTCTAACACACATATACATGTACACCATCAGACTAGTTCTATAACCCCTAACACACATATACATGTACACCATCAGACTAGTTCTATAACCCCTAACACACATATACATGTACACCATCAGACCAGTTCTATAACCCCTAACACACATATACATGTACACCATCAGACCAGTTCTATAACCCCTAACACACATATACATGTACACCATCAGACTAGTTCTATAACCCCTAACACACATATACATGTACACCATCAGACCAGTTCTATAACCCCTAACACACATATACATGTACACCATCAGACTAGTTCTATAACCCCTAACACACATATACATGTACACCATCAGACTAGTTCTATAACCCCTAACACACATATACATGTACACCATCAGACTAGTTCTATAACCCCTAACATACATATACATGTACACCATCAGACTAGTTCTATAACCCCTAACATACATATACATGTACACCATCAGACTAGTTCTATAACCCCTAACACACATATACATGTACACCATCAGACTAGTTCTATAACCCCTAACACACATATACATGTACACCATCAGACTAGTTCTATAACCCCTAACATACATATACATGTACACCATCAGACCAGTTCTATAACCCCTAACACACATATACATGTACACCATCAGACTAGTTCTATAACCCTTAACACACATATACATGTACATCATCAGACTAGTTCTATAACCCCTAACACACATATACATGTACACCATCAGACCAGTTCTATAACCCCTAACACACATATACATGTACACCATCAGACTAGTTCTATAACCCTGAACACACATATACATGTACACCATCAGACTAGTTCTATAACCCTTAACACACATATACATGTACACCATCAGACTAGTTCTATAACCCTGAACACACATATACATGTACACCATCAGACTAGTTCTATAACCCTTAACACACATATACATGTACACCATCAGACTAGTTCTATAACCCTGAACACAGATATACATGTACACCATCAGACCAGTTCTAAAATATAATATATAAATCATTAAAACAAAGGCAAAATCTATAACCCCTAACACACATATACATGTACACCATCAGACTAGTTCTATAACCCCTAACACACATATACATGTACACCATCAGACTAGTTCTATAACCCTTAACACACATATACATGTACACCATCAGACCAGTTCTATAACCCCTAACACACATATACATGTACACCATCAGACTAGTTCTATAACCCCTAACACACATATACATGTACACCATCAGACCAGTTCTATAACCCTTAACACACATATACATGTACACCATCAGACCAGTTCTATAACCCCTAACAAACATATACATGTACACCATCAGACTAGTTCTAAAATATAATGTATAAATCATTAAAACAAAGGCAAAATCTATAACCCTCAACACACATATACATGTACACCATCAGACCAGTTCTATAACCCCTAACACACATATACATGTACACCATCAGACTAGTTCTATAACCCCTAACACACATATACATGTACACCATCAGACCAGTTCTATAACCCCTAACACACATATACATGTACACCATCAGACTAGTTCTATAACCCTTAACACACATATACATGTACACCATCAGACCAGTTCTATAACCCCTAACACACATATACATGTACACCATCAGACTAGTTCTATAACCCTTAACACACATATACATGTACACCATCAGACCAGTTCTATAACCCCTAACACACATATACATGTACACCATCAGACCAGTTCTATAACCCCTAACACACATATACATGTACACCATCAGACCAGTTCTATAACCCCTAACACACATATACATGTACACCATCAGACTAGTTCTATAACCCCTAACACACATATACATGTACACCATCAGACTAGTTCTATAACCCCTAACACACATATACATGTACACCATCAGACTAGTTCTATAACCCCTAACACACATATACATGTACACCATCAGACCAGTTCTATAACCCCTAACACACATATACATGTACACCATCAGACCAGTTCTATAACCCCTAACACACATATACATGTACACCATCAGACCAGTTCTATAACCCTTAACACACATATACATGTACACCATCAGACTAGTTCTATAACCCCTAACACACATATACATGTACACCATCAGACCAGTTCTATAACCCCTAACACACATATACATGTACACCATCAGACTAGTTCTATAACCCCTAACACACATATACATGTACACCATCAGACCAGTTCTATAACCCTTAACACACATATACATGTACACCATCAGACTAGTTCTATAACCCCTAACACACATATACATGTACACCATCAGACCAGTTCTATAACCCTTAACACACATATACATGTACACCATCAGACTAGTTCTATAACCCCTAACACACATATACATGTACACCATCAGACCAGTTCTATAACCCCTAACACACATATACATGTACACCATCAGACTAGTTCTATAACCCCTAACACACATATACATGTACACCATCAGACTAGTTCTATAACCCCTAACACACATATACATGTACACCATCAGACTAGTTCTATAACCCCTAACACACATATACATGTACACCATCAGACTAGTTCTATAACCCCTAACACACATATACATGTACACCATCAGACCAGTTCTATAACCTCTAACACACATATACATGTACACCATCAGACCAGTTCTATAACCCCTAACACACATATACATGTACACCATCAGACCAGTTCTATAACCCCTAACACACATATACATGTACACCATCAGACCAGTTCTATAACCCCTAACACACATATACATGTACACCATCAGACTAGTTCTATAACCCCTAACACACATATACATGTACACCATCAGACTAGTTCTATAACCCCTAACACACATATACATGTACACCATCAGACCAGTTCTATAACCCCTAACACACATATACATGTACACCATCAGACTAGTTCTATAACCCCTAACACACATATACATGTACACCATCAGACTAGTTCTATAACCCCTAACACACATATACATGTACACCATCAGACTAGTTCTATAACCCCTAACACACATATACATGTACACCATCAGACTAGTTCTAAAATATAATCTATAAATCATATACATGTACACCATCAGACTAGTTCTATAACCCCTAACACACATATACATGTACACCATCAGACCAGTTCTATAACCCCTAACACACATATACATGTACACCATCAGACCAGTTCTATAACCCCTAACACACATATACATGTACACCATCAGACTAGTTCTATAACCCCTAACACACATATACATGTACACCATCAGACTAGTTCTATAACCCCTAACACACATATACATGTACACCATCAGACCAGTTCTATAACCCCTAACACACATATACATGTACACCATCAGACTAGTTCTATAACCCCTAACACACATATACATGTACACCATCAGACTAGTTCTATAACCCCTAACACACATATACATGTACACCATCAGACTAGTTCTATAACCCCTAACACACATATACATGTACACCATCAGATTAGTTCTAAAATATAATCTATAAATCATATACATGTACACCATCAGACTAGTTCTATAACCCCTAACACACATATACATGTACACCATCAGACCAGTTCTATAACCCCTAACACACATATACATGTACACCATCAGACCAGTTCTATAACCCCTAACACACATATACATGTACACCATCAGACCAGTTCTATAACCCCTAACACACATATACATGTACACCATCAGACTAGTTCTATAACCCTTAACACACATATACATGTACACCATCAGACCAGTTCTATAACCCCTAACACACATATGCATGTACACCATCAGACCAGTTCTATAACCCTTAACACACATATACATGTACACCATCAGACCAGTTCTATAACCCCTAACACACATATACATGTACACCATCAGACCAGTTCTATAACCCCTAACACACATATACATGTACACCATCAGACCAGTTCTATAACCCCTAACACACATATACATGTACACCATCAGACCAGTTCTATAACCCTTAACACACATATACATGTACACCATCAGACCAGTTCTATAACCCCTAACACACATATACATGTACACCATCAGACCAGTTCTATAACCCTTAACACACATATACATGTACACCATCAGACTAGTTCTATAACCCCTAACACACATATACATGTACACCATCAGACCAGTTCTATAACCCTTAACACACATATACATGTACACCATCAGACCAGTTCTATAACCCCTAACAAACATATACATGTACACCATCAGACTAGTTCTAAAATATAATGTATAAATCATTAAAACAAAGGCAAAATCTATAACCCTCAACACACATATACATGTACACCATCAGACTAGTTCTATAACCCCTAACACACATATACATGTACACCATCAGACTAGTTCTATAACCCCTAACACACATATACATGTACACCATCAGACCAGTTCTATAACCCCTAACACACATATACATGTACACCATCAGACCAGTTCTATAACCCCTAACACACATATACATGTACACCATCAGACCAGTTCTATAACCCTTAACACACATATACATGTACACCATCAGACTAGTTCTATAACCCCTAACACACATATACATGTACACCATCAGACCAGTTCTATAACCCCTAACACACATATACATGTACACCATCAGACTAGTTCTATAACCCCTAACACACATATACATGTACACCATCAGACCAGTTCTATAACCCTTAACACACATATACATGTACACCATCAGACTAGTTCTATAACCCCTAACACACATATACATGTACACCATCAGACCAGTTCTATAACCCTTAACACACATATACATGTACACCATCAGACTAGTTCTATAACCCCTAACACACATATACATGTACACCATCAGACCAGTTCTATAACCCCTAACACACATATACATGTACACCATCAGACTAGTTCTATAACCCCTAACACACATATACATGTACACCATCAGACTAGTTCTATAACCCCTAACACACATATACATGTACACCATCAGACTAGTTCTATAACCCCTAACACACATATACATGTACACCATCAGACTAGTTCTATAACCCCTAACACACATATACATGTACACCATCAGACCAGTTCTATAACCTCTAACACACATATACATGTACACCATCAGACCAGTTCTATAACCCCTAACACACATATACATGTACACCATCAGACCAGTTCTATAACCCCTAACACACATATACATGTACACCATCAGACCAGTTCTATAACCCCTAACACACATATACATGTACACCATCAGACTAGTTCTATAACCCCTAACACACATATACATGTACACCATCAGACTAGTTCTATAACCCCTAACACACATATACATGTACACCATCAGACCAGTTCTATAACCCCTAACACACATATACATGTACACCATCAGACTAGTTCTATAACCCCTAACACACATATACATGTACACCATCAGACTAGTTCTATAACCCCTAACACACATATACATGTACACCATCAGACTAGTTCTATAACCCCTAACACACATATACATGTACACCATCAGACTAGTTCTAAAATATAATCTATAAATCATATACATGTACACCATCAGACTAGTTCTATAACCCCTAACACACATATACATGTACACCATCAGACCAGTTCTATAACCCCTAACACACATATACATGTACACCATCAGACCAGTTCTATAACCCCTAACACACATATACATGTACACCATCAGACTAGTTCTATAACCCCTAACACACATATACATGTACACCATCAGACTAGTTCTATAACCCCTAACACACATATACATGTACACCATCAGACCAGTTCTATAACCCCTAACACACATATACATGTACACCATCAGACTAGTTCTATAACCCCTAACACACATATACATGTACACCATCAGACTAGTTCTATAACCCCTAACACACATATACATGTACACCATCAGACTAGTTCTATAACCCCTAACACACATATACATGTACACCATCAGACTAGTTCTAAAATATAATCTATAAATCATATACATGTACACCATCAGACTAGTTCTATAACCCCTAACACACATATACATGTACACCATCAGACCAGTTCTATAACCCCTAACACACATATACATGTACACCATCAGACCAGTTCTATAACCCCTAACACACATATACATGTACACCATCAGACCAGTTCTATAACCCCTAACACACATATACATGTACACCATCAGACTAGTTCTATAACCCTTAACACACATATACATGTACACCATCAGACCAGTTCTATAACCCCTAACACACATATACATGTACACCATCAGACCAGTTCTATAACCCTTAACACACATATACATGTACACCATCAGACCAGTTCTATAACCCCTAACACACATATACATGTACACCATCAGACCAGTTCTATAACCCCTAACACACATATACATGTACACCATCAGACCAGTTCTATAACCCCTAACACACATATACATGTACACCATCAGACCAGTTCTATAACCCTTAACACACATATACATGTACACCATCAGACCAGTTCTATAACCCCTAACACACATATACATGTACACCATCAGACCAGTTCTATAACCCTTAACACACATATACATGTACACCATCAGACCAGTTCTATAACCCCTAACACACATATACATGTACACCATCAGACCAGTTCTATAACCCCTAACACACATATACATGTACACCATCAGACTAGTTCTATAACCCCTAACACACATATACATGTACACCATCAGACCAGTTCTATAACCCTTAACACACATATACATGTACACCATCAGACCAGTTCTATAACCCCTAACACACATATACATGTACACCATCAGACCAGTTCTATAACCCCTAACACACATATACATGTACACCATCAGACTAGTTCTATAACCCCTAACACACATATACATGTACACCATCAGACTAGTTCTATAACCCTTAACACACATATACATGTACACCATCAGACCAGTTCTATAACCCTTAACACACATATACATGTACACCATCAGACTAGTTCTATAACCCCTAACACACATATACATGTACACCATCAGACTAGTTCTATAACCCCTAACACACATATACATGTACACCATCAGACCAGTTCTATAACCCCTAACACACATATACATGTACACCATCAGACTAGTTCTATAACCCCTAACACACATATACATGTACACCATCAGACCAGTTCTATAACCCCTAACACACATATACATGTACACCATCAGACTAGTTCTATAACCCCTAACACACATATACATGTACACCATCAGACTAGTTCTATAACCCTTAACACACATATACATGTACACCATCAGACCAGTTCTATAACCCCTAACACACATATACATGTACACCATCAGACCAGTTCTATAACCCCTAACACACATATACATGTACACCATCAGACTAGTTCTATAACCCCTAACACACATATACATGTACACCATCAGACCAGTTCTATAACCCCTAACACACATATACATGTACACCATCAGACCAGCTCTATAACCCCTAACACACATATACATGTACACCATCAGACCAGTTCTATAACCCTTAACACACATATACATGTACACCATCAGACTAGTTCTATAACCCCTAACACACATATACATGTACACCATCAGACTAGTTCTATAACCCCTAACACACATATACATGTACACCATCAGACTAGTTCTAAAATATAATATATAAATCATTAAAACAAAGGCAAAATCTATAACCCTCAACACACATATACATGTACACCATCAGACCAGTTCTATAACCCCTAACACACATATACATGTACACCATCAGACTAGTTCTATAACCCCTAACACACATATACATGTACACCATCAGACTAGTTCTATAACCCCTAACACACATATACATGTACACCATCAGACCAGTTCTATAACCCCTAACACACATATACATGTACACCATCAGACCAGTTCTATAACCCCTAACACACATATACATGTACACCATCAGACTAGTTCTATAACCCCTAACACACATATACATGTACACCATCAGACTAGTTCTATAACCCTTAACACACATATACATGTACACCATCAGACCAGTTCTATAACCCCTAACACACATATACATGTACACCATCAGACCAGTTCTATAACCCCTAACACACATATACATGTACACCATCAGACTAGTTCTATAACCCCTAACACACATATACATGTACACCATCAGACCAGTTCTATAACCCCTAACACACATATACATGTACACCATCAGACCAGTTCTATAACCCCTAACACACATATACATGTACACCATCAGACCAGTTCTATAACCCTTAACACACATATACATGTACACCATCAGACTAGTTCTATAACCCTTAACACACATATACATGTACACCATCAGACCAGTTCTATAACCCCTAACACACATATACATGTACACCATCAGACTAGTTCTATAACCCTTAACACACATATACATGTACACCATCAGACCAGTTCTATAACCCTTAACACACATATACATGTACACCATCAGACTAGTTCTATAACCCCTAACACACATATACATGTACACCATCAGACCAGTTCTATAACCCTTAACACACATATACATGTACACCATCAGACTAGTTCTATAACCCCTAACACACATATACATGTACACCATCAGACTAGTTCTAAAATATAATGTATAAATCATTAAAACAAAGGCAAAATCTATAACCCTCAACACACATATACATGTACACCATCAGACCAGTTCTATAACCCCTAACACACATATACATGTACACCATCAGACTAGTTCTATAACCCCTAACACACATATACATGTACACCATCAGACCAGTTCTATAACCCTTAACACACATATACATGTACACCATCAGACTAGTTCTATAACCCTTAACACACATATACATGTACACCATCAGACCAGTTCTATAACCCCTAACACACATATACATGTACACCATCAGACTAGTTCTATAACCCCTAACACACATATACATGTACACCATCAGACCAGTTCTATAACCCCTAACACACATATACATGTACACCATCAGACTAGTTCTATAACCCCTAACACACATATACATGTACACCATCAGACTAGTTCTATAACCCCTAACACACATATACATGTACACCATCAGACTAGTTCTATAACCCCTAACACACATATACATGTACACCATCAGACTAGTTCTATATATACAATACTTGTGCACTGTCGAAGCATATGGGTAATATGTGTATGAGGCTTAGAAACGCGGGAAAAGGCGAGGCTTTGCCGAGCCTTTTCCCGCGTTTCGTGCCGAATACACATATTTACTTATATGCTTCGACAGTGCACATGTATTGTATTTATCCTGCAATTCTAAATCGTAAATAAACGTTTACTGGACGATGATAAAAGTATTTGAAATAATTTTGTGTATGTATTTGAAAACAATATCCCCCGATGTGCCCCGTTTTGCATTTGTATGTTCTATTTATAACTGACCAATATCAAAAAATGTTCTATTTATAACTGACCAATATCAAAAAAAATATTAGGCAGGCTATATTGGTCGGTAAATGCTGTCTTTGCAGGATAAAACCCTTAACACACATATACATGTACACCATCAGACTAGTTCTATAACCCCTAACACACATATACATGTACACCATCATACTAGTTCTATAACCCTTAACACACATATACATGTACACCATCAGACTAGTTCTATAACCCCTAACACACATATACATGTACACCATCAGACTAGTTCTATAACCCCTAACACACATATACATGTACACCATCAGACCAGTTCTTTAACCCTTAACACACATATACATGTACACCATCAGACTAGTTCTATAACCCCTAACACACATATACATGTACACCATCAGACTAGTTCTATAACCCTTAACACACATATACATGTACACCATCAGACTAGTTCTATAACCCCTAACACACATATACATGTACACCATCAGACTAGTTCTATAACCCTTAACACACATATACATGTACACCATCAGACCAGTTCTATAACCCTTAACACACATATACATGTACACCATCAGACTAGTTCTATAACCCCTAACACACATATACATGTACACCATCAGACTAGTTCTATAACCCCTAACACACATATACATGTACACCATCAGACCAGTTCTATAACCCCTAACACACATATACATGTACACCATCAGACCAGTTCTATAACCCCTAACACACATATACATGTACACCATCAGACTAGTTCTATAACCCCTAATACACATATACATGTACACCATCAGACTAGTTCTATAACCCCTAACACACATATATATGTACACCATCAGACTAGTTCTATAACCCCTAACAAACATATGCATGTACACCATCAGACTAGTTCTATAACCCCTAACACACATATACATGTACACCATCAGACTAGTTCTATAACCCCTAATACACATATACATGTACACCATCAGACCAGTTCTATAACCCCTAACACACATATACATGTACACCATCAGACCAGTTCTATAACCCCTAACACACATATACATGTACACCATCAGACTAGTTCTATAATCCCTAACAAACATATACATGTACACCATCAGACCAGTTCTATAACCCCTAACACACATATACATGTACACCATCAGACTAGTTCTATAACCCCTAACAAACATATACATGTACACCATCAGACTAGTTCTATAACCCCTAACACACATATACATGTACACCATCAGACTAGTTCTATAACCCTTAACACACATATACATGTACACCATCAGACCAGTTCTATAACCCCTAACACACATATACATGTACACCATCAGACTAGTTCTATAACCCCTAACACACATATACATGTACACCATCAGACCAGTTCTATAACCCCTAACACACATATACATGTACACCATCAGACCAGTTCTATAACCCCTAACACACATATACATGTACACCATCAGACTAGTTCTATAACCCCTAACACACATATACATGTACACCATCAGACTAGTTCTATAACCCCTAACACACATATACATGTACACCATCAGACTAGTTCTATAACCCCTAACACACATATACATGTACACCATCAGACTAGTTCTATAACCCTGAACACACATATACATGTACACCATCAGACTAGTTCTATAACCCCTAACACACATATACATGTACACCATCAGACTAGTTCTATAACCCCTAACACACATATACATGTACACCATCAGACCAGTTCTATAACCCCTAACACACATATACATGTACACCATCAGACCAGTTCTATAACCCCTAACACACATATACAAGTACACCATCAGACTAGTTCTATAACCCCTAACACACATATACATGTACACCATCAGACTAGTTCTATAACCCCTAACACACATATACATGTACACCATCAGACTAGTTCTATAACCCCTAACACACATATACATGTACACCATCAGACCATTTCTATAACCCCTAACACACATATACATGTACACCATCAGACTAGTTCTATAACCCCTAACACACATATACATGTACACCATCAGACTAGTTCTATAACCCTTAACACACATATACATGTACACCATCAGACTAGTTCTATAACCCCTAACACACATATACATGTACACCATCAGACCAGTTCTATAACCCCTAACACACATATACATGTACACCATCAGACTAGTTCTATAACCCCTAACACACATATACATGTACACCATCAGACCAGTTCTATAACCCCTAACACACATATACATGTACACCATCAGACTAGTTCTATAACCTCTAACACACATATACAAGTACACCATCAGACTAGTTCTATAACCCCTAACACACATATACATGTACACCATCAGACCAGTTCTATAACCCCTAACACACATATACATGTACACCATCAGACTAGTTCTATAACCCCTAACACACATATACATGTACACCATCAGACTAGTTCTATAACCCCTAACACACATATACATGTACACCATCAGACTAGTTCTATAACCCCTAACACACATATACATGTACACCATCAGACTAGTTCTATAACCCTTAACACACATATACATGTACACCATCAGACTAGTTCTATAACCCCTAACACACATATACATGTACACCATCAGACCAGTTCTATAACCCTTAACACACATATACATGTACACCATCAGACTAGTTCTATAACCCCTAACACACATATACATGTACACCATCAGACCAGTTCTATAACCCCTAACACACATATACATGTACACCATCAGACTAGTTCTATAACCCCTAACACACATATACATGTACACCATCAGACTAGTTCTATAACCCCTAACACACATATACATGTACACCATCAGACTAGTTCTATAACCCCTAACATACATATACATGTACACCATCAGACTAGTTCTATAACCCTTAACACACATATACATGTACACCATCAGACCAGTTCTAAAATATAATATATAAATCATTAAAACAAAGGCAAAATCTATAACCCTTAACACACATATACATGTACACCATCAGACCAGTTCTATAACCCCTAACACACATATACATGTACACCATCAGACCAGTTCTATAACCCCTAACATACATATACATGTACACCATCAGACTAGTTCTATAACCCTTAACACACATATACATGTACACCATCAGACTAGTTCTATAACCCCTAACACACATATACATGTACACCATCAGACCAGTTCTATAACCCCTAACACACATATACATGTACACCATCAGACTAGTTCTATAACCCCTAACACACATATACATGTACACCATCAGACCAGTTCTATAACCCTTAACACACATATACATGTACACCATCAGACCAGTTCTATAACCCCTAACACACATATACAAGTACACCATCAGACTAGTTCTATAACCCCTAACACACATATACATGTACACCATCAGACTAGTTCTATAACCCCTAACACACATATACATGTACACCATCAGACTAGTTCTATAACCCCTAACACACATATACATGTACACCATCAGACCATTTCTATAACCCCTAACACACATATACATGTACACCATCAGACTAGTTCTATAACCCCTAACACACATATACATGTACACCATCAGACTAGTTCTATAACCCTTAACACACATATACATGTACACCATCAGACTAGTTCTATAACCCCTAACACACATATACATGTACACCATCAGACCAGTTCTATAACCCCTAACACACATATACATGTACACCATCAGACTAGTTCTATAACCCCTAACACACATATACATGTACACCATCAGACCAGTTCTATAACCCCTAACACACATATACATGTACACCATCAGACTAGTTCTATAACCTCTAACACACATATACAAGTACACCATCAGACTAGTTCTATAACCCCTAACACACATATACAAGTACACCATCAGACTAGTTCTATAACCCCTAACACACATATACATGTACACCATCAGACTAGTTCTATAACCCCTAACACACATATACATGTACACCATCAGACTAGTTCTATAACCCCTAACACACATATACATGTACACCATCAGACCAGTTCTAAAATATAATATATAAATCATTAAAACAAAGGCAAAATCTATAACCCTTAACACACATATACATGTACACCATCAGACTAGTTCTATAACCCTTAACACACATATACATGTACACCATCAGACCAGTTCTATAACCCCTAACACACATATACATGTACACCATCAGACCAGTTCTATAACCCTTAACACACATATACATGTACACCATCAGACCAGTTCTGTAACCCCTAACACACATATACATGTACACCATCAGACCAGTTCTATAACCCCTAACACACATATACATGTACACCATCAGACTAGTTCTATAACCCCTAACACACATATACATGTACACCATCAGACTAGTTCTATAACCCCTAACACACATATACATGTACACCATCAGACTAGTTCTATAACCCCTAACACACATATACATGTACACCATCAGACTAGTTCTATAACCCTTAACACACATATACATGTACACCATCAGACTAGTTCTATAACCCCTAACACACATATACATGTACACCATCAGACTAGTTCTATAACCCTTAACACACATATACATGTACACCATCAGACTAGTTCTATAACCCTTAACACACATATACATGTACACCATCAGACCAGTTCTATAACCCCTAACACACATATACATGTACACCATCAGACTAGTTCTATAACCCTTAACACACATATACATGTACACCATCAGACTAGTTCTATAACCCCTAACACACATATACATGTACACCATCAGACCAGTTCTATAACCCTGAACACACATATACATGTACACCATCAGACTAGTTCTATAACCCTGAACACACATATACATGTACACCATCAGACCAGTTCTATAACCCCTAACACACATATACATGTACACCATCAGACTAGTTCTATAACCCTTAACACACATATACATGTACACCATCAGACTAGTTCTATAACCCCTAACACACATATACATGTACACCATCAGACTAGTTCTATAACCCTTAACACACATATACATGTACACCATCAGACTAGTTCTATAACCCTTAACACACATATACATGTACACCATCAGACCAGTTCTATAACCCCTAACACACATATACATGTACACCATCAGACTAGTTCTATAACCCTTAACAAACATATACATGTACACCATCAGACCAGTTCTATAACCCCTAACACACATATACATGTACACCATCAGACTAGTTCTATAACCCTTAACACACATATACATGTACACCATCAGACCAGTTCTATAACCCCTAACACACATATACATGTACACCATCAGACTAGTTCTATAACCCCTAACACACATATACATGTACACCATCAGACTAGTTCTATAACCCCTAACATACATATACATGTACACCATCAGACTAGTTCTATAACCCCTAACACACATATACATGTACACCATCAGACTAGTTCTATAACCCCTAACACACATATACATGTACACCATCAGACTAGTTCTATAACCCCTAACACACATATACATGTACACCATCAGACCAGTTCTATAACCCTTAACACACATATACATGTACACCATCAGACTAGTTCTATAACCCCTAACACACATATACATGTACACCATCAGACCAGTTCTATAACCCTTAACACACATATACATGTACACCATCAGACTAGTTCTAAAATATAATGTATAAATCATTAAAACAAAGGCAAAATCTATAACCCTCAACACACATATACATGTACACCATCAGACCAGTTCTATAACCCCTAACACACATATACATGTACACCATCAGACTAGTTCTATAACCCCTAACACACATATACATGTACACCATCAGACTAGTTCTATAACCCTTAACACACATATACATGTACACCATCAGACTAGTTCTATAACCCCTAACACACATATACATGTACACCATCAGACCAGTTCTATAACCCTTAACACACATATACATGTACACCATCAGACCAGTTCTATAACCCCTAACACACATATACATGTACACCATCAGACCAGTTCTATAACCCTTAACACACATATACATGTACACCATCAGACTAGTTCTATAACCCTTAACACACATATACATGTACACCATCAGACTAGTTCTATAACCCCTAACACACATATACATGTACACCATCAGACTAGTTCTATAACCCCTAACACACATATACATGTACACCATCAGACTAGTTCTATAACCCCTAACACACATATACATGTACACCATCAGACTAGTTCTATAACCCTGAACACACATATACATGTACACCATCAGACTAGTTCTATAACCCCTAACATACATATACATGTACACCATCAGACTAGTTCTATAACCCCTAACATACATATACATGTACACCATCAGACTAGTTCTATAACCCCTAACACACATATACATGTACACCATCAGACTAGTTCTATAACCCCTAACACACATATACATGTACACCATCAGACCAGTTCTATAACCCTTAACACACATATACATGTACACCATCAGACTAGTTCTATAACCCTTAACACACATATACATGTACACCATCAGACTAGTTCTATAACCCCTAACACACATATACATGTACACCATCAGACTAGTTCTATAACCCCTAACACACATATACATGTACACCATCAGACTAGTTCTATAACCCCTAACACACATATACATGTACACCATCAGACTAGTTCTATAACCCTTAACACACATATACATGTACACCATCAGACTAGTTCTATAACCCCTAACACACATATACATGTACACCATCAGACTAGTTCTATAACCCCTAACACACATATACATGTACACCATCAGACTAGTTCTAAAATATAATGTATAAATCATAAAAACATACGGTAGGCAAAACCTATAACCATTAACACACATATATATGTACACCACCAATCAGTTTCCTGGCTTGGTAAAGGCATTTCAAAGAATGATATCATGTAAAAGAAAAATAAGACTTGATATGAAGTGGTGATAGACACTGATATGATCACAGCCACAATACAACTAAAACCTGAAAAGATTATTTTTTTACTGTTTGATAAATATTCTTTTTTCACTGGAAACACTAAAGAAAAATGCTGTGTCCTCTGATGGAATCATGGAAGGGATCTATTTTTACTCACAAGCATAGAGACAATAAATATGAATTCCACTCACAATACAGATATTCTTGCTACATTTGACAGCCAAATGTTAATTCCTTTTCTATTTTTTTACCTTTCAAAATCAACAGCTGAAGCTGGTCGTACTCCTGTTAGTGACCTCTCAACCTTCAGTTTTGTCAGTAGGTACTTTCTTACAGTTTGTACATCTATAGGTAATTGTGGTTTGTGGTATTTGTCTAGAGCTGCCACTATCCTAGATTTGTACTCATTTTCACTGCTACATATCACAACTAATTTGTATTTAATTCCTAAAATGGAAAGATAATCAACTCCTTATTATTTTTTTATCTTTGAAGCTATGTACTTCATAAATTAATTGATGTGATATTGTTTTCTCATATATAATAGGTATAAATTTTGTCATGTAGCTGCACTTAAAATTTGAGCTTATTTTGGCATATGATAAAGCAGCAATACAAAATTAAAAGAATTTTCTGTTTTTGGTAATGGCCGCCATCTTCAGTGGAGGGTAGGACTGTTGGACACAGTTTTAAAAGGCGGCCATACAAGGACCATCCCAGCCAAATTTGGTTTAATTTGGTTTTGTGATGTGAAAGTTTATGACGTACGATGGACAGACCGACGACGGATGTCAACGGAAGGTGGACACCAATGATTGCAAAAGCACACATGATCTTTGGCCAGGTGAGCTAAAAAGACAAAACTACAGAACATACAAATTACAATGTACAAGTTTTATATGTAATTCTACATGTA
Organism: Bathymodiolus brooksi; assembly: GCA_963680875.1. Lineage (NCBI taxonomy): Eukaryota > Metazoa > Mollusca > Bivalvia > Mytilida > Modiolidae > Bathymodiolus > Bathymodiolus brooksi. The sequence continues at coordinate 29,754,264 of OY804581.1, read as the reverse complement.
ATAAAAAGCAAATTTTATACCTTTACTTTCAGCATTTTTCATAAGCCTCTCAAGAGTTCTCTCCCCTTTATCACTAACTTCATAATCTAACAGATCTGCATTCACCAAGCAATGAACTCTATTGTTGTCAGCAAACAAAGACCTTCTCCAGAAGATTTCAATCTGAAATACCAATAAAAAATCATTAAGATAATCTTTTTTTTCTTAAAATGACAGAATTTCTTCTTCATTTGTCGGAAAAGAGTTCATCTAACGATATGTTTAAAATTATATGTATATATAATATGGGGTTATTGTGCATTTAAATTTAAAGCAATGAACTCTATTGTTGTCTGCAAACAAAGCTCTTCTCTAGAAGATTTCAATCTGAAATACCAATACAAAATTATTAACCCTAGCCATGCGGGTCCAGTCATATGACGGTTTTGATGTTGTCGTTCTTACTGCGGATAGCATCATATGACTGTTTATTCCTGGAATTTGATCACCTCGTTTCAGAGGTGTATAGAGTTGAAATGAAGACTTGAAATGAATCTCTGAACAATATAAGTTGTGGATTGAATGTTAGTCTCTTGTAATTACCGAGTTTAACACATCCAGAAAGCTTTATGGTTTATTTTTAAACATATGTAAATAAACATCATGACATAACGAGGCTAAAAATATATGTGGGAATTCTGTGTAATTATTTGTTGTTCCTGGTAAATTATACTCCATGACATGGTTAATATAGAAAAAAATGTTCCTTTTTTAATATAACAGCTTCGAATAAAGTAAAATATTTGACTGCATTAAAATAATTGCAAATAATTACGAGCACACCATATTTTTTATTCCCGCGGAGATATCCCGCCTTTCATTGGTTGTCTAAAAATAACTTATTTACTAATTATCGATTAAATTTTATTATTAATTATCCCTAAATTTAATCATTCTTAAGAATCCAAAAATATGTTATTTGAAAATCAATTTCCCTTCTAAAAAGAGAACTGAATGCCGCTTTCGTTTCATGGTAAAATCGGAAGTTCAATCAAAGTGCGAGAGGTGCCGAAAGAACGTAAGCAAATTGGACTCACAGACAGAGTGAAATAATGATTGCTAACATTTGAAATAAACTCTTTTTTGGTAATTTTTACTAATAAATATGACTTCATGATTTTATTTTTAAACGATCGTTCTTATCAGACTGAGTTGTCATGTATCTTTTTTTTTTAAAAAATCAACTACAACTTTCAAGATTTTAGCAGAAGAAAAACACAGATGTTTTAATGTCGTCTGCTTTATTCCCTTTCTCCATAATATTGAAAGTCATTCCTTCGTCTTTTCAAGCATTAAATAAATAAAATGTACCGTATTAATCATCTATAAGTTTCTACTTTATTATTTGAAACGGTAACTGACTGTAGAATTAAATTACAGGAGGGAGGAGGGGTCCCTAAACCTTTTTTTTGTGCTGACGAGATCGACAACATGGCTTCTGGTAATGACCAAACTATTCATGGAATATTTGCTGATAATGACAGTGAAAATGAAGAAGAATTTGAAGGTTTTGGCCCTGATGATATTTATATTGATTTGAATAATGAAAACTCTAGGACAGACTTATTTGATTCTGAAAAATGGGGTGTAGGCAACAGACAGGATCACGAACCATTAACTTTTTCTACAGATCCTGGAAGAAGAGTTCCATTACCAGAAACCACAACAGTTTCTGATTATTTTAACATATTTATGAAAGATGACGATTTTGAAGAGATTGCTACTGAGACAAATCGGTATGATGAAAAAAAAAATAAGGAAAACCGTGGAACATTTTCATGATTTAGAAAATGGCAAAACACTTGTGCATCAGAAATAAAATGCTACATTGCACTTATTCTGGCTATGGGGATAATTTCACAATCTGACATCAATGAATACAGGAGCACAGACCTGGTAACCTCTACTCCATTTTTTCCAGCATCTATGTCAAGAGATTGTTTTCTGTTAATTACATCATTTCTTCATCTGGCAAATAATGATGACTTAATTCCCCATGAAAACCCTGGATATAACCCGCTATTTAAACTCTGACCTATTTTCAAACTATGACATTTCGTTTAAATTCTGCCTACACCCCCCATCAAAACATTTCATTAGACGAAGGAATGATTCTGTGGAGAAGAACTTATCTTTTCGTGTTTACCGTCCTGATAAACCTGTGAAATTTGGTATAAAGGCATATATGGTTTCAGATTCTTCCAATGGCTATGTTTCAAAATTTAAACTGTACACTGGAAAGTCTTTAACAGGTCATAGCTTTAATGGGGCCACGTATGATTTAGCCATGTACATGATGAGAGGTTTCTTTGACAAAGGTTATATTCTGTATTGTGATAATTACTATACATCACCACAACTCTTTTGGGATCTATTTCAACTGGGAACATATTCGACAAAATTGTCGGGAAATACATCAAACATTAAAAGACAACCAACTCAGAAATCGTGGTGATATATTCGTTATGAATATTAGTTCATTAGAATGTTACAAATATCCTGATAGCAAACCAATTTATATGCTTTCAACAAAACATGGGTCTAGTCTATAAACCACTTCCAGAAGAAATCCAATTACAAATGAAATTATTCATAAACCAAATGTAGTTACAAATTATAATAAGTACATGGGTAGGGTTGATAGATCTGACCAAATGATTTCTTACACAAACAATGAATTAAAACATTCAAGTGGTGGAAAAATGGATTTTAGGAAATAATACCCTTGGTTGGTTTGATTTGGTTTGTGGTGCTAAATGCCACTTTCAACAATATTTCAGTAATATCGTGGTGGTCAGTTTTATTGGTGGAGGGTACCGGGAGAAAACCACCAACCTGTCGCAAGTCACAGACAAACTTTACCACATAATCATAATGTTGTATCGAGTACACCTCACCATGAACAGGGTTCAAACTTACAACAGTGGGTGGTGACAGACATACCATACGTTCATAACCACCCCTTCCAAAAATTTGGTTTATGGTATTTACTGCCACTTTCAACAATATTTCAGTTATATCATGGCGGTCAGTTTTATTGATGGAGGAAACCAGAATAACTGGAGGATACCAATAACCGGTCGCAAGTCACTGACTAACTTGATCACATAATATTGTATCGAGTCCTCCTCACTATGAACGGGTTCAAATTCACAACTTTAGTGTCAGTAGTGGTAATAGGCACTGATTGCACAGGTAGTTGTAAATCCAACTACCATACGATCACGACCATGACAGCCCCCAAAAATTAGAAAAATGCAAATCTAACAAATTGATAATAAATGTTAAATAAAGGAGACTATAATAGGATTTAAAATATTAAGTTTTAAATCCGGTTATCCGAAAGGTTCTAATTCTTTAGGTACATAGCGGTGTGTTGTCGTTTTTGTTATAATTAGTTGGGTAGTTAGTTGTAGCTTGGTCATCGTTGCTACTTCCTTTTTAAATTCGCCATCAAAGAGTGAAGGATATCAAATTGATATAAAAAGTGAAAGGACATCAAATAGCCAAAGTTCTAGTAATACGAGTATCATTTAGTGATTCAAAAGGGAACAAACATCAATGGATTTGATATTTACCTGTTTTTGCTATGGATGTTTTATTTTAAACATGATGTTTGCACGATTCAAATTTGTCGTCAAACGATACTGTGTTCATACGTGTTACAAGTCTCGATCATTAACCGGTCACAGTGTGTATAGAGAATTAGGCGTAGTTACATTATTTAAATATTTTCATGGAGCCGCATCTGCAATTTAAGAAAATGTAAATTTGTGTACGATCTACGCACAAGATCAAACTTTCACAGTGGCCTGACCTAAGTAGGCGAAGTTTACACTTGCATTGGAAATGCATATAAATTGATGTAAATTCGTTCATGTTGGTAAAAAGACGGGTTGCTTTGTTTATCATTTTGTCTTGATTATCTTTTTGTCTATGTGATTACTGTGATTAATTGATTACAATATGATTAATTGATAACATTGTGATTAGTTGATTGCATTTCAATTATCAGACCTATGAGGATGTTCAGTTATTTTAAATTTCATGTATTGCTTTCACCTGGCTACTAATTGATACACAATTGCATGATCGCACTCATGGAGTACATTACAAATTCTGAATACAGAATCACTTATTGTTCCTGCCTTGGTCACATGCAGTCACATTTAACCACTTGATGCTACCTACTGTTACCATGTTTATGTGATTATTGATTACCACATGATTACCATGATTACTACCACTTGATTATCTGATTTCTTTGTTATTTCCTGTTAACTTTGAGGTGCATTGTGTGGTAGTTGTTTAATAATAAAAGACAGAATTTTTATACTTCTGCTTTGAGTTTCAGGTACATGTAATATTGAGAGTCCACTAGAAAGCAGGTGCCAACCGCTGCAAGTATAGGTCAAGGTGCTTCCGCAAGGAAAAACGGTTATGAGGAGTAGTCCGCCAGCAGTTCTGTCCCGCCGCCAAGTACTGGTTTAGTTTCACAGCAGATTCCTGTAATTACGGCTGGACTAACTGTCCCACAGCCAAGTACTGGTATAGATTGGCAGTGTGATGCAGGTAATATGCATGTAAATGAATTACCATTTGAAACTTGCAAAGCATCTGATGATATAACTAGAAATGTTGCTCAAAACATTAAACAAAAAATAATGTTAGGTGAATACGTAGATTTGTCTAGCCTTTTGTGTAATACTTTAACTAATGGGGGGGAGACACACAATTTCAGTGTTTCAAGGTCGGTTTTCAATCCAGCCTGTTGCATACAACATGATTATCAGATAAATTTCAGTATATAATGTGGTATATATACCGATGGTGGAGAAACATCATAAATCGGACAAATTTTAGTATATAATATGGTATACCGATGTGGCATATAACACGATTATTTGATAAATTTCAGTATATAACATGGTATACCGATGGTTGCCAAAACTTGGTTACCACGGTTCATTGCTATACTCATTTATCTTTACCTTCATGGTCTGCAATAATCTGCGGTGGCCATATATATATTCATATTATATTCAAATGTTCAAAGTAGATATCTTAAATATATTATTCATGATCAAAGACATATCTTATATTCAAATGTTCAAAGTTGATATCTTAAATATATTATTCATGATCTTAAATTTATCTATTTGAAATATACATAATGTATTTGTATTTTTATGAAACATATTAAACACTGTGGCCAAATACTGCCAACCCTTAAACTATTTCTTGTATTGGAGCCTCAAGGATAACTAATATAACCACATAATTCCAATTAATGTAAATGGAAATTATAATGTTGTCAACTAATAAAGATAATAACAAAATTACTGAACACAAAGGCACTGGTCTGAAAGGAAAGGCATAAAACCATCGTCCATAAACAGACCAAATCGAAAATCCACAACCGAAAACTGTAATAGCCCTGACTTGGTACAGGTGGATTGAATTGGTTTTTTCGGAGCCAAACCTGCTTCCACTATGTTTATAAGGTTTCAGTTATAACAATGAAGAGTAGTATTATCAACATTACAGGTCATAGGTCAATGTCCTAATGACGCTAATTTAAACCTAAGGAAAAATCTTGCCTATTAGTTTCTTAGATGTATCTAATAAAATACTTGCTCATTGTCATGTACTTTTAAAAACAATTACATATAAAAATCTTCAGTACATTGTAAATGCAATAAGTGCACTAATTCTCTCTTTCATTGCAAAGGAAAACAAATATTGTCACAAAAATAAACTAGAGGTGAGACAATTATAGAAATAAGAAATAAGAGTTACACCAACCCCCATATAGTACCCGTTATAAAAGTATCAAACTGATTTTTACACTTCTACTTGTAGTAAGTTGTCTTTCTAGTTTACAAATAAAATTGAATATTTCGAGTAAAAGGTTGATAGGAAACAAATATTACATCACACCTGAAATCATGAAGAAAGTGACATCCGACTCAATTACTCATCTAGTGAGTATTATAAAACATCTGAGTAGAAAATTAATGAAATGTGTAATCAAGCTCTTTAAAACATTTCTTTAACATTTCTGATATTTTTTTTTAATTCTTGCTTTAAAATAATAAGCAAAAATGGGCTTGATTTGAAAAATTTTCATTTTTCACAAAAATTGGGGGGGCAACTATGATAATATGTGTAAAACATTTTACATAATATTCTTGATATTTTTTTTCAAATCTTGCTTTAAAAATAATAATAAAAAAATGGGCTTGATTTGAACAATTTCATTTTTCACAAAAATTAGGGGCCATGATAATATGCGTAAACACTTTCCTTCTTTTTATTATAAAATGGGCTTGATTTTGAAAAATTTTTCATTTTCAATTCTTGCTTTAAAAACATTTTATGAACATTCCTGATGATTTTTTTAATTCTTGCTTTAAAAATAATTTTTTTTAAATGGCATTTATTTGAAAAAAATTTCATTTTTCACAAAAATCTAGGGGAAAAAATATGTTGCCATGGCAACCATGATAAAATGTGTCTCAAAATTTTTTAAATTTAAAGTATACTCAACTAACATCATTTCCTGTAAATATTGAAGTAATATCTACTATAGTCTCTAACATTGTTTCCCGTTTATTACGAGAATTTCTCAAATCAAGATAGTTAAATTTTTACATTTTAAAGTTCGAGGTTTAACAATGTTAGAGATTGTTTCTCTAATGAACCACTAAAAATTTGTTTGATTCTTTTTCTCACTAATTTAACAAAATATATGGCCGTTTTCAGTTTCTCAAATTGATGTTCAATGACGTCACTGACGTATACTTCAATTGACGTCACACCCGTTAAGGAATGTTTTTGAGGCAATGATGGAGAAGGGACAAGATTCCAGATGAGGGGTTCTTGATGACGGTACGGTTAGTTACGGTTAATTAAACGATTTTATTGACACAATGACATTTTGCGAAACGTAACATTTTTACGGGAAAAGTAGCGTGAAATTCTTATCTCGCCCACGGGTTGAGACATAATTGCATAATTGACCAATCAGCGACTGAGAACAAAGTGATCCACACATTGATTATCGATTTCTTCTCACACGGGTTGAGAAGTGTGAAAATTGAACAAGAATTAGAGAAAAGAATTTTAACTACAGAGCAAAAACAAAAAAATGCTAAATTTTGTGATATTTCTTCAAAACAATTCAGCATACAGGTAATATCTTGTGTATACAATTCAGCATGGTAGGGGTTAAGATACAGGGCTCTACAATGCGACCAAAACACTTGCAATTGCGAGTTACTTTTGTAAAATGCGAGTAAAAATTCTATAATGATTGCCAAACGGCGATGACACCGGTTAAATCAACAGATCATGAAGCTGGCCTGTCTTATGGAACATCGATGGAAGTATAAGCCAAAATAGCGATGAAGGTTCGGGTTCTAAAGTTGAAAATTGTAAATTCCACGATGTCTGGAAGTTTGGAGTTTTTGTGGCTCACTTATGATTCCAGTAACAACGCTATGTATTGTGATATTTGCAGAAAGGCAGTCCCAGATATTGCTGGCAAAACCAAATTTGTTACTGGAAGAAAAAGCTTAAACGTGAAAGTCTTGTTTATCATAATAAAAGTCTGAAACATAAAAAAATGTTTATTAAATATGGTATCAGCAAATGTCCATTCCTCAACTGAGCATCTTCTGTCTCATTCAGGGCATTATTAATTATGTACAAATAAATACATATTAGAGTTATATAGTACGAATTTGTATCTTTATTAATCTGGCAAGTAACATACTTTTGTTGGCAAGTAAAAAATGTTTCCTTACTAGCCAGGGGCTAGTCGGCCCTGGTATGAATTGTAGAGCCCTGAGATAGAAAATTGTTCACAAAATGACAGAATTTCTTCTTCATTTGTCTGAAAAGAGTTCATCAAACAAATGTTTAAAATAATATATATATAAAATATGGGGTTATTGTGCATTTAAATTTTGATTTCACCTACTTTTTTAGAACATTGTTTATCCCCTACTTTTTTGAAAGTCTGATCTTAAAGTAAATATACAGCATGTAAAATAAAACCTGTTTAAACCAAACCTCCTATGTTGATATTGGTGGAATTGTGGACCAATTAGACTTTCTTTTCATAATTTTGTGTTCTGAATAGACGTGTGTTCGGCTTATACAAGTTAAATTAACAAAGATTAAAAAAAATTGGACTTTATTTAAAGTTTGGATTCCTGTTTAGACAGGTATTTACCATATCCAGTGTAGTGTGTGGTGTACACAGAAGAACTTCATCAGACTGTGGTAAAGGTCTGTCATCTTCATGGCTGTATACTGTTAACACTGTGTTGTATATCTCACCTACAATATTGTGAAGTAAATTAAACAGGGGAAAAAGTAAACAAACTGCAATACAATAAAGTCAAAAAGAACAAAAACAGAAAAACAATATCCCCCTTCTACTAATAACCCCTCCCTATGAAATGTTTGATTTCACTACCACTCTCTTACAGAGCTTCAAATGTTCCCACATAATACTGTAAACCGGGAAATTTTCGTTTCATATTTTTTTGCGGTCGTCATATGTATTCGCGCTATGTTGATTTCACGTTTTGTGAAGTCGGAAAAAAATAAAATGTTGATCGTATTTCAAACAGTTAAACAGTTACTTTTCACAACAATCGGATTCAAAGACGCAGTCATTTACATATAAATGTTAATGAAGTGAGTAGTAATCATCTATTTGATTTAAAAACATGTAGTATAAGCCGTCATTGATGTAGACAATTTGCAGCCACTTGACTTAAAAGTTAACAAAATTTATAAGGATTTATTAAAATCAATGTTCCAGAACTGGTATGCAGACGAAATGGGAAAAAATCTACGTTTAAGTGTCGTCAAACCGTTACATACAAGTTGGCTTGTCAAAGCACACAAACAATTGAAAGAGAAAACTGATCTGATTAAGAGTGCCTTTGTAGCCACAGGGATTACCTGTAACCGTTAATTGACCATTTTATGACCGAGTGACCATGACTTGATTGACAGGTGTTATTGATTGAATGTTTGTGTAATATCGGTGAAAATGTTTTTAAATGATGTAAATAATAAAGTATTTAACTGTTTTACATTATTTGTTGCTAATATAATCAAATGTACAACACTCACTAAAATACACAAAAGCATGGTCGTATCTGTCGGCTGTTTATATTAGTGGAAAGGTCAGTCGTATGTCCAATATGGTTGTCTTTGTCTGTCTGTCAGGAAAAACTATTGTCATTTGTTTACATCTCTTTGAAGGTTCCTTTACTGTGAATATTTCGCGGTAGTTTAATTTTCGCGGAATAAAGCTTACCGCGAAAATAAAACCACTGCGAATATTTCCCGGTTTACAGTAGTACCCTCTTTATAAGACCATTCATTCTCTTGAGGGAGACAATTTGGTAGTATTTATCTCAGTGCATTTGAAATTTGACCCAATAAGAGGAGTATCCTTTGATGAGAGTAGCCTTATAAGAAGGGTTAGGGTTATGGTGTTTAACGCAACTTTCAATAATATTTCAGTTATATCGTGGCGGTCAGTTTTATTGGTGGAGGAAACAGGAGATTCAAGTACACCTCGTGATGAGTGGAATTCGAACTCACAACGTTAAATCCAGCTACTATACTATACTATAGTCTATACGATCACGACCACGACGGCCCCTTCTTATAAGAAGGGAACTACTACAGATTTCAATGAAATGATTAGAAAAGGACCTCATTTCTCATAAAGATTCATAACTAGAACTTTGCTCAATACTGTTGGAACCCATTATACCCTGCCACATTTTTGTGCCTGTCCTAAGCCAGAACCAGGAATTCCAGTGTCATATGTGTTGGTATTTTTGTGTTCAATACTTTGAAGTGAGAGGTAGTTGTAATTTTTGTTGATATTGGTAGAATTGTTGACCATCACTGATTAAACTTTCTTTTCATAATACATTGTACACCTAATTCGCTTAGTAACACAATGCATACCTCCTTGAGTGAGCGAGTGATTGTTGCTCAACACCAACTCAGTAATTTTCAGTGAGATGATGATGAGGTCCGCTTTGCACTAGACCAACACGCTGAGTTTTTATAGTGCTAGCTCACTGAAACAACAGTCCGCGGATGAACATATCGTCCCACTCTGACACATTGTCCTGATTCCAAGCCAACCAGTCTTTGCTCTTTCTCCTTAATGCTGGGTACTTAATGGAGAAGCAATTTCATAGACTTTGGTTTGACCCGATCGGGACTCAAATCCACGATCTACCACTTTCGAGGTGAGCACGCTAACTATTACAACACCGATGCTGTTCATACCTTCTTGATAAAATAAATAAGCTTACTTTGGGGACATATTATAAGGTTTGGTTCTCCTGGTGTGAAGCTGGGTAAAAATGTCCTATCTACAACAAATTGTTCTGAAATAAAAGAAAATATGTATTATTAAACGTCAATCAATCAATCAATCAATCAATCAATCAATGTATTATTATGATGGATGCAAATTCTTCGATGATTTTAAAATATGAGATTTTAAAAATGTACTCGTAAGTATCACCTTGTACACATCAATGTATTGCAAAGTGCATTACTATTAATGGTTTCTAAGGAGATTATTTTTGTATTTGTATTTCAGCCAATCAGAGACTATTTATTACCTCCTGTAGTGGCCATATTACATACTGCATTGAAACACAACTGAATTTTTATCAAATGATCATTCATTCAAAATTCCGTTTGGTTCAAATGACCTTGAGATTTTTTTCATATTTCAGCCAATCAGATTCTATGACACGATCAGGGCCTGAACCACGATCTACAGCACAGGATGTGAGCACGCTAACGACTACAACACTGATGCCATTGTGTATATAAAAGGCATTCAAGGGAACTTGAAAAAGTGCCCTTTATGAGGAGTTGCACTAAACACACAGGTTAAAATTATATGCACTATTAATTAATGTGAAAAATGAGGCTGCCCTTTATAGACAGTGATTTGATATTTTGAGGTGCACTTTAAGGCAGGTTTGACTGTATACAAATATGTACCTTGTTCAGCAAGTCTATTCAGAATCAATCCAAGATGTTCAACACTTAAATAGTCTGATACACTTGAAGATATTGAGTTGAGGAAAGTTTCCCATAATTCTTCTAATGCTTTGATCAACTTGTCAACGGTATTGTCCCTGTACAAAGAAAAAGAATTAATAACATGAAACTTTATCAACTTGTCAACAGAATTCTCCCTGTACAAAGAAAAAAATTAATCACATGAAACTTTATCAACTTGTCAACAGAATTCTCCATGTTCAAATAAAAAAATAATGAGAGACAAGTACAAAAAACAGATTAACAGATTCAATATAAATGGTTTCTATAAGAGGTTTAAATATGAATTATCAGTAATATTAAGTATTTTCAAATATATACACTTTATAAATTTGAACAATTCCAGATTGATATATAAACATTATAAATTTGAACAATTATGAATTGATATAAGAACTTTGTCATATTTTAATAACATCAGCAATTTATTTTTTATGCTTTTGGCAAAGTCAATGGAAACAATTTTAACAAGAACCTCATATCATCATTGTTTGTAAAATAAGTTCAGTAGATCATAAATATATTCTTTCTAATTCCTGACATCATTTTGTAATTGAAAATTTACTGCAAAATGTAATCCTATAAATTACAACAAAGCAAAAAGCTTAATTTCCTTTAAGGAGCCGTCATGGACGTTATCCTGTGGATGTTATATTTACATCCACCCATGCTTTAAGGAGCCGTCATGGACGTTATCCTATGGATGTTATATTTACATCCACCCATGCTTTAAGGAGCCGTCATGGACGTTATCCTATGGATGTTATATTTACATCCACCCATGCTTTAAGGAGCCGTCATGGACGTTATCCTATGGATGTTATATTTACATCCACCCATGCTTTAAGGAGCCGTCATGGACGTTATCCTATGGATGTTATATTTACATCCACCCATGCTTTAAGGAGCTGTCATGGACGTTATCCTATGGATGTTATATTTACATCCACCCATGCAATTGGCTCCTATCAATGCTAAAGTTTTGAGTTTGATTCCTGCACAAGGCGAGGTGTATTCAATACATTTTTACTTTACTTGATACAGTTTTGTAGTTTTTTCCGTTGGTTTCCTAACGCAATAAAACTGACCACCACGAGAAAACTGAAATACTATTCAAAGTGGCGTTAAACACCTATAACTCTACATAACTTTTTCATTACTATTTAGAAGTACTATATACCAATACAGATATCTCAAAGAAAAACCTGTAATATACATCTGCATTTTATTCATATTTTACATTCTAATGCAGTTGTTTAATATTCCTGGTTTGTGATTGGACAATGCTGTAAATTTCACGGTATCAATTCCACGGTTGAAATATCATGAGATATTTTTAGAATTTTAGCCGATTACTGATTACGTCATCTTGTCAATAATGTGGCAATGCACATGATTACATTAAAATGGAGATAACTGTATTGTATTTGAAAATTTCACGGCATCAATTGCCGATTTAATAGTGTCATTTTCACGGTATCAATTCCACACTAACTGATTACTGCTTACGTCATTTTGTCAATAAGGTGGCAATACACATGATTACGTTAGAATGGAGATACCTGTATTGTATTTGAAAAATTCACAGCATCAATTGTCGATTTCATGGTCGGAAATATCCGTTTACTGGATCCACTAACGCGTCGCCAGTAAACTCAATTTGCGACCATCAAATCTCCAATTGATTCCATGAAATTTTCAAATACAATACAGTTATCTCCTAATTCACCTCATTCTATTTTAAAATGTAGCAATTTTAGTAATTAAAAAAATATATGTTTTTTTTGTAATGACTGGCATCTTGGATGGAAGTTTGTCTGGAAGAGATAATTTAAAATGGAGATCACCCAAAGACTTTCACAGCCAAATTTGTTTAATTGTCACATTGGTTTCAGATGAGAAAATTAAAATATGAAAAATCAGTAACGCACCAAAGGTGCGAAAGCCGAGTTGCGAACATGTGGATGGAAAATGTGACCTTGACCTTTGACCTATAAACCTCAATATCAATAGGCTTCCTCCTCTCACCATCAGGCATGTGTGTACCAAGATTCATTTAGATCCAACATTTCGTTCTTAAGATATCGTGCGGAAACAAAAAAAGTATCTAATTTTTGTTATATTTTTAGAAGTTGTGACCTTGACCTTTGACCTACAAACCTCAATATCAATAGGCTTCCTCCTCTCACCATCAGGCATGTGTTTACCAAGATTCATTTAGATCCAACATTTCGTTCTTAAGATATCGTGCGGAAACAAAAAAAGTATCTAATTTTTGTTCTATTTTTAGAAGTTGTGACCTTGACCTTTGACCTACAATCCTCAATATCAATGGGCTTCCTCCTCTCACCATCAGGCATATGTGTACCAAGATTCATTTAGATCCAACATTTCGTTCTTAAGATATCGTGCAGAAACAAAACAAGTATCTAATTTGTGTTCTATTTTTAGAAGTTGTGACCTTGACCTTTGTCCTACAAACCTCAATATCGATAAGCTTCCTTCTGTCACCATCAGGCATGTGTGTACCAAGTTTCATTTAGATCTGACATTCTGTTCTTAAGATATCGTGCGGAAACGAAAAAAGTATCAAATTTTTGTTCTATTTTTAGAAGTTGTGACCTTGACCTTTGTCCTACGATCCTCAATATCAATAAGCTTCCTCCTCTCACCCCTTGGCATGTGTGTATCAAATTTCATTTAGATCAGACATTTCATTCTTAAGATATTGTGCGGAAACGATTGTGCCACCCGGACGCCATTCATCATATCATAAGCCAACTTGACCTTTGTCATACGATCCTCAATATCAATAGACTTCCTCCTCTCACCACCTGGCAAGTGTGTACCAAGTTTCATTTAGATCAGACATTTCATTCTTAAGATATTGTGCGGAAACGATTGTGCCGCCTGGACGCCCGGACGCCCGGACGCCATTCATCATATTATAAGCCGAACTCGACTTCGTCGCGTCGCAACTCGGCTAAAAATTAACAACTGTGACAGATGATAAACACTACATTGTGCTATATGCCCATAAACAGTGAATCCTGTCTAAACCTAACCACCTTAGAACCAATTTTTGTGTTTGGAATAGATAGGTGTTTGGTTTATACAGGTTAATTAACAAAGGTATCCAACAATACAACTTTATTTCAAGTTTCTTCTATACAGGATACCGGTTTATTTAGGGTTTGGTGTAAACAGGATTATTTACAAAAATTTCCTACAATACCAGTTTAAAGTTTCTTCTATACAGGAAACCTATTTATTCAGGATTCGGTGTAAACAGGTTTATAATACCAGTTTAAAGTTTCTTTTATACAGGATGTCTGTTTATTCAGGGTTCTGTTTAAACAGGTTAATTAACAAAGTTTTCCTACAATACAACTTTATTTAAAGTTTGTTTTACACAGGATAACGGTTTATTCAGGATTCTGTTTAGACAGCTTCATTAACAAAGATTTCCTACAATACAAGTGTATTTAAAGTTTCTTTTATACAGGAAAACTATTTATTCAGGATTTAGTGTGAATAGGTTTATAATACCAGTTTAAAGTTTCTTCTATACAGGATACCGGTTTATTCGGAATTCTGTTTACACAGGTTTCTCTGTATTAATCCCTATTCCATGTCAGATATATCATAAATTTCATTGAAAGTGGGGCTAAACACCATAAACCTAAACCTAAATTTCATCTACACTCATTTACTAAAACTTTTAACTAGAGGCTCAGTGGGCTGAGCCTGTATCACTCCCCTTCATCTACACTCATTTACTAAAACTTTTAACTAGAGGCTCAGTGGGCTGAGCCTGTATCACTCCCCTTCATCTACACTCATTTACTAAAACTTTTAACTAGAGGCTCAGTGGGCTGAGCCTGTGTCACTCCCCTTCATCTACACTCATTTACTAAAATGTTTAACTAGAGGCTCAGTGGGCTGAGCCTGTGTCGCTCACCTTCATCTACACTCATTTACTAAAACTTTTAACTAGAGGCTCAGTGGGCTGAGCCTGTGTCGCTCACCTTCATCTACACTCATTTACTAAAACTTTTAACTAGAGGCTCAGTGGGCTGAGCCTGTGTCGCTCACCTTCATCTACACTCATTTACTAAAACTTTTAACTAGAGGCTCAGTAGGCTGAGCCTGTGTCGCTCACCTTCATCTACACTCATTTACTAAACCTTTTAACTAGAGGCTCAGTGGGCTGAGCCTGTGTCGCTCACCTTCATCTACACTCATTTACTAAAACTTTTAACTAGAGGCTCAGTGGGCTGAGCCTGTGTCGCTCACCTTCATATACACTCATTTACTAAAACTTTTAACTAGAGGCTCAGTGGGCTGAGCCTGTGTCGCTCACCTTCATCTACACTCATTTACTAAAACTTTTAACTAGAGGCTCAGTGGGCTGAGCCTGTGTCACTCCCCTTCATCTAAACTCATTTACTAAACTTTTAACTAGAGGCTCAGTGGGCTGAGCCTGTGTCGCTCACCTTCATCTACACTCATTTACTAAAACTTTTAACTAGAGGCTCAGTGGGCTGAGCCTGTGTCACTCCCCTTCATCTACTAAAACGTTTAACTAGAGGCTCAGTGGGCTGAGCCTGTGTCGCTCACCTTCATCTACACTCATTTACTAAAACTTTTAACTAGAGGCTCAGTGGGCTGAGCCTGTGTCACTCCCCTTCATCTACACTCATTTACTAAAACTTTTAACTAGAGGCTCAGTGGGCTGAGCCTGTGTCGCTCACCTTCATCTACACTCATTTACTAAAACTTTTAACTAGAGGCTCAGTGGGCTGAGCCTGTGTCGCTCACCTTCATCTACACTCATTTACTAAAACTTTTAACTAGAGGCTCAGTGGGCTGAGCCTGTGTCGCTCACCTTCATCTACACTCATTTACAAAAATTTTAACTAGAGGCTCAGTGGGCTGAGCCTGTGTCGCTCACCTTCATCTACACTCATTTACTAAAACTTTTAACTAGAGGCTCAGTAGGCTGAGCCTGTGTCGCTCACCTTCATCTACACTCATTTACTAAAACTTTTAACTAGAGGCTCAGTGGGCTGAGCCTGTGTCACTCCCCTTCATCTACACTCATTTACTAAAACTTTTAACTAGAGGCTCAGTGGGCTGAGCCTGTGTCGCTCACCTTCATCTACACTCATTTACTAAAACGTTTAACTAGAGGCTCAGTGGGCTGAGCCTGTGTCGCTCACCTTCATCTACACTCATTTACTAAAACTTTTAACTAGAGGCTCAGTGGGCTGAGCCTGTGTCACTCCCCTTCATCTACACTCATTTACTAAAACTTTTAACTAGAGGCTCAGTGGGCTGAGCCTGTGTCGCTCACCTTCATCTACACTCATTTACTAAAACTTTTAACTAAAGGCTCAGTGGGCTGAGCCTGTGTCGCTCACCTTCATTTACACTCATTTACTAAAACTTTTAACTAGAGGCTCAGTGGGCTGAGCCTGTGTCACTCCCCTTCATCTACACTCATTTACTAAAACTTTTAACTAGAGGCTCAGTGGGCTGAGCCTGTGTCGCTCACCTTCATCTACACTCATTTACTAAAACTTTTAACTAGAGGCTCAGTGGGCTGAGCCTGTGTCACTCCCCTTCATCTACACTCATTTACTAAAACTTTTAACTAGAGGCTCAGTGGGCTGAGCCTGTGTCGCTCACCTTCATCTACACTCATTTACTAAAAGGCCTGTGTCGCTCACCTTCATCTACACTCATTTACTAAAAGGCCTGTCTCGCTCACCTTCATCTACACTCATTTACTAAAACTTTTAACTAGAGGCTCAGTGGGCTGAGCCTGTGTCGCTCACCTTCATCTACACTCATTTACTAAAAGGCCTGTGACGCTCACCTTCATCTACACTCATTTACTAAAACTTTTAACTAGAGGCTCAGTGGGCTGAGCCTGTGTCGCTCACCTTCATCTACACTCATTTACTAAAAGGCCTGTGTCGCTCACCTTCATCTACACTCATTTACTAAAACTTTTAACTAGAGGCTCAGTGGGCTGAGCCTGTGTCGCTCACCTTCATCTACACTCATTTACTAAAACTTTTAACTAGAGGCTCAGTGGGCTGAGTCTGTGTCGCTCACCTTCATCTACACTCATTTACTAAAACTTTTAACTAGAGGCTCAGTGGGCTGAGCCTGTGTCGCTCACCTTCATCTACACTCATTTACTAAAACTTTTAACTAGAGGCTCAGTGGGCTGAGCCTGTGTTGCTCACCTTCATCTACACTCATTTACTAAAACTTTTAACTAGAGGCTCAGTGGGCTGAGCCTGTGTCACTCCCCTTCATCTACACTCATTTACTAAAACTTTTAACTAGAGGCTCAGTGGGCTGAGCCTGTGTCACTCACCTTCATCTACACTCATTTACTAAAACTTTTAACTAGAGGCTCAGTGTGCTGAGCCTGTGTCACTCCCCTTCATCTACACTCATTTACTAAAACTTTTAACTAGAGGCTCAGTAGGCTGAGCCTGTGTCGCTCACCTTCATCTACACTCATTTACTAAAACTTTTAACTAGAGGCTCAGTGGGCTGAGCCTGTGTCGCTCACCTTCATCTACACTCATTTACTAAAACTTTTAACTAGAGGCTCAGTGGGCTGAGCCTGTGTCACTCACCTTCATCTACACTCATTTACTAAAAGGCCTATGTCGCTCACCTTCATCTACACTCATTTACTAAAAGGCCTGTGTCGCTCACCTTCATCTACACTCATTTACTAAAACTTTTAACTAGAGGCTCAGTGGGCTGAGCCTGTGTCGCTCACCTTCATCTACACTCATTTACTAAAAGGCCTGTGTCGCTCACCTTCATCTACACTCATTTACTAAAACTTTTAACTAGAGGCTCAGTGGGCTGAGCCTGTGTCGCTCACCTTCATCTACACTCATTTACTAAAACTTTTAACTAGAGGCTCAGTGGGCTGAGCCTGTGTCGCTCACCTTCATCTACACTCATTTACTAAAACTTTTAACTAGAGGCTCAGTGGGCTGAGCCTGTGTCACTCACCTTCATCTACACTCATTTACTAAAACTTTTAACTAGAGGCTCAGTGGGCTGAGCCTGTGTCGCTCACCTTCATCTACACTCATTTACTAAAACTTTTAACTAGAGGCTCAGTGGGCTGAGCCTGTGTCGCTCACCTTCATCTACACTCATTTACTAAAAGGCCTGTGTCGCTCACCTTCATCTACACTCATTTACTAAAACTTTTAACTAGAGGCTCAGTGGTCTGAGCCTGTATCACTCCCTTTTCATTCTGCTTTGAGGAAACTTAATACAGAACCTTCCATAGGTGCTTCCCACCAAATTTCTGTTCATTTTGGCATAGCAGTTTCAGAGAAGAAGATTTTTAGAAATTGACCAATCTAAAACAAGAATTGCCTGTGGCAGCCATGTTAGTTAATGGATCAAAACGAAATGAGCAATCTCTATAGAGGACCTTCCATAGATGCTTCTTATCAAGTTTCATATCATTTGGCCAAGTGGCTTCAGAGGAAAAGCTGTTTCAGAAATCGACCAATAAGAAACAAGAATTACCTATGATGGCCATGTTTGTTAACGGATCAAAATGGAATGAGCAATTCCCATAGACAACCTTCCATAGATGCTTCCTTAGTCATACCATGTTTCAGAGTAGAAGATTTTTAGAAATTGACCAATCAGAAACAATAATTGCCTGTGGCGGCCATGTTAGTTAATGATCGGGACAAAATGAGCAATCCTTATAGAGAACCTTCCATAGATGCTTCCTACCAAGTTTCTGTTCATTTGGCAAAGCGGTTTCAGAGAAGAATATTTTTAGAAATCGACCAATTAGAAACAAGAATTGCCTGTGGCAGCCATATTTGTTAATGGATCGGGACGAAATGAGCAGTCTTTATATAGGACCTCCCATAGATGCATCCTACCAAGTTTCGGTTCATTTGGCAAAGCGGTTTCAGAGGAGAAGATTTTTTAGAAATCATCCAATCAGAAACAAGAATTGTCTATGGTGGCCATATTTGTAAACGGATCGGGACGAAATGAGCTATCACAACAGAGGACTTTCCATAGATGCTTCATACCAAGTTTCGGTTCATTTGGCCAAACGGTTTCAGAGGAGAAGAATCTAATTTTTTCAATAGTTTTCTATTTTTTACTGATTTTTTTCACTAATTTTCAAGTTTGAGAAGTGGCAACGGCCATGTTTGATGGCAGTCGGGGTCATCATTCATGGTCTGAAAAAGAATTATATATGCATTGTTCCTTTATAGTTTGGTAGCAACATTGGCTCTTTACAATATTTAAAGAATTAAAAACAATAAAAAAAAATCTATTTTTTGTAATGATAGCAGCCATTTTTCATAAGCGACCAGGGTTAGCAACCATAAGTCTGAAAGTGGATATATGCATCATTTCCATAAAGCTTGGTGGCAACTGGCTTTTTACCGGATTTTAAAATATGTTTTTTGACAATAATTTCTATTTTTTGTAACAGTGACGGCCACGTTGGATGACAGCCGGAGGTCTTCAATCAAAATTTTGAAAGAAGACCACATATGCATTCCTTCCATATGGTTTGATTGCATTTGACTCTTTACAGGATATTAAAATAATTTGTTAATGAATTTTTTCACTAATTTTCAATTGATAGTAACGATGGTGGCCATGTTTGATGGGGAATGGGGTCCTCAACCATAATTCTGAAAGAATATTACATATGTATCAAATTTAATTGCAATATACTCTAAAGGATTTTTCTGGATATTTTAATTGATTTTTTTGCTGGTTTTACCCCTATGTTCTATTTATAGACATGGTGGCCATGATGGTTGGTCGGCAGGGTCATCGGACATATCTTTTAAAGGGAACCCCCTAAGGATGATTCAGGCCAAGTTTGGTTTAAATTGGCCCAGTGGTTTCAGAGGAGAAGATTTTTTTTAAAGTTTACAGACGGACGACGGACGCCAAGTGATGGCAATAGCTCATACAGGTGAGCTAAAAATTGCAGTGTATGTAGATCTTGACAGGCTGAACATGTTTGCAAGTTAAACTTAACATATATCTCTTATAGTTTTTGAAATATAAGACGAAAAGTATTAAAATTAAAAAAAATTGATGAAAAAAGGGCAATAACTCCAAGATGGGTAATCAGATTTACTTCAAAATTGCAGGGTAGGTGGATCTTGCTGTGCTGATCATTTTTTCCCAATGTCAGATTTCTGTTTTTATTAACGGTTTTTGAGTTATTACCCAAAAACTGCAATTTTACCCCTATGTTCTATTTATAGACATGGTGGCCATGATGGTTGGTCGGCAGGGTCATCGGACATAACTTTTAAAGGGAACCCCCTAAGGATGATTCAGGCCAAGTTTGGTTTAAATTGGCCCAGTGGTTTCAGAGGAGAAGATTTTTTTTAAAGTTTACCGACAGACGACGGACGCCAAGTGATGGCAATAGCTCACATGACCCTTTGGGTCAGGTGAGTTAAAAACCAATTCTTTGTTAGTCTGTTATCGTTCAAACAGCTAATATATGTTAAATACTTTGCTTCAATGCCAAGTTGGCTGACAAGATTTGCCGTAACGGATGACAGTGATTGATCATTCTTAGTCCATCCTGCAAATGCAATTTCAGGCTCTTGTTCTGTCTCAGAAGAAGGTTCATTGTCTTCTTCTGTTGGGATAAAAGATTCTTCGTTATCCATACACCATACCAGTCCTGGAAAATGAAAAAAAATAATATCACAAATGTCACTAATACATGTATTAGGCCTATTGGAATTTGTAAAAACTAATTATTTTGGTATTAAACAAACATACTGTATTTTTTCAAATGTAAGTCTACAATATTTTTTTTTAACTTTGAGATTTTTTATTCTTACCAAAATAATGTAATGGAAAATACATGCATACAGACAAAATTTAGAGTGCATATAGTCTTACTGGTAAAAAAAATATGCTATGTTTAAATTGGTTTTTGCATAAAATGTTTCTGAGAAACTAAAATAACTATTATGCATAATTTATATTTCATATTACAGTGAGATCTCTTCATGTTAAGTCAAAAAGACCAACAATTTTCCTTAAAAAATAATTGTTGATTCAAATTATCTCAGGTAAACAAAGCATATTACAATTAAACCTGTATTAAGAGGTCACCTTTTGGGACAAAGAAAAAGACAGGTGAGCTCTTAAGACAGGTTCAATCAATAGGAAATTTTCAATGACGGGACAAGAAATATGTGACCGTTTAATACAGGTGACTGCTTTATAGAGGTAACGTGTGCAAATTTGACTATACTTATACAAAGGAGCCATAATTTGACTTTTACGTTTCACAGCTTGAGATAACAATGTTTAACTATTTATCTACATACCGTCATCAATCTCATCCAGAGAAACATGTTTTAAGGCCTCTCTTGACAATTCTATTGGATAAGATTTCGTCATGACTTCCAAAAACTTAGCGATTTTGACACCATCAGCTTCATTCTCTGTCTCCATTTCAGCTTGTTCTTGTTCTTCTTCCTCCATCATTTCCTCTCTCATTAAATCTAATTTGTCAACATCAGATTTAGCAGCACACATAGCTTTGATTAAATCTTCCCTGGTACAGCCCTGTTTTACAGCAGACAACATAGGATAGATCAGTAAAGACGGCTCGACGTCTGACCCAATTTTCACCAGTTCTTGTTGAAGTACGACCATTTGGTCCACCGTGAAGAAATTCAAGAGATAATACTTTTCTCTTCTGTCGTCAATATAATCTAGCCATTTTCTGTGACATTGTTCTAAAAACTTGGCTATTTTTGGAATTATAGCACTGACATCTTCATTTTCTTCATCTTTTCTGCCTTTTAAAGTATGCTTCTCTTCACCGAATCCAAAATTGATGAAGGCACAAGCATACCTTGTCTTGTCACATAATAATTTAACATGCCATTGTGAGAACAAGACACATCCTTCTGTAACAAGCTTGGTGTAGATGTTACCAAGTCTTACAACTGAATCCAAGATCTGTAATAGTAATAGTATATCATAAACAGTGAAAAAAAGATGGAAAAATGTATCCATAGGACACAGATGTCCCCGCTTCCAGTTCAAGTAAACAGGTATTTTTCGGCATATCAAGTGCCATAACTCCAGAATGGAAAAAGTGGTAAAGTCTGAAATCAAACTTGACCTTCCTTTTATGGCCTCTGACCTTGTGTATAATTTCAAATTATTTGCATAAGGGGAACTTATATCAAGTTATTGAGCGGAAACCATGTGAGACGTATGGGCATTGGTAAAACTTAATGCCCCCGCACACTTAGCGGTGGGGGCATTACCAGAACCATTATGGACACCATAATCTCTTATCTGTTGGGTTTTTGACCTATAAAATTTGCACTAATATGTCTGACTATTTGTGTTTATCACAACTTTCAGCACAATTTTTTTTTAGCCATATCAAGACTATCTGACTTATTTTGGGATGAATACAAACTAATCTGTGAAATGGGCATAATTATGGGTATACATGTATGTCTGCAAACCTTAACACTTGGGGTTGGTATTTGGGTGTAATCTCACATCTGTGGTTTTAGGCGTCTGGGTCTGCCTGTAGTATGAAGTCATGACCTTAGGCAATCATCAGCCAAGGTTCCTTGAATGTTTCTGGATAGAAAGTTTAAGCACAGAAATCATAAATTTACCATTTTTCAATTAATTTTGGGGCATAACTCTAGAATCATAATAGAAATAATAACCAATTTTGGATCTGACTTGTGTATTGTGTACAAAAACATTTTTACAAATTTCAACACATTTGGTCAATGAAAACCAAAGTTAGAGAACAGAAACAACTAGAGGCTCCCAGGAGCCTGTAATCGCTCACCTGGTTTTCAATTTGACATCTAAAGTTGATAGAAAATGGGGGTGTTACACATAATTTTGAAAGTGGGCCACCCAAAGATCATTTCAACTCAAATTTCTGAGCAAAAGATTTAGATGTGATTTTTATTTCATAATATTCCTAAATGGAATAAACTGGCTGAAAAAATCACACAGATAAACCCAGAATATATGCTAAACTACTCATTGCCATGTAGCTACAGCTAAAATTTGAGCTCATTTTGACTTATACTAAAGCAGCAATGGACAATTGAAGAAATTTCTATTTTTAGTAACAGCAGCCATCTTGAATAGAGGGCAGGGCTGTCAGACATAATTTTGAAAGGGACCCACCCAAGGACCATCCCTGCCAGGTTTGGTTTAATTCGGTTCAGGGGTTTCAGAGGAGAAGATTTAAATGTGAAAGTTTACGACGGACGGACGGATGGACGGACGGATGCCAAGTGATGGCAAAAGCTCACATGGCCTTTGGCCAGGTGAGCTAAAAATGGGACGAACAGAGAGACAGAAAAATGATTATGGGTTACATTCTCAATGCCCTATCCTCTTATGATAGGGTCATTAATAACGCTCCAAAATATTTTTGGTGAAAAGAATTGTATTAATATAAATATTCATTGAGCATGCACATCATTTTGAGATTTCTAGATTGGAAACATTAAAAATAAAGTAAAAAGTTAAAATATGCCCATGATTTATTTACCAAAAACATACTTTTGTAACAATTTCACAATGATTGTCCACAAATAATTAGATGGTTGGTTTCGTTTGGTTTATGGTGTTTAATGCCACTTTCAACAATATTTCAGTTATATGGTGGGGGTCAGTTTTATTGATGGAGGAAACCAGAGAAAACCACTGACCTTGTCACTGACAAACCTTATCACATAATATTGTATCGAGTACACTTTGCCTGAGCGGGGTTCGAACTCACAACGTTAGTGGTGATAGGCACTGAATGTATAGGTAGTTCAACAAATAATTAGATGATAAAATTTCAGAACTTCATCCTATTTTCCTATTGATGTGATTTACACTTCATAAATATAATTTTTGCTAAACATAAACACCAAAATTAAAACATTTTTCAAATTCATGCACTTTTACCGTCATCTTTTCCTTTCTTAATTTTGAAAATACAGTCAAATTTATATATAAAGGGTACTCAAGGGAACTTGAAAATGTGCCCTTTATGAGCAGTTTCCCTTTATATACAGGTTAATATTACATGCAGTATTCATTAATAGGGAAATGAGGCTGCCTTTTATAGACAGTGATTTGTTATATAGAGGTTCCATTTAAGACATGTTTGACTATACACACGAATAAATAGAAAAACTAGAGGCTCAGTGAGTTGAGCCTGTGTCGCTCACCTTTCATTCTGCTTTGAGGAAACTTAATACAGAACCTTCCATACATGTAGATGCTTCCTACCAAGTTTCGGTTCATATGGCTAAGCAGCTTCAAAGGAGAAGATTTTTTAGAAATTGACCAATCAGAAACAAGAATTGCATGTGGTGGCCATGTTTGCCAATCGATCAGGACGAAATGAGCAATCTTCATAGAGGACATTCCATAGATGATTCCTACCAAGTTTCGGTTTATTTGGCCAAGCATTTTCAGAGGAGACGATATTTTCAAATCGGCCAATCAGAAACAAGAATTGACTGTGGTGGCCATGTTTGGTAATGGATCATAACAAAATGTGCACTCTTTAGAGAGTACCTTCCATAGATGCTTCCTACCAAGTTTCAGTTCATTTGGCTGAGGGTTTTCAGAGGAGAAGATTAAAATGTGAAAAGTAAACGGATGACAGACTACAGAGGACGGACACCAAGTGATGGCAAAAGCTCATATTGCCTTTGGCAAGGTTTGCCAAAAAGAATATTAAAATGTGAATACCTACTTGTAATGTATAGAATAAACATGTTATACTATATCAGCATTAGTTAATTTCTAAGGGAGATAATGGCAAGAGTTATCTTTCTTTTAACAGAGGAGAAGACTTTTAAAAAATTAATCAATCAGAAACAAGAATTGCCTGTGTTTGTTAACCGATCGGGACAGAATGAGCAATCTTTATAGAGGACCTTCCATAGATGCTTCCTACCAAGCTTCGGTTCATTTGGCCAAGCGGTTTCAGAGGAGAAGATTTTTTAAATTCGGCCAATCAGAAACAAGAATTGCCTGTGGCGGACATGTTTGTTAATGGATCGGAACAAAATGTACAATCTTTAGAGAGGACCTTCTATAGATGCTTCCTACCAAGTTTCAGTTCATTTGGCTGAGGGGTTTCAGAGGGGAAGATTAAAATGTGAAAAGTTAACGGACGACAGACGCCAAGTGATGGCAAAAGCTCACATTGCCTTTGGCAAGGTGAGCTAAAAATTGGATGTTGTCGACTGAAGCCATGAGCAAAAATAGGAAACAACACAAATTTTATATTCAATGCAAAATTAAACATACCAGCATAAATCTATCAACATCATCTTTGCCTTTCTCAGCTTTGCCGGCCACTAACATCAGACGTGATTGTAGGTCATGCAGTTGTTCATACTTGTATTGGTTTCTCTGTAAACGTTGTCCTTCTGTTTCCGTAACTCTCAATTCCAGTACATTTGACAAGGTCTGTGAAAAAGTATAAAATATAGAATGAGTAATTACCGGTAAGAAATAATTCAAGCAAGTCTTGATTTGCTAATATATTTTAAAGGCATACAGTAGCTCAAATTGATTTTTTTTTTTTATATTAAAAGTTGCCAATATTCAATGTTTTATACTAACAAAATGTTCTGAACAAGAAGCCAGGTTTAAAAAATATGCTATAATGTCGTAATTAGTGAAAAGAATTTGAATGTCTGTTGGTAAAATCGCCATTAACACACCTAATTATAAGTCGGTTGATTTTCCGAAGTTTGCCGGACACTGATAACTGCTATAAATAACCAGGAAGCATGCTTTTCATGTAAATTCGTTATAATTAATATAATTTAAGAAATATATATATGAAATTGGATCTGGGGTAATCAGTTAATATTATATAATGGTAGTTAGTAAGAATGACACTTAAAATCTGAAATATGTGATGTAATCAATAAAAACAAACCCAAACTCTGCAAAGGGGCCTAAAAAACGACGATGCAATTCTACTGTCAAAATACGATTCGGCCGTAAAAAGATACTAAATGATGCTTACCGTATACGTGTTGAAAAATGGAGTAGGTCGGTATAACACTTTTTTTTTTTAATTTTACACAAAGCTTGCTAAATCCTCATATTTGTGTCGTTTTCGTCAATATTTTTGTTTGTGTCATACATGTGCTTTTCCTTCCGCAAATAATTTCGCACATGTGCAAACACTTTACCGAATAGGTTCACTTTGTAGGTCACGGAATATATGAATAATACAATAATGATATGTGCGTATACAATGAATGTTTTACTGGAAGCAAGAAAATCAAACAGCGACGTGTTTCCTTCGTTCTAGGCTATTTACGTATGATATAATGAAAAATTTCAACTGCAATTAGCATAAAACAACTTTTAAAAAAAAAAAAAAAAATTAATTTGATCTACTGTATGCCTTTAAACCTGGGTAACATTATTTTTCGTAAAAAAAAATATTATCTCCGAGTGACTGCGAGAGATTAAATGCAACAGAAATATTGCTACATGTTAAATTGTCATACAAACTAAGGCTTCTATGGATTATTTTGGGTCTAATAGAAAAAAATCTAACAGATATTTTTAAGCAGAAGACAGTATCATAGGATATGAGAAATGCATCTTACAAAATTCACTAACTTTCATGTTCACAGTCATTTTTTTTTCTGTATAGAAAATACCCGGAGTTGCAATTAAGGTACTGACATTTTCTAATTTGATGGCATTTCAATTTTATCGACTCAAACAAGTAAAATGCGGGAAAAAATAATAAAATAATTCTGCAACCAGGTGTCAATAAACATTTCAATGTTTGTATGCACCATGGTCCTGTATAAATACATGAAATTACTCGGAAATGATGTAGGTTTGTCTTGGTTTGGTTTATGGTGTTTAATGCCACTTCCAACAATATTTCAGTTATACCAGGAGTACCCGGAGGAAACCACCGACCTGTTGCAAGTCACTGAGAAACTTTATCACATAATGTTGTATGGAGTACACCTCGCCATGAATGGGGTTTGATAGGCACTGATTGTACAGGTAGTTGTAAATCCAACTACCGACGATCACAGCAGCCCCAGGGAATGTTGTACATAATTTCTACGACAAACTGAGGTTTAAAGCAATAAATTTCATTCAGGGTCCTATTTGCATATGCAATAATTTTCATCATGACTTCTTATTTCAGCTGTTGGTCTTAGGATGTCTTGGTCATAGTTCTGGATATGTATGGAGGAAATCAGAAATGGATTATTACATTATTGAGTCTATGCCACTTTTAGCCAGAAATACAGATACACAAGTAAGTACTGGTTTGTGATGTTCCACCCCTTTGTAGTGACATGTCCTGTCTGTCCATCCATTATCGGGCCCGTGTGGCTCAATGAGTTAGGTAGTTGGATTACCTAACAACTCATACAAGCCTATCACCAATACAGCGTGGGTGGGCGACAGGTTTTGTAAATTACAAAAAAGGGTTCACTCGACTCGAAGCCGCAAGTGAAAAAGTTTACCAGTTGCTTGCCCATGATCAGTGGTTTTCTCCGGGTACTCCGGCTTCCTCCACCACTAAAACTGGTCGCCATGATATAGCTGAAATACTGCTGAAAGTGGCATTAAAACTCCAAAAATCAAATCATCACGACTTACCGGGTTCTTTATAATAACAGTTTTCTGTAAATTTCCTACTTGGTAGATACCATTTGTATTTATAGACTCTGCTTGAGCAAGGGAGGTAACTTCAACAGATCCATGAGACTGTTTAACTGTCTTCAACCATTCAAGTTGTCTTGCAGTATCAAACTGAAAAATGAAAGAAATATTTGTTGACATGTCAAATATATTTCTAAAAGTGGACTTCATAAGGACACTTCAGCGATGTTTGGTTTATTCGGCCAAGGGTAGAAGATTTTGACATTATTTTTGGTCAAGTCTAATTTGCATAATTGGTAAAATTACAAATAATATATCAATAACTCTATGTCATTGTAATAAATTTAACTTGAAAAAGGCTTTGCATGTTAGTGAATGTCAGCTAAAAATTCAGAGTCTAAGAATAGCAAATCTTTTAAGATTCACAAAAAAGTGAAATAAATCCATTTTAAATTGATTGCAATAGTAGCAATATATTTGTTATCTTTTTGTTAGGCAGATTTTCTAAAAAAAAAAAAAAGCATAATTTTTCGTTTCTTTTCTTTCAAATGGTATTTTTAGATAGGAATGAGTGAGTGAGTGATTGTTGTTTAATGCCAACTCAGCAATTTTTCGGCTATATCATGGCGAGAACAACAGTCCGCAGATAGTCATGTCACCCCACTCGAACACATTATCCTGATTCCGAGCCAACCGGTATTTGCTCTTTCTCCTTAATGCTGTATGCTTAGCGGAGAAGCAACAAATACCAATTTTATAGTCTTTGGTTAGACCCGATCAGGTCTTGAACCCATGATCTATCGCACTCAAGACGAGTTTACTAACCATTACACCACCGATACGTTTTTATAGATAGGAATATTACAACTAAAACTGAGAAAGAAAAGTTATATTTTCTAAAATACTTTATTACCAGTTTTGTAGGTAGTGATGGATTAGATGCCAACTCTTTCCATACTTCTCCACACTTCTCTAGGAAAACTTTGGCATTACATTTCTGGTTTAAGTTGAATATTAAAGGGGCATAACCCGTGGTAGCAGAGTGGAGACAGTTTACTTTCCCTATCTCCCAATCTCCTTCTCCAGCAGAGATACTGGCCAAGTCAACAAATACTTTCAGCTCCTTTAAACCAGCTATAACAAAAAGTTAACACAATATTAATTAACAACAACTATCAAAATTTTATAACATTAATTACATTAAATTTAATATAATGTTGGGTGGTTCACAAATTATTCACTGGTAAGTAAAATACATTTCACACTTACCAAAGGCCAACCCTCTTATCAGGCCAGATATGTGATGCAATGAGATATTAAAATACTACTTAACTGTCCTCCTTGAGAGAGGCCACCTCTCTTATAAGGCCACTTTTTAATGCAGTATGAGTGACTATATAACAGGTAACATGTTGAGCTTTGGGAAACTAGTTGTTTATACAGTTCACTTTCAGTGGACAGAAAATATCAAAAGGGGCAATCAAGGGATAATTGTATAATTTTATTATTTTACTCAAAATATAAATGTTGATGAATTAATTTGATTTTTTCTGCAAGATAAACACAATATTATTGCAGTGTCTTTAAAACATAAAGTTTATGTGTACTCGGAGCAAAACTGGGAAAAGTCTCTGTGATTTTTTCCTTAATACCAATTTTTAAGCCTCATACACATAAGATATTATCTATATAATGGTAATAGCAAAAACTGAGTGAAATTCTACATGTGCAATGCAAATTTATAAAGGATATTCAATGTTATCAGACATTTGTAAATCTTACATGGCATTGTCTGTTTAAGCCAATCCACTAGGGCTTTACAAGTGATGAACATCTTTAGACACCTGGCTTTCTCTTCATCAACATCTCTAAGGATTGAACAGGTGTTCATAAGCTTGTCATCTAGAGTGTTCATTTTAGTGTCTGCTCCCCTTGTCTACAATGTATAACAGAATCTTAAATTAGCTTAAACAACTGACAAAGCAGGTGTACAAAAAAAAAACTTGCAATTCATTTTCTAATAAGACATCTTATAGCTAAATGGGCAGCTACAGCCACAATCATATGGTAGTTGAAGTTCCATCTACTAATACAATCAATGCCTGTCTTCAACCTAGGTTTGCGAGTATGATTCCAGCATGTACTCACTACTAGTGGATGTGCAAAATTTTGACAGTTTTCTCAGACTATATGTACCAGTTTCTTCCACACTAAGGTTTCCAGACACCTACCTATAGCTGGGAATTTCACCGCACAGTTTGTTGTATCATTACGGGATCTCCTTTCCCATTCAGTCTGATAGTTACGATATTAGATGAAAAATTTATGAAAGTGACCATAAACAGCAATAACCATTGAAACATTAAATATGGAACTGTCGTGGTCGTGATCGTATATTAGTTGGATTTACAACTACCTATGCAAACAGTGCCTATTACCACTAACATTGTGAGTTTGAATCCTGTTCAGGCGAGGTGTACTCGATACAACATTATGTGATCAAGTTTGTCAGTGACTTGCGACAGGTCAGTGGTTTCTCTGGGCATTCCGATTTCCTCCACCAATAACATAGACCACCACGATATAACTGAAATATTGTTGACAGTGGCGTTAAACAACATCACCCTAACCCTAACCCCATTAAATATGTCTTTTGATAATGTTTCTTGCAACTTACCAGTTCAATAATCTCAATGATTTGACTGAAATCTCCCTGTAAATCGTATTCCTTCACTACTTCCATGATTGCATTTGCACCGAAAGAGCAACTACGCAAGTTTCTGTACTTTTGAAGTTGATCAAGTCGTTTGTCTATCCAACTGGTGTCACCACCTCTACTTAACCTTATCAGTTCTTCTCTCAAAATGTCAAAGTCAGCAGTTTTGAAAAACTTCTCAAATTCGGAGAAAAGAAGATTGCCAGTTTTTAATTTTTCACAAAGTTCACACCAGAACGTGTATGTTGGTTCCCATAATTCTGTCAAAATTTCTTCCATGACTAGATTTCTACCTTTTTGCTTCGCCATTTCATTTCCTCTTTTTTCCCAAAGTTTCATAAAAAGTACTCCATTACTACACTCCAATATCTTTGGTAAGATATCAAGTACCTCCTGTTCTAGTCCAAATGCAAGGATAACCGGCCGATATCGTTCTGCATTTGTAACATTGTCAACAAGAGCAGGTTTGCATAGCATATTCAGACTAACGTCTTCTAATTTTGCAAAACTATTAATTCTTTCCTCTATCTTTTTGGTATCACCTGTAATCAATGATAATAGACATACTTTTGACTACAATTCAGAATTTGAATATCACATATAAGGGAGTGTGTTGTCTGTCCTTCGATTTATGAACTCTGATTACCTCTTTGGTATCTTCAAATTTTTCTTTCATTGCTGTGTAAAAAAATTCAAAGCTTGTGTTTGATGGTGGTTTAGTGGTTTATGGTGTTTAACATCACTTTCAACAATATTTCAGCTATATCGTGGCAGTCAGTTTTATTTGTGGAGAAAACCGGAGTATCCGGAGAAAACCACTGTCCTGTCACAAGTAACTAACAAACGTTATCATATAATGTTGTATCGAGTACACCTCGCCATGAACAGGGTTCGAACTCACAACTTTAGCAGAGTTAGGCACTGATTGCACAGGTAGTTGTGTTTGAGAGTGGTTTATATATAGGTATATTTTCCAAAAGACAGCTCATAATATTAGGAATCAAGAGTTCTTTCTATATCCTCTGTAATTAACTGTTTCAATTTTCATGATGAGGAGGATAGCCTGATTTATTGCATAGCAGCATAATATTGCATGTAGAATATAACCAATGCTAGTCTGCAATATTCCATAATATTTTGTTTTGGATGTTGAACATTTTTTCCCGGAATTGCACCCCCTGTTAGTAGTATACTTTTATTGCTTTATTTAAAACAAAAACAACACCAAGAACATCGATGATTTCAATCTTATTCAGAAAAAAAAACCTACAGCAAAATAAAGGTATACTGTAAACAAAATCGTCATTTTTATCGAGATTTTTTTAGGGATTCCAGATTTTTTTAACTTCATCCTTGTATAGGTCGATGTGGACGATAGGTCGAAGCCAGCGTGTTGAGAAAAAAAATATCGATCTATCGTCTGTAAAATACGGTAATTCTTTTTCATCGCCACAATATAACTGACATATTGTTGAAAGTGCCGTTAAACACCATAACCTTAAACCCCCTCATTCTTAACTACATGGTTTTTTGATGAATTGTAGAAATCCAAATGATTTATACCAGAAGTCACTGACGTTGATGAAGTTATCTAGGGGGAAAAACAGTAAGCCATATTCATTGAGGAAAATGGCAAGGAAGTGAAAAAATTAGGTTTGAAACAGTGACTGATGAAAACCCTAACAAACTATTGATAGAGAAAGATGCACTATTCTAAAGAAAAGCAACAACTGCAGTTGTTTGACATTATTAGATGGTATTTGAAAGAAAAACTTGTGTTTAAGTGTTTATTAACAATTTGTGTTTCTCCCACTATACACTTGTTTATCTTGTATAACTATTTTCATAGTGACTATATATAATAAAACAATTATTGAGTTTTTAGGTGGTAGCTATGGTGGTCACATTGATCCAAAAAACAATATTGACCTCAGTGTCGCCTCGGCCATATTGGTTTTTCAAGCTAATATTATATGTTATTCAGCTATCAGACAGGGTATATAATGTGACATTCCCGGCTTAGGATCTATATTCCCTGATGCGCAGCCGAAGGGAATATATATCATAAGCCGGGAATGTCACATTATATACCTTGTCTGATAGCTGAATAACAGATATATTACGGATTTAACCATTGTTTTTTTTAAATACAACATTCAACTGTCTTAAATAAATTTGCGTCTTTTATTTTCATTTTTCGTATCTCTAGATGTCCCTTTCCGTACCTTTGACGTCATTCTTCAATGACGTCAAAATATGTGTCACGTCATATTTCATGTACCATGAAGGAAAAAACTGTACTAAATTTCTAAATCAATACAATTTCATATGTAGTAAATTTTATAAACTTTATAAATATAACATTAATATATCACATCACAAAACAACGGGTTTGCGAAACAGTTTCAATAATTTAAATGTTAACAACATGTAAATAAAACCTTGGTGTGGCCCCATGACGTCGAAAGTTTTCAAGGTTCAACGTTTTGTTTATTTGTTATGGTACAGCCGTGGAACATAGGAGTTTGCTGAATCGATCAGGTATTTGTGACGGAATTAAATGTTGTAATATGTTTTTGTTCATACAGCCGTTTTGAGTATAAAAACAGCATTTAATTTGGTAAAAATACATTTATTACTCCATATTATGCCATCGATTCAGTGAAGCATAATGTTTTGTCGTCCATGTTTTCATCGGTTTTGGGGACTGAAATATATACCCCGTCTCTTTTCCGAATATATGCTGACATTCAGGGTTGAAGAACCAATGAAAATTTGTGTAACAAACTAAATCCGCATCACCCTATATCTACAATCAAAAAAGTCCAAAATTGTATAATATAATATTGTACCTCAAAGAATATCAGTTGCACTAGCCAGCTCATGCCATATTCAACTACATTCATGCAAAAAACCCATTTTCCTGTAAAATTGTTTCTATTTCATTTTTACAGCACATTATATTACAAATATGCATAGTGTTCTATTGTTATAAAATCTAACCTTTGCAGTTTGTACAAATGTAAACAAAAGCTTGAACTGTCTGTAACGCTGTAGAATATGCTTCAAGTTCTTTGCTTCTTAGATGTACAGCTGCCAAAACATGTTCTGCCTTTACAGGAAGATCCTTGATTTCTGAGACAACTGACTTGAAGTGATCTGACTTTTCCTGAATCCTTTTCAAATCTTGAACCAAGATAGTACCATCAAGCAAGCAACTGGCAGCATTTTTCAACACACTAACAAAGTGTGTTATCAAGTCTATACTGTCTTCCCTCAAAGACTTTGAGTAATCTTTGGTATCTACAAAAAAAAAATAAAAAATCAAGAATCTGTGTCACTCAAATGCTTTAAAACCGACTAAAACTTGAGGTACAGTGAGGTAAGTTAAAGAATAATGATACATAATCACAACCCACCCCTGCCTCAGTTTTAATTAGTTTAAAGCTAAGTTAAACACAGCAATGTTGTAACAAAAACATACCCCACCCCCACATATATAAAACTGAGCAAAAGATGGACAATGAATATCTTGAAAATCATGTCGTATCATCAACATGCATTATCTCCCCTTGCTTGAAGTACATATATCGTAAAATTGAATACTCCGCATGAATGAATAATATGTTTTGACATTTATTGTATGCAAATAGGCGGAGTTGACTATATTTAATATTTGTGACATATATTAAACTATCTATATGTTTCCAGATGGAGGCAAACATATTGGTAAAGAGTCATGTACTATATTTATTATAGTTCTTTTAAACTGAAATTGAGGGTTAGGGTTATGGTGTTTAATGCCACTTTCAACAATACTTCAGTTGTATTGTGGCGGTCAGCTTTATTGGTGGAGGAAACCAGAGTGCCTGGAGAAAACCACCGACCTGTCGCAAGTCACTGACAAACTTTATCACATAATGTTGTACCAAGTACACCTTTCGATGAGCAGGATTCGAACTCACAACTTCAGTGGTGATAGGCACTGATTGCACAGGTAGTTGGAAATCCAACTATCATATGATCACGACCATGATGGCCCCTTCCTCAATTGAACAAGTGTATTAACTTACAAAATAATTTCAAAAATGTTGAAAATGGTGCCCAGTTCAAAGTGTATTGAAGTATTTTGTGCTGGTTGTCAACTTGGTTTAAATCCATACTCCTTTCAAAAGCTTTTGACAACAGTGTTCCAAACCTCATTAATGCTGCTCCATCTCTTGCAGTGTTGAATTTCCATTTACTACATTTTTCAACAGCCTGTAAAAAATAGAGACAAATTGATCCAATATCATTTTAAAAAGAAATCTTGACATACATGTACATGTACATTAGCATGATCACATCAACACTGAAAATACTTAAATAAAACAAGAGGCTTACATGAACCTGCATCACTCACCTTGTAAAGATTGTTGGTTGGTTGGTTTTATGGTGTTTAATGCCTCATTCAACAATATTTTATTTCTATCATGGCAGTCAATTTTATTTGTAGAGGAACTGGAGGACCCAGAGAAAACCAACGACCTGCTGCCAGTCACTGACAAACTTTATCACATAATGTTGTACACCTTGCCCTGAGTGGGAGTCGAACCCACAACATCAGTGGTGATAGGCACTGATTGAATAGGTAGTTGTAAATCCAAATACCATACGACCATGACCATGACACCCCCTCCTTGTAAAGAAGAATTTATAAACTACAAATGTATTAAATTTAAGAAATCAGATGCAAAATCATGCATTCAGAGTGGTTTCTGACTGAAAAGACTATATCATGAAGTCAGTTTGGAATGTTCAGCTGAATATCTAAGAATAAACTTGTTCATGTTAAGTCCAATGTCCTAATTTTAAAATTATAATCTCCACTAATCAAACTTTTTTTTATTGTAACATTTAATACATTTTGTATCTCAAACCCCTTTGATCCTGCAGTCTTCATTTGTACAAGATTGAATTTCATAATAACAAGGAAAATTCTTAAAATAAGGCTATTTTTACATATATAAAGAATGTTTTTATTTCTAGTAATGGTAATCATCTGGAATTGAGATTGGGGCTGTTTGGGGTTGTCAGACATAAATTTGAAAGAACACCATCCAAGGACTATAACAGTAAGGCTTGGTTTAAATTGGCTCAGTGATTTCAGAGGAGATGACATCAACATTTACCTATTTTCTTGAAAACCAAAATATTTTGACAAAACCTGTCACACATGTCATACTACTCATTAAAATGTAACTACTATTCAAATTTCAGCTAATTTGTTGGGGTAAAGGTAAGTTTCTCAGCCCTGTAGGTGCATTTTATCCCTATGGTCTATTTACAGTAACAATTATGAAAGTATACACCCTGAGGGTGTTTTAGGCCAATTTTATGAACAGACAACAGAAGACTGACAATAGATGATGGACGACAGATGCCACGTGATGGCAATAGCCAAATAAAAATACTGCTGTTTTTGATAGTACTGAATTTTTTTTATTAATTGAGATAGAAAAATTTATAATTGAAATAAAGTCTACAGATCATCTCTGCTGGTGGTCTTACATCAAATGTAGAATGAAGAACCACAATCAATACATTTATGTGTAAGTGTTAGAATATTTCTCATGTCTTGTCATTTCCATCTCTTCTTAGAAAACAATAGGGTTTAGGGTTAGGGTGTTTAACGCCACTTTCAACAATATTTCACTTATATTGTGGTGGTCCGTTTTATTGGTGGAGGAAACCAGAGTACCCGAGAAAACCACTGACCTGTCGCTGACAACCTCCATCACATAATGTTGTATCAAGTACACCTCACCTGTAGAACAATGGGAACATATAAAAAAAAAAAATTTGTTATGAACTTACCTCAAAGGCTAATTTACCAAGCACTTCTTGCATAGTATCACAGAAAATCTCCAGGTTATCACAGTATATTTCAATAAGTTTAACTTCAGCCCTCTGAAATATAATATATACATATAAATTCAAATATATAAACCAGAGGCTCTCAAGAGCCTAATTAATATTACGGAAAAATCAAGAATTGCCCATGACGGTTATACTTTAAGACAGATCCAAACGAAATGATGAATTTCTGTTGAAGACTTAACATACATTATTTGTACCAAGTAACAAATCATATGAACAAGTAGTTTCAGAAGAAAATATTTTAAAATTTTCAACCAATTAGAAAGAAGATCAATACAACATGAGGAATTTCAACCTCACAAACATTATCTGCACCACTAACAATTCATTTGGAATTGTGTCATACAAAGTCTCTTATTAGTTGGAAATTTTGGAGTGAAAATATGCTTACATGGAGTGATTCCAACTTATGGGAGTGTTTGACCTCAAGATTAAAAAAATAACTGTCAATGTTCATTTATTGAAATATGAAAGTATCACATAAGTAGCTGTTTTATTATTATTAATAATTATTTTAACATGTACCTTCTTTAATTGTATATGTTGTTGAGAGTTTGGTAAATTTCTGTCTTAGTTGACACTGTTTACAATCATGTATTGTTTTTTCTGGACTTACATTACAACTTTGCATGTATCTATGATAAACAGTTGATAACCAAAATACAGGTAAATAATTAACCCAGCAATTTAACAAGTCCATAATTCATAATTCCAGCAATTTATATCACTTCTTTTAATGACAGGAGAAGAAATGAAACAAGGAATATTAATGGATCAATTTGTTTACCAGTGTTTTCAGAGATGAAGATTAAACTGTAAATGATTCAGGACAAAGACAGATGCAAAGTAACAACCATATACCACGAATGAAACTTTGGTCCAAGTGAACAAAAAACTAAAACTTCATGTTTGCAAAACCTAAATTTAAGACATTTTAACTAATAACGAAACCCATGTAACATATTTTTAGACAACTTTAACCTCTGATAAATTAATAGATAATCAAAGATGGCTAGTTATATTTTTGGTTAAATATATTTGTATGTGTCTAATTATTTACATTAGATTGTGAGGAAAGTTCCTGTTGTAATGCAGCTTGCATCATGTTGAGAAATGAGTCCTTGATTTCACCATCTGGTATTCTATATGTCAAAACTGTATTCCAAAACTGTAATATAAAAATCTCAAATTATTACAGTTGATCAGGGTATTTCCATACAGTAGTATAATACAATATAAATGCTACATTACATCCCCATTTTCTAATCTAATTTATGACTAACTGATATTAAATCTGTTGATATTAAACGTTTAAGAAAACCGAAGTGGCATTGCTTTTAGGACAAATTAATCATAAAGTATACTTGATTACTTTATGATTAATTTGTTCTAAAAGTAATGGTCTTTAACTAACAGATTTACCTTTCTAGATAGTCAGTTAACTAAGAGCATTCACTGACCTTCTATTGAACTGTCCATGTTTATGTCTATCATTTTTGTGATAGTGTGTGGTCTTTTTGAGCGGATGTGAATTGGTGCAGGATTTTTTTGTGTTTTTTATATCAGTATCGTCATTGGAGATCCAATTATCAAAAAGGGGAGTTTTTGGATCACATTAACTGGCAAACTTCTGCACATGTTTGTGCTTGTCCTAAGCCATGATCTGGATTTCCAACACATGTATGTCAAGGTCTTCTTTTTTGTATTCAATGGTTTGAGGTGAGAGGTGATAGTTTGTTTTGTTGATATTGGTGGATTTGTTGACCATCACTGTTTAAATATTCTTTTCATAAAATCTTGTTATCTCAAACTTGGAGTAATCATATGGTCCTCTTATAGTAATTGTTGGCAGCATTTGCCTTGATAACTTGAATACTTGTCTTATTTGAATTAAAATAGTAGGTCCCCTCGACGTCTACACAACAAAGTTTGATTGCATTATTTTTTTCTTCTAATTATGGGTTAGAGTTAGGGTTAGGGTGTTTAATGCCACTTTCAACAATATTTCAGTTATATCGTGACAGTCAGTTTTATTGGTGGAAACAATCGGATTACCCGAGGAAAACCACTCAACTGTCACAAGTCACTGACAAACTTCATCCCATAATGTTGTATCGAGTACACCTTGCCAATACTAATAGAGGGATTCGAACTCACAACGTTAGTGGTGATAGGCACTGATTACACAGGTAGTTGTAAATCCAACTACCAAACAATCACGACCACGACAGCCCCCTTCTAATTATGAAAACTGTATGTCTAATGTTCATTTTATTTGGTAATATATAAATTGATGATTCATATCAATATGTTTACGGTATATGGTTAATTTTTTGTAGCAATTTTCAAGATAGCATCTCAGTGAAAATATATCAAGAGACAAGATAATAATATCAACAATGGATATTATATTTTAGGTGATTTTACACTCATAGATCAATGAAGGCTATCAGAAAGATTTTATTTTAAAGTGGTAAAATAATCTTATAAAAAATGTCATCAGTGTGTCTGACATCATAACAAAATCAGCAATACAAATAATGAAACAAAATGACAGTGATCTGATCATGATATTTGTTCTTACACATATTCTTATATCTTAATGGATTTTCTAAAAGTTACATGTAATTTGTAAACTAAACTTTTATTATGGTGCACATGTTATTTTTTTTTCTAATGTCCCAATTTTTTTTTCTGTTAAATGTACATTCTCCAAGATTTAAAAAAAAACCACCATGTGCTTGCTGTATTGTAGCTTGATTATGTGCATATGATCATTATGCCAAAACTTCAAAAGAATCGGTCAATTATCATACAGATACAGCTGGACCACAGCAATGATGAGAGATCAAAAACATCATACAACACCACAATAGTTGCAGTTGTATAAAAACTCTAACCAAAAGGTAAACCAAACAAGACCACATCTGCATTGACAATGATAAATGTTCTGACTGCTATGTCTCTCTCTTGGAAAATTACATGTATGAATTAAAATATTTTTGAAAATACTTACATTTAAAAAATCAAGTTCATATCCGTTGTATAATTCACTTTTCAATATATTCTTAATTTTTTCGCTATGTTTCTGGTAATAGGTCAAATGGTTCTCATAATGACCCATCTTTCCTTCAGCCTGTCTAAACTTTAAAGATTTTGTAAACCAGTCTATAGCTATGAAAAATGGTTCTCCTGCCATAGTAGATAAAATAGTTTTGTCTGTATACTTCGTGTAACATTGTTCAAGAACATCTGAACCAATTCTAACACATGGCCAAGAGCCTTCTACTTTCAAATTCCTAAAAAATAATAAAATAAATTGTACATCTTAAAAAACAAACAAAGTAGTAAATATAGAATAATGGCAGTTATGAAGGTTGAGACAGATATTATAGTTAGTATCACAGCAAGTCCAATAGGAAAGGCTGTGATACTAGTGATACTTTCTGTCTCAACCTTCAAAACTGCCATTATTCTATATTTATCGGTAACATCCTAATGTGCTTGATATCACACTGATCGACAGTGTATTAGTAAACACAATTATTTTCAGAAATTTTCTAAAACGTTGAAAATGTTCCTCGAAGTGGAAGGAAAAAAAGATGCACACGCTGGGATACCCGTACCTTATAGTGTATTGTTCGGAGCAACCGCCGATCAAATTTAAAGGATGTGACAGCTAAATTTAACAACAGGGCTATTTTTAATTATTCAATTAGATGATGACTTTTTGATTCAGGTTTCAAACGCCGGCCTGTGTCCAAGAAAATTACAACAGATCTATTCAATCTGGAAAGACGACTTCGATTTTGTAGGTCGAAAGTAAACTGGTCTGTTGAAAACGACTGGGCTAAGATCATTCTTAGTGATGAAACGAAAGTAGAGATTGGTGCTGACAAAAAAACGACTCCACCCTGACTGATGGTGTTGTCCCAAATAAAAACAGCTATGTTTTGGGGCTGTATTACCTACTTTGGAGTAGGAACACTCATCCCAGTTGATGGAAA
The DNA here is from genome assembly GCA_963680875.1 of Bathymodiolus brooksi. Classification (NCBI taxonomy): domain Eukaryota; kingdom Metazoa; phylum Mollusca; class Bivalvia; order Mytilida; family Modiolidae; genus Bathymodiolus; species Bathymodiolus brooksi. Next base: position 29,713,716 of record OY804581.1, on the reverse strand, counting down.
CATTTACAGTGAGAAGTATATTTCGATTCTCGATGACAATTTGTGGCCTGTTATTGCCAGGCATTTTGCGAATAACCCGTGCAAGAGGGCAATGCTCCGTGCCATGCTTCCCGGCGGACTACTGCATGGAAAACCGAAAACGAAATTTTAACTTTATCTTGGTCATCTCAATGCCCAGATCTTTTAAAAATCCAAACCAAACAAGATTTTATACAAGTTGTTAATGAAATATGGACTGGACTTTCATTGTGTTATATTCGGTCACTGTACCAAAGTCTACCCAGAAGAATTTGATGTGTGATTAGGGCAAGAGGTCAAATTACTAAATATTGACAACATAAGGTAAGTTTTTATTAATTTCATTGACAATCAAAGGTTTAAATCCCAGCTGCAATTGCATAATATGTGATGGTTGGCGATTTTGTGCCAATATATATGGCCAACTACTGTATTTAATATTTATACTCAATACAGATCAAAATTGTACTTAAACACATTTCTTAGTACATTTGTCTTTAAAAGGTTGTACAACATCACCGTAATCTAACTGAAAACTTATTTAATTCAATTTAAAAAAACATATATTTCAACTAATATAGAGTCTTTATCTATGTCTCACCTCAATGTGAAATTTTCAGTAAAAACCAAGACATAAATCTACAACTTTAACCCATTTCAATTCTGGACTTTCTGGTCTTATAATTTCCCCTCACTATATCATATTAAACTGCTATTTGAAAAAAAAAAACAAAAGCAGAAAAGTTTAAACAGTGAGGGTCAACAATTCCAACAATATCAACAAAACAAACAATCACCTCTCACCTCAACTCAATGAACATTAAAAAGACCATGACATATGAAGTTGGATATCCAGGTCCTGGCTTGGGACAGGCACAAAAATATGGCAGGGTTTCAAATTGTCATGATTTATACACAGACTTAGATTATGTGTCTACAAAAGTACCATCACTATTCAGTTTTGTGTTTAATTTGTGTGTTTTTGTTTTAGTTTATAAAATTCTATTGAAATTATAAAGTAAAACTCCATTTAATTCTGGAAATTACATTTAAAATTGGAAGCAGCCAAATACTTTTGTCCACAGTGTGTAGCAATTTTATTTACATTAAATGTAAATAAATAAACATTAGAAAAAAACTTCCACATCAGAAACACTGTTTCCAGAAACTATTGAAAACAATTATAAAATTCTATTATAACTATAAAGATCTTCCTTACAAATATAGTTCAACTAGCTGAGATCACATCAAAAAGGGTATTTCCCATCCTTGTTTCTGTGGGTCAATGGACACAATTTTGGAAGGGGACCCCATAGTTCTATTTGGACCAAATTTAGTTTCATTCCATCCAGCATGTTCTGAAGAAGAATTTCCAATTTTTCAACAAAATCAGAAGCCATGGCAGCCATCTTGGATGTAGGGCAAGGTCATTGGACATAATTTTGGCAAGTGATGAGAAGCTCACTTGAGCCTTTGGTTCTGGTGAGCTAAAAGGATTTATCAAAATCTTACATATCAGTTATATAAGTTTGCAGCTGTGTTGACACCATTCCAAAGATTTTCTTCAAATTCTGAAATATAAAAAATACAATTGTCTAACAGTACAGTAAAAAGACTAATACACTGTAAATTTAATACAAGCAAGGATTTATATAGTAAGAAGGATATGAATCTTGGGAGATTTAACATAGATTGTATGTTGTGTGGCGAGATTACCAATAGTGCAATTCGTTGACGATGCACGTGCCTTGATTAACAGTGGAAATTTTCATCGCTTCAACATTTTAAACTAATATTTGTAAGTATATAAAACCATAATTACAGGAATAAAGTGAAAATATTTGTTCTAAATACCAATCATTGATAAAGTATCGATTTTTTGTAGATGTATCACCCATATCTCATCAATAATTGACATTAATCAATTTGCCCTTTTGACGTTCATGGGCTGTCAATACTCAAAGTTAAATTTCAAACTCCTCTTCACTCATCATACCGAATATTGAAGCGGAGCCATCATTTTTGTGATAATATAATATTTTTCAAAAATGTTAAGTAGGAGTTTTATTGAAAACAGTGCTCCCGATTTGTATTTATTAAGGATTGTTTACATCATTTGTCAAAATGGTGGCGTTCTGGGTGGCCTATTTAGAAATCAAGAAACTGCATTGTTTACATGAAATCGACATACCAAAGTGTATAAATGTGTAGTTTAGAGTGTATTCACTGTATACCACAAAACTTGGCATGATTCGTTGCTTTGTTTTATCATTTTTGATATGTTTTTAGATGTATGAAACTCGACTTTTTTTTATTTTACGTGTATGAGGGGTGATACAGAAAAAATCAATGCGAGTAGCATAAAATTTCGCCATGCGAGATAAAGCGAGAAAATATGAGTTTCATATCCTTCTTACTATATAAATCCTTGATACAAGCCATTCTTTACTTTAATGAAAATCAATATTGTAGATTATAATGAACTACTAATGTTTTTGGCTTAAAAAAAAAGCAATATAATTATTGGTAGTAACAGGTGAAGTCTGAAAACTGTTGCTACCCCTCTTGCTAATCATGTTAACAAAGTAATCATAAATACACATGACATGTGACAAAATGGACACCAACTTTTATTTTCGATTAATACAAAATAATAGACTTTATAGAGACAATATAAGGAACATTCTAACAAAGTTTCTTTCAAATGTGTTCATTCAAGTGTCAGAAAAGAAGACTTTCAACAAATGTTTTTCAATCCTACAATGGTAGACATCTTGTATTTTATATTCACACAAATATAATGCAGACTTTGTAGAGAAGAATGCACAAGGAACATTCTAAACAAATTTCATTTCCAAAGATTCAGTGGCTGCAAAGATGAAGACATTTCTCTATTGCTGTCCTATTTTAAGCCACCGGCATGTCCTGTGGTGTCGACCATTTTGAATGATCGATCACAACCAAATGAGGAATTTGTCGAATTGACCACCCATAGATGATTTCTGTAGAATTTCAGTACAATTGGGCCTTTGATTCCTGAATAGCACTTTTCTTTTTACTATTGAGCCAATCAGAATCTAATATTTGCCATGGAGGACATATTGGTTGTTAGATCAGAATCAAATGAGAATTATTTTGGAGGACATTTAATAGACAATTCCATACTTCAAACCTGAAAAGTAAGGTTCTAATCACACACTTGGAGTTTCAGAGGTGATGATGAAAATATGAACTGTTAATGACAAACAATGGATGCCAAGTGATTGCAAGACATTTCATGCCCTTTGGAAAAATTAACTAAAATGTAGAAGTCACACACAATAAGTTGATAGGCAGGCTAATGCTTTATTAACCATTGTTTATTTCATTTAAGGACTAAAGATTTTAAACATACCGTAATCATATCTCTTGTCACTACATAGGATGTCTTTATGTAGAAATATGTCGCTGCTAATGTGACCTCTGGTGGTATGAGTGATAGGTCAATATTTGCAAGATGTGTTAAGTTCAAAGATGCCACAAATGTTCTTGGAAGAAGATAATCCAAAGCAAAGTATGGTGATATTATCTCTAAAACCTGTTTTCTTGTACTGTTAAAAGAAATTAGTTTTTTTTTATATATAAATATGATATTTCAGATCTTGAAAAAGAATATCAACAAAATCTTTTGTCATGATGTAAATTTAAGTACATAAATGTACATGGCTATGAGTATGAAAACTTTACCTTGAATGAAACATTGAATAAAGTTATTTTGACTGACTGAGTTATCATATTGTGTAACATACATTATAATTCCACCTTATATATGAAAGCTCACTCTTCTGATTGGTTGATGAAAGGGGTATTTTTTTACCAATCCATAGTTTTTTTCCCCTTAATCCCCATCACAGGGGTATTTGCCTTTGGGAATTCCCTATAGCGTGGTATTTGCCTAAGAGGGGAAATCCCTTGTTTAAATAGTTTATGACGTCACGGATGTAATTCAAATTACTCTGGTTTCTTCTTTCAACCAACGCTAAGTAAAGAAATATGACAGACGACAGTGTCAGCCGTTGTTTGAAATCGTTGAGATGTATAATTTATTTGCATTATTTTTTTTACATGTTGTATATTAAAGCAAAACTGTGATTTACTATGCATGTTGTATTTTGATTTTGTTCCAGAAATACACTTCTTTGAAAATATTTTTCCTGTTTTCGTAGATTGATAAAAGTCTTGAAAATCAAATGAACGAGGTGGTCTGAAGTTCTGAACCTGCTTTATGACATGCCACTGTTTTACTTACTGTTAATCTATATATAAATATTCAGCGGAATTAAACAAATATATCCTGTTAGTGAGGGTTATTTGCGAAAAATACCAGTTTCGAGGACAGTCAAATGTTCCTCGCCACTATAAACTACATTGATAAAACACAAACTACAGTCAGTGGACATAAGTATTCATCACCTCCAGTTTTTTCCCATGCATATTTCAAATAAAACCTTTTGTTTTCAAAAAATTATACAGAGGTCAAAATTGGTAAAGAAATGACCTTTGTAAAATGTTTTTTCTATATGACATAATATGAGCAGGAATTTGTACTTTGGTATAATCATGATGAGAAAGAGTTTACAACCAATATATGATCTAGGTTAAAAGGTGGCACTGGGATTATTGGAAGTTGTTTTCGACAAGCGAGGAGATTAGCCTTCATCAAACTAGTTCTGAACAGAAAACAAATAAATAAAAAATGTCCAAATAATAAAAAGGAAATATATAATGACAAATATAAACACACAAGAGACAGATTATTCGGTCTATCGTCAAACATGAGGCAATCATTTATTTCCCATTCTAAGGGCAAATTTTACATTTGATTTGTCACCCACAAACAGCAGACGACCCTCTATGAGGGGATGTACCCCAACACAAGAGAGCCAAGGTCCTATTTCTATTCTCCAGGGTACCAATAACAGGCAATGGTTTCATAAGTAATGGATTAATATGTGACAAGTTAACATGTGGACATTTGTACCACAGTAAATTGGGAAATTTTGGCAGTTTCCTCTCGGGAGGCATGTGTTTAATTTTGGTATGTGTAATTTTGGCACTTTCTCAAATTGATGTGTTTAATTTTGGCATTCTCAGAAACAGATTATGTTTACATTTCGTTGATAACCCATTTATTGAAAAATATCTTATTTCCGTTGTACTACAAAACCTTGATAAAGAAGTCAATACAACCTAATTGAAAAAAATAGGATATGGGCGTAATCGCATATTATTCCGTAATTTGGTTTATTTTTGCGTGTTTAATTTTAGCACTTTTATGAGAGGCACCAAATAAACCAAAATAAGACTACTTCCAAAATAACCCAATTTATGGTAGTTGTGCTTAAAACTTATCCAGATCCCCTTGAACTTGAAACTTCTATCTTACTTGTCCCATGCAGATTTTCCTTGGAAATAACTGAGTTCATTTTTGATTTCTGATATACCCCACCATTCAGCAGAAGTGTCCTCATGGTTAATTTTAAGTGAAGCAACTTCATATGGCTTGCTCTTTCCATACATATAATGTAGTACTGGCATACAAAACATCCAACATGGATCTGTACCATCTTTAGCCAGGATTCTTATCATCTTTAGCAAAGATTCTAAAACTCTAAAAAATAAATAATTATATAAAGCACTTTGTAAAAAGATAATGCTAGGACATAATGTTATGTCCAGATGAATTATAAATGAAATATTACAGCTAAGATTTATGCATACAATTATAAAAGTAGAATTCCTTTAATGAGGATCTTTCTTTTATTTTTCTCAAATACTGACAAATTACCCTCCTTAGTATAGAATATTGAATTACAATGGAAACTCTATATATAGATGTTCAACAAAGTTATCAAAAAAAAAAAACTTACAGAATTTGTCTGTTATAGCTATATAAAGAATGAATCAAAATACCCCAAAATAAAATATTTTCAGTTGGTCAAGTAGTGATTAAGTTGGGGGGCCATCTTGGTCGTGATCATATGGTAGTTGGATTTATATTTATAACTACCTATGTAATCAGTGCCCATCACCACCAACGTTGTGAGTTCGAATCCCGCTCTTGTGAGGTGTACTCGATGCAAGATTATGTGATAAAGTTTGTCAGTGACTTGCGGCAGGTCAGTGGTTTTCTCCGGGTACTCGGGTATCCTCCACCAATAAAACTGACCACAGCGATATAACTGAATTATTGTTGAAAGTGGCATTAAACACCATAATCCCATAACTTCTGTTTAAGTTGAGGAAATTTCCTATGCATGCAGAAGTCTCTATTTATCAAGAGTTGCTCCCATTTTCAGCAGGGATCCAACCAAGATGCACTAATTTGCTATGTAAAGCAAACATCGAATTTAAAGATTCTCAAGTATTTCATTCATCTCGTACAATAAGAGGGCAACCTTTAATTAAAGCTTGTTTCCAGCAGAAGATGTACAAGGTCTTATTTTTATACACCAAGTTTTTAATTGACACTTAAATTTAATTGGGGTTTGTGTAACCCAGTCCAGAGTTCCTAAAGATTTTTGTATCAGAATATTTTTTCATAAAACAATATTGGTAACTTTTTTTACTTACTGACGACCCTAATTTAGCTGACATACGTGAAGTGAATTTTCATGCAATATTTTTTTCATTTTTGGCGTAGCAGTTTGTTTCTATGTCATCTCTCATCTGTTTAAAACTTTGCACAATAAATATATATATTTTTGTCAATTGGATAATTAGAAAGATAGGGTCATCAGCAGCAAATACATCTTTACTATGATTAGAAATTATTACAATTTCCTCTCACAATTTCAGTCAGTTGTCAAAAGTATGCGGAAACTTCCAGTGTTCCCTGTATATTTCATATAAAACTAACAAATTTTCAAAAAAAAATTCCCAGTCAATTCACATTTTTATGCCTGTCTCAAGCCAAGACCTGGATTTCCAACATCACATGTCATGGTCTTTCTTGTGTTCAGTGAGTTCAGCTAAGATGAGAAATGATTGTTCACTTTGTTGATATTATTGGTGGAATTCATGACCATCACTGTTTAAGCTTTCTTTTAAGAATATCTGAATTTGATAATATACATGTATTTATCACATAAAGTATAATTAAATGTAGTTTTACTCTATTATTGCAATACAATTTTATACACTAAACAATTGAGAATACAAAAGTTAAATACAAAACTGAAATAAGTTTTCCCAAAACACAATACAGTGATAGTACATATTTTTCAGCTTTTGTTGATAAACAAACATTATCAAAATCAGACAGGAATTGACTTTAGGATAATTTTTTTTAAATTGCAGCTATATAAGAAATACACAAGAAAAATTGGATTGGTTTGGTTTGGTTTTATGGTGTTTACGCCACTTTCCATAATACCGTATTTAGGGTTGCATAATGCGCACCCCCTCTTGGCCTTGGTCGGAAATGTAAGAATTAAATGTCAATCGTATATATTTTTGATAGTTTTGAGCGTGTTTCATCTACTGATAACTATTATCTTCTTTAAACTTGAATAAAATAGAAAAATATTAATTGTTTTAAGTTTTAATATGTCGTTTAACCACAATTTTTTTTGTATCTGGATGTTTAGTAGTGGATACGAAATGTAGCACAACATCGGTAAATATATGTTTAAATTCCGAATCTTAACGCAATTTGGTGTAAATAATGATTTTTACTGTCACATGTCAAAAAAATCTAGGGTCGGTCGGTCGGGATTAATTTTTTTTTTTTTTTTTTTTTATTATCGACAAAAGCGGAAATAGTCGTTCCCGGTTCCGGAATCCGATTCCGCTATTTAATTTTCGAAAATTCCGGTAAAATGACGAATTATGCAGTTTTTCTACCTTCTTTGCTCTCAATTTCGACAAAAAGCTAGCAGTTGAATAAATAAAACATTGCTGCTGATTAAACAACAAAAATGGTTATCCGAATTCTGTGTAAAAATTGATAGGGTCGCTAGCAAAAATTAGAGTCGAATAATTGCCGAATAAAAAGGTTAGGGTCGGCGGCTGAAAAATAGGGTGGGTCGGGTGACAGTAAACACACATATATTTTTGTTTGGCCTCATTCATTATTAAGCTCAGAAAGAAAAATGATTATAGTCTGTCTCAAATCGGCAACGCTGATCAAACACCACTTACATTCGTCTTGCCATCTGCTACTACAATTACAACAAAAGGAGCAAAGTCCATCAGCATGACAACTACTGGAAATGAAAAAAACAGATTCACGGTGATGTTGGCATGCCCAGCAGACGGTGGTAAATTACCTCCATACATCGTATTCAAAAGAAAAACCATGCCAAAGCTACCATTTCCGAAAGGCGTAATAGTTCAAGTCCAAGAGAAAGGCTGGTTTGACGACAAAATAATGAGAGACTGGTTGCAGAGAGTATGGGGTAAGAGGCCTGGAGCTGGTTTGTCATGTAGTATGCTGGTATTGGACGCCTTTCGATGTCATCGTACACAAAACCTAAAGACCCAGTTGGAAGAACAACATACCGATTCATCCATTATACCCGATGGGATGACATCAATGTTGCAGCCATTAGATGTAAGCATAAACAAACCGATAAAGACATCACTTCGACAGAAATGGAGTCAATGGATATCCTCAGACGACCATTCATTTACGGCTGGTGGGCGTATGAGGAAAGCTGAGCTGACAACAATCTGTACATGGGTTAAGGAGGCATGGGAGGAGCTGAATCTAGAAATCATAGTGAAAGCTTTTAAGAAGTGTACCATCTCCAACGCATCAGATGGATCTGAAGACGACTGCGTGTGGCAAGAAAAAGAAAAAAGTGACGGGGAAAATACAGAGTGTGAAGATGATGATAATGACGTTTATTACGATGATGAAGACAACACACCACTATCTATTCTGCGTGATATGCATCATCTTTTCAAAGATGACACCGATGAAGAATCTGATGGGTTTTAAAAGACATCAAAAGTTAATACTAGTGCTCATAAGGATTTGTGCTGTTAGATACAATTTTGTCATAATTATTATATTGTAATTTATTGTTAATCAGATTATTATTGATGTGATTAAAATTGACAAATCCATTTAATTGTTTCTTTTCTTTTTGTTTCAATCTTTAATAATTTATATAAACATAGCCTGACAGTCTATAATTAGACTGTAAGGCTATGTTTATATAAGTTTTATTAAAGAAAATTATACCCTGGATAATGGATTATGACACCTTTATACACACACACTGTCACTGATTCTATTCTTATCAGCAACACAGTATTGATTATTTTACGCATGGTCGGTCACACTTGTTATACAATTGGTGTATTGATTTTGTTCTCGAACGAAGGTAAACATTTACAAAAACAATTTCACAAGACAGTTTTAATTCATCAATAATTAATACATTATTAGGCTCATTTTATTTAATTTATTATTTTTGTGGGATAGTGTCCAAATAATACAAATACAGTCAAACTTGTCTATAGCGACCATTGAAGGGAGTTCTGAAAAAAGGTCGCATAAGACAGGGAGTCGTTGAATAGAGGTTATGATATTTGCCCCCAAAATCTCGAGAGGAAAAACCTAGTTCGGGTATATAATCTGCATCAACTTGTAACCCGTTCGTGTGGAGGACAAATGCATGAATAGAGCTTAAATTCTGGCAAGAAAAAGGTATAATGAAATAAAAAATATGTTCAATTATCGTTAAATATTTCCGTCCTTTGTGGGTGAAATTAAAAAAAAAAGAATATTAAATGATCAAGTTTTTTACTTTCTTTCAACAGCTATCTTAATTGTTATCGTAATTAGAATTAATCATTTTGATTAGAAGAATGAAATTTCCTGACAAAACGTTTTCAAACTTCAATCACTCGCCGAAAGCTATAAATAGCTTAATCACACAATCAGCATGTGTTTACCTTGATCTGTTACCGCACGTTAAACGAATGTTGACAGTAATATATGCTGGGAACCAGTACTTCATACAATAATTTTCAAAATCATGATTATTTATTTATAAAACTGAAAGATTAAAATGGTATTTTCTATAATAAGCAATTTTAAATATTTAATTATAAATAAGAAATAAACCCAGTGTGAAGATGCTGTTGCAGCAGCCCTGCACTTTAATGGAAGAAGATGAAGAAAGCAACAATAATAAATCATCACGTAAACAACTTACCTGTAAAAAAAATGGCGGTCTTACACAATAATGCTAATCGTGACTTCATTTAATATGAAAAATCTATTATTATGAACTAGTAACAGGTATGGACTTTGGGAGTGAGATGTTGTCAGTAGATCATGCAAATATCAGCTAGAGGGATATTGGCAACAATCGCTGCATCAGCTGGGCAAAACGGACATTTTTCCAAAGTCGGGACTGTGTATGTTTATTTATTTATTATTATCTAACTTCCGATTTGATAATAATCCTCTAATAGTCGTTATATGAAGGATTTTTACCCAAAGAACATGGTCGTTAGTCGCGTTAGACAGTGGGTCGTTATATAAAGGTCGAATGCACAGGAAAATGCTGGAGAGGAATAAAGAAGGTCGGCAAACAAAGGAAGTCGTTATATAGAGGGGGTCGCTAAGACAAGTTTGACTGTACGAAACATACGACTTTGACAAACAGTACCAAAAAAAAATGGCCTACATGTGATTTTCCGGTCTGAAAAAAGAGTGAAACACATTGTTCTTGTTTATAATGCGCACCCCTCCTGCAAAATGAATAATCTGGGCAAAATCCTGCTCATTATGCAACCCTAAATACGGTATTTTAGTTATATTGTGGTGGTCAGTTTTATTGGTGGAGGAAACCAGAGTACCAGGAGAAAACCAGACCTGTCGCAAATCACAGACAAACTTTATCACATAACGTTGTATCGAGTACACCTCACTATGAATGGGATTCGAACTCACAACTTAAGTGGTGATCGGCACTGATTGCAAAGGTAGATGTAAATCCATCTACCATATGATCAATTCGGCCCCAAAAACAAAGGGAAATTTGGAAGTTTCTTAATACTTTTGACAACTGTCTGTATCAACCATATGTAAAATGTTAGAAATCTAATATTCACTTATTTTTGTTAACAATTTCTACTTACCCCTTTCTTGTTGCAATGGTAAAGTAATTCCTCAGGTTTTTAAACTCTACGCATTCCTGTTTTTTATCATCTACTTTTGGCAAAAATGCTTCACACAGCTTTCTAGTTTCAATCTTTGAAATCTGTATCCCATTGCATTGTATCAAATGATTGATAGTGAGTGCTGCACACAATTGTAAAACTCTATCTTCCTCTGTGACTTGACCTTGTCTACATTCAATCAACTTTTGTAAGTTGAACAAAATGTAATTTTGTAAATACTGAAAAAATATATAGATATATATATACATTTAAAAGTCGGGGAAAATAATATACTTAAAGGCACATTGTCTAAGGTTTTGTTTATAAATTGAAGTATCTTTTCGGTCCCTAAGTAATGCTAAAAAGAAAATTTCTCAGAAGTTCCAAACATTGTGAGATTTAGCTTTTTTGAATTATTGTCAAGGATCGTAAAAGTTCATTTAATAGGCCTTTCAAGAAATTATATTGCATGCACTATAAATATAAACATGCTTGAATCAAAGAAGTCTACACAAGGTTACAGGAGACATTTGACAAATTTTTGTGGAGAAAAAAATGGAAGCATAGTTTCGTAAAAAAAATAAAGAGAAAAATCTGTTTATTTTCTTTAAACTCGAAAAATGCTTTTGGAACACACTTATGTATAAATAATTGGATTCCCAGTAAACAAATCAATAAATAGACATTTTTATTTACTTTAAAAAAATCTATTTTCTTTATATACATGATATATGTGCCAAACAAGTCATTTTCATACATAGAGTTGCTATGCTACAACTGGAGATTTGCAAATTTTTGCTGGAGATTTGGTCTCATAACTGGAGATTTTTTATCGACGTATTTGATGCCTGTTTTTATTGTTTATTGATGTTTTCCTTTTGTTTGTTTCAGTATTGAACCAACTGCATCCCATTTCAATATATATTGTTTACGTTTCTGTCTTAAGTAGTGTTTCATATGATGAATGAAGGATAAAAACTGTATTTATAATTTATTCATAATCATTCATAATCATAAGGTTATAACAAAGCAATAACAATGAAGACAGAATGTTCTGAACAATAAAGTCATAGAGCACTAAAATTAAAAAGTCACTATTCATCACATGTAGTCACAGAATTTACCTTTAAAAAGTCACAGATATAATCACAGTAAGTGAAAGAAAGTAAACTTAGAGAAGTCACAAAATTGAACATATATAAAAGTCATTAAGGATCAGTCTACTTGGCACTGGCACAAGCCTTCTTTGCTGCTTTCACCACATCTGTATCAGGTTTGTACTGGTGACACTCTGTTGTATTGTTAATCTTAACACTGAGAAGACTGGACCTTTACTGCTAGCCTGGCACCACTTGAATTCGGACTTCCAGGTATTCTGGAACTTGGCAAAGTACTTGGTCTTCTTTGCTGCTGGTGCGTTGGGTGATAGCATACGTTTCGGCATTTTTGTGGATTATCAATTCCATCCTGGAACTTGGTCCTTAAATAATACTTTGATCAGCTTTGGTCCCAAACAAGCCATAACAACTCAATCCAAGATGAATTCATTGCACGTTTGATCGAAATAAGAGGTTTTCCTCTGCATCAAAGGTTGTCCGACTCGTGTTTGCACAACGGTTTATAACTATTTTTAATTGCCGCTATCACACTTCTAATCATCTAAGCGTGTGCCACAAATACACTTCCTTATCCCCAATTAACTGTCAATCAGTGGATAATTGTTGTATAATCATCAACACCTTAATTAATCACCATGGCCCAATTTACCTGTAAAGGTGTCAAACAGATCAATAACCGGATATCATTAAATATGACATTCACCTTTTTAATACCATTCGTATCTCTCGGCGTTTTTCGTCAGCGCGGGAGTTCCAAATGGGGAATTTCCAGAAATATTGATTGCAAAATGTAGGTCAAGATTTTTTGTACTTGATTTTTTTCACGGGCGGAAGATTTTGAAAGTTGACGGGAGGGACCCTCAAAATCGGGAGAAAAATGCTCCCGCCGGAAGGTTCACATGTATGCATTTTATATATTTGTAATTCTAACATGACCTCCTTCTTTCACTTTGTTAATAAACGAGCGAGTTATCCATTCGGTATAATCTCATTAGCACATGCACCAGTGAATGTGACTGACTTTTCCATTGGCAGCATAAATTGTGTGCGACATTTTCCACAAACGTAAATATAAATTAAAGTTTGTTTTTGCCCGCTAAAAAAGTATGTCTCCCCCGTCCCACAAACTGTAGTCATAGGTAAAAAATCTATTTAGGTAACAAATAAAATTAAGCTTCAATGAATAACAAAAACCAGAGGCTCCCAGGAGCCTGTAATCGCTCACCTGGATCAAAGCTGCTTTCAATAACAACGCAACTGCACTGTGGTGGCCATCTTGGTGGGAGAGCGCAACTGCCGGACACCATTTTGGAAGAGGACCATCCAATGACTATTTCATCAAAGTTTGGTTTTAATTGAGCTACTGGTTCCAGACAAGATGGTTTTTATGTGAATTTCCCTTAGGGTCCTATGTTAAACTAAGTACAGCTGTGCAGCCATCTTGGTCAGAGGGCGGGACCACCAGACACAAATTTCGTTCAGCGGTTTCAAAGGAGAAGATTTAAATGTGATCTTTTATCAAAATATGCCTAAAATTTAAAAAAAAAAAAACGAACATATGCTAAACTACTCCTTGCCATGTAGCTGCAGTTCAAATTTGAGCTCATTTTGACTTATACTAAAGCAGCAATGGACAATTGAAGAAATTTCTATTTTTAGTAACAGCAGCCATCTTGAATGGAGGGCGGGGCTGTCGGACACAATTTTGAAAGGGAACCACCCAGGAACCATCCCTGCCAGGTTTGGTTTAATTTGGTTCAGCGGTTTCAGAGGAAAAGATTTAAATGCGATCTTTTATCAAAATATGCCTAATTTGCATAATCGGTATATATCGGCTGAAAGAAAAACCCGGAATATATGCTAAACTACTTCTTGCCATGTAGCTGCAGTTAAAATTTCAGCTCATTTTGACTTACACTAAAGCAGCAATGGACAATTACAATTTCATCCCCCCTTTTTTCTATTTTGAGCTTGGCGGCCATCTTGGTTGGAAGTCGGGATCACCGGACACAATTTTGGAAGGGGGCCGTCCAAGAATCATTTCAGCAAAGTTTGGTTGAGATTGGCTCAGTAGTTTCAGAGGAGAAGATTTTTTTTTAATTTCATCCCCCCTTTTTTCTAATTTGCATAATCGGTCAAAATCGGCAAAAGTTCAAAGTTCATAAAAAATCCTGTCATACATGCTGAAAAGCTCATCATTATGCTTATACAGTTCAAATTTGGGCACATTCTGGCTTAAAATAGAGCAGTTTTGGCCATTTGAAGAAATTTCTATTTTTAGTAACAGCGGCCATCTTGAATGGAGGGCGGGGCTGTCGGACACAATTTTGAAAGGGACCCACCCAGGGACCATCCCTGCCAGGTTTGGTTTAATTTGGTTCAGCGGTTTCAGAGGAGAAGATTTAAATGTGATCTTTTATCAAAATATGCCTAATTTGCATAATCGGTATATATCGGCTGAAAGAAAAATTTCACAGAAAAACCCGGAATATATGTTAAACTATTCCTTGCCATGTAGCTGCAGTTAAAATTTCAGCTCATTTTGACTTACACTAAAGCAGCAATGGACAATTAAAATTTCATCCCCCCTTTTTTCTATTTTTAGCTTGGCGGCCATCTTGGTTGGAAGTCGGGATCAACGGACACAATTTTGAAAGGGGGCCATCCAAGGACCATTTCAGCAAAGTTTGGTTGAGATTGGCTCAGTTGTTTCAGAGGAGAAGATTTTTTTTAAATTTCATCCCCCCTTTTTTCTAATTTTCATAATCGGTCAAAATCGGCAAAAGTTCAAAGTTCATAAAAAATCCTGTCATACATGCTGAAAAGCTCATCATTATGCTTAAACAGTTCAAATTTGGGCACATTCTGGCTGAAAATAAAGCAGTTTTGGCCATTTGAAGAAATTTCTATTTTTAGTAACAGCGGCCATCTTGAATGGAGGGCGGGGCTGTCGGACACAATTTTGAAAGGGACCCACCCAGGGACCATCCCTGCCAGGTTTGGTTTAATTTGGTTCAGCGGTTTCAGAGGAGAAGATTTAAATGTGATCTTTTATCAAAATATGCCTAATTTGCATAATTGGTATATATCGGCTGAAAGAAAAATTTCACAGAAAAACCCAGAATATATGTTAAACCATTCCTTGCCATGTAGCTGCAGTTAAAATTTCAGCTCATTTTGACTTACACTAAAGCAGCAATGGACAATTAAATTTCATCCCCCCTTTTTTCTATTTTGAGCTTGGCGGCCATCTTGGTTGGAAGTCGGGATCAACGGACACAATTTTGGAAGGGGGCCATCCAAGAATCATTTCAGCAAAGTTTGGTTGATATTGGCTCAGTAGTTTCAGAGGAGAAGATTTTTTTTAAATTTCATCCCCCCTTTTTTCTAATTTGCATAATCGGTCAAAATCGACAAAAGTTCAAAGTTCATAAAAAATCCTGTCATACATGCTGAAAAGCTCATCATTATGCTTATACAGTTCAAATTTGGGCACATTCTGGCTTAAAATAGAGCAGTTTTGGCCATTTGAAGAAATTTCTATTTTTAGTAACAGCAGCCATCTTGAATGGAGGGCGGGGCTGTCGGACACAATTTTGAAAGGGACCCACCCAGGGACCATCCCTGCCAGGTTTGGTTTAATTTGGTTCAGCGGTTTCAGAGGAGAAGATTTAAATGTGATCTTTTATCAAAATATGCCTAATTTGCATAATCGGTATATATCGGCTGAAAGAAAAATTTCACAGAAAAACCCGGAATATATGTTAAACTACTCCTTGCCATGTAGCTGCAGTTAAAATTTCAGCTCATTTTGACTTACACTAAAGCAGCAATGGACAATTAAAATTTCATCCCCCCTTTTTTCTATTTTTAGCTTGGCGGCCATCTTGGTTAGAAGTCGGGATCACCGGACACAATTTTGAAAGGGGGCCATCCAAGGACCATTCCACCAAAGTTTGGTTGCAATTGGTGCAGTGGTTTCTGAGGAGAAGATTAAAATGTGAAATGTTGACGGATGGACGACAGACGACGGACGAAAAGTGATGACAATAGCTCACCTGGCCTAAAGGCCAGGCCAGGTGAGCTAAAAAACCTGTTCTTAATCCATGAAACACAAACAAATTTTATCAAAAGTGCTAAAGCAAGGGTTACAGGTACTATTCCATATTGTCATGGCAAAGTTCCCCGTTCCAGAAAATTGCTCAGCCTATGTTCCAATGATTTTAAAGGACTTTTGTTCTTCTAAAATCAATGGATTGGTGATGAAAACTTTTTCAGGGAAATAGTGACATTATGATAGACTCTTGTACATATATATATATGACAGCTCTAAAATCTAATTCTAACACTGTTTGGTTTAATTTTCAGACGTATATATATACATACAAGTTTCAGTAAGGGATATTACACTAGAGTGTTTGCAAATAACTCCCACAAAATTTAGGGGATCAAAATTTCCTGGTAATATGCACAACTACATATGGTGTCCTTACTACCTACCAAGTTTCATGAAATTCTGTTTAGTAGTTTCAGAGGAGTTGCGCTGACAAGCTGCTTCAGTAGTAAATTTCGGGAAATTTCTAAGTTCAAAGGGGCATAACTCCCATAAAATTCAGGCGATCAAAATTTCCTGGTAATATGCACAACTACATATGGTGTCCTTACTATCTGCCAAGTTTCATGAAATTCTGTTCAGTAGTTTCAGAGGAGTTGCGCTGACAAACTGTGTGACGGACAGACGGACGGACAGACAGACGGACAGGACAAAAACAATATGTCTCCCCACAAAAGTGGGGGGATACATAATTACCGTCTTCCAATCAAAGTATACTACCGTATTTGTACTCTTAGACATATCAGAATCAAAATAAATCATGGAAGCCAGAATGTGTTTTGAGTTTTAACATGGATTGGCAGATATTAGTAAATTTTATCCCTCGCTTCTGGCTTGGGATAAAATACCAATATCCGCCAATCCATGTTAAAACTCCCAACACATTCTGGCTTCCATGATTTATTTCTTAAACAATATTGCAAAACTTTTACGTATTAAAAAAAAAGATTTTGAGACCATATCCCTTTATTAACAAAATATGCTTCAGTAAAATATGGAGATTCTGAAAAAAAATGTATTCCAATAATATTTATCAATCTAACAGGCTTACTAAAACAGTATTAAAAACAGACAGTTTTTGAAGATTACAAAGATTTCATTCTAAACCGATTGTCACAATCAATATCAACTCAAAGGATTCCTACACCAACCACTGTTACCTCTGCCACACCATCTTTGTTTACAAACATCACGTGCAGACGACAAAGTAGTCCAGTCAAATAACATCAATTTGAATGTTCGAAATAAAGGGGAGGAGCCTATTCTTCAACATGTGACAGAGATTATAACTGAATGTAGTGATATGGAACCAGTTATGTTCTCTGTGTCGGAGAGTGTGTCACAAAATGGTGGGTTTCCTATTGGTGTCGTAAAGTACCTCAACATTAAAATATTCAATTGACAAAGAAATTCTACCTCTTTGGGAATTTAGTTATTCTATCCAGTGTGCTACATATAAATGGAAATGATGATGTCTTTATGAAACATTTGATAAATGATAACTTATATATCAGGGTCTTATGGTACTGTGGTAGTTAAAAATATGGTGGCGAAAATTGATTGAAATAGCATGTGAATACACGGATCCATAGAACCTGCGGTACCATAGGATCAGACTATACACCTTAAATAATATTTAAAGAACATTATGAGGAAATAATACACAAAATTTTCACCTTTTCCTTTTATGGTTATTAACTGACCTTTGACATAGAAGCAAGAAACTCTCTTGATGTATACCACAAAGATGCCACCATCTCATACATATCATCAAGTCCGAAACATATCCATCCTATGTGACTTATGACATCCTCACCAATCATTCCTGCTGGATCATTCATTTTCAACTGCATAGGTGGTAAAAATGTTTGAAATGCTAAAGCTGCATCTGCTCGTAGCTGTTTTTTATATTCATCACCAGAAAAATATCCTTTTAAGGTTTTAAAAAAACCTTTTTCTTTGACAGGTTTTTCTCTAATTAAACCATCATACTTATGAATGGTATCTACAAAGATAATATAAACTACGGGTAAATAATGCTTTAATGGACACATGAAAAAGATTAAAATGTAAGCAAATTATATTTTAACTTTATACGAAACTTCTGGTTTAGAAAAACGTCCAGTGGAATGATATAACTTATCTCTTAAACTTATAAAGAACAATTAATTATATAATAGTTACTTATGTCTAGGGCATTATCGTGATTTATACTGTCCAAAATAACTATTATTTTTATTTCATTGAAGAAAATAAGACTCTATAAATAATTTTGCTCATTTTAGTACATGTACATGTTGTATATTGATGATGGACAGCAAATGAAGTAGTTTGACAACAGACGACAAATGATACACATTTAATACATGTATACATTGGCAACTGCATGATCTCTGTCATTAACATGATAATGCCTGTTGATTCAAATAAACACACATATACATGACCACTCACTTTCTTTGCTAATGGCTTGGTACAGGCACGTCAATAAAAAGTGGCAGGGTTAAACTACTTGAATTGGGCCCAAACATAAATTTTTGTGCTGTGTCCCATCAAATACAATTTCATTAAAACAAACAGTTCTTTGTAAAAAGAACTAGATTTTCCTCATCATTGTTCATTGTTCAAGTTTGGCTCTCGATGTAAATCGATATGTTAGTTTGATTCCTGTCCATGGCAAGATGTACTTGATACAAATTTGTGATAAATTTAATCAGTGAATTGCAGCAGGTACGTAAGTAGTTTTCAATAAAAATTTAACAACACGGTATAACTGAAATACAGTCGAACCTCGTTGTCTCTAACTTGAAGGGGCCACCCGAAAATATTTGAGTTATCCGAGGTTCGACTTATCAGATGTTTGAAAATGTGTAAAACATATATTTGATTGTCATGTTTACCGTTTACGCTTTGTTCGATATGTACTAGATGTTTTTGTTTGTTTCAATGAACGTATTAATAAAGAAATATCGATACACAAAACTTTTATTTATTATTCTATGAATTTGATATTTAATAAAAATGAATCTGAACTGTTTAAACGGAATTAAAAAAACGATATCACAAATTATTATCAATCACATTTTCAATAAAGATGAAAGAAAATCGATCACCAGTGATCGTATTGTTTGTCAATTATAATCTTCTTAATCAATGTTAACTAAAGCTTCCATAATTGTGAAGAGTTCAATACAAATTACAACAAATTGGCTTGGGTATTAAAATTCGCTTCAATAATTTTCTCAGGTAAAATTTTGTTCCGCTTGAGCACGCCGATCTAAAAAAAGAATTAAAGATGTGCCAGATGTTTACAATTAACTTGTCAACGTTAACCAGGTCATGCGCAATGGTACTGAAGTTTACTTCAGCATGAGTTTGAACTCTCAATCCTTCCTTCAATTCCATCCAACAGTCATGTTGGTGGCCTATGTTTATTCTTGTTTTATCATAATACGCCAAAACTTCTTTCCTGTTTCTTTTTCTAGCAGAATCAGTTAAAGTTCTCATACGATCATGTGCAGGATTTCCATCAGCAGACATTTTTTCCCCCAACAACAGACTTCGCACAGGCATAGTAAGAGTTCAACTAAGGTCATATAAATAGCGGCGTATATCGTCGTACAGACAGGAATTTATGTTTGAGATGTGTTTTCATAAAAATAAAAGAGAATGGATGGGCTTTTTACTCTAAAACTTGATAATTAGTGTTAATTTATGTTTTTAATGTATTCCTTGTAAAAAATATACAAAAATATTACCAAAATCAACAACATTATAGCTTTAAGTTCACACCACAAAAATATGTCAGGAAAAAATGTACATATCTATTACCTTGTACTTTGGTTTGACCTATAAACATGGAACGAACATTTGTATCAGATGTGTGACTGTATACATGTTCGTCAACCTCATCTCCATTGCTCTGTATAACAGTATACACATAGTAAACTGTCTTCCATAGAAGATATTTTGGGATGTAGACTTTACCCTGGTATTCATGATAATCATCCACTACTGTCCTAAGATTTAATAGAAAAAAGGCTGTACACTGTAATGTCTTAAAAAAATTGTCAGCAATAAAATTAATTTTACACCGAAAATATACAAATGAACGGTGAAAGGGAAGGAACTGTCAAACATACAGAAAAGTAGCTCTGACAACAAAATGGTGTATGGTGTGATATATAGCGAGATTTTTATTTAACTTAGAAAATTCTATAATTCACAGCTATCTATATAACAAGAAAATTTAACTAACAGGTTAAACATGCCATTAAGAATAGAAGGAAATATCATAGCTAGCGCTATAATTTTATACAAATATTTTGAAATTGACAATTAAAGTAAAAGGATGGTTTATTTGTACTTGTTTGGGCCTAAGTGTCATAAAACTATAGAGCATGATTTCTGTTCTCATACTCGCAAAAACAACCAATCAGAACATTGTATCCAATAAATACAGTGTTCTGATTGGATGATTTTGGAGTAAGAGTACTCCAAAGTTTGATGACATCAGAACTTATTGTAATACATACCTTTTATATGTCAACTTATGTTTTTTATACTTCCATCCTCCTAGAGTCTGCTCTTGAAACCTTACAACCACTTCATCTTTCTGTATGTTCAAAAGTATCGTAGGTGATAGAACTACATGATAATAGACTTCTGTAAATTCTGTCTTTTTTACTTCATTGCCAGTCTTCCCACCTGCTTTGTTACCTGAAGAGCTAGGAATAAAACCAGGAAAAATTCACAAGGGTAATGAAATACAATGTATTTAATATGTATATGCTAAATAGGCATTTCGAGTATCTTAAATCTTTTACAATTAGACATGAATTATTTCGGTGACTTAACATTCCCATGATATTGATAACATAAATATTGAATGGGTTAGGTTATTGGTGGTTAATGTTACTTTTTAGCAATTTTTTGTCATATCAGACTACCAGACAGTCTGGCAGACTCATTGGGCACTGAAAATACAAAATGAAAAATACCACACTGTCTAAACAGCTCCCAAACCTAATCGAAAAATTGTAAAAACAGAGGCAAAATTGATACCCCTAACACATATTTATGATCACTCATTTTCCTGCCATGGTACAGGCACTTCAATAGAAATGGTGAGGTTAAACTACCTTTATGGACCCAAACAAGTGAGGTGAATATTGTGTTCAATCCATGTCAATGGTGTTGTGCTTGTGGTTAGAAATCAACTACCTTAGCTGCTCGTCCAGTAGGGACCCTTACATATTTCAAGCAAGTCTGAAATATATTGTAAAATGCAGATCCACGATTTGAATTCATTTGTCTTTTTTTTTTGGTGCTAATTCCTCTATTTTTGCTTTGAATTCTGGTTGAAATGTGGCATTTGTCTACTCGTCTGCCAAACAAATCAGTACTTACTTGTTTGAAGCTGATGATGGATTCTCTACAGACTGCTTATTCTTATCTTTGGTTGTCTGTAAGGATAGTTGATAAACAAAATTTATAATAAAAATAATTATAGTAAAACTACTTTTGTATTCTAAATATCGATGATATAGCTGAAAAATTACTGAGTTGGTGTTAAACAAACAATCACTCACTCACTCACCAAATATCAAAAATAAACAAGGGCAACGCAAAGCGTGGCATATCCCCTCACCTAAAAATTAGACACTGTGACCTTGACCTTTGACCTTGAAAATCAATACGGTTCCAGATTCTCTTAAGGTCTAAGTATGTACCAAGTTTGGTCAAAATCCATTGAAGGATGTTGATTCTAGAGTGTTCACAAGGATGATACGCAGTAAATATTTGACCCCTTGACCTTTGACCTTGAAAATCAATACGGTTCCAGACTCTCCTAAGAACTATGTATATACCAAGTTTGGTCAAAATCCATTGAAGGATGTTGATTCTAGAGTGTTCACAAGGTTGTTATGCAGTAAAAATTTGACCCTGTGACATTGACCTTTGACCTATGACCTTGAAAATCGATAGGGTTCCAGACTCTCCTAAGGACTAATTATGTACCAAGTTTGGTCAAAATCTACTGAAGGATCTTGATTCTAGAGTTCACAAGGATGTTATGCGGTAAAAATTTGACCCAGTGACCTTGAAAATCAATAGGGTTCCAGACTCTCCTAAGGACTAAGTATGTACCAAGTTTGGTCAAAATCCATTGAAGGATGTTTATTCTAGTGTTCACAAGGATGTTATGCGGTAAACATTTGACCCCTTGACCTTTGACCTTGAAAATCAATAGGGTTTCAGACTCTCCTAAGGACTATGTATGTACCAAGTTTGGTCAAAATCCATTGAAGGATGTTGATTCTAGAGTGTTCACAAGGATGCTACACGGTAAAAATTTGACCCGGTGACATTGACCTTTGACCTAGAAAATCAATAGGGTTCCAGACTCTCCTAAGGACTAAGTATGTACCAAGTTTAGTCAAAATCCATTGAAGGATGTTGATTCTAGAGTGTTCACAAGGATGTTACGGAAGGACGGATGGACGGAAGGAAGGACGGAAGGAAGGAAGGACAGATGGATGGACGGTAGCGTTACTATATCCCTTCGCAACTTCGTTGGCGAGGGGATAATAACGAGTAACCGAACAACATAGTAATTCATGAATGCATTTTGCACATGAGTGAATAATCATCATTGTTCGGTTACAAGAAATTTCTTTTTGATATTCATAATGCAAGAGAAGTTGTACTGTTTATTACATAGAATTACACTTTTGTTTGCTCTCACAATGTGCTTTAAAAAGGAACTTGTTTTTCATTGTCGGACGTTCAATGATATTTTCGATTGTACCAGCATTGGCACTGTGGAGGTGCAATTAAAAAACACATTTTATTTCACTCACAGAAATGTTGATTTCTATATCACCTGGAAATCTTAGATTTTCACAGGTATCATTGTAATAATGTTTTTAACCTACAAAACCTGATTATCTTAAACTAAGATATTTAGTTTTCTACTTTAGGTCCACATATAGATACTATCAGCTTAATTTATCCAAGACTCTGACACAATGAAATTCTACTGTAGTTTGATACTGAAAGGAAAGCTCCGACAAATACAAAGAGCAGACTTGAAAACAATGGTCTTGGATAGGTGTATTGAAACCTAACCCTTTGAGGTGGGAACCTGCCATGTTTCTTCAGGTGAAGGGGTGCTCTGGAAGGGTAAGCAGTTCCTGCTCCACAAATGATGAACCGTGCAAACTAAATGCTGTATCCTCTCCTCATTTTTAATTGGGTGAGGGTTTTGATCATACTTGACAGTCAAACATGGATAAGTCAAATAAAAAACGATTTGCACAATACATATGTCAATTTTTACCTCAATTTGAATATTTTTGGTAGCAAAAAACTTTTAATTAACGATAATTAGCTTGAAAGTTTCCATAACAGGAAAGCTTGGGTACTCATTATTTGTATCTCTCTGTTTTCGTTGTGACGTTTCATTGTGCATTAATTTAACCCAATATAGAACATGTGAATGAGTGAATATTTGTTGTTTAACCCCAAATGAGTGGTTACGTGTTTACCAATTTACTTTTTGATGAACATGTACAAGACCAACACACTAGGTTGGATTTTTATAGTGATAGCTCACTGAAATAACAGTCCACAGATAGACATGGAGCTCCACTTTGACATATTTTCTTGATTATTAGCAAACTCTTCTTTATGGAGAAGCAGCAAATACAAATTTCATAGTCAGTCTTTGTCTTGACTCAACCGGGGATCGAACACAATCAAGGCAAGCATTCAATTACTGGTAAATTAACTCATTAACAATACATATCAATACACATTGTAGGAAATACATACATACTCCTATAATAACAATTTCTATTGCACCAGAAATCAAACACAAAATTCTTCTTTACTACGAAGGTCTCTAGGCACCAGATTAGTCAAAGTAAATAGCTATTCCTGGTTACCTTGACATATCATGGTTTTCTCTGGGTACTTCAGCTTCCTCCATAATTAAAACTGATCGTCACGATATAACTGTAATATTGTTGAAAGTGGCATTAAACACCATAACTCTCTAACCCTTGACACATCCGTATTTCACTATAAATCTTAATCACCTGTGAAGTTTTTGATTCTGTTGTACTTCTTGTATTGTAACGGTTTTCTGTTTCTTCAGTTTTCGAATCTTTGGATTTATCAGCCATTGAAGATGTTGTTTCTTCGTGTTCTGGCTGTTGTTTGCTCTCCTAAAGTTGAAAAAAGAGATATAGCGGTAACTAAACTGTCATACAATTTCATATAAGGCCAAAAAAAAATATATGTGTGTTTACTGTCACATGTCAAAACTAGAGGCTCAGCCCACTGAGCCTGTATCGCTCACCTGACAATAGAATGATACTGAAGCAAATTTCAAAGGGAGATAATCATTACCTTAAAAAACAGCAACCATCTTGAATGGAGGGTGGGGCTGTCGGACACACTTTTAAAAGGGACACACCCAGGGACCATCTATGCCAAGTTTGGCTCCATTTGGCCAAGCTGTTTCAGAGGAGAAGATTTTTTTTAACATTAGCCAATCAGAAAAAAGAATATTCTTGGCAGCCATGTTTATAGGCCAAATGGAACGAAATGGAGAAACTTTATAGAGGACCTTACATAGATGCTTACTGCCAAGTTTGGTTCCATTTGGCCAAGTTGTTTCAGAGGAGAAGATTAAAATATGAAAAAGTTAACGGACGGACGACAAGTGATGGCAATATCTCACATGGCCTTTGGGTCAGGTGAGCTAAAAAATGATGAAAAAAGGGCAATAACTCCTAGATGAGTAATCAGATTTACTTCAAAATTGCAGGGCATGTAGATCTTGACAAGCTGAACATGTTTTCAGTTTACACTTAACATCTATCTCTTATAGTTTTTGAAATAAAAAACGAAAAGTATTAAAATTTAGAAAATTTGATGAAAAAAGGGCAATAACTCCAAGATAGGTAATCAGATTTTCTTCAAAATTTCAGGGTAGTTAGATCTTCCTGTGCTGATCATTTTTACCCATGTCAGATTTCTGATATTATTAACGGTTTTTGAGTTGTTACCAAAAACGTGCAATTTTACCATATGTTCTATTTTTAGTAACAGCGGCCATGCTTGTTGACCGAATGGAACTAAATGAAGAAGTTTTATAAAGGATCTTACATAGATGCTTCCTGCCAAATTTGGCTTCATTTGGCCAAGCAGTTTCAGAGGAGAAGATTTTTTTAACATTAGCCAATCAGAAACAAGAATTGCCCTTGGCGGCCATATTTGTTGGCGGAATGGGACGAAATGAAGAAACTTTATAGAGGACCTTATATAGATGCTTTCTGCCAAGTTTGGTTCCATTTGGTCCAGTTGTTTCAGAGGAGTAGATTAAAATATGAAAAGTTAACGGACGGACGACGGACGCCAAGTGATGGCAATACCTCACATGACCCTTTGGGTCAGGTGAACTAAAAATCTAGGGTCGGTCGGTCGGCATTAATTTTTTTTTTTTTAACTATCGGCAAAACCGGAAATAGTCGTGCCCGGTTCCAGAATCCGATTCCGGTATTCCATTTTCGAAATTTCCGGTAAGCCGTCATTTGTTTTATGACGAGTTACACAGTTTTTCTACCTTCTTTGCTCTCAATTTCGACAAAGAGCTAGCGGTTGAATAAATAAAACATTGCTGCTGATTAAACAACACAAATGGTTATCCGAATTCTGTGTAAAAATTGATAGGGTCGTTAGCAAAAATTAGGGTGGAATAATTGCTGATAAAAAAGGTTAGGGTCGGCGGCTGAAAAATAGGGTGGGTCGGGTGACCGTAAACACACATATTTTTTTTTTGGCCTAAGTGACATTTCTAGTACAGTCAAACCTGGATAAAAAGGCCACTCATGGAAACCTGAAAATGTGGCCTGTATGAGCAGTTGCTCTTAGCATACAGGTTAAAATTATATGCACTATTTATTGAAGGGAAAAAATGAGACTGCCCTTTACAGACAGTGATTTGTTATATAGAGATGTACATTTTGTACTTTAAGGCAGGTTTGACTGTATATGAAAAAATAACGAGGGCAACTAAAAAAATTGACCCGGTGACCTTGAACTTTGACCTTGAAAATCAATAAGGTTCCAGATTTTCTTAAGGACTAAGTATGTACCAAGTTTGGTCAAAATCCATTGAAGGATGTTGATTCTAGAGTGTTCACAAGGATGTTATGCTGTAAAAATTTGATCCTGTGACCTTGACCTTTGACCTTGAAAATCAATAAGGTTCCAGATTCTCTTAAGGTCTAAGTATGTACCAAGTTTGGTCAAAATCCATTGAAGGATGTTGATTCTAGATTGGTCACAAGGATGTTACGGAAGGACGGACGGTAGCGTTACTATATCCCTTCGCAACTTCGTTGGCGAGGGGATAATAATTCAGGAATTTGTAATTGTCTCACTATCAGACATTTATTTAGAATGATCAAGTTATTGGCCTGCCTACCATCCGGGGATCATTCTATAGTCATACTATTACATGTAATTTGCTTAGCAAAGTATAAATTTCTGTCTTTGAATAGAAAACATATCCAATAAAAAAATGATCTTAATATTTTACTATCTCAGAGCATCTGGCATGGTTAGAGTGGTAACCTTTGAGGTAGAATGTGGGGATTGGCCTTAAAAGGGGAGGCCTACTGTACTATATATCTTCACTTCTTTTTAATCTTTAACACTTTTAAGCAGGCATTTCCTAAATCAAAATTTACATAAGAAAATGGTCAATAAAATTCCTTTTCTTAATTTAATACAAATTACCTTAGATGTCAATGATTCCTTTGTACTTGGAGCAGGTATATTTTTGTTATCTGTTCCAGATTCACTTTCTGTTAAATTCATCTTCCTTTTCTTTCTCCTTTTTTTCCTCTCCCTTTTCTTCATTCGTTTCAACTCCTTCTTTGACAGTTTTGTTTTCTTATTTTCTTTTTTATTGTCAGTCTGTTGACCAGGTGTTTCATTGTCTTTTTGGTCTTTGTCTTCATCACTTGAAGAAGATTCAGCATCTGAGGCTTCTTCACTTTCACTTCCATCAGCTGATGAGTAACTTATTTCCCGTTTTAATAGTGAATCTTTAATTTTATCAACTTGCTCCCCCTTTGGACAGTTTTCTATATTAACAGTGTCTACAAACTTCTGTGTGAGTTCATGAACATTGGATTTCTTTCCCTCTAGTCCTTTTCTACTGTCTGTCACCATGGAATGTGTTGGAATAATCTGTTGATGTTCATTTGACTCTGTACACTGCTGAGGAGGTTTTTCTTGTCTTTCTTGTTCATGCATTTCAACTTCTGATGTGACTCCATCTTGAGTCAATAAATGTGGTTTAGTAACATCTGTCTTTGTGCCAATTGGGGGAAATGGTGACATGCTTTCAGTCAGAGTGCCTGATCCAGTTTGAGTAATATCCTTTTTCGTGACTTCTTCTCCCGTTCTTTGTACTTCACTATTGTTGTTTACAATATCAGATGGTGCATTAGAATGATTTAGATCACCAGAGGGAGTTGTTTCCATTTCTTTCTCATTACATACATTTTCTACAAAATTTAAGCATAATATAAAAGACACATTGTATTAAAATATTAGCATAGAAAGCTTTAAACATTTTTTTACTACATGTAGTACAGTACAGTTTTAACATATCTTGAGAGTAACAGTATAAATTCTATTTTTAATCTATAATTCTTGTACATTTTTCACAATGCTCAAACCACTAATTATTAAAGCAATTAACAACACATGGAGAGAACAAGTGCATATATTGGTGCATTAAAACAGGAAATTGTTCACTAATTTTTTGTTCAAAATCAATTTATTTAAGAAACAGATCAAGTTAATTGATATATACAAAATGTAGCTTGTTTACTCAACATTTAAATACTATATCACATACAGTTAAACCTGTATATAAAGGACACTGATGGAAACTAATAAATGTGTCCTTTATAAACAGGCTCAAATTGTATGCATTGTTTATTAAAAGGAGAAAATAAAACTGCCCTTTATGTACAGTGATTTGTTATATACAGGTGCACTTCAAGTCCAGGTTTGACTGTATTACCAGATTTCCTGTATGTATTGATAACCTAAATTATACAAAAAAAACTCTCTTAAATTTTAACCACCTATGCAATCACTACCTATCACCACTAACGTTGTGAGTTTGAATCCCACTCAGGCCATACAACTTTATGTGATAAAGTTTGTGAGTGACTTACGGCAGGTCGGTGGGTACTCCGGTATCCTCCAACAATAAAACTGACTGCCCCGATATAACTGAAATATAGTTTGAAGAGGTGTTAAACACCATAAAATTAAAAACCTAAACCTCACATTTGTATCCCACTGATAGAGGTCATAGGTGAATGATAGGTCATAGGTGAATGATAGGTCATAGGTGAAGTATCTGATACCTAAACAGCTAAAAGAATATCAGACAATTCTTACTTTGACCTTTGACCCCATCTTGTTCTTTTTTGTCATCTACAAGACTAGAATCTTTTTCTTTGGTTATGTCAGAACTCATTTTTGACTCATCAGTCTCAATTTCTCTCTGTGCTCCTCTGTCTCCAGACTGAGACTGTTGAGACTGATCCAATGCCTCTGTCATTGAATTGCTGTCAATGCCTGTACTAGTTTTGCCATCATTTGATTCTGGAGAAGATGCTGATCCAGTACAAGGAGGTTTCCATGTGTCTGGACTATCTGAACGACTAGATGACCCAGAACTTGAACTTTCACAAACAGGGATATGACTTCTTGGTTGATCATCTTTTATAAAATCATCTACTTTCACTTCACTAACAGGATGAGGTGTTGTAACTTCAGGCCCTATGAAAATTAAATGAACTACATTTTTATTTTGTTGTTATTGTTCGTTTAATATTAGAAATCTTTATAAAAGAGTGAGTAAGAGAAATATGTTTTTTTAAGAAAGTGGCTTTAACAAGAAATTCCAGTAGTTATTTTTAAAGGGCACTGGTGTAAAATAAGATTTACATGTGGCTTTAACAAGAAATTCCAGTAGTTATTTCTAAAGGGCACTGGTGTAAAATAAGATTTACATGTGGCTTTAACAAGAAATTCCAGTAGTTATTTTTAAAGGGCACTGGTGTAAAATAAGATTTACATGTGGCTTTAACAAGAAATTCCAGTAGTTATTTTTAAAGGGCACTGGTGTAAAATAAGATTTACATGTGGCTTTAACAAGAAATTCCAGTAGTTATTTTTAAAGGGCACTGGTGTAAAATAAGATTTACATGTGGCTTTAACAAGAAATTCCAGTAGTTATTTTTAAAGGGCACTGGTGTAAAATAAGATTTACATGTGGCTTTAACAAGAAATTCCAGTAGTTATTTTTAAAGGACACGGGTGTAAAATAAGATTTACATGTCAATGTAAACTTGTATGAGAAAATCTCCCCTAAATATTAGGGGCCGTCATGGTCGTGATCATATGGTAGTTGGATTTACAACTACCTGTGCAATCAGTGCCTATCCCCACTAAAGTTGTGAGTTCAAACCCTGTCTATGGTGAGGTGTACTCGATACAACATTATGTGATAAAGGATAAAGATTGTCAGTGACTTCCGATTGGTTTAATAGTTTTCTGTGGGTACTCCGGTTTCATCCAGTAATAAATCTGACTGCCACGATATAACTGAAATATTGTTGAAAGTGGTGTTAAACACCATAAACCAAAAGAAAACAAACCCCTAAATATAGGGAGAAGACACAAAGCTTTTGGTGTCATTGATTATAAATGTAAACTCATATATCTTGCAAACAGGCATATTACAGCTACATATTTTTCTGCCTAAAATGTCATATCATTAGGATTTTAATTTAGGCCCTTGTAGAAATCATGCATTGATACATGTAGATAAAGACATAAAAACAATTGGTCATGGTGTGTCAATTAAGTATCTTTACCTTCAGTGGGTTTGCTTTGAACTGTTCCACATGTAATACAGAACTTCATGTGAGGCAATAACTCTGCTCCACATGTTGTTCCATCTTCTTTTGTTCCTCCACAAACAATCGTCTTGGTTACAAAAATGTTGGGATCAATTTTCCAACCACAACCTGAACAATATTGTTGTCGTTTTGTCACCAAAGAAGGGCAACATGGACATGCCTTTGATGCGTTGTCATCTTCAGTTTGGACTTTTCCACCACAACATCCACAGAACTTTGACAATGGTGGAATCTCTGCTCCACAAAGTTTTCCATCTACAAGATTCTTACACTTCATTTAAGATATTTTATTCTAAACCATTTTAAGACTGATCTACAAATAAAAAGAAAGTAAAAGATAATAATACAACTGTGAATTCAAATATATTCATGGATACCAATTTTTGTAGTTTGACATGTTGGAAGAAAAAATTTATGTTCTTGGATATGAAAAGTTTTGGACTCCCAATTACATGTACGTGTAGTTCACAAAAGAAATTAACAACAAAATGATTCTGAGCAATGTCTGGTTAATTCTGGGTACATGTAAACTTGGTTACTTCTTCACAAAATTGCATGTCCAACTTCGTAATCAGTACATAAATCTATGGGTTGTGAGGGGATGTTGGGTGCTGAAATAATATTCTACCTCTGAAGTATATTATCTTTGATCCAATAAATGTATAAATTGTTTGTAGATTTCCATTTGCGTTTCTGTTTCATTCATTCAAGAAGTTGGCTGCAGTATATATCTATATGGAAATTATTGAACACAAAAGACAATACAGAGGTACCTATATGTGATACTTTCAGTTTCATAATCTGTTAGATTCTTTAATATTTTATAGGAATTTTAACATTTTCAGGGGAGATCTTTTAAATGTGCAATCATGAATGCAGCGTAATCTTTTCCATTTTTCATTGATCAATCGATGTATCCATAATTTTAGATTAAAGCTATCATTCAATCAATCAGTGTATTGTCTGTTTAACAATTTCTGGTGTCTGGAATAAGAGGTGGAAGTCATGCAAGACTATGGATTAACTTCGGTCTATAAAGGGTTAAAATTCTATCCAGAGTTGAAACTTGATCTTCATATCAGGTACTTCTGCATTATTCATTTGAAACTTAGCATGGATGCTATTTGAAATGATTCCAGTAGATTTATAGAAATGGGGATATGGTGTTTAACACCAATTTCAACACTATTCAAGTTGTATCTTGGATGTCAGTTTTTATATGGTGGAGGAAACCGGAGTGCCTGTAGAAAACCACCAACTTGCCATAAGTCACTGATAAACTGGTATAAGATTTAAACATTCTAAATGTTACAGTATCATGATTCATTTGAATTTTTAAAATATATATATGTTCTCTGTAATATAAAAATTAATATTAATATATGTTTTGACTGTCTTATACAGTTTATTAGCCACTGGACCATATAAGAGGGATTAACTCCATTGTTTTCTGTCTTGTTAAATTCACATTTTCCATTTTTGAATTTTAATATTCACAAGCATCACAAAAATCTACATTTCTATAGGCAAATAAAATCAAAATGTGTAATACAAAATTGTATATAGATAATTTTATTTGTACCTGTATTAAATAAAAGTCTAATTATGAAATAAACAAAGTCAATAACCTCAAGCTATTTACGATCATTAACTGAAGATGTTTTGAATGCAAACAATTAACAGATAACAAATTGAAACATAAGCCATTAGCTTATAATGACCACCAGTCAAACCAAATACAAGCGATGTTATGTTTATATTTGAAATTAAAGTGAATCTAACAATTTAATAACAAAAAATTCTTCATTTTTATTTTTCCATGAGATTCTTCTCTAATGCCGTCAGATCGACCATTAATAGACACCTGTAAATTTTGTGGGGTTTATATCATTATGGATGTAAACATACCAATTTCAGGAATGTACCAGTATTACTGCTAAAGTATGTAGCTAAGTTATATAAAAATTGGTTTATATATCTTTTTCAATTGTTTAAACTGATTGCTTCTTTAAGTGATATTACTGATAAAAATCATTTTGTAAATGAGTACGTTTTTTTTTAAGTTATCTGTCCAAAGCCTTCAAGCAAAGCGTAGAATAGAATAGTCAGTGATGTCAAATCACACAATGGAGCAATTGTGGTCGTGATCGCATGGTAGTTGGATTTACAACTACCTGTGCAATCAGTGGCTATCACCACTAAAGTTGTGAGTTTGAATCTCGCTCAAGCGAGGTGTACTTGATACAACATTATGCGATAAAGTTTGTCAGTGACTTGCGACATGTCAGTGGTTTTCTCCAGGCACTTCTAGGGTACTTCTTCCCTAAAACTTTCACTGAAATCATCACAGCTAAATGATTCAATTTGGTATATGTTAACAACTTACCTACTGGTAAAATACCACATTAGTATAGATAATAGGAAGAACAACTGCTATTTGTTTAATCTTGGATATTTTAGTTAGATATCTTATGCACAAACATGTACTGTCTTTAAATGGTTGGTCTGTTTATCACAGGACTTTCAATATTTTTCAAGTGTACCAGTACTTCACTATTTATTCTATAGGCAGTAAATTTGAACATTTTTCATGAATATCTTATGCAACAGTCTTTGAAATTAGGGAGGCACCAATTGCCATTTTAAGTGGGTAAAAGTACATGGTACCGCCCCTTACTGAAAATGAAAGGGCTGTTATCAAATTTAGATTTCTCAGAGTCAGAGTGACAGAGTGTGACGAAATTAGTTAACACGTATTTGAAATGTGTATGCAAATTCTAAAAATAAATTAAGGCTATAAATAGGTGATAATTAACGCACTTGACCATATAATTTCCTTCCCCACTTCCACGAATTCCCCCTTTTTGTGTATATTGTTTTAACAAACGGTAGGACATTATTTTTGATTAATGTACACGTTTTGCATACAGACTATTAAGCTACAACTTTCGAAACTATGGACAATTTTTATTTATCAAGTGGTTGGTTAAATAAGACATTTTTCAGCATATGCATGGTTTCTATTTTTAGTTTCCATAATGTTTATAATTAATACGATAAGTAACAGAGTCATATACGGGTCAGGATATGAAATAATGCACAGAAATAGTCTGATCTTTTACACGCTTTATAATTATCATTGGGTTATATAAAATCGTTTTGATGATGCAGACTTTTGGAATTGTCTGTATAAAATGGTATAGTCCAAAACAGGGTATATAAACACTTGTCACAGCGTGTCTTGTCACTTTGGGTTGCTCTGTCGAGCTACATGTTTGGTCAATAACCCTATGCAATACTAGTATTCGCTCTTGGTTACTTGATCAGCAGCTTTACGCACAGGTTAAATTGACTATAGTTAAGTGCTGTAAAAACGCACAGGTTGAATTAACTATAGTGGCGTGCGTAAAATGCACAGGACTGACGCACAAGTGCTGTAAAAACGCACAGGTTGAATTAGCTATAGTGGCGTGCGTAAAACGCACAGGATTGACACACAGGTTGATCTAGTAACAGGTGCGGGCGTCAAAAACGCACAGGCTGAACCAGTAATAGGTACGTGCGTAAAACGCACAGGTTAAACTGGCAATAGGTGTGAGGGTAAAACGCACAGGCTGAACCAGTAAAAGGTGCGTAAGGTTAAACTGGCAAAAGGTGCGAGGGTAAAACGCACAGGTTAAACTAATAATAGGTGCGTGCGTAAAACGCACGGGTGCCGAAAATGCACAACATTGCCCATACGTTTAACTGTATAAACTGAAAACACGATATACAGAGCGTCACTTGAATCCAGAGGAGTAACTCTGGTACGAACCGGATTACGCCAGTGACGTGTAACCCCCTGCACGTTACATAATTTTTGGTGGCAACGGTGGGATTCAATAGACGCAAATCACGATGGATGACATTGAAAATCTTGAAGCGCAGATCAGTTATTTGCAAGAAGATATTGGACAAAGACTTCAGTTACTAAACGAAGACCAGAGTACAGTGCAGTTTAAACAGTCAACCCCAAAGCCTGTTGACAGCGAGACGGAACGCATTGATTCTGGGATCGTAACTACAAGAAGCCAGAAGTCTCATCAAACAGCACAAGGTAGAACAGAGAGGATAGTAGAAGACGAAACTAGGCAACAAACGATGCCGCACGGAGGCGCAAGGCCAAAGACTACGAAAATGAACACGGCGTCGTTGTTTGCCGAAATGAGAGATGATGATGATATCATGTCCCCAATTGTGCAACCCAGTAGTATGCCACAGACTACTAAAGTAACATTTTCGGAGGATGTCAAGAATGACAAGAAAATAAAAAGTTACAACCGAAGGATAAAGCTGGCTAATTATGACGGCACAGGCGAATGGCGTGATTATAAGTCTCATTTTGACGCATGTGCTGCCATAAATGACTGGGATGATGAAGAGAAAGGATTATACTTGGCAGCTGCGTTGCAAGGCCAGGCGCAATGCGTACTTGGAGACTTACCATCAGACCGCCAGGTACACTATACCAGCTTAGTAGAAGCATTAGAAGAACGGTTTGCACCGCCAAATCAAATGGATCTTTACCGAGTGCAACTAAAAGAAAGACGACAAAAGGCTAGCGAGACTTTACCGGAGCTGGGTCAAGCTATTCAGCGTTTGGTGAATAAAGCGTATCCTAAGGCCCCAGCTGAAGTCAGAGAGACGCTTTCTACCGAACATTTTCTTGACGCACTGGTAAATTCGGAAATGAGAATAAGAATTAAGCAGTCCTGTCCTGCTAATTTAAACCAAGCTATATGTCTAGCGGTAGAACTTGACGCACTTTACAAGGCCGAAAAGAAGAATGAATTTGGACGTGCACATCTCAGGGGCGCAACTGGCACAGATGAAACCAAAAGATACAAGGACAACAAGGAGGATAAACTTGTAGAGATGATGCAGGCGTTTAATAAGAAGCTTGACGATCTGCAGAAAGACTTAGAAAAAGTTAAAAGAAATCAAACTGGTACTCAACGAAATACCAGAATCAGTGACATCAAAAAGGATACTGAGTGTTTCAAATGTGGACAAAAAGGTCGCTGGAAAAGAGAATGTAAAGAACAACAGCGAAGGCGACCACAGACAGAGGAAACTCCAATAAAATACGCAGCTAGACACCTGCGCACCAGAAGGAGGAAACATAGGCGTAACCAGAAACGTGCATACTTGGGAGTTAATACTTCTAACAAGGAAGCAGGAATGTACATCGACTTGAAGATAAATGATGTTCCGGCTAAATTTCTGGTTGATACCGGAGCGACAATTAGCTTAGTATCCAATGAGATATTTTACGCACTGGATAAGTCAAAACGACCAGAAGTAAGACAATTAAGGCAAACTATCGTTACTGCTAACGGAACCAATCTCAGCAGTATAGGACAATCTTTGTTTAACCTTAAGATGGGAAATCAGCAGTGTGGGATTTAAGCCGTAATTGCAGACTTAGCCATAGATGGAATTCTGGGATTAGACTTCGTTCAAAGATATAATTGTTTGATTGATCTAAGAAGTAATGTGTTATGCTTCGTTAATGAAGAACTGCCTTTATATATTGAGGGTCAAATCGGATGTACAAAGCAAGGAACAGAGATGGTTGTGGACGGACATGTCCAGTGCGTTTCCAAACTACGCACATCCAGCAAATCTACCTTTTCGCAAGTATGTGATAAAGAATTGGTTACTCATCCAATGGACCCGTACGATGGTGAGGCATCAATGGAGATACGACAGTTGCAAGAGAGAGATCAAGATTTAGTGAAAGTCCGCAATTGGTTCAGCAAGAATAAATGACCACCTTTTCACAAAGTTAGGAACCACGGATATGTAATTAAGTCCTTATGGTCTCAATGGAATGATCTCAGATTAAAGAATGGAATACTGTATTGGGTATCTAAAGAAGATGGTGCATTGTGCGTTGTTATACCGTTTTGTGAAAAACGGAATATAATCCAACAGAGCCATGCTGATAAAATGTCAGCTTATTTGGGAGTCAGAGAAACGTTGGCTAGAATCAAGCAAAAGTATTATTGGCCAGGAATGCGAAAGGATGTTAGAAGGTACATTGTGTGCGTGGCCAGTTGTGAACCTTGCAGTAAGCACAAATGCTTATTGCAAAAGAATCGAGACCTGATGATGAAACAGGTCCTAGGTTGTCCTGTGCGAAGATGCAATTCGCAGAGAGTCTTTGAGAAGCGAGAGCAGGGGAGACAGCCTCCTGAATATTCAAAGGCCCACAAAGTGATGAACGGAACGACTGAGGGTATACCCGACTTGGAATCGGGGGTTACTAAGGTTGTAAACCAACAAGATGAAAAGTTGGTACACGATTCAGCCTGGATGGATTCTGAAGTATCACGTAGACCAAAGAGGAAGAACAAGTCGTTTGCCTGGTTGCGTGATTACGATCAGCATTGGTAAAGTAAACAGTTTCTGTAGATAAATATGAAAATAGATATTGAAGATAATGTATATCTTATGATTTTATTTGTGTACAGTTGTTTGTAAGTGACAAGTTATCTCTTGTGTTGGATGACAAGTACAGAGAGGCAGTCATCAACTTGTCATTATTATTTTATGTGTCCGTCGGATGGGGACGTTAAATCCGAGGTCCCGTGTTCAGTGAGCGCCACACCTGTGCACGTTAAAGATCCCTTCAGTAGCAGCAGTCTCTTCGGAGCTGTGTTCGTTAAGAGTAGGCATCAATATGAAGCCGCTACTTAGGCAAAATTACTTCTTACCGGTTTTTGACATTTTATATATCTTTTCCAGTGGCAGTTAAAATTATTTTCTATGATTATTAGGTGGTTAAATTTGTTAATTGTTGTAATAAATTTCTGTTACAGTTGCTCAGTTATAGGGTTTAAAGCATTAGGTTAGGGGATGGGAAAGTAAGTTTTGTTTTAGGTAGAATGTCACATTACACGTAGTTACGAATTTATCTTCGTAGTAGAAACTGATGGAACTCTGGACAAGATTGTAGATTGAATATCTACGAGCTGAGGTTCTGACCAACCCGGGGTTGGAACAGTTTTGACTAGTGACCGATGGCGTTCGGCACTTAGCATTGATAGGCATTGCGACCTTTCTTTTGGGAATACGTCCAGCTGATGACAAAACCGCTGCTTTGCATGTTGATAGAGTTTGGGTCTGAAAAATGGCCAAAGGAATTGACGCATTCAGTGGAAGCTTGAAGAGTAGGTAAATGCGAGGACGCATTTCCTGGAGGCGTGGGTAATGTGACGAAATTAGTTAACACGTATTTGAAATGTGTATGCAAATTCTAAAAATAAATTAAGGCTATAAATAGGTGATAATTAACGCACTTGACCATATAATTTCCTTCCCCACTTCCACGAATTCCCCCTTTTTGTGTATATTGTTTTAACAAACGGTAGGACATTATTTTTGATTAATGTACACGTTTTGCATACAGACTATTAAGCTACAACTATCGAAACTATGGACAATTTTTATTTATCAAGTGGTTGGTTAAATAAGACATTTTTCAGCATATGCATGGTTTCTATTTTTAGTTTCCATAATGTTTATAATTAATACGATAAGTAACAGAGTCATAAATGGGTCGGGATATGAAATAATGCACGGAAATAGTCTGATCTTTTACACGCTTTATAATTATCATTGGGTTATATAAAATCGTTTTGATGATGCAGACTTTTGGAATCGTCTGTATAAAATGGTATAGTCCAAAACAGGGTATATAAACGCTTGTCACAGCGTGTCTTGTCACTTTGGGTTGCTCTGTCGAGCTACATGTTTGGTCAATAACCCTATGCAATACTAGTATTCGCTCTTGGTTACTTGATTAGCAGCTTTACGCACAGGTTAAATTGACTATAGTTAAGTGCTGTAAAAATGCACAGGTTGAATTAACTATAGTGGCGCGCGTAAAACGCACAGGACTGACGCACAAGTGCTGTAAAAACGCACAGGTTGAATTAGCTATAGTGGCGTGCGTAAAACGCACAGGATAGACACACAGGTTGATCTAGTAACAGGTGCAGGCGTCAAAAACGCACAGGCTGAACCAGTAATAGGTACGTGCGTAAAACGCACAGGTTAAACTGGCAATAGGTGCGAGGGTAAAACGCACAGGCTGAACCAGTAAAAGGTGCGTAAGGTTAAACTGGCAAAAGGTGCGAGGGTAAAACGCACAGGTTAAACTAATAATAGGTGTGTGCGTAAAACGCACGGGTGCCGAAAACGCACAACATTGCCCATACGTTTAACTGTATAAACTGAAAACACGATATACAGAGCGTCACTTGAATCCAGAGGAGTAACTCTGATACGAACCGGATTACGCCAGTGACGTGTAACCCCCTGCACGTTACAAGAGTGAGAAGAAAAATAAATAAGCTAAAACAAGTAAACACAATCAACTTACCATAATAAGCTTACACTTCAATATCATGATAGTATGACAGATAGTGAAAAATTCAAAATGGAATACCAAGTTTAAAATTCAACTTTCGTTTTCGCTTTGTTAAGGTGCACCCTTTGGCTTTGGTTAACTTCGATTTTATGAAAATATTTTAAAGTTCAAGGATGTCTGCGTGCATACATACTGTAAAATATCTTTATGAAAGTAGAAATCCAACATACAGTATTGTTACCCTTTTTATATATACAAATACAATTTCGCACAATGCGAGGAATGCAGTGTATTGATTTGGTAACCTCCAAGAATATCTGCATACGCTCAAATTCAGGTTCAACAGCTCTGATCTAGAGTGAAAAAAGTACATATCATTAATGAATATTATGATTTTCATTTCTTTTCAAGTATATTTACAAACTTATTAGGAAATTTAATTACATCGGAAAGAAAGTACTGGAAATATTTGGTACAATGTATGTTTTAACTCATACACGATTCCGGAA
Organism: Bathymodiolus brooksi; assembly: GCA_963680875.1. Lineage (NCBI taxonomy): Eukaryota > Metazoa > Mollusca > Bivalvia > Mytilida > Modiolidae > Bathymodiolus > Bathymodiolus brooksi. The sequence goes on along the minus strand of OY804581.1, from coordinate 29,674,354 downwards.
ACTCATGCCATAATTTATCTCAACCCTAGATTGAAACCGAAAGTAAAAATTGATAACTTAACGAAAATTGTTTGTTAGGAAGGAAGAAGTTTTAAATATTAATTTAAATGCCAAAAAGATCAGTTTAGTGAGTGCACGATTTTAAGTAAAATTCCACTCAAAATCATACAAACAATGTCAGATGAAATTTACAGAAATCACTGAAGCATATTTTATTTTTAAAAAGGGGGAGGCGGTCTCGCCCCGATTTCCCGAAAATTAAATCATAAAATTCGGGTGACCGAACCACAAAAAATAGAAAATTTGATTTTTTTAAATTTTTATTCCGACAGTAAAACGCTTTAAGCATTTTCGGTGAATCGTCTTTGAATATCAAGGTTGATAAAAGATAGATTCCCTTTGTTAGAAATTGGATATCTAACTTCACAGTAGTACAGTAGATTAAAAAAAAGCACAGTTTAGCTAGCTACAATAGCGAATTTTTTGGACCAAGCTTATCAGAAATCAACAACAAGTTCATGTATTGACAATTTTCGCTTTTATTTGTCTATAAACAAGAACGGTCGAATCATACGTTTTCAATGAATGAATCAAACGACGAAAAGAAAAGCTCCATCCGGACGGGCAGCATTAACTAGAACCACCCGAAAGGACAAGCACCGAAAGTACAGATCAATTAGTGAAATGAGGAATGCGTTAAAACTAAACCAATAGTTCTTTGAAGGGTTAAAATATCGTGATCGATCAGTCATGAGTTGAACAATTCAAAGTAGTATAGAAGCACCATCCACTTAGCATTTGAGGGGATTCCGGAAGTGATCGCGTGCGCATGCGCGACCGGAAGTTGCATCACCGGAAGTTACATCACCGGAAATGACGTCACCGGAAATGACGTCACCGTTTTTTCCCGGAACTCCTCTAGGGTCTAGGTACGGACAATGGAATTGTGAATTCAACCAATCGTAGCCCTTCTGATATTTGAATCTCACCAATCGTACCCCTTCTTGCTTCGAATTCAAATCCAACCAATCGTAGCCCTTCTGATATTTGAACCCCACCAATCGTACCCCTTCTTGCTTCGAATTCAAATCCAACCAATCGTAGCCCTACTGATATTTGAATCCCACCAATGGTACGCCTTCTTTTGAACGACCAATCGTCAATCTTCCATTGCACGCTCGCCTTATTGAAAAAAAATCATTTCTACTCCAGCTTTGATATTGACAGGACGTGTTTATCTTGTGGAGAATTTATATTTGAACAAAGGTAAGCATCTCAATCCTACTATAATATTTTAATCAAATTAATTCATGTAGTTGATTTTTAATTCAGAAAACATTTTATGAAAAAATCAATAGTATGATGATCGTGTTGTGACATGTTTCCCGTTTACACGTTTTAATCAATTTACTTTAAAGTATCTTAACCCGTTCCTTTTCAGAATACAAAGAATAGATTGAAGAAAACGAGGAAAATTTACATATTGCTAAAAGGTAAACTTATTTTATGTAAGATTGTAACGTGTTTTTTTTTTTTACTTTTAGTATGAATTTTTCAGAATTTTTCAGAATTCAAGTCCGAGTTATTATTAATGTCAGTTCTTATTCGATTTTGTTTGATAGAAAGTTTTAATATTAAGGTTGGAAAAGGATATGTTTTAATGCGTAACTTAAAGGATCTGGTCGGAACTGAGGATTTTCTTAACAGATTAGAATTAACGTTTCATCTGTTTTTACATTTAATAAACTTTGCGTCATTTTTTGTCGACATGTTGTTGACTATTCCTTGTCTACGTTATACATATTTGTCATCCAATTTTTAAACTTGGATATTTATCATCCACTATTTTCTTTCTATTTCAGAAATACAGTTTGATTTTTTATACAACGCAGTGTGTGTGTGTGTGTGATTACGGAACATTTATTTCAAGGTACAGGTAAGCCGATTTATTTTCTTTTTGAATAATTCTCATGAAATATTCATTATCAAAATGGTTATAGTTTGTCGTTTTAACAAATAGTTATCAGCACAAAGGATTTTCAAATTTTAATTGCATCAATCGATTTTCGAAGACAGGTGCTGTTCATTGTTGACCGCCTCTAAACCCAAACAAAGGATGTATTCATGTATTTTCTTCACACTATGCAAAAAAGTTATTAGTCGATGGGGTAGTCGCGTGCTACAACGCTTCATCGATTTCAAAACCAAACAAAACTTTTTTAATATTTTTTTTTTTTATCTTTGCTACAGTTTTTTACTTTTAGTATGAATTTATTTTTTACTACATATTGTTATAATTTTAAAAGAATTCAGTGATTTAATGCAAAGCATTTGTATCAATTTTATAATATAGGCAGGTGGTATATAGTCTTATTAATATTATTCAGTTCTTTTTCGTGTAAAGTAGAGCAGGTGGTCTTATTAAATATCCATTATGTTTCAGATTCAACGAAGATGGATAAAAGCAACGTAAGTGTTTTTTAATTACATTTGAATCATTGGGTTTGATAAATGAAACATAACTATTAAATATAGTATGAAAAAATAACGAGGCTCCTGAGGGGGGGATCGATACTACGTATTTAGCATAACTATTATAATTAATGAAATAACGAGGCTCTAGAGGGGAATCGATACTACGTATTTAGATACACGAGACAAGAAACACCCAAACTAAAGAAGGAGCCATTCCACTAAATATATATGCATCACACAAACAAAAGAGACGATCAAATCTCAAAACAGGAATAAAATATTGAACTTTTTACCCAAACATAGCGTATGTTTCTATTGTATCGTTTCAGAAGTACGTGTGTGACAAATGTGGGAAACAGTTTAAGGAGAAGCGCAGTCTCACCCGCCACATGAAAACCCATGTAGATTCTTCACAGACCTATCCCTGTGACATCTGCGGAAAAGAATTTAAGAGGGTAGACCACAGAAAACGCCACGAGGAATCCCACAACTACACGATTACCTGTCCCGTTTGTGGTCAATATTTTAATAGAAGGGAAAACATGCTCCGTCACCGGGCTCTCCACGAAAGACCTGAAGAGATGAAGAGACCTCCATCCCCTGGACCATCCAATAGTCCTCCAAAGCAACCACGAAGTCACAGTCCCCAGTCTTCCAACAGTCCGTCCGTTGAACCTAATATATTACCAGAAGACCCGGAGACCCGTATCCTATATCTAAGACACTGGAATACCATCCGTACAGAGGAGGTGACCGGCAATCGTATCTAAGACAGGTATAATTTTACCTTGCATGATATGACAGCGTCCACTTTTCCAGAGATGGTGCGCCGGATCTTTAGACAGCAGACCACAGCCTTTAAGATCAACCTGTCGTTTGGTTTTATTTTGAGAAACGTGGAAACTGGAGAATTACGGTACTACCACTCCAGCCAGAATAACTCCAGATTTTTTGATGCTCCACACCTCATCAGAACAGAAGAAGACTTGGAGAGGTTTCTAGAGGAGTTGAGCCGACATGACATGTTAGAGTATATTCGCCAACAACGTCCTGACACCAAATGGGTGGTGCACCTCCTAACCAACGTGACCTTCTACGTTAATAAAATCAACAATCATCCAATCGGAGGCGGAGTCCTGCTACCGGCCTACGTCTCCAACAACCCTGGATTAAACAACTTGACCGGTGGATCCCATGGTGCCTACACAGACAATCTCTGCTTTTTCCGTTGTTTAGCCGTACATCGTGGAGCTCCAGTGACGGACGTAGAAACCCCAACCAAGACATATTTTCACCAATATCTAGACCATACCGAGCTTCCCTTGCGAGAGTTTAAAGGCGTGTACCTGGACGAACTACCCCTTTTGGAGCGTTTATTTAATTTCAACGTCTTCGTGTACGAATTGAAAGAGACCGAAGAAGGTAAAGTAAATGCCGAATTGGTCCGCCGGTCTCCCTACAAATTCGACGACACCATGAATTTGAACCTGTACATGGATCACTTCAGCTATATTAAAGACCTGAGGTCATACAGCAGGAGCTACGCCTGTCGTAACTGTGACAAGTTATGGAAACACGTCGGTATGTTGCACCGACACGAAAAAAATTGCAAAGGAGGTGTCCGTTACAAACACCCCGGTGGGGTCTATCATACAACAAAGACCGTTTTTGAAGAACTGGAAGACGAGGGCATCATCGTTCCACCCGGGGATCGTTACTATCCTTATCGAGCCACATTGAGACCATGTTCCACCCTCCTGAAAAAGAAAGAACAACAAAATTAGAATGGGTCAATCAGCACGTCTTGTTGAGCATCTCCGTCTGCTCCAACGTTCCCGAATTTACGGAACCAAAATGTTTTGTATTGGAAGGAAACAGCGCTGAAACCGTTGAAGATTGTCTTCAATATTTAACAGAGATAAGTCAAGCTGCTTATTTTCATTTGGAAAGAAATTATCTCTCCGCCTTTGGACAAATCAACTCAAAAATAGATGAAGATTTGAAAGAATTTTCCGACGAGGAAAAGGAAAAGAAACAGAAAGATCACCACCTGTACCAACTCGGCCAGAAATTAGAACGTTTTTTGCACGAACTCCCCGTCATCGGTTTCAACTCTGGGCGTTACGACATCAATGCCATGAAAATAGACTTCTTTTCCCACCTGGCCGAGCGGAACCTCGTCAAGTACGCCGTGAAGCGCAACAACACTTTTATGGCCGTCAAGACAGAGAAGTTGAAGTTCCTTGACATCGCCAATTACCTCGCTGCTGGTTTTAGTTATAGTCAGTACCTGAAAGCTTACGGCTGTTCCGAAGAAAAGGGCCATTTTCCGTACGAATGGATGACGTCCCTGGACAAACTCAACGTCAGCCAGCTCCCCCCTCACGAAGCCTTTTTCAGTACATTGAAAAACGAAAATATCTCTGCCGAAGACTACCAGCTGTGCCAGAGAGTATGGGAAGACAACGACATGAAGACCATGAAAGAGTTCCTGGTCTGGTACAACAACAAGGACGTAGTCCCGATGCTAGAGGCCCTCGAAAAGATGTTTCAGTTTTACAAGAATCGCCACATCGATATGTTTAAGGACGGCATCAGCGTTCCCGGACTCACACTGAAGTACATGTTCCAAGACCTACCAGACTACTTCACCTTGCCGATGAGAAGAATAAAGATCTGTACGACCTATACAAGAACAACATCGTTGGGGGCCCGAGCATCGTGTTTCATCGGTACCACGAGAAAGATAAGACCTTCATACGACCCAAGGAATACGACGATCCCAAGCCATGCAAGTCTATCATCGGCTTCGACGCCAATGCACTTTATTTATGGTCAATCATGCAGGACATGCCGACTGGACATTTCGTTCTCCGAAAAGAAGAAACAGGCTTCCGGCGGGAAACGCCCAGAAGGTATGAGTGTGTGGCCATCAATTGGTTGGAGTGGGAAGCTCTGCAGTCCCGTCAGTCCATTCGTCACCAGGGTAACGACTCCGAAAAATTGATCGGGATGAAACGTTTACCCGTGGACGGATTTTGCAGAGACACCAACACCGTCTACGAATTCCAGGGATGTCTCTGGCACGGACATCGATGCTGGATGACCAAAAAACATAACGGCGTCAACCCCGTCAACGGAAAGAACTTAGACGACTTGTACCAGCGTACGCAGGACAAGATACAATACATCAAAGAACAAGGCTACAACGTCGTGGAGATGTGGGAATGCCAGTGGCGCGCAAGTATCAAAAGAGAACCGGAATTGAGTCGTTTTATCGAACATCGAAAACGACCTTGTGATGGTTTGATCACCATGACAGAGGACCAGATACTGGCCGCCGTCTTGAACGATCAACTGTTTGGTGCTTTGGAAGTCGATCTTCACGTCCCCGACCACTTAAAACCGACGTTTGCCGAGATGTCGCCCATATTTAAAAACGTCGAAGTATCCAGAGACGATATTGGTGACCACATGCGGCAGTATGCCGTGGACCACGACACCATGTCTCAACCCCGTAAAAGTCTGGTTGGAAGTATGTTTGGAGAAAAGATCATGATAATCACCCCGCTATTAAAATGGTATTTGATCAAAGGACTCGTCGTCACCCGTATTTACCAGGTCGTTGAATATAGTCCTGCAAAATGTTTTCAAACCTTTGGAGAAGCCGTCAGCGATGCCCGCCGAGCCGGAGATGCGGATCCACATAAAAAAATTATAGCCGAAACCAATAAGCTAGATGGAAATTCCAGCTACGGGAAAACAATCACCAACAAAGAGAGACATACAGACGTTATATACTGTAAGGATAGATATGTCCATCAATACCTTGTAGATCCGTTTTTCCGTAAATGTAACCAGCTTAACGAAGATACATTTGAAGTCGAAATGAGTAAGAAGACAATAACTTTAGATTTACCCATGCAGATTGGCTGTTTTGTCTACCAGTACGCCAAGCTCCGGATGTTGGAGTTTTATTACAATTTCATGGACGTGTTTGTGGATCGCTCGGACTTCCAGTATTGCAGCATGGACACGGATAGTGCATATATGGCTCTTTCCACAGACACCCTGGAAGAAGTCGTAAAACCTCATTTACGACAGAAATATATATTAGAGACGAACGACTGGTTTCCCCGTGATGACACCCCCGAACATGCTGCCTACGACAAGAGGACACCCGGGCTCTTCAAAGAAGAGTACAGAGGAGATGGAATTGTTGCCTTGTGTTGCAAGACCTACTACTGTTTCGGGAAGGAAGACAAGTTCAGCTGCAAGGGGATCAATAAACGTCTAAACGACATTCATAAAGGCACGTATATGGACGTCCTGCTAACCAAACAGTCTGGATCCGGTACCAACAGAGGTTTCCGTGTCATTGACAATAAAATGTATACGTATTTACAAGAAAGAGCTGGATTTTCTTACTTTTACCCTAAAAGAAAAGTGCTGGCAGATGGTGTTTCTACCGAACCATTAGATATTTAAATCTGTGATATAAACTGTGAATAATAGACTGTTTAAGATATTAAATTGTGTAAATAGTTGGAGTTTTTTTTTTTCCGTGTATTTTAAAAATGTTTACCTGTAAAGTTCTAGTTGAATATAAAGGGAAAAATAGTTAAATTGAGGTCAATATACCTCATTGATTTTCTTTTAAATTGATTTTCTTTAAAAAATTCATTGTTGTATATAATGTATTTATAAAATAATTGAAATTGTATAACGGTGTTGGGTCTTTCATATGGATGATCAAAGATTGTATTTTGGTGTTGAACGCTACTTTCAGTTATATCGTGATCAAATATTTTATTTGGTGTTGAACGCTACTTTCAGTTATATCGTGGTCAAATATTTTATTTGGTGTTTAACGCTACTTTCAGTTATATCGTGGTGGAGGAAACTACCGACCTAACGCAAAGTCACTGACAAACTTATTTCAAAGATGAGGTGTCTAGACGGACATTATTTGATCTTATGCATATCTTGAAAACCGATCACACAGAATTAGAGTTTGAAAATACCAAAGGGGTAATCAAAATTAAAGGACAACAACATACACATACAACAAAGGACAGCACATTAAAGTACAGAGTATGAGCCCCACAGGTCCTGGCATCCCATTTTAGCTCCGTAATAGGCAACTTCCGGTCCTCAGGATGGCTTGATCTACATGTATAATACCTCAAAACGTTTGTCAATGCCTCTGCTTGATAACTATTCCCCGTAGATCATTCCATAGGACCTGTGGAGCAAGTCAGAAGTAAAAAACCATGGTCGGGTAGGTCAAAATTGCCGGCTGTACAACCATTATGGCTCAATTTTCGTCCACTTCCGGTCTCCAGGATAGCTTGACATACATGTATTATACCTCAAAATGTTTGTACATGTCTCTGCTTCATAAATATATACAGTAAGACTGTCTATACGCCCCTTGATTGGAGTAAATAATGTAAAACCAATGTCCGGCGGTAGGTTAAAATAAGACGATTTACCTATGTTTTCACCCCCTTCCGGTCCCCATGGCGGCCCGAATAACCAAATACCTTAATAAATATGTGCGCAGGTGTATCTGCTTAATACATATGTCTAGTTTTTATTTCTGGAGCCCTCCGTTAGCCAGAAAAATGCGAAAAACCAATATGCGGTACTACCCGAAATATCCGTCAGGGTCCTGGCATCCCATTTTAGCTCCGTAATAGGCAACTTCCGGTCCTCAGGATGGCTTGATCTACATGTATAATACCTCAAAACGTTTGTCAATGCCTCTGCTTGATAACTAAAAAACCATGGTCGGGTAGGTCAAAATTGCCGGCTGTACAACCATTATGGCTCAATTTTCGTCCACTTCCGGTCTCCAGGATAGCTTGACATACATGTATTATACCTCAAAATGTTTGTACATGTCTCTGCTTTATAAATATATACAGTAAGACTGTCTATACGCCCCTTGATTGGAGTAAATAATGTAAAACCAATTTCCGGCTGTAGGTTAAAATAAGACGATTTACCTATGTGTTCACCCCCTTCCGGTCCCCATGGCGGCCCGAATAACCAAATACCTTAATAAATATGTGCGCAGGTGTATCTGCTCAATACATATGTCTAGTTTTTATTTCTGGAGCCCTCCGTTAGCCAGAAAAATGCGAAAAACCAATATGCGGTACTACCCGAAATATCCGTCAGGGTCCTGGCATCCCATTTTAGCTCCGTAATAGGCAACTTCCGGTCCTCAGGATGGCTTGATCTACATGTATAATACCTCAAAACGTTTGTCAATGCCTCTGCTTGATAACTATTCCCCGTAGATCATTCCATAGGACCTGTGGAGCAAGTCAGAAGTAAAAAACCATGGTCGGGTAGGTCAAAATTGCCGGCTGTACAACCATTATGGCTCAATTTTCGTCCACTTCCGGTCTCCAGGATAGCTTGACATACATGTATTATACCTCAAAATGTTTGTACATGTCTCTGCTTTATAAATATATACAGTAAGACTGTCTATACGCCCCTTGATTGGAGTAAATAATGTAAAACCAATGTCCGGCGGTAGGTTAAAATAAGACGATTTACCTATGTTTTCACCCCCTTCCGGTCCCCATGGCGGCCCGAATAACCAAATACCTTAATAAATATGTGCGCAGGTGTATCTGCTTAATACATATGTCTAGTTTTTATTTCTGGAGCCCTCCGTTAGCCAGAAAAATGCGAAAAACCAATATGCGGTACTACCCGAAATATCCGTCAGGGTCCTGGCATCCCATTTTAGCTCCGTAATAGGCAACTTCCGGTCCTCAGGATGGTTGATCTACATGTATAATACCTCAAAACGTTCGTCAATGCCTCTGCTTGATAACTATTCCCCGTAGATCATTCCATAGGACCTGTTGAGCAAGTCAGAAGTAAAAAACCATGGTCGGGTAGGTCAAAATTGCCGGCTGTACAACCATTATGGCTCAATTTTCGTCCACTTCCGGTCTCCAGGATAGCTTGACATACATGTATTATACCTCAAAATGTTTGTACATGTCTCTGCTTTATAAATATATACAGTAAGACTGTCTATACGCCCCTTGATTGGAGTAAATAATGTAAAACCAATGTCCGGCGGTAGGTTAAAATAAGACGATTTACCTATGTTTTCACCCCCTTCCGGTCCCCATGGCGGCCCGAATAACCAAATACCTTAATAAATATGTGCGCAGGTGTATCTGCTTAATACATATGTCTAGTTTTTATTTCTGGAGCCCTCCGTTAGCCAGAAAAATGCGAAAAACCAATATGCGGTACTACCCGAAATATCCGTCAGGGTCCTGGCATCCCATTTTGGCTCCGTAATAGGCAACTTCCGGTCCTCAGGATGGCTTGATCTACATGTATAATACCTCAAAACGTTTGTCAATGCCTCTGCTTGATAACTAAAAAACCATGGTCGGGTAGGTCAAAATTGCCGGCTGTACAACCATTATGGCTCAATTTTCGTCCACTTCCGGTCTCCAGGATAGCTTGACATACATGTATTATACCTCAAAATGTTTGTACATGTCTCTGCTTTATAAATATATACAGTAAGACTGTCTATACGCCCCTTGATTGGAGTAAATAATGTAAAACCAATTTCCGGCTGTAGGTTAAAATAAGACGATTTACCTATGTGTTCACCCCCTTCCGGTCCCCATGGCGGCCCGAATAACCAAATACCTTAATAAATATGTGCGCAGGTGTATCTGCTCAATACATATGTCTAGTTTTTATTTCTGGAGCCCTCCGTTAGCCAGAAAAATGCGAAAAACCAATATGCGGTACTACCCGAAATATCCGTCAGGGTCCTGGCATCCCATTTTAGCTCCGTAATAGGCAACTTCCGGTCCTCAGGATGGCTTGATCTACATGTATAATACCTCAAAACGTTTGTCAATGCCTCTGCTTGATAACTATTCCCCGTAGATCATTCCATAGGACCTGTGGAGCAAGTCAGAAGTAAAAAACCATGGTCGGGTAGGTCAAAATTGCCGGCTGTACAACCATTATGGCTCAATTTTCGTCCACTTCCGGTCTCCAGGATAGCTTGACATACATGTATTATACCTCAAAATGTTTGTACATGTCTCTGCTTTATAAATATATACAGTAAGACTGTCTATACGCCCCTTGATTGGAGTAAATAATGTAAAACCAATGTCCGGCGGTAGGTTAAAATAAGACGATTTACCTATGTTTTCACCCCCTTCCGGTCCCCATGGCGGCCCGAATAACCAAATACCTTAATAAATATGTGCGCAGGTGTATCTGCTTAATACATATGCCTAGTTTTTATTTCTGGAGCCCTCCGTTAGCCAGAAAAATGCGAAAAACCAATATGCGGTACTACCCGAAATATCCGTCAGGGTCCTGGCATCCCATTTTAGCTCCGTAATAGGCAACTTCCGGTCCTCAGGATGGCTTGATCTACATGTATAATACCTCAAAACGTTTGTCAATGCCTCTGCTTGATAACTATTCCCCGTAGATCATTCCATAGGACCTGTGGAGCAAGTCAGAAGTAAAAAACCATGGTCGGGTAGGTCAAAATTGCCGGCTGTACAACCATTATGGCTCAATTTTCGTCCACTTCCGGTCTCCAGGATAGCTTGACATACATGTATTATACCTCAAAATGTTTGTACATGTCTCTGCTTTATAAATATATACAGTAAGACTGTCTATACGCCCCTTGATTGGAGTAAATAATGTAAAACCAATGTCCGGCGGTAGGTTAAAATAAGACGATTTACCTATGTTTTCACCCCCTTCCGGTCCCCATGGCGGCCCGAATAACCAAATACCTTAATAAATATGTGCGCAGGTGTATCTGCTTAATACATATGTCTAGTTTTTATTTTTGGAGCCCTCCGTTAGCCAGAAAAATGCGAAAAACCAATATGCGGTACTACCCGAAATATCCGTCAGGGTCCTGGCATCCCATTTTAGCTCCGTAATAGGCAACTTCCGGTCCTCAGGATGGCTTGATCTACATGTATAATACCTCAAAACGTTTGTCAATGCCTCTGCTTGATAACTATTCCCCGTAGATCATTCCATAGGACCTGTGGAGCAAGTCAGAAGTAAAAAACCATGGTCGGGTAGGTCAAAATTGCCGGCTGTACAACCATTATGGCTCAATTTTCGTCCACTTCCGGTCTCCAGGATAGCTTGACATACATGTATTATACCTCAAAATGTTTGTACATGTCTCTGCTTTATAAATATATACAGTAAGACTGTCTATACGCCCCTTGATTGGAGTAAATAATGTAAAACCAATGTCCGGCGGTAGGTTAAAATAAGACGATTTACCTATGTTTTCACCCCCTTCCGGTCCCCATGGCGGCCCGAATAACCAAATACCTTAATAAATATGTGCGCAGGTGTATCTGCTTAATACATATGTCTAGTTTTTATTTTTGGAGCCCTCCGTTAGCCAGAAAAATGCGAAAAACCAATATGCGGTACTACCCGAAATATCCGTCAGGGTCCTGGCATCCCATTTTAGCTCCGTAATAGGCAACTTCCGGTCCTCAGGATGGTTGATCTACATGTATAATACCTCAAAACGTTTGTCAATGCCTCTGCTTGATAACTATTCCCCGTAGATCATTCCATAGGACCTGTTGAGCAAGTCAGAAGTAAAAAACCATGGTCGGGTAGGTCAAAATTGCCGGCTGTACAACCATTATGGCTCAATTTTCGTCCACTTCCGGTCTCCAGGATAGCTTAACATACATGTATTATACCTCAAAATGTTTGTACATGTCTCTGCTTTATAAATATATACAGTAAGACTGTCTATACGCCCCTTGATTGGAGTAAATAATGTAAAACCAATTTCCGGCTGTAGGTTAAAATAAGACGATTTACCTATGTGTTCACCCCCTTCCGGTCCCCATGGCGGCCCGAATAACCAAATACCTTAATAAATATGTGCGCAGGTGTATCTGCTCAATACATATGTCTAGTTTTTATTTCTGGAGCCCTCCGTTAGCCAGAAAATTGCGAAAAACCAATATGCGGTACTACCCGAAATATCCGTCAGGGTCCTGGCATCCCATTTTAGCTCCGTAATAGGCAACTTCCGGTCCTCAGGATGGCTTGATCTACATGTATAATACCTCAAAACGTTTGTCAATGCCTCTGCTTGATAACTATTCCCCGTAGATCATTCCATAGGACCTGTGGAGCAAGTCAGAAGTAAAAAATCATGGTCGGGTAGGTCAAAATTGCCGGCTGTACAACCATTATGGCTCAATTTTCGTCCACTTCCGGTCTCCAGGATAGCTTGACATACATGTATTATACCTCAAAATGTTTGTACATGTCTCTGCTTTATAAATATATACAGTAAGACTGTCTATACGCCCCTTGATTGGAGTAAATAATGTAAAACCAATGTCCGGCGGTAGGTTAAAATAAGACGATTTACCTATGTTTTCACCCCCTTCCGGTCCCCATGGCGGCCCGAATAACCAAATACCTTAATAAATATGTGCGCAGGTGTATCTGCTTAATACATATGTCTAGTTTTTATTTCTGGAGCCCTCCGTTAGCCAGAAAAATGCGAAAAACCAATATGCGGTACTACCCGAAATATCCGTCAGGGTCCTGGCATCCCATTTTAGCTCCGTAATAGGCAACTTCCGGTCCTCAGGATGGTTGATCTACATGTATAATACCTCAAAACGTTTGTCAATGCCTCTGCTTGATAACTATTCCCCGTAGATCATTCCATAGGACCTGTTGAGCAAGTCAGAAGTAAAAAACCATGGTCGGGTAGGTCAAAATTGCCGGCTGTACAACCATTATGGCTCAATTTTCGTCCACTTCCGGTCTCCAGGATAGCTTGACATACATGTATTATACCTCAAAATGTTTGTACATGTCTCTGCTTTATAAATATATACAGTAAGACTGTCTATACGCCCCTTGATTGGAGTAAATAATGTAAAACCAATGTCCGGCGGTAGGTTAAAATAAGACGATTTACCTATGTTTTCACCCCCTTCCGGTCCCCATGGCGGCCCGAATAACCAAATGCCTTAATAAATATGTGCGCAGGTGTATCTGCTTAATACATATGTCTAGTTTTTATTTCTGGAGCCCTCCGTTAGCCAGAAAAATGCGAAAAACCAATATGCGGTACTACCCGAAATATCCGTCAGGGTCCTGGCATCCCATTTTAGCTCCGTAATAGGCAACTTCCGGTCCTCAGGATGGTTGATCTACATGTATAATACCTCAAAACGTTTGTCAATGCCTCTGCTTGATAACTATTCCCCGTAGATCATTCCATAGGACCTGTTGAGCAAGTCAGAAGTAAAAAACCATGGTCGGGTAGGTCAAAATTGCCGGCTGTACAACCATTATGGCTCAATTTTCGTCCACTTCCGGTCTCCAGGATAGCTTGACATACATGTATTATACCTCAAAATGTTTGTACATGTCTCTGCTTTATAAATATATACAGTAAGACTGTCTATACGCCCCTTGATTGGAGTAAATAATGTAAAACCAATGTCCGGCGGTAGGTTAAAATAAGACGATTTACCTATGTTTTCACCCCCTTCCGGTCCCCATGGCGGCCCGAATAACCAAATGCCTTAATAAATATGTGCGCAGGTGTATCTGCTTAATACATATGTCTAGTTTTTATTTCTGGAGCCCTCCGTTAGCCAGAAAAATGCGAAAAACCAATATGCGGTACTACCCGAAATATCCGTCAGGGTCCTGGCATCCCATTTTGGCTCCGTAATAGGCAACTTCCGGTCCTCAGGATGGCTTGATCTACATGTATAATACCTCAAAACGTTTGTCAATGCCTCTGCTTGATAACTAAAAAACCATGGTCGGGTAGGTCAAAATTGCCGGCTGTACAACCATTATGGCTCAATTTTCGTCCACTTCCGGTCTCCAGGATAGCTTGACATACATGTATTATACCTCAAAATGTTTGTACATGTCTCTGCTTTATAAATATATACAGTAAGACTGTCTATACGCCCCTTGATTGGAGTAAATAATGTAAAACCAATTTCCGGCTGTAGGTTAAAATAAGACGATTTACCTATGTGTTCACCCCCTTCCGGTCCCCATGGCGGCCCGAATAACCAAATACCTTAATAAATATGTGCGCAGGTGTATCTGCTCAATACATATGTCTAGTTTTTATTTCTGGAGCCCTCCGTTAGCCAGAAAAATGCGAAAAACCAATATGCGGTACTACCCGAAATATCCGTCAGGGTCCTGGCATTCTATTTTAGCTCCGTAATAGGCAACTTCCGGTCCTCAGGATGGCTTGATCTACATGTATAATACCTCAAAACGTTTGTCAATGCCTCTGCTTGATAACTATTCCCCGTAGATCATTCCATAGGACCTGTGGAGCAAGTCAGAAGTAAAAAACCATGGTCGGGTAGGTCAAAATTGCCGGCTGTACAACCATTATGGCTCAATTTTCGTCCACTTCCGGTCTCCAGGATAGCTTGACATACATGTATTATACCTCAAAATGTTTGTACATGTCTCTGCTTTATAAATATATACAGTAAGACTGTCTATACGCCCCTTGATTGGAGTAAATAATGTAAAACCAATGTCCGGCGGTAGGTTAAAATAAGACGATTTACCTATGTTTTCACCCCCTTCCGGTCCCCATGGCGGCCCGAATAACCAAATACCTTAATAAATATGTGCGCAGGTGTATCTGCTTAATACATATGTCTAGTTTTTATTTCTGGAGCCCTCCGTTAGCCAGAAAAATGCGAAAAACCAATATGCGGTACTACCCGAAATATCCGTCAGGGTCCTGGCATCCCATTTTAGCTCCGTAATAGGCAACTTCCGGTCCTCAGGATGGCTTGATCTACATGTATAATACCTCAAAACGTTTGTCAATGCCTCTGCTTGATAACTAAAAAACCATGGTCGGGTAGGTCAAAATTGCCGGCTGTACAACCATTATGGCTCAATTTTCGTCCACTTCCGGTCTCCAGGATAGCTTGACATACATGTATTATACCTCAAAATGTTTGTACATGTCTCTGCTTTATAAATATATACAGTAAGACTGTCTATACGCCCCTTGATTGGAGTAAATAATGTAAAACCAATGTCCGGCGGTAGGTTAAAATAAGACGATTTACCTATGTTTTCACCCCCTTCCGGTCCCCATGGCGGCCCGAATAACCAAATACCTTAATAAATATGTGCGCAGGTGTATCTGCTTAATACATATGCCTAGTTTTTATTTCTGGAGCCCTCCGTTAGCCAGAAAAATGCGAAAAACCAATATGCGGTACTACCCGAAATATCCGTCAGGGTCCTGGCATCCCATTTTAGCTCCGTAATAGGCAACTTCCGGTCCTCAGGATGGCTTGATCTACATGTATAATACCTCAAAACGTTTGTCAATGCCTCTGCTTGATAACTATTCCCCGTAGATCATTCCATAGGACCTGTGGAGCAAGTCAGAAGTAAAAAACCATGGTCGGGTAGGTCAAAATTGCCGGCTGTACAACCATTATGGCTCAATTTTCGTCCACTTCCGGTCTCCAGGATAGCTTGACATACATGTATTATACCTCAAAATGTTTGTACATGTCTCTGCTTTATAAATATATACAGTAAGACTGTCTATACGCCCCTTGATTGGAGTAAATAATGTAAAACCAATGTCCGGCGGTAGGTTAAAATAAGACGATTTACCTATGTTTTCACCCCCTTCCGGTCCCCATGGCGGCCCGAATAACCAAATACCTTAATAAATATGTGCGCAGGTGTATCTGCTTAATACATATGTCTAGTTTTTATTTCTGGAGCCCTCCGTTAGCCAGAAAAATGCGAAAAACCAATATGCGGTACTACCCGAAATATCCGTCAGGGTCCTGGCATCCCATTTTAGCTCCGTAATAGGCAACTTCCGGTCCTCAGGATGGTTGATCTACATGTATAATACCTCAAAACGTTTGTCAATGCCTCTGCTTGATAACTATTCCCCGTAGATCATTCCATAGGACCTGTTGAGCAAGTCAGAAGTAAAAAACCATGGTCGGGTAGGTCAAAATTGCCGGCTGTACAACCATTATGGCTCAATTTTCGTCCACTTCCGGTCTCCAGGATAGCTTGACATACATGTATTATACCTCAAAATGTTTGTACATGTCTCTGCTTTATAAATATATACAGTAAGACTGTCTATACGCCCCTTGATTGGAGTAAATAATGTAAAACCAATGTCCGGCGGTAGGTTAAAATAAGACGATTTACCTATGTTTTCACCCCCTTCCGGTCCCCATGGCGGCCCGAATAACCAAATGCCTTAATAAATATGTGCGCAGGTGTATCTGCTTAATACATATGTCTAGTTTTTATTTCTGGAGCCCTCCGTTAGCCAGAAAAATGCGAAAAACCAATATGCGGTACTACCCGAAATATCCGTCAGGGTCCTGGCATCCCATTTTGGCTCCGTAATAGGCAACTTCCGGTCCTCAGGATGGCTTGATCTACATGTATAATACCTCAAAACGTTTGTCAATGCCTCTGCTTGATAACTAAAAAACCATGGTCGGGTAGGTCAAAATTGCCGGCTGTACAACCATTATGGCTCAATTTTCGTCCACTTCCGGTCTCCAGGATAGCTTGACATACATGTATTATACCTCAAAATGTTTGTACATGTCTCTGCTTTATAAATATATACAGTAAGACTGTCTATACGCCCCTTGATTGGAGTAAATAATGTAAAACCAATTTCCGGCTGTAGGTTAAAATAAGACGATTTACCTATGTGTTCACCCCCTTCCGGTCCCCATGGCGGCCCGAATAACCAAATACCTTAATAAATATGTGCGCAGGTGTATCTGCTCAATACATATGTCTAGTTTTTATTTCTGGAGCCCTCCGTTAGCCAGAAAATTGCGAAAAACCAATATGCGGTACTACCCGAAATATCCGTCAGGGTCCTGGCATCCCATTTTAGCTCCGTAATAGGCAACTTCCGGTCCTCAGGATGGCTTGATCTACATGTATAATACCTCAAAACGTTTGTCAATGCCTCTGCTTGATAACTATTCCCCGTAGATCATTCCATAGGACCTGTGGAGCAAGTCAGAAGTAAAAAACCATGGTCGGGTAGGTCAAAATTGCCGGCTGTACAACCATTATGGCTCAATTTTCGTCCACTTCCGGTCTCCAGGATAGCTTGACATACATGTATTATACCTCAAAATGTTTGTACATGTCTCTGCTTTATAAATATATACAGTAAGACTGTCTATACGCCCCTTGATTGGAGTAAATAATGTAAAACCAATGTCCGGCGGTAGGTTAAAATAAGACGATTTACCTATGTTTTCACCCCCTTCCGGTCCCCATGGCGGCCCGAATAACCAAATACCTTAATAAATATGTGCGCAGGTGTATCTGCTTAATACATATGTCTAGTTTTTATTTCTGGAGCCCTCCGTTAGCCAGAAAAATGCGAAAAACCAATATGCGGTACTACCCGAAATATCCGTCAGGGTCCTGGCATCCCATTTTAGCTCCGTAATAGGCAACTTCCGGTCCTCAGGATGGTTGATCTACATGTATAATACCTCAAAACGTTTGTCAATGCCTCTGCTTGATAACTATTCCCCGTAGATCATTCCATAGGACCTGTTGAGCAAGTCAGAAGTAAAAAACCATGGTCGGGTAGGTCAAAATTGCCGGCTGTACAACCATTATGGCTCAATTTTCGTCCACTTCCGGTCTCCAGGATAGCTTGACATACATGTATTATACCTCAAAATGTTTGTACATGTCTCTGCTTTATAAATATATACAGTAAGACTGTCTATACGCCCCTTGATTGGAGTAAATAATGTAAAACCAATGTCCGGCGGTAGGTTAAAATAAGACGATTTACCTATGTTTTCACCCCCTTCCGGTCCCCATGGCGGCCCGAATAACCAAATGCCTTAATAAATATGTGCGCAGGTGTATCTGCTTAATACATATGTCTAGTTTTTATTTCTGGAGCCCTCCGTTAGCCAGAAAAATGCGAAAAACCAATATGCGGTACTACCCGAAATATCCGTCAGGGTCCTGGCATCCCATTTTGGCTCCGTAATAGGCAACTTCCGGTCCTCAGGATGGCTTGATCTACATGTATAATACCTCAAAACGTTTGTCAATGCCTCTGCTTGATAACTAAAAAACCATGGTCGGGTAGGTCAAAATTGCCGGCTGTACAACCATTATGGCTCAATTTTCGTCCACTTCCGGTCTCCAGGATAGCTTGACATACATGTATTATACCTCAAAATGTTTGTACATGTCTCTGCTTTATAAATATATACAGTAAGACTGTCTATACGCCCCTTGATTGGAGTAAATAATGTAAAACCAATTTCCGGCTGTAGGTTAAAATAAGACGATTTACCTATGTGTTCACCCCCTTCCGGTCCCCATGGCGGCCCGAATAACCAAATACCTTAATAAATATGTGCGCAGGTGTATCTGCTCAATACATATGTCTAGTTTTTATTTCTGGAGCCCTCCGTTAGCCAGAAAAATGCGAAAAACCAATATGCGGTACTACCCGAAATATCCGTCAGGGTCCTGGCATCCCATTTTAGCTCCGTAATAGGCAACTTCCGGTCCTCAGGATGGCTTGATCTACATGTATAATACCTCAAAACGTTTGTCAATGCCTCTGCTTGATAACTATTCTCCGTAGATCATTCCATAGGACCTGTGGAGCAAGTCAGAAGTAAAAAACCATGGTCGGGTAGGTCAAAATTGCCGGCTGTACAACCATTATGGCTCAATTTTCGTCCACTTCCGGTCTCCAGGATAGCTTGACATACATGTATTATACCTCAAAATGTTTGTAGATGTCTCTGCTTTATAAATATATACAGTAAGACTGTCTATACGCCCCTTGATTGGAGTAAATAATGTAAAACCAATGTCCGGCGGTAGGTTAAAATAAGACGATTTACCTATGTTTTCACCCCCTTCCGGTCCCCATGGCGGCCCGAATAACCAAATACCTTAATAAATATGTGCGCAGGTGTATCTGCTTAATACATATGTCTAGTTTTTATTTCTGGAGCCCTCCGTTAGCCAGAAAAATGCGAAAAACCAATATGCGGTACTACCCGAAATATCCGTCAGGGTCCTGGCATCCCATTTTAGCTCCGTAATAGGCAACTTCCGGTCCTCAGGATGGCTTGATCTACATGTATAATACCTCAAAACGTTTGTCAATGCCTCTGCTTGATAACTAAAAAACCATGGTCGGGTAGGTCAAAATTGCCGGCTGTACAACCATTATGGCTCAATTTTCGTCCACTTCCGGTCTCCAGGATAGCTTGACATACATGTATTATACCTCAAAATGTTTGTACATGTCTCTGCTTTATAAATATATACAGTAAGACTGTCTATACGCCCCTTGATTGGAGTAAATAATGTAAAACCAATGTCCGGCGGTAGGTTAAAATAAGACGATTTACCTATGTTTTCACCCCCTTCCGGTCCCCATGGCGGCCCGAATAACCAAATACCTTAATAAATATGTGCGCAGGTGTATCTGCTTAATACATATGCCTAGTTTTTATTTCTGGAGCCCTCCGTTAGCCAGAAAAATGCGAAAAACCAATATGCGGTACTACCCGAAATATCCGTCAGGGTCCTGGCATCCCATTTTAGCTCCGTAATAGGCAACTTCCGGTCCTCAGGATGGCTTGATCTACATGTATAATACCTCAAAACGTTTGTCAATGCCTCTGCTTGATAACTATTCCCCGTAGATCATTCCATAGGACCTGTGGAGCAAGTCAGAAGTAAAAAACCATGGTCGGGTAGGTCAAAATTGCCGGCTGTACAACCATTATGGCTCAATTTTCGTCCACTTCCGGTCTCCAGGATAGCTTGACATACATGTATTATACCTCAAAATGTTTGTACATGTCTCTGCTTTATAAATATATACAGTAAGACTGTCTATACGCCCCTTGATTGGAGTAAATAATGTAAAACCAATGTCCGGCGGTAGGTTAAAATAAGACGATTTACCTATGTTTTCACCCCCTTCCGGTCCCCATGGCGGCCCGAATAACCAAATACCTTAATAAATATGTGCGCAGGTGTATCTGCTTAATACATATGTCTAGTTTTTATTTCTGGAGCCCTCCGTTAGCCAGAAAAATGCGAAAAACCAATATGCGGTACTACCCGAAATATCCGTCAGGGTCCTGGCATCCCATTTTAGCTCCGTAATAGGCAACTTCCGGTCCTCAGGATGGTTGATCTACATGTATAATACCTCAAAACGTTTGTCAATGCCTCTGCTTGATAACTATTCCCCGTAGATCATTCCATAGGACCTATTGAGCAAGTCAGAAGTAAAAAACCATGGTCGGGTAGGTCAAAATTGCCGGCTGTACAACCATTATGGCTCAATTTTCGTCCACTTCCGGTCTCCAGGATAGCTTGACATACATGTATTATACCTCAAAATGTTTGTACATGTCTCTGCTTTATAAATATATACAGTAAGACTGTCTATACGCCCCTTGATTGGAGTAAATAATGTAAAACCAATGTCCGGCGGTAGGTTAAAATAAGACGATTTACCTATGTTTTCACCCCCTTCCGGTCCCCATGGCGGCCCGAATAACCAAATGCCTTAATAAATATGTGCGCAGGTGTATCTGCTTAATACATATGTCTAGTTTTTATTTCTGGAGCCCTCCGTTAGCCAGAAAAATGCGAAAAACCAATATGCGGTACTACCCGAAATATCCGTCAGGGTCCTGGCATCCCATTTTGGCTCCGTAATAGGCAACTTCCGGTCCTCAGGATGGCTTGATCTACATGTATAATACCTCAAAACGTTTGTCAATGCCTCTGCTTGATAACTAAAAAACCATGGTCGGGTAGGTCAAAATTGCCGGCTGTACAACCATTATGGCTCAATTTTCGTCCACTTCCGGTCTCCAGGATAGCTTGACATACATGTATTATACCTCAAAATGTTTGTACATGTCTCTGCTTTATAAATATATACAGTAAGACTGTCTATACGCCCCTTGATTGGAGTAAATAATGTAAAACCAATTTCCGGCTGTAGGTTAAAATAAGACGATTTACCTATGTGTTCACCCCCTTCCGGTCCCCATGGCGGCCCGAATAACCAAATACCTTAATAAATATGTGCGCAGGTGTATCTGCTCAATACATATGTCTAGTTTTTATTTCTGGAGCCCTCCGTTAGCCAGAAAAATGCGAAAAACCAATATGCGGTACTACCCGAAATATCCGTCAGGGTCCTGGCATCCCATTTTAGCTCCGTAATAGGCAACTTCCGGTCCTCAGGATGGCTTGATCTACATGTATAATACCTCAAAACGTTTGTCAATGCCTCTGCTTGATAACTATTCTCCGTAGATCATTCCATAGGACCTGTGGAGCAAGTCAGAAGTAAAAAACCATGGTCGGGTAGGTCAAAATTGCCGGCTGTACAACCATTATGGCTCAATTTTCGTCCACTTCCGGTCTCCAGGATAGCTTGACATACATGTATTATACCTCAAAATGTTTGTAGATGTCTCTGCTTTATAAATATATACAGTAAGACTGTCTATACGCCCCTTGATTGGAGTAAATAATGTAAAACCAATGTCCGGCGGTAGGTTAAAATAAGACGATTTACCTATGTTTTCACCCCCTTCCGGTCCCCATGGCGGCCCGAATAACCAAATACCTTAATAAATATGTGCGCAGGTGTATCTGCTTAATACATATGCCTAGTTTTTATTTCTGGAGCCCTCCGTTAGCCAGAAAAATGCGAAAAACCAATATGCGGTACTACCCGAAATATCCGTCAGGGTCCTGGCATCCCATTTTAGCTCCGTAATAGGCAACTTCCGGTCCTCAGGATGGCTTGATCTACATGTATAATACCTCAAAACGTTTGTCAATGCCTCTGCTTGATAACTATTCCCCGTAGATCATTCCATAGGACATGTGGAGCAAGTCAGAAGTAAAAAACCATGGTCGGGTAGGTCAAAATTGCCGGCTGTACAACCATTATGGCTCAATTTTCGTCCACTTCCGGTCTCCAGGATAGCTTGACATACATGTATTATACCTCAAAATGTTTGTACATGTCTCTGCTTTATAAATATATACAGTAAGACTGTCTATACGCCCCTTGATTGGAGTAAATAATGTAAAACCAATGTCCGGCGGTAGGTTAAAATAAGACGATTTACCTATGTTTTCACCCCCTTCCGGTCCCCATGGCGGCCCGAATAACCAAATACCTTAATAAATATGTGCGCAGGTGTATCTGCTTAATACATATGTCTAGTTTTTATTTCTGGAGCCCTCCGTTAGCCAGAAAAATGCGAAAAACCAATATGCGGTACTACCCGAAATATCCGTCAGGGTCCTGGCATCCCATTTTGGCTCCGTAATAGGCAACTTCCGGTCCTCAGGATGGCTTGATCTACATGTATAATACCTCAAAACGTTTGTCAATGCCTCTGCTTGATAACTAAAAAACCATGGTCGGGTAGGTCAAAATTGCCGGCTGTACAACCATTATGGCTCAATTTTCGTCCACTTCCGGTCTCCAGGATAGCTTGACATACATGTATTATACCTCAAAATGTTTGTACATGTCTCTGCTTTATAAATATATACAGTAAGACTGTCTATACGCCCCTTGATTGGAGTAAATAATGTAAAACCAATTTCCGGCTGTAGGTTAAAATAAGATGATTTACCTATGTGTTCACCCCCTTCCGGTCCCCATGGCGGCCCGAATAACCAAATACCTTAATAAATATGTGCGCAGGTGTATCTGCTCAATACATATGTCTAGTTTTTATTTCTGGAGCCCTCCGTTAGCCAGAAAAATGCGAAAAACCAATATGCCGTACTACCCGAAATATCCGTCAGGGTCCTGGCATCCCATTTTAGCTCCGTAATAGGCAACTTCCGGTCCTCAGGATGGCTTGATCTACATGTATAATACCTCAAAACGTTTGTCAATGCCTCTGCTTGATAACTATTCCCCGTAGATCATTCCATAGGACCTGTGGAGCAAGTCAGAAGTAAAAAACCATGGTCGGGTAGGTCAAAATTGCCGGCTGTACAACCATTATGGCTCAATTTTCGTCCACTTCCGGTCTCCAGGATAGCTTGACATACATGTATTATACCTCAAAATGTTTGTACATGTCTCTGCTTTATAAATATATACAGTAAGACTGTCTATACGCCCCTTGATTGGAGTAAATAATGTAAAACCAATGTCCGGCGGTAGGTTAAAATAAGACGATTTACCTATGTTTTCACCCCCTTCCGGTCCCCATGGCGGCCCGAATAACCAAATACCTTAATAAATATGTGCGCAGGTGTATCTGCTTAATACATATGCCTAGTTTTTATTTCTGGAGCCCTCCGTTAGCCAGAAAAATGCGAAAAACCAATATGCGGTACTACCCGAAATATCCGTCAGGGTCCTGGCATCCCATTTTAGCTCCGTAATAGGCAACTTCCGGTCCTCAGGATGGCTTGATCTACATGTATAATACCTCAAAACGTTTGTCAATGCCTCTGCTTGATAACTATTCCCCGTAGATCATTCCATAGGACATGTGGAGCAAGTCAGAAGTAAAAAACCATGGTCGGGTAGGTCAAAATTGCCGGCTGTACAACCATTATGGCTCAATTTTCGTCCACTTCCGGTCTCCAGGATAGCTTGACATACATGTATTATACCTCAAAATGTTTGTACATGTCTCTGCTTTATAAATATATACAGTAAGACTGTCTATACGCCCCTTGATTGGAGTAAATAATGTAAAACCAATGTCCGGCGGTAGGTTAAAATAAGACGATTTACCTATGTTTTCACCCCCTTCCGGTCCCCATGGCGGCCCGAATAACCAAATACCTTAATAAATATGTGCGCAGGTGTATCTGCTTAAT